>OX337240.1:1702262-2902262 GCA_946965045.2 Epithemia pelagica | reverse complement strand
GAACGTCAAATCCCTATACGGTCAGGGGGGAAACACGGAGAATTGATGGTGAGAGAAAATGCTACACAAGTTCCTCTACCGAGCCGGAACCACATACCTCCTCCAATACCGAAGTTGCAACGATAACGTTGATTCGCCCAGAACGAAAGTCTGCTACCGTCTGCTGTTTCATCCCATTGGTCATGGTAATTGTGGGAGTGATCTTGCCGTCTTTGGCCGTGACATAACCCGGCCGAATGCCACTCCTACAAAGCTCTGCATCTTGTTCAATAAACCGACAGACAATGTGTGCAGCAATGCGCTGCTGCACAAATACCAGACATTGAAAGGCATTCGACTTGTTCTTCTTTTTTTGAATCAAATGATATCGAAGACGACCCAGCTTGTAGAACGAGTCGGGATTCTCGCACTGGCTCCGAACCACGTCGGCCACGGTACCAAGATTGGAAAAGGCGTCATTTTGTTTTAACCACTGCATCGCCAGGACTTCTTCTTCTTCCCAGCTTTGAACGAGGAGACGAAGAGCCGTATACCAGACTTGGAGCACCCGAAACACTGGGATTCCGGTGGAAACGGCCATTTTGTGGGCGTATTCCTCCCAGCTCACCAGTTTGGGTTTGGACAGAGGGGAAACAAATTCTCGGCATTCCAATGTTGCCTGCTTCTCCAAGGCACCCACAACATTCCAGACATGTATCGTGAAGGATGTTGCCGTTTGGTTCTGGATACGTTTCCGAAAGGTGGCATGCATCAAATGTGGCTTTCGAGAGGCACGGTCGGTCACTCCTTCGGGTACCTCACTGGCACGTTCCAGTTCGACATTGTTGCCATATTGAGGAACATATCCACCCTGCACGAGCTCCTCGGTGGATGGCGATTCCATTTTCTGTATGTCCAGTTCTCGACACAATCGGTCCAACGTGGCGCGAATGGACGGTTCGTCCACGCCATAGGTCAAGGACGCGGACAGTCCCAGCACTTGAATCTTGTGGTGGGCTTGAGGATGATCAGAATTCTTTTGTTGTTCATGCCAATCTCGCAACGACAAGGCAATCGTTCGGTACGGATGGTCTTTGAGTACATGATGGACTTCATCAAATAGTACAGCACCAAACTTGTCCCAACGAAACATGTCACGTTTCCGCTGTTGGAGACTCGTAAATGCTTTCGGTGTAGATACCAGAAGACATGTCTTGCTAGTATCCAGGATCGGATCCGCCATGCCACCCATGTAGGAGAGAACAGTTGTCGTTGGTTCCGTTCCTCCACACCATTGGGCAAACACTTGGTGTTGTTGATGTACTAGATTCTGTGTCGGGACGAGAATGAGCCCCGCCGGACGAACCAATGGGTGGTGATGCTGGTTGGAAGCACCCAGGAGGAGTCGACGCTGGAGGAGTTTGGCACCGACAATGGTCTTGCCCGATCCCGTCGGCATTTTGACAATGGCGTTGCAGTGCCCGATGGATTCCACAATCCGCAACTGATAGGGACGCAAGGTGTGGGTAGTGCTCGGCATGGTGGTAGTGGAATCTAATATTCTTCGATCTGGTCGAACAGCCGCAAAATTGTGCCACGAACGGACCAAGAAAAAAGGGTCAAGATCGACAAGCCAATCAAAAGGTGAGTTTAAAATGTTCGAAAGATGCGCAAGCCAATCAAAAGATGTGTTAAAATAATATTCCAACAAGGACATGATGCATGCCAGAAGCCAATCAAAACGTGTGTTAAACTGTTCCAAACATAGTAGAATGACAGGAAACCCACCGCCACTCTTGTGGCGTTTGGCACCTACCTAGTAGGAGATGTTTGTTCGGATTGTCTACACTCCATCATTCGCACGTGCGAATACGAAACCATTGTGTGTGAAGCTCCATCGATTCCAGAGTCACATCCTCTCTCTGCTGAATATATAATATAAAGGGCCAGGGCACGATGGATCCAACCTCCAACCCCGACTGCGACTGTGCCACCCAAGACTGTTGAGGAGGTATAGTCCAGTCTGGATCCCGCCTGAAAGCGAGTCGCACAGAACAGAAGGACGATCTGTCTGTGCGTCGTCTGTCCATGTTCGCATTTCCGTTCACTGTTTACCCTCACTGACTGGTCGGTTTGACTGGTTACCATCGTACACTAGTTATGTAGAGAAAAGAACGAACGAATGTTTGTAGTGTACTGCCGCCCGACCGGCTTTCCGGCAGACCAGCTGCATCTGCGCTGGCCAGGATCGTTGTAGAGAGTACTACTACGCCTTAGCGGCTGGTGAGTCGTACAGTTTCGTGAATGTGAACCCAGGTCACTCAATCAATTGGGGGTGAGTCAGGCGAGTCACGAAATAGCATGACTCAACTTCCGCTTGGGCGTAAGAGCACCACCCAGGCGAAGCGTCAGCCGTTCGCAGAGACTGGGCTGGCGGCCGAGAGAAGAGAAAGAAGACATCACACAATGAGAAATTCTCAGAGCCGTTCATGTTTCGACAAATCCACACACAGAAAAAAAAATTAGCAACACTCTCCAACCTTGACACCATCACAATCCCACAAGAATTATCCCACAAAAACCATCCACAATCCACATACAGAACCAGAACAATCGACACGTCTTTCCTAGATATTCAATCCAAACAGATCCACTGACTGATTTGCTCTTTCGTTCACACGTTTGTCGTTTCTTCCTTTGGACCACGACACAATTCTCCAGCATTCATCCTCTTACAAAACCGAGGACCCAACAACAACAACAACAACAGTGGACCACCCTCGTACGATCGTTGCCTCCTCCTCGTCCACGAGTGGACCCACTCCTCCTCTTCCTTCTTCTCGGCGTCACCCTCTCATGAGACGCTTTCGCAAGCCACCGCCACCAGCAGCAGTACAAGGAGGAGCCGTTGGCGTGACAATCACCACTTCCAAAAGAAGAAGAAGAAGACAAGGAAACCGACCGCCCACCAGGACAACCACAACCACAACAGTACCCAGCCAAACAGAAACGAGGAGGAACAACAAGTCTTTTGTACCAAGAACCACCACCGCCCAAAACCAACGAGGACGACGTTTGCTCCCACAAATTAAAAGAGCCCTTGGCCAACCATTATCCAACGAGAAGAACAAGAAGAAGAAAAAGAATCAGCGATACACCACCAACAACAACCACCACCAACAACAACAACAACAAGCCCTCCAACAACAACAACATCCACAGGATGTCACAAGTGTAGCGTCGTTGGACACCCTTTCACCACCGCCACAAGTTCCGGAACAACAACAAGACCAATGTAGTTATAGTTCTTCTTTTGTTCCCATTCATTCCAATGGTACGGCTGCTTCATCTCCTCTCATGGGGCAGGATCCAGTGTCTCCCCAAACAAGAAGAAGAAGAACAGCAACAACAACAACAACAAGAGCTACTCAACGACGCACGAGACGGTGGTTGCCAAGCCACGAGAAACACCAAAAGCCCCAAAGAATGCCAACCAACCACCAGCACCACAAGTCGCAGCATGACACGACCAGTGGTGGTCCGAACCGCAGCAGTAGCAGCCACAAACTAGAGCCTCATTGCGCACGAGGCGATCCAGTCCTACGTGCGGCACCCAATACTACTACTACTACGACGACGAACGAGGATTGGATAGAGCCGCCAGTCGTCGTCGAGTCTGCTACGTGTACGAGTCCTCGTTTCTCCTCGCTGCAAGATGAAGAAGAAGAAGATGAGGATGATGTGTTTCAGGACACTTGCCACAAGCCAAAGATAAATGACGTGGAGGAGAATGGCAATGAGGATGAGGATGATGCGCAATCGTACTCCTCGACCTATCACGATTATAGCAGTTGGGAAACGGACGATTCGGACCCGGAGGAGGAGGAGAGTGCGGAGGATGATTCGTGCAACACTGCGAATAACAACCACCAAAAGAATCCCAAGAAGGACCATTCGTCAGTCGTTCAACTTGATCTTTTTGTCGTGCAACGCCTCGAACTGGAACACTGGCTGCAGGAAACCGAAGTGGCGCGACGACGACGCTCCAACTTCCTCGTACAACATCCACCATCACCACCAAAACAACAACAGGAGCAACAAGTAGAACACACTGGAGCCTGTCGTCGTCGTCGTCGTCGCCATCTTTTGGCCAAACGATCGTGTGTCGTGGCCAGTGGGTAACAAACATCACATAGGAAAACGAAAAAACAACAACATGAACAAGAAGAAAAGGAACAAGGACCCCGGATGGAGCCGGAGGATTCCCATGTTGTACAGCATCCATCTACTGCAATCCGACAACGCCATTCCTATCGCAACCTTGTCTCTCCGGTTTGTTTTTAGCCATGGAAAAGGACGACCCTGTCAGTAGGTGCGCTCGCCGAGACCATTCGGTCTCTGCGTGTAGGAGAGTGTCTCGGGGGAGAGTTTTGAGTCTGTGTGTGTCGCTCTCGAGATTGTCCAACCACGGAGTTCGAAACACTCGAGAGAAACACTCTCTACTACTACTATCGGAAGGACATTCCATTCCGTCGGAAGGATACCCTCTCGAAATAATGGTGCAGTTACTCCAGTCGTCGCGTGTGTGCACACACAATTATTGTTGAAAGGCAAGCCACTCTTCTTCTTCTTGTGCTCGTACGAAACACGCAGGAACCAAACACAGTTTCTCGTACACGATAGTATTATTAGTATTCTAGAGTACAGTCACATGCTCCAAACGAAGGAACCAACGGCTCATTCCGTTTCTTGTATTAGGATTGGTCGTCCTCCTCGACGACTCGCGTATAGACATTGGTATAGGAGTCCCCTTGCGGTGTGGTACCGACTTCCATCCACAAGGCGTCATCGCAATAGACGGTTTGAATATAAGTTTGCTGTCCCTGCAGTAATCCAAACGTGCCAATGCCGACATTTTGGAATCCCAACACCGATGTGGCAATGCGTTGATACGTGAGTGTCACGACGCCGGCATAATTGGCATCCGTCGCGGTCGGATCCGTTCCCACACTCCAGGTACACGTGGCAACCAAGTTTTGCAACAGGGCATTGTTGGTAAAGTCCAATCGATACGTGGCAGTGTCGTCCAACGAGTTGCCGCCAAACTCGACCGAGACAGTGGCATCGCGGGGCAATCCAGACGACGCGCAAAAGGCTGGTGTACTGTAGGACAAGCGCCACGAGGAATGTTGCAAGTGCGATTCCAAGTTGGTCAAGGGTACGGGCGACGGTCGTTGTTGGACAATCGTTTGCAAATAGCTTTGCAATTCGGCGTGTCGGTCCGACGACAAGGATTGCGCCGTATCAAACGTCGACCAACCGGCTCGTGCCAAGGCTTGGACTTGGGCGCGCAATTCTTGATACTCAAATTCGGCGGGTAATTTGGATTGCGAGGATGATTGGGATTGGGGTGGTTGCGCACTCCGAGAACTGGATTGGGGCGTAATGAGGGACGAAACGGGTGGGGGTCGTGACAGTGAGTCATTGTCGTCGTCGTCCTTGCTGGATTGAAACAACACGACGCCATGGGTGTGGGTCGGTGATGTTCTTCTTCTTTGGGTCGTCGTTCGTTGGGAAACGACAAAGGCCGTTCTGGCGAGTCTGTTGGGTGTTGTTGTGCTTGTAGTGGTTGTCGTCGCACTCGTGACGGTGGTTCGAGACCAACTGGCTCCCACCAGCAACAACAGGAAGCAGTACCACCACACAAGGGTGGTGATGGGTCGAGTCGTCCTCTTTGGGGTAAAAGTTGTTGTCATGGTCATACTGTCGTTGATGTTGTTGTTCTGGATGATATTATGATGATAGGATTCTGGTCCTTCTCGGCTGCTGCGATTGCTGCGGATGATGAGAATGTGGATGATGATCGTATGTGGTGATGCTGGTGGTGATGAGAATGAGGCAATCTTGCGTGTTTCTTCTTATTGATTAGGGTTGCAGTGACTGTGGCCTTGTCTTGCGTTGTTACACCCACACTGCGTTGGTCGTGTCCAGTGTTGGTTTGTGAAACAGAGCTTTTGTGTTCTTGTCTATATTGGTTGTGGTTGTTGTTTTTGTTTAGTTGTTGTTTGGTTGTCATGTCCACATGTTGAGGGCGATCTGACACATCCGCCAGGGTGTCATTGGAATCACGAGTCAGACGGAGTCATGGGTCTATATCGGCGACCCAAAAGAATCCTGCCCCGCACACAAGACTAAAACTATCCATGCTAGCAGGTTCCTTACTCCTAGCTACTCCTACTCTATAGCTAGTGGCACTCAAAGAGCTGTGCGGATGGACCGTCGTTCCGCAATGGGCTCTTGCCGCGCGTGCGAATGGTAGTATCGACGAGTGCTGATACTATACTACAAAGTACTAGGTATTAGTTCCTCCTGTGTGTCTTTTTTACTATGGAATGGATTTACCATCCATCAAAGAGTCCTCGTCCCACATCGTCATTGTCATTGTTGTTGTCCTGGTTGTCCTGGTTGTCGCCGCTCTCCTGGATGGAACGGTCCTCGGACTGGGATACATGTGTGTCGGTGTGTTGGTCCTCTGGTTGTTGTTGTTGTGCTTGTTGTTGTTGCGCTACGACCGCCGGTGGCAATTCCAATCCCAGGACGGCTGCCGCTTCTTGAGCCACAACGGCTCGTTCTTGTCGTTGTTCCCATTCGTACAGACTGTAGGAATCGTGTCGTCGTTGCGCTTGTGCGTCGTTCAATTCGGGCAAGACGGGATCTTGGCCGGGATCACTGGCCTGTTGAGGCGGTCGTTGCAAACAAATCAAGCCGAGACGGCCCTTGCGAAAATCGTGCAAAATGCGACGAGCGGCATCTTCCACCTTGCCAAAGAAAATGCGATCGGCGACATCGTGCAACAAATCTTCGCCCGTGCGAGGGCGACGATAGATGTAGACGGGCACACCATCCTCATTCACGTGCGTGCGGACAAATTCATGGTGCGGCGACGACGAGCTGGTGGATGGTTTGGTCGTAGTACTATCGTCGTCCTCGTCCTCATACATGTTGGGACCGCCAATTCCACTGAGGGGTCGCAATTCTTGAATTTCCTTGGGCGACAAGGGATCGAGTTTGTACCGTCCTTCAAAGGCCCGTCGCCACGTCGGTGCGAGTCGATGGTGCCAATTGTGCCGATGCACTTGCAACATCCATTGCATCAAATAGGCGGCGACTTGGGGATTGTCATAGGCGGCTTCGCCGAGCAAATGACAAGCGGCCAATAAGGTGGCATCCGATTGACATTCTTTTAATTGCAAGGGAATAATGCCGGGCGAATCGAGCAATTCCAAAATGGGCGTGCCACCCACCGTCGTGCCCGGATTGGTCCGCGAGGCGGCTGGGACACTGACATCGACATCGGTTCGTAACCGGATCCATTGCAATCGTCGCGTCACGCCCGGCACATTGGCCGTTTTGGCCCGACGACGACCGAGCAAGTGATTGAGGAGTGCCGATTTGCCAACATTCGGGTACCCCAACAAGCCAACGCGGAGCGGTCGGGGTTTCAAGCCGCGTCGTTGCCGACGTTCTTGAACATGTCGACCGGCTTGGGCAATGGCCTTTTTCAAGGGTACCATCATGGTCCCCTGTTGCGCATTGACAAAGACGACGGAATGAATCGGATCTGTAGTGTCGTCGTTGGGATTGTTATTCTTGTGGCTGGACTTTTTGCTCGTCGTTGTATATTTGGCCCGTTCGTGAGCGGCTTGTCGAGCTTGATGTTGCACTTGTTTTTTATTGGTCTTGGTATTGCTTTGACTGCTCGTCATGGCATGAGCTCCAAATTGGTCATAGGCCTTGCGCCAATCGCGCTTGGCCGTTTGAGGAATGCAATCGGCATGGGTCAAGACGACAATGCGGGGTTTGCTGGCACACCAGTCACTGACGAGGGGATGCGCCGTGGCCTTGGGAATGCGGGCATCCCGGACTTCGACCACGACATCAACAGCTGGGAGAAAGACTTCTTGCAATTCCCGTTCGGCCTTGGCAATGTGACCCGGATACCAATGCAAGACGGGACGTTGGTAGCCCGACAACAATTCCAACTCGTCGTCATTGTTGTTGTTGGTAGGAGGAGGATTGGGAGAAGGAGAAGCCACGGAAGAAAAGGACGAGGAGGAAGAAGAAGAAGAAGATTGAAACAAGGCAGTCGGCGAAACGAATGGGCCTCCTCGTGTTGTTGCTCTTGTTCTTTTGGTTCGGATTGGAAGCAACCGTGACGACGACAAGAATCGACTAGAACGAATGTTAGACGTCGTCGTTCTGGCGGTGGTGAGGATTGGTTGCCAGGCAGTGGCCGTTGGCAGGAACCACCGGCTGGACGAATGTGCCATCATCATCATAATACTTGTCATGACCAGTGCGACCACAGCAAAGGTCGATCCTTGTCGTTGTCGTTGTCGTTGTGGTTGTTGTGGTTGTTGTTGTTTTACTGGGTTCCTCCCACAAACAACAAACGAGGACAAGGAGGAAGAGAAGGATACCATGGAGAACCACACCAACAAAACAATAATAGAACACCCATGTGATGGATGGATGAAACAAACAGATGGTCGGTGTTCTTTCCTTAACGCGACCCCAAAACGTTTAAGAAGCGACCTCTTCATTTCCAGTCGCTTTTGTGGGACGCGAATCCTCACGACAATTCAAATCCAAACTTCTTCTTCTTCTTCTTTGGGTCTTTGTCTCCTATTCCTAGATAATCCGCCCACCACCACACCAACAACGCCGCCATCCAAGGAAAGAGATTGTACGAGGAGACTTCACAACAAACGTTTGGCTATAAAACATGACTGCGCTTTGCACCAAACGGCGTCGTTGTACCAGTCTCTAGCTAGCTACCTAGTAGTCCCACCAAGTGTCTCGCTTGTGGCAGACACCGTTTCCAACAACCGTTTGTCGTTGTTATTATTGTTATCGTTATTGTTATTGTTGTCGTTGAAGGATTTGTTGAATGGGAGCCGCCTCGAACCGTTCCACCAACAACGACAAGAACTCGTCGTCGTCGTCGTCGTCGTTGCGATCCCCAACACAGTCCCCAAGTACCGTATCCTCCTCCTTCACGGTTGGACGACAAGAGGACGAGGAGGGTGGTTGTCGTACCGAGGATGCCCAAGTGGCACCATCCATGGAATACAAAGAAACCGTGGCGGTCCGGGTCTTGGCCAGACGCAAGTCCATGCGGGCGGGTTCGTCCGCCAACGTACTACTCGTCGTAGTCGTCATACGACGAGTGGAGTCCCTCCGACCCAGAATTTGCACTTGCACACTGGGGCCTCCCGGTCGTCCCGGATGCGGCGCGTGATAGGTCGCCAGGGGAATCATGCCGTGCCTGGAGAATTCGTCGGGAACCGCATTGAGCGCGAGAGTATTTGTTCTTTTACTTCTCGGCAAGGACGACCAAGCGGTGGCACGGCCGACGGGAAGGACCAGGACACCTCGATCGGTCAAGGCCGACATCAAGGCCGACACCAACTGTTCATTCATGGACCAGGTCGGAGCATCCACAAAAATCACATTCAACTTTTGGTTCTCCTCCTCGCGGGTTCCGTTTTCAGGGTATCGCTCCCGGAACCACGACAGGGCATCTTGCGGCACCACTCGAGCGCGTGGATGATCCAAACACGACGGATAGCCATTGGGGCGAGTCGTAGTGTTGTGGTTCTGATTGGCATTCACCATGAGCAACTCCCGACACTCATTCCATTCGGGCAACTGGACGCGAGCCAGGTCAAGGAATTCGGCATCCGGTTCGATCAAGGTACACGATTCCACAACCGATGCGTCGTACTGCAACACGTGACGGAGCGTCGCACCCGTGCCTCCTCCGACAATGGCCACTCGCAACCGGGGTTCGTGTTGTTCTTGTTGTGCTTCTTCGATCAGTATGGTCATGACTGGATGGACGAGGGATTCATAATAGGCGGACAATCCATGAACTGTGGAGTGCAAGACACCATTCCAAAACAAAGTCTTGGACTGCGTCGTTCCATAGACTTCCACGGTATTCTTGTTTGGCGTTTCCAACACGAGTTGCGGGGTCTTGGCGTGAGAGTCTCGGCCCGTCCATCCCAAGACGTATTGTTCCACTTGGTTTTTCGTGGTGCTTGTTGGTTCGACGACGGCAGTATGGGTGGTCGTGTGGTTGTGGTTGTACTCATTGTCGTTATCGTTACTGTGGTTGGTGTACCGCAAGGAGCCGTCGCTGTCAAAATAATTGCGATAGCCACGTTTCTTGTGCGACCACGTCATGTATGGGAGTAGTGCCTGTGCGACACTGTCGTCCCGAATGGCAAACAAGTCGGTCAACAAGGGCAAGAGCTGCAGCAAACTTTGGGACCCACAGGTAAACAAATCTATACAATGGTATAGGTAGAAAGAGGAGAACCAAAACGAAACCCACAACACCGACGACACCAACAGCCACAGCAGAGGAAAACACGACAACACCAAAAAACGACGTTAGAATCCTTGGGGACCACCACATACAAACACACACACACGGCCCCTGCCGTCCTCACAGGAGGAGGAGAAGGATACTGTGACCATCACTCGGCGAAAGATATATTGAATACGTACCCAAGGCAATGACCCCGGCATGAGGCCAGGTGTGTAAGGACACGTGCGATTCCAGCAAGACACCGACACAAGACACGCCCAGGGGTGCCTGCAAATCATGACAATGATAGGACAACAAGGTTAATTTGGATTGGGTGACAATCTGCAACATGGCCTGGACGAGCTGGTGCGTATCCAACAAGAAGCGGGGCGAAACGTGTTGAATATCCATCAACAAGTGCTGGCCAGCTGGTTCGTACGGACCCCCCTGGTGATCGTAGTCATGGTCTTCGGTGGTGGTCACGTTGTGATGGCTTGAGGAGTCCTCCAGGTCCAGGTGCACATCGACACGATGTTGACTCCACGTGGTGGTGGTCGTCGTCGTAGCAGCAGTACTAGTAGGAGTGGTCGATTCAGGGTTGGTTGATTCGGCATCCACCAAGGGATTGTCAAAGCATTGACCCGTGTAGCGTGCCAAGGGAGGAACCTTGCCCGGATGCAATCGAGGCGCTGGAAACTGGCGTTGTACCACGGCGGTTGCTGGAGGAGCATCATCATTGACGTACACAACTTCCACAGTTTGCTTGGAGGAAGGAGGAAAAGTGCTGGTTGTGGTTGTGGTGGTGGTTGTCGTCGTCGGGGGACTCCATGACGACGACGAGTGCTGCTGCCGCACCACAAAGAGGGATCGAGCCATGAAATAGGGCAAAACACTGGCTGTCACCAAACAAGACCAGAACCACGTCCAGGAAAGACGCAACAGGAGTGGAGAAGAAGAAGGAGAAGAAGATGATGATGACCTCATTTTTGGCGACTTGGTTTTATTGTTGTTGGTAAACGGTGGACGCAGCAGCAGCAGCAATAGATCCTGAACGACACTCGAGAAAACGATTGGAGCGTCAAACTCTCCACCAACAAGTGTCCTCAAAGCTAAAGAAGAAGAAGCAGCAGCAGCAGAAGAATGAAACAAGGGAGGTCACCCACCCGAGCACAACCACCGAATGGTCTCCTCTTTGTTCCACTATGTTAATTTCTCGTTCTCGTTGTCGTGCCGACCAACACACGTGGTTGCCAAAAAATGACCACACAACGGAGAAAAGCGCGGGCAGGTCCGACATTTTTGTCAGTCCCGTAATGAAGCCAGTTTGGTCTTGGTCGGACGACAGACTCGCTCGGGAATCGGGACAGCGTTTCTCTCACGTCCGCCGAACTTTGTTTCGTCACATTTTTTACTTTTTTGGTTTGTCCAATGGGAGAATTCCTCCCGTACTGACTGCAGTTCCTCTTCACACAGCCAGTCAGCCAGCCATTTCGGCGTACAGAGAGATTGTGGGTAGAGCCTTTTTTATCTGCGGAAGAACACACACATGTCCTGCTTGTTGTTGTTGTCGTTGTTGTTGTTGTTTGGTGTGGATGGTTCCTTCCCACTGTCTCTAGTCTCAGTCGAGACATGGATTCCTGCAACCAAACCAACAGAATGTCCCTAGCAATCCACCACGACACAGACATGTTGAGCATTCATGGCGCGGCCAAGGGAATCGGTCCACCACCTTCCAAGAGTACAACGACTGCTACTCCACCACCATGCCCTGTTGGATCCCGTCCAATGTTGTCGACAAACGTGGTGGGGTGTATATATTGCCAAAAAATGACCACACGGGTCTGACATTTTTGTCAGTCCCGTAGAATTTCGAGAGTTTTTGGTCTTGGTCGGAAGAAAGATCGGGACAGCGTTTCTGGAATCTCACGTCCACCGAACTTGGTTTCGTCACATTCTTCGATGCCTCTACCGTATCCTGTAGTTCCACAGCTAGCCACACCAAGCAGAACAACAACAACAACAACAACAACAAACAGGCGGCATGTGCGTTCTTCCACAGATCATAAAAGGCTGTCTGTCTGTCTGTCTGTCTGTCTGTCTGTCTGTCTGTCTGTCTGTCTGTCTGTCTGTCTGTCTGTCTCTATTACTATCGAGACCTGGATTCCTGTTGCTAAAGTAATAATAGAATCGAGCAAAACACACACTGCCAGCAGCAAACGTTGTGTGTTGTATCATCCGCCAGACATCTCTTGCATGATCGTTTCGGACCGCAAGACTGGCGTGCCAGTATACACTACAAGGAGTAGTAGTAGTAGTAGGACTCGAGTCTCTTTTGGGAGCGCTTCCGAGTGTTTATGGCGCAACGTCCGGGCGATGCGCCCTATGTTGTCGTGACTGGAAAAGGAGGAGCACGTAGGAGTCGAACCTAAGCACTAGCTAGTGACCGTTACTCCACCAATTCCACACTAATTAGCCTATATAGACATCAAAGTGCTTGTTCCGACTGCGGTACCCGGACTCTGTCCCGCCACGACTCCACGTAAACATGACTCGATAGGTCCCTAGTTGAATCTGTGACATCTTTGACACCGACGTTCTCAGAATTCAGTCCGTCCTTGTCCCGTGTGCAGATGGCTTCTCTGGCCATCGCTCACTTTCCTAGTGTAATTCCTAAAGATCATATTTTTTACGTCCTACCATTATGCATGGGTATGGCACTCTGATCAGATTCCTCAACGCCCTTGTTTTTCCTTCTTCACCATAACACGCCTCCGGCGGCCGACGTTTGTGCAATTCCTTTTGCCCGTCCTTTGATTCCTTTCCTTTCCTTTTCTCACCATTGCATCTCTCCATCATGGCAGACAACACTAATGGGTTCATTACCCTTGTCGATGCACTCCGCTTCCAACGTCGCGTTGATGAGGCTCTGTCCTCCGATTCCTTCTCTTTGCTCAAGCTCAAAGATGACGACGACAAGTATTACGCTAACCTCCTCCCCTTTCGGGAGTCGACGGATGAAGATCCTCGCGATCTCTTTCTTTGGGTCCTCCACTTCGTGGACAAGATCCGCATCTCCGGTCATCCGGACCCCTTCGCCGCTTGTTGCGAGTATTTTCCTCGCTCGGTCACCAGCGCTATCGCTGATCCTTTTCTCGAAGCCTACAACGGTTTGCCTCCAGGCACCAATCTCGATAAAGCCTGTTTCCAAGGTTTGATTGCTGCGGTCTTCGCCCCTCTTGTCCTTGTCAGTGAAGTTAGTGCTTTCCGCACCTTCCTTCTTTCCGGGCCTCGAAAGCCCTCGGACATGACTGTGGATTCGCATTTGCAGTCTCTACGCAAGTTCTCTAATGGTCTCAAGTACCTCAGCTCTGACGCTGCAATCGTCCCCCTCACGGAAGACGAAATCAAACAAGCCTTTTACCAAGGCTCGCCGACTACATGGCGCACGGAATTTCAACAAGCCAATCCTTTGGTGCCGGACATTGTCAATCACTTTGACACGGATGCCCTCTTACAAGCCATGCGTGGATACCAGCGCGCCTCCAAGCAAAAGGCCCTCCTACGTGAGCAACAACAAAATCGTTCGCAGTCTCGTCAAGACCGCTCTCGTCCTCGCGACTCCAACAACAGCGGCAATCGCGATCGTCGCGTGCGCTCTCGCCACTCTCGTGGTGGACTCCGCGGTGGCAGTCGTGACTCCTCACGTGGAGGAAATCGCCTTGGCTCCTCCGACCGTAATGCCTCCTCCGGAGACAATCGTGGCGCCTCCGATGGCAACTCCGATCCCTGTCCGTATCGGACCACGATGGAATCTCATCGCAACCATTCTTGGGCTGATTGCATTTATAATCCTACGGGTCGCAATTTCAATCAAAGCCTTTTTGACGTCATGGTTCAACGTTCTAACCGTTCTACCAGTGGCGGCAACGCCGGAACCAATCCTCCTCAAAGTGGTGGTTCCTCCAATGGCAATAACAACCCACGTGGTGGCTCTTCCGTTCCTCTGCGTGCCACTTGGGGCTCTCGTCCTTCTGCCCCAGGTCGTGGCAGTGATCAACACGCCTCTGACTTTGCTGGTGCCGGTAATGGATGGAATGCCGTTCCTGCCAATCCTCCTGCCGTAGCTCCTCCTCCAGGATGCGTTCCTACCATTCCTGTCGATGCTGAGGGAATCCAGCAGTGGAGCGATCTTTGCAATCCTGAGAAGACGGTCCCCGGTACGTCTCACCTTTCATCTTCCCTTTCATCGTCTCCTGACGATCCGACTCATCACCTGGGCAATTTGTTCTCGCAGCAATGTCAGATCCAAACTGGCCCGCCAACGGCTATGCCGGCAGCGCAATCCATCCCGATGCACCCATCAACAAGGTCATCGACCAGCTCAATAAAATCTATGGGCGCGGAATTGACATTTCCCACATCTACGACCTATCCACTGAAGGAGGTCTCGCTGCTTACGCCCGCGTCTCTATGTCGTGATGACGCTTTTATAAGCGAGGTGATTGATCCCAATAACGGTTACTTGGATAACCTAGAGTCTTATGATGAGTTCTACTCCCAATTTCCCTCATCTAGTGATGTTCCTTCGTTCGATTCGCCTTCTCGGCCTGAATGCGTTCCACTCACCATCGTCATGGCTCGCCATATTGGCGGTGTTGAAAATACGCTTCCCTTGCGTGCCCTGCTCGACTCAGGCGCTGACAAGACGATTCTTCATTCACGTTGCCTTCAACCAGGCATGATACCGCGGTCTACCGACCGTTCCGTGAACACGACCATGGGAACTCGTTCCGGTGTGTCCGAAATCCTCCTGGAAGACATTGTTCTTCCAGAGTTCTCACGAACCAAACACGTAACCTATCCCTTATGGGTCGATATCTATGATGCTCCCAACAGTCGCTATGATATCATCATCGGTCGCGATTTGCTTCGCCGTCTGGGCGTCCTTCTTGATTTCGATCGTGGGATCTCCTCGTGGGACTCCATTGAAGTTGCTATGCGCGACCGCGATTCATTCGCGACTGAACATGAGTTCGTCTCACATTTCATCGATCTCTTCGCAGATGATGACGTCCTCGGTGACGATTACCTGCTCGATTCAAATTACAAACAGGCAGATCTCGATGAGCTTCTTGCCCAACAGACTCATTTGACGCCCTCACAACAACAAGATCTTCTTGGTGTGTGGCTGAAATGCGGGCGCATCTTTGACGGCGTCCTGCGTGCCTATCCAGACAAAGAGTTGCATCTCGATCTCATGCCCGATGCCAAACCGGCTCATCATCGTCATTATGCGGTCCCTCGCAATATCCATGACACCTTTAAAAAGGAATTGTTTCGGTTTGTCGATATCGGCATTCTCGAACGAGTTGGTTCCACTGAGTGGGCCGCTCCTCATTTCGCCATTCCTAAAAAGGATGGACGAATCCGAATGATCTCGGACTTTCGTTCGCTTAATGCGCAAATGTATCGCCGCGTCTATCCCTTTCCAAGGATCGAAGATATCCTTCGACGACGCAAAGGCTACAAGTATTTCACAAAACTTGACATCTCTATGTGTTTTCACACTTTCAAACTCGACGAGTTTTCCAGCAATCTTTGCGTTATCACTACGCCTTTTGGCAAATTTCGCTATCGTCGTCTCCCTATGGGAGTTAAGCAATCCCCAGACTTCTGTCAGGAGCTCATGGAAGAAGTCCTCGCTGACTTTCGCGATCACGTCGAGGTCTACATCGACGATATCGGTGTCTTTTCCGACAGTTGGAAAGAACATGTCGAGATTCTCAACAAAGTCCTTCAACGTCTTCAAGACAAGAACTTCTCTATCACTCCTCACAAATGTGAATGGGCCGTACAGGAAACCGACTTCCTTGGCCATTGGCTCACGCCTACAGGTCTACGACCATGGAAGAAAAAGATTTCCGCGATTCTGGCCTTATCGCCTCCTCGCACCATGAAAGAACTACGTTCCTTCATTGGCATGGTTAATTTCTATCGTCACATGTATCCTCAGCGATCCCATCACTTAGCTCCGCTCACAGCCTTGACCGGCAAAAAAACCTTTGAATGGTCCCCGCAATGTCAGAAAGCCTTTGAAAACGTCAAAGCCATGCTTGCGCATGATGCGTTTATCCGCTATCCCGATCACAACATTCCTTTCCACGTCTTTGTGGACGCGTCTGACTATCAGCTCGGCGCTGTTATCATGCAGGAAAACATCCCTGTCGCGTATTTCTCACGCAAGCTCAACCCCGCTCAGCGGAATTACACCACTATGGAAAAGGAGTTACTCTCCATCGTCGAAACCCTCAAGGAGTTCCGCTCCATGTTGCTTGGCTGTGCCGCCTTGCACATTCATACCGATCACAAAAATCTCACTTATTCCACTCTCAACTCCCAACGAGTCCTTCGTTGGCGTCTCTTTCTCGAAGAATACAATCCCATCTTTCATTATATTCCTGGCCAGGATAACGTCATCGCCGACGCGTTGTCGCGTCTCCCTCTTTCAGAAGAGGAGGAGAAGAGTGTCCCTTCCAAGGTCCCTTCCGACGGTCCCTCGTCTGGACCACGATCCCTTTTCGATCGTAGCGGCAAACACTCCGTGTTTCAGGTTCCTCGTGCGCCTAATGATGACCCCCGCTTAGCGTCTCGTGACGCGGATTCTCATGAATCCCCTATTTTCATGGACGAAGAGTTGATCGATGTGTATCTTAATCATCCCGCCATTACGGCCAACCAACCCCTACCGGTTGACTATGCTACGATATCTCAGCATCAACAAAACGATGCCGCCTTAATGGCGTTGGTCCAATCCAAACCTGACTATTATCATTTGCAACCCTTTCCTACGGAAAATCCACAATACAACCTTGTCTGTTATCGACAATCGGTTAATGCCCTCTGGCGCATTCGCATTCCCGACTCGCTTCTCGCACATACAGTCAACTGGTATCATCTCGTGCTTAACCACGCTGGTTCCACGCGACTCCGCGATACTATCGCCATGCACATGACGCATCCCCAATTGGGACTCTACTGCGATCAAGCTGTTTCCAGCTGCCCGACTTGTCAACGGTCGAAGGTCGTTCATCGACATTACGGAGAATTGCCTCCTCGTGAGGTCCGTGGTAATCCCTGGTCCGACATTGCCGTCGATCTTATCGGCCCCTGGACAGTCAAAGTCCATGGCATGGCCCTAACCTTTCAAGCTCTGACGGTCATTGACACTGTCACCAATTTCTGCGAGATTATCCGCATATACGATAAAACCGCTCGACATGTTGGTCTCCAACTCGAGAATTCATGGCTTTCACGCTATCCTCGCCCTGTTCGTTGCCTTTTTGATCAAGGCGGCGAGTTTATCGGCCATGCCTTTACGCAAGTGCTTCGCAATCATGGTATCAAACCAGTGCCCCTAACGGTCAAAAATCCACAATCCAATGCCCTATGTGAACGTCTTCATCTGACAATCGGCAATTCATTACGCGCTATCGTTAACTACGAGCCGCCGCAAAACATTGAACAGGCCGCTCTTATGGTCGACACTGCTCTGCAAACCGCTGCATACTCTGCACGCACTGCCATCCACGGCAGCCTCAAACATTCTCCCGGCAGTCTTGCGTTCCACCGCGACATGCTGTTCGACATTCCCATCCTTGCGGACATGGAATTGATTCGTCAAAAACGCCAAATCATCGTTGACGAACGAGCTCGACTCGCAAATCGCTCTCGCGTCTTTCATGACTACAAAATTGGAGATCGCGTGCTTATCCGCGCTACCAATCCGGACAAATTGGCACTTCGTACCAGTCCCAATCCTTTCACGATCACACGTGTCCATTCCAATGGCACCGTGACCATTCAACGTGGTCCCCACGTTACCGAGCGCATCAATATCAGGCGTCTCATCCCTTACCGTGTGTGACATGGGTTTTACTGCCGTTGGCCTCTGGCCATCAAGCTTTCCCATGGCCCGCTCGAACTTCCTAGGTCCGACCAGGGAGAGGTAGAGTGCGGTACCCGGACTCTGTCCCGCCACGACTCCACGTAAACATGACTCGATAGGTCCCTAGTTGAATCTGTGACATCTTTGACACCGACGTTCTCAGAATTCAGTCCGTCCTTGTCCCGTGTGCAGATGGCTTCTCTGGCCATCGCTCACTTTCCTAGTGTAATTCCTAAAGATCATATTTTTTACGTCCTACCATTATGCATGGGTATGGCACCGACACCCTACTACTACTCCCTCCGGTCCAAAATTATTGCAACAAGTTTTTTAAGTCATAGTAGTCGCACAAAAAGCTCTCGTAGGCCCTGGTACATTTCTACAGGAGGACGGCCGGCTGATTCGGAGTCGAATTTTAGAGATGAACATTCAATGTGACACGCGCCATATCCTAACTATCCTTCAATCGCGTGATACTTTTAACCGCTTTAGTAACAGCAGACGAAGAACACATAGGAATTCGACCACGCGTGCGTGCGCTGGATAAAATTATAGGGGAGGTAATTAAGTCCGCTGCGTGCGATTGCTCTGCGCGCTCTCATAGCCTACTTATGATGGATCAATGAACACCCAAAATTTTGGCGACGTTCGACAAAACACCTCTGGCACTGTGCCATTCATATGGGGAAGGATAGATGAATGTCAATAGCACGTCCACAGTCATTAGCCAGCAATTGTTTGTACTTTACCTCCTGGCGGGCCTAGCTAGAGGGTGCCATGGTTTGGGTGCCCCTGGGTGGCCAGAACCGGTACGCCAAAGTTTGGGTTGCTTTTTTAGCCTCTTTTAGTTCCATGTAGCTCTCCAGGATTGCGAGATGGAACATGTAAATTATACATGGAAATTTGAGTCTAGTAATAAGCTATCGATCTATATAATTTTTAGCGTCAACGGGTTAGCGCGTGAGAAGTTACGTCATTTTTAGAAACTTGTTGCGATAATTTTGGAACGGAGGGAGTAGCTACTAGCCATACAAAAATAGAGGAGTTCCAACCATTCGATTCGACTCTCCACAGGATCCTCAGAATGGAAATGGGCTCGTTCCAAAAAAATCATTGTTACTTTGAAAGCGCTATAGAATCCGTCGCTTTGGACTCTCTCTCATGTTATTCATTCATTATCCCATTATTCATTAATAGGCATAGACCGTGTCGCAATAGTCACGACAATAGTCGGGCAAGTCGTCGACCAAGACGGCCTTGTCGGTAATGTTGCGATCCGTCACGTTAATGGCGGGAACCACTTGGCCATTGGGACAGGTCAAATCAATCCGGGTATAATAGGCCGTCACGACAGTCGTGTTGTTGTTGGTAGAATCGTCATTGTCGTCCTCACCATCCGCCGTCGTCGTCGTCGTCGTGGTTTCGGTCTTGTACAAGGTGGCGGCGGAATCCGTGGCACAATCGTCGCAATACCACCACGGATTGGCTTGGGAGGGAAAGGGCACACAATTGAAATAGCGACACTTGGGACACGGATTGTTGAGCCGCGAGGACGTTGTCGTAATGGTCGCATTGCCCCCATCCACCACCGTCGTCGTGGTGACTTGCAGTTCCATGGTGGCCAACCAGACCGTTGTCATTAAGATAAACAAGACGGTGGCAAACAGTCCGATGAATCGCATGGCAAACAAGCGCACCTTTTTCCACCAACTCGCTTGGTAGCCCAAAAAGTCGAGGGCGGCATATTCAATCACGGTCCATCCACACAAAATGCCATAGACCAAGCCACCCAAGTGAATGAAATTGTCCACAAAGGGCTGTGCCGAGATACACCGTACAACCACCAAACAACGCATAACACAAACAAGCAACAACAACGCACCGACAGCAAAAGACACGTGAGGTGAGATGCACACACACACCGACGCGCACACACACGACCCTGTAAGGACGAGAAGGACCGCCCTGTTCCCTCGATGGCCAGACACACACAGACACACACACGTGTGAACCTACCGTCAATCCAATCACGACATTGACCGCCACTTCCACAACCATCCAAATTAGGGCCCAGACATGGCGGCGGCGTGTCGTCGTTGTTTGGGAAGTCGCTGTCTCATCAAAACTTGGCAAGCAAATCAAATTCCAATGCACCATGATATCGGCGAGGCAGGCTCCCATCCATCCAAAAATGCCACCCGAGGCTCCCACGGAAATGTATTGGGGCAAAAAGAGGGCCGACAAGACATTGCCCCCGACCGCGGGCAAGACAAACAACCAGAGACAATTTTTCCAGCCATGGGCTTGTTCGAGGGCGCCGCCAAAGACGTACATGGCACCGACATTGAGGGCGTAATGCACAATGCCGGCATGCAAAATCAAGGGTGAAACCAAGCGGAACCATTGTCCGTCTTGAACAATCTTGTCGGTATCCAAGGCACCGAGTTTCACCAAGGTTTCGGCCGAGGGACCAATGAGGGGATTGACCGAGAGGGATTCCAATTGCCACTCATTGACAGCAAATTCGACCATCATCATAATGGAGCAAAGGACCATGAGACTGTAGGTCACGTACAAGTGTCGTTTGGATCGTTGCTGTTGCGCCGCTTGAAAATCGGTCCAACTGCAATAGGGTTGGTGGTGTTGTCGTCGCCAGGCGGCATCTTCGGCCCATTCCAAATCGGTCCGGACCGTATGCAAATGTTGATAGACACCGTAAATGCCCCACGTGGCCGTTTGGTTCCGACCGTACAGTTGACGACGCTTTTGTTGCGCCAAGCGAAAATCCATGACGCGACGCACCAATTCGGGAGGAATCTCTTCGTCGGGTGGTGGCGAGGATGCGTTGTTGTTTTGATAGTGCAAGCACGCCACGAGTTCGGTCAAGGAATAATGACGATGTCGAACTTGTTTCGTCATGTCTTGATCAGTGGTGTGGTCGTCGGTTTCGTCGTCGTCGTTGTGGTTGGGCACGACGGGTTCTTGTTGGGATGGCGGTGACTGTTGCTGTTGTTCTTGCGAAAAGACGGACGACGAATAAAAGGACGAGGAAGGCTGGTGAACATACGGCGAGCGTTCGGGATGCTGCTCTTGTGCCGCCAATTCTTGTTGTTGCAAGGAACGGGCAAACAATTCATCTTGCAACACTTGATGATCTGTCGAGGACGACGACGATGAGTCGGTCATGATACTGTTGCGGTTGTCCGGAGAAAAGGGCCTCCACTGTACTTTGGTTGACTGCGGTTGTTGCTGCTTTATCGATGATTCGGTTGGTTGGTTGATTCTGTTTTTTTATTCCACAAGGCTATGTTGTCACGCGTTGTGGGCAGCTCGTTTGGCAATTTCCAAAGTGAAAACGAGGCTACTACGCTATAGAGTCCCACGATTCATTCCATCAATCCTGTGTGTGTTGTTGTCTCATTCCTGGAGAGGGACTCGGACAATTCTTGGTTGTTGATTGCGTTCTTCCGCTGTGTCTGGTGTGGATCTTGTAAAAGAAACTGTTCTGGTCTTCCTCTTCTTGTGTCTATACACCACACAAGAAACAGAACAGTCCACAGGACCAACACAAAACACAACTGGTGCGGAGAGTGGAGAGACGAAGTCGACAATGGTGTGCTCGTGTTGCGTAGCTACGATCTCTGTCGTTGTCGTTGGGGTTGGGTCGATCTACGAATACCGAGAGGACCAAAACGCCAGCATGGCTCTTCAACGGACCAGTTTCGATTGATTCGGTCGTGACAAATTTCTCGCGCGCAGGGGGACCACCACAACCGAAACAGGATCGCCTCCCCGCATTCTTTCTCAACCACACACACCACCACAACGGATCGACACTACTTACAGACAGGTGCCTGTTCCGGACAGGTCAACGTGAGGAATGAGACACAGCCTCAGCGAAGCATATAGGATACATTCATTCACAATCGATACAATGGGTATCTGAGAAACACTGGAGAGGGTATGCGAGATTCTCGCGCATGCGGAGCAAAATGGATACATCCATACACAATCAAGGCACCAATTGGTATCTTCGAACCATTGGAGGGAGATCCTCCTTCCAAAAGAGCCTCAAGTGTTACGACGATACCGATTCCGACAATGACGACTCAGCCTGTTCCTCTTGCTTTAACCGTTCCTTCTGTACCACGAGATGTTCAACTCAGCTCTTCTGCCACTGAAATCTCCTCCATTCGTCACGAATTCGCGGATGCGACCATCCCACAGGAGCAGATCGCACAGTTTCCGCACCCCAATCCAAAGCGTATCAAACTGGACCTCCGAGATGCATGCTCCGTGGTAAAGGAATATGTGAGACGATATAATGCCCCTGAGATTCTGGAAGCTTTGGAGAGAATGGAAAAAGACAGAGGATTAAAGAACCTTGATGATTGGGCAAAAGAAGTATATACAACTCTTCAGAAAGACCCCGAAGACGAACGCGCCAAAGCATTGAACAAGGACAGGAGGGTTTGCTTGAAACTTCTTTACGACTTGGTTGAAGAATGGTCAAACTTTGGTTACAGCAACGAATTTGAACAAGCCATTGATTGCGTTTTCCGAACACGCCGACTCGTTAGGATTCTGACCTTCTGTTTACCTCTGGACAGGGCAAAGTCCTTGTACAGATTGAGATATGGGACGACCGACATTTTTGGAATGCATTGGTATTCGGTATATCACCTCGAACCGGGCACTTCTTCGGCGAGAGACCACCCGGAGGAACAAATGGAATGGATCAATTTCATCGGAAACTACAGCGGGTCTGGTACAATGAACAGGAAACTGTTTCGGTTACTGTTCAGTGATCGTTTAGCTTTGCGAAGCAATGAAGACGTTCGGAGGTGGTCAAAGCCCGCCAAAGTTCCTGCCAAATTTCCTGGTGGTAATCAGTGAAAGGAAATGCTTCAAGTCCTGCTCTGTGATGGTTCACGTATGAAGAGCAATCAAGACTTTCGGAGATGGTCCAAGTCCACCAGAGTTCCTGGTGGTCGCTTTGGCGCATTTCCGGTTTCATGTTTGTATGATAACTTCCACATGGAAATTTAGGAAAGACTGTCAGTTTCTAAAATGATTACTCCCGTAGTCTACTTAATCTCCTTTTCTTGCGGAGAATGGAGTGAATGCGATTCGATACAAGCAAAGACGAGCTGGGTAGAACTCGAAATTAATCGCTTCTGTCATGGCTTGCATCCATTCAGCCGAATGGTTCCCTCTCGCAAATGGTTCAGAGCGGCAAATTCTTTTAGTCTTTTGCTTGCCTCTCGTTCCATCGTTGGACCGGGTTACATGTGCGCGCGCCCTTTTTCGAACGAGCCACATCCACAAGTGGCGCCCAGAGTCGTCGTCGTCGTCGTGTCAGCCACCTCGTTCCGCAGTGAGATTCCAACGATTTGGCATGAGAGGACAGCGCTAGAGTCCTGTCATAAAACCGTCGATCCAAGGTATCATCCTCGTCATCATCTATTACTAAGGTGCTGCATCATCCCATTGGAACCGGGTGGGTCCAGTTTCGGAGCTTCTTCCGAGATGCTTGCCCAGACCAAACTCCAAGGTCATGAGAATGAAACTGCATCGAAATCCAGCGTCATATACGGCTTGCATATTGTTGTTTCCCCTCGATTCCACACAAGAGTTTGTCCAACGCGTTCCTTTCCCGAGCAGCTGCTCGATCGCCAAAGGATTGTTGATTCGGTGAAACGATGGATTTGGTGAAGCCATGATAACACTGGACACATTCACCACCACCAGACGGCCACTGGCGAATCGATGATCCCGAGGAGGGAATCTCTCGACAAAACCATTGGGATATGCACCCTCACACCATTTCGTTGCCACGAATCGGCACAGTCTGTTGGCATAGTATGAAATGAGGAGGGGGAGCGACGGCGGCCACCCCCATGGCCATTTGGTGTCATTGGCCGGAATGACTCCCCATCGAGAGCTATCGTATCTTTGATTATCTTTGCGTTCAAGAGATCGAACGTACGGGTCCCGGATCGCGCGGGATTCTGTACAAAGTGTTCTTTGGTCTCTGCTACCCTTCGTAATACCTTTTGGTTATGTGGTGTGAGCAATCGCAACGCTGATCTCGTATGACAAAGCCTTTGGTTGCTGTCCGTGTAAAAGTCTGTACAATCCATTGACTTCGGACTTGGTTTGAAACAAGCAAAAGCTATGCTGTGCCATCCACGACAGATTGCCAGCACATCAAACAGAATTTGACAAGAAAGTGTCATCACAGGGGGCAAGGCTTTGCTATGGTTGTTTTTGCGTTGTTTGGAGGGTGAATTCTCCTCCGTCGAAATCTGACGCGACATGCAGCTCTTGTTCTGGAACCTGGTTCTCGTGGTTGTCATTGCGACAGCCATGATGCTTGCATACCAAATGGTCAATCATTCTGTGAAGGTGCTTTGAGTCGTTTCCTTTGCCTCTAGGCGGAGGATCACTCTCGTCTCTGTTTGAGAGGGAGAATGCGTGTTCCTGATGAATTTTTAAACAAGAAACTGCTTTTTTTGCAACCACCTTCACGTGACCAACCAACTGTTTGTATCTGGAATCTGTTCCGTACACAAGTCCAGAGGAACAACAACAACGGGAATCCACGTAGGTCCAGTCTTTCAAAACAACTTCCGACCATGCAAATCTGTGAAATCGGTGGCGAAAATGTGTATGGTAAGTGTTACAGGACACAACAGAAATCATCAAGCCACTTGTCGGCGCTTCTACGAAACGTTGTATCAGGTTGGTCCTTTGGTGCGGAAGCGAGGCAATCGTGGTAGTACGACAAGGCGGGAGAACCCAATGACACCCTGGGAAGACATCGACAATTACTCCACTCACACCCGACCATGGGCAAACATTCTCGTTCCGAGCCAAAGCACAAAACAGTTCAGCGATACACCACTTCTTTTGAGCATAGTGTCTTGATACCACACAAACCACAACCCGCGCTGTAAGAGCATTCGTGAACATGGTAACAAGTGGATCAGACTGTTGTCCAGCATGCATTGTTTTTTCCGCTACAAAGATATTGAGTGTGTTGCCACCACCACCAGCCGCGATTTGCAACTGATCCTTCAAACTGGTCACATAGTCAAACTCACGCTCCTTGCGAACTTCCCCGGCAAACGAAATGAAAACGTGGTATTTTGGTTTTTGGTTTTCAGAAGGTAGCTTTTCAAGCATTATCTTTGCCACCTCGATTCCAAAAGTCATAATCGCTTGGAGTTTCTTCAATCTATGCGGATTCAACTGCTTCAGGTCCTCTTTCCCAGATGCCATCTCAAGTCTGATCTTGTTGATCCTTCCAATTGATGCTGATACCTCCAAAAGTCGTTCGCCTAGTTCCACAAAGCGTAACAACACCATCGTTTCCAACTCGGCGATCAGCGTCGCACCATATTGAATGGCCATGTCCAGGGATGTATCCAAACACTGGATATCTTCACCAATTTGAGCATCAACCTTTCCTTGTACTTTAACCGCGGTCGTAAATGTCAAATCATTCTTAGTCTTGACGATAAGACTTCCTTCCTAGTTACTTTCCCTGTTCGTGACCGCAAACGCACCGGCTGTCAACAACAATGGGAGTTTCCGAACACCTTGAATCGACGTAGGAGGTTTGTATTCCATCGATTTCCATGTTGGATCAGCATTTGTAAGACTTTTGACAGCATGTGCTCCAAGCTGACGTTGATCATTGTACCGCATATCCAAAGTATGCCAATCCACATTTTTCTCCAAGCTTCCGAAACCTCTTTCATATCATCGTAAGTCATGTTGGTATTTCCAACATCAAACATACGCCACCTGCGTGGGTTTTCACGCAGTGCCATGGCCAATCGAATGGCACCTTCATCAAAAAGACTGCAATGAGACAATCGTAAGTGTCGCCATGACGATGATTGCTCATCATACAGTGCCATTGACAAGGCCTTGAGACCACGATCAGTAATGTTCGTAAAACCAACATCCACCGTATGCCATTCGCGATCTTCCAGGACAAATGCCAATTTGCTCAATCCTGCATTCGATGTGTCCGTGTTTGCAATGGAAAAGTACCACCAACTGTCGTTACCATCCAACGCCCGTCCTAATTCCGTGCTCCGTGTGTACCAATCTTGGTACGCGACACATTCATGCAACGCCAATCACGATTGCTCTTCATACCCTCCACCAGCGCCTTGATCCCAGCGTCATCCAGAGCCGTATGAGCTAGATCAAAAATTTGCCATTGATGACTGTTTTGTAACATGTCTGCAATGGCATTGGCTCCGTCATCCCCAATGTCCACATGACTCAACGACAAACGAAACCAATGGACATTGCCTTGTCGTCTACTGGATGCAAGAGCGGCTGAAGCACTGGTGCTGTCAATGTTCTCGGCCGTTGCACCACCATCACCTTGGATGGACTGGATGATTCCAAGGGCTGCTGGAAAGGTCAACCGTGGCGTGTGGTGCAATGAAATGGTTCGCGGAATGCCAAACGGTCGACCAACGCTGAGTGCCAGTTCTTCCGGCAGCATACATAAATCCATGGATTTCCAGCAGTGTCCCAAATATTCCGCCATTTTCAGGGCATCGGTAGCTTGGTCATGATTGGTGAGGAATAAATTGGTAATGGGTTCGTCGGCCGCCACTACAAGTTCGTCGAAATGGTTCTCTAGCAATAAGGGTAAGTGCGGAGGGGGGTTGGCGTAGCCATTCGTAATGGGAAACCAAAGCACCAACGAGTTCCAATTCTTGTCCAAACGTTGGAGGATGGCTGGACCAAACTTGAGCCACGGCCCAACTTCTCCAACTCCCACATGTAAGGCAAACCGTTCCCAGCTTGGTGACGTTTTCAACAGATTGGCCAACAGTTCCACCCATTGGTCGGGAGTGTCATGAGGGATAAATAAAATGAAATATTTCCAAGAGGTTTGTCCACAGAGACCCTCGGCCACTTTCTCGACATGCATGGTTGCCTGGCCTAAATGTAGATCAAATGCTCGCCAGACTGTGTTGTCCTGCAGTGATTTGGCAACGGATATCAGTTCACCATAGTTCTCTTGTGAAAACCGATAGCGAAACACTTGCCAATATGGATTGCGACGCAAGGCATGTGACAATGCTTCTAATTCACAGTCGTCAATCAGAGCTGGCTCATCAAATAATAGTGGACCCTCAAGTTGGAATGATTTCCATGTCTTGTCGTTGACACTCAAGGCTTCACACAAGGCTTTGATTCCAATCAACGAAGAAAACCGTACGTGCCAGAGCTCCAACGTGGTCCATTGGGTATTTTGCTACAGTGCCTCTGCCAGTGCATCAACTCCTTTCTCTCCAAGGTTCGTACAATTAAGCACCACCATTTGCCAAACATGATTGTTTCTCAAAGCGCTAATCAGTGCTTTCACTCCAAGAGATTGAAAATCGCAATAATATGGATTGCAATCTTCTTGAATCCACAAGGTTTCCCAGGATGGATCTTGATCGAGAGCATTTGCCAACAGAACTGCGGTTTCGTCGTCAAGGTCTTGGACCCGACGCACTGTGAGCCGGGGATGTGGTGTGGTGGTTTTGAGAAAGGCACGGGAGAGCGCTTCCAGGCCCCCGTCACCGATATTCGTATCTTCGAGCACCAGTCGGAACCAAGCCACATCATCCGCGCGTCCTCCTCTGTCCCTAACGTCTCGATCCAACTCGAGAAGGACTTGCGCCCCTCGATCCGTGACGTGTGGAGTATTGGTCAATACGGGCAACCACGAGCGTTTCTCAAAGTGCTCCACCATTCGTCGTTTCATGGTGGGGCTGATCTGGGTGCCTTTCAATTGATCTGGATCGTGTTCGTCCATTTCAGGGTTGTTACCCTCCATTGTCGGTTCTGGAAGAGCAATGTTGGTCACTTGATGGCTCGTTGAGGTCAAAAGTCGTCGTCTCGTCGTCGTTGGAATGCACTTCCTGCATCTTTTCACCCCCTAGCGTTCATCAACCATTACGAGGACTTGGCCTCAAGACACGACACTTCCTAAGACCTCTGTGAACGCCTCGGAGCCAACACGCGCCCTTCAAGAAGACAGGCAATGACGAATTGACATTTCCTTGTCTCAATTCCACGAGTTCAAGTCACACCAGTGGGAGCGACAAATAATTGCGTACGGTGCCCCTTAGTAGAGAGCCTGTCGTCCATGGCATTGCCGGGGCCCGCGAGGACGACGACGACGATGAGACATGCGCCGATCGTCCACACGCAATCGTAGGAGAGTCGTTGCGAACCTTGGTACCTAGGCGTTTGGGAAGTCCATTGTTGTTTTGCAAAGTCCATGGTTGTGGCAATGGTCCTATTCTCTAGGAGTAGTAGCTACTCGATACTACAAGTAGGTATAGAGGTATTAGAGAGCGCACACGGTGCATATTGTGGTAGCGTGGGACGACGGACTGACGATTATGGATGACACGTGGAAGTAGTCTGACCTTCGTCCGCTCCCCGCACCGCATTGTGTTGGAGAGGAGGGCGCGACACATGCCACATGACACATATGCCACAGTAAAATATATATGCTGTGACAAGTGACAAGCTTCCAAGTCTTCAACCGCGAGAAGAACAGTTCAAATTGCCAACGAGAGAGAGACCATGAACAACACATGAAACACAAGAATCGACAGCAGCGCTTGTTTATTTCTTTCCCCCCCAATTGATTCCACAGCCATTCTTCTTAAGTGTTTCTGATGGTATTCCAAAAGGATCTAATAATAGAGCAATTGAAACCATCCACAACCACAAGGATGGGTCCTTCTTTTTCTTCGTCGTCCACTGGAAGGAGAAGAAGACCAAAACGAGGGACTGTGTGGACCACCAAACGCCAAGACTATCGTGCTCTTCTCTATTTCGTGGCAGTCCTCCTCCTCTTTGTGCTGCTGTTGCTACTGCCAGTGACGGCTCTTTCAGATGACAAGACGAAGCAACCGCCACAACAACATGGAGGAGAGATGACAAAGAAGGAGTCCTTTTTGTTTCGTTCCACCTTGGACGAGGAACTGGAGGATGCACCACAACCAACAATCCTTACTCTACGAGGAGGAGGTGGATCCAATGACGGTAATAATGACGACAACGACAAACAAGAAGAAGAAGACGACGAAGACGACGAAGAATCATGGAGGACAAATCCTGGCATGGAGTCCAAGGATGCCACACCGGAACACACCGATGATACCCACACTCCCTTGGGTTTGCTGTCACACGGTCACGACAACCTCGATGCTGAACCAACTTCTCCTTCTTCCTTGACACGACTGCCATCATTGGGAGGCTGGTGGTCTACTTTCTGGTCGCATCGCACCGAGTGGCATACAGCCTCGTTACTCGAATTTTCCAATGGCACGACGCACCGTGGAGGGGCCTTGGTCCCTCCTCCCTTGCGAGAATCCACCGCACCTCCATCGGTGTCCTCGCCGTCGTCGTTCTGGAATCCACGTTCGTGGTTCAGTAGCACGACGAGGATGACAACGACGACGGATATGGAACCAACCACAACCACAAAATCGTTGGAGGAGGATCCTACCACACCAAACGACCCTTCTGGTGGTAGTAGTTCGGTCGTTTCATGGAAACAAGTTTGGTGGAATCAAGCTTGGTTGGATCACATTCCCACGACGAGTCGTCGAGGAACCGTGCCACCGCAACTGGTCGTGGTGGTGGACGACCCCCCAGGATGGGACGACGATCCGGACGATGCGAGTGTGCCCGACGAAACGAATCCACCGGCCAACACCAGTAGTAGTTGGGAGGATACAACAACATCAAGTCAAATGGACGAGAGGAATGATATCCGTGACCAAAAGGAGGAGGAGGATGAGGAGGATGATTCCGACCATCTCCTCCTCTTGCCAAAGGAATCTTCTTCTCCAGATGTGGCGGTGGTGGATGAGACCACCTCTGTATCCATGGAACAGGACGACGACCGCCAACCTACGTGGCAGACCAGGGAGCTCCTGAATGAGAATGATGATGATGATACTGATTCCGACGAGGACAACCACAAGGATGAGGAGAATCCAGAATGGTCGAACCAGAATGACCAGGTGTTACGATTGGAACCAACAAAGGACCTTGAACACGAAACAACAACCACAACCAAAAAAAAGAAGAAGAAGGACTCGAGTAGAAAGCCAATGACGGATGCTTTGGAATCACCACCCCAACAACAACAACAAAAAGAAGAACAACAACAAACCCATGCAAAACCCCCAAACACAACAACAACAGCTTCGTCGTCCAAAACGAAGAAAAAGAAGAAGACTAGCAGCGCCGCCCATACAAGACAAGCCTCGGCTTCTACCCAACCCGTAATTCAAGGTACCTCGATGGTGCAGTCCCAGGAGAAGGAGGACACCGGCGACAATCTCCGTCCACCCAAGAACGAATGGGAGAAACCGACCATGTCGATCGAACCAGATACAGCCAGTAGTAGCAGCAGTAGTAGTACCAAGTCGACCGAGACACCCACTACTGCCACATCCACCGTCACCTCCTCTTCTTCCTCGGTCCTGGCCACCCCAGACACCCCAACCACTACTCATACAGTCAAGGTCAGTATGACACCCTATACGTCATCCGGCGCCTGGATGTGGGTGGATGCGCTCTTGGCTCCAGGACCCATTCAACACTACCTTTGGAAACCGTCCATTGCCTTACGGCCCTTGCGCAAAACCGTGGCGCATTGGACCGGTCTGCATGGGGTACTCAGCGGCAAACCACCACATGGCAGAGGACCACCAGAAGAGTCCACCGTCACGTCGTCGTCATTGACCACTACTACTATCACGACAAACGACGAAGCGCAGGAGGATGGGGAGGAATTGGTCCTTGTGACGGCACCGACGACGACGACGACACCCGAACAACGACGCTTGCAAGCCATTGCTCGAGCACGAGAAACTGTGGCACGAGTGGAAGAAGAAGAACGACTCAAACAAGAACGACGACGACCCCGGTGGACCGCCTGGTTGCGACCCAGTAGTAGTAGTACGCGTGATCGTACTACCATTGGTCTCGACGAAGTACAATTTGCCGAGAACGAGGATGACGACGACACGTCCAAACAAACGAGCAAGACAGAGGGGAGTGAAACAAAGGTGGAGGAGATTTCGAAACGTTCCGAGAAGGAAACCACCACAAGTAAGGTCAACGAATCCGCCGACACTATTTTGCAGCAAAAGAAGCAACAGTGGGACGAGGAACAGGAGAAACAGGCTCGGTTAAAAGAAATTGATCGACTCATGGCCCAAAAGTCACAGCAAATGGCTGATTTGGCGACGGAAAAGGATTTGATTTTGAACCTGCTACATCCCTTGTGGAACTACACGACGGCCTCCACCTACCACGAACTGTCCACCGCACGTCATGAAGCCACGGAACAGGAAGCTACTTCCGCCTCGTCGTCGTCGTCATTGTTTGAATCCATTACTCCCAAACGGGAATTCAACTTTCCCTCGGATGATTTGGTGGAAGAATACATTTCGGTTCTGGTTCATTCGGAGCGATTGGTGAAAATGAATCATACGGATTTGTGGAGAAATGGAGACTTGGTCGAAACGAGCAGTGATGATTTGGACGATGAGTTGGACGATGATGACGAATGGTTGTCCTTGGAAGAACGCCGTCGCCGTCGGACACGCACCAACGGAGGACCCCAACCCTTGCCATCCTCGCAACCATTGTATCGCAATGGCGATGGAGGAAGTCGATGGTTGCGGATTCAAGGGCTGGGTGAAAAACTGGGTCAAACCATTGAAGATTTGGCCTACAAGGCAATTTGTTTTCAAGTCATGGCGGGGTTGGCCCGAGGCGTGGCGGGTGGATTGCATGGAATTAATATTTTGGGACATGCCGATGTAGGAATCAAGGCAGAACAACCACCCATTATGAGTGGACCCTCGTCGGCCCATTCCGGACATGCTTCGACGGGCCTCTATTCCAACGCGGACTCCTATGCCCGTCAGGCATTTGAAAATGCCATTTCGAAACAACAACCGTCTTCCTCGTCGTCGTCCAAGAGCCGAAAACAAAAGAAGCAGAAACTACCAACCATGACAGCCGCAGAATCCGTCCAACGATACGCGGTAGTCGAAACATTGTTGAGTCAATGCCAAGTCGCCATGCCCTTGCTCAAGCTCTTCCCCTTGGTTTGGCAACGGGCCTTGATTGGCAATTTGGTGACAGTGATAACGGCTGTCATTGATGATTTCTTGCAAGGATTGGAGTTCCAACTGTTGGGCTACAAATTGGAATTGGCCTTGAAACCAATCACAGAAGAGGATGTCATGAAGCGATTGCAACAATCCAGTCAGTATCATTCACAACCATCATCCTCTTCGAGCTACAGCAACGGCGGCAGTGGTGATTATCGTTGGTCGCATCAGGGGGCATCGTATTCGTACGACCCTCGCGACAACCATCCTCCTCACGGCACGGACGACGAAAACGATTTCGCTCGTTCGCAACAAGCCTTTGAAGCCGCCGTTCAAGCCACGGCCACCGATTTGGCCGAATCACTCAAGTTTTTGGACAAGTGGCATGAACGTGTCTTTTTGGGTGGCGATTCCATTCGATTGCAAGTGGCTACCTTGATTGCCCGCGTCGTGTTATCTCTGGTGGATGACATTTTAAGCGACGCCCGCATTGATTTGTGGTCCTCTTCGTCCTTGACCATGGCCTTGGGCGGCGGTGGCAAGGCATCATCCTCCCATGCAACCTCACGACATGCCTCCCCGACCAATTGGCACATGATGGCGACCATGCTGGCCGGAGGACCAACCCTCAAGGCTGGCTTGTATTATCGAACAACGTACCACAATCAGCGGTCGTCCACTAACACGGCGCGCTCGACGAGCAGTAGCAGCAGCACCGCAGGTGGGCAACGGACATGACGAAAACGACGACAGAACCCTGTCGCTACGAGTGGAGACTCTTGCAGCCCATGACAAACGCCCACAGGATGTGGTGTCGGTCGACGCTCGATTCGAGAACCGTGTGTCCAGTGTGGTGAATTCCCACAACAAAACACCACACAAGGCGCTCCATGTCCAGAGTCACTTGTAGATGCTGCGGTCGGGTCGAATCGTCGGTATAGATCTACAATTTCTCCTGTCCAGCCGGTTGCTCCAGAGACAGGAGAGAGAGAGAGAAGGAGGAACAAACTCAGCTGTACGGTCTCCACCGTCGTGTAGGTAGATAAGAATAAACTCGTTGGTACGGATGGATCGCACACATAGACACATCTTTCCAAGCAGCACATACCATGACACACAGAAGCGCAAGGACCGATTCGTCGTACTTGGAGAAAAGGAGACTACCTACCTCTGGACCAATCTACCTACGAGGTTCTCCAAACCGCGCCATTGCCAAACTCTTTCATGGGACCGACGCAGACACAAATACTGTGGTTTCTCTTCAAAAAGTGGGGGCCCTCCCGAGTGCCATGCAACGAGCAAAACAGACCGATTTTTGGTCCACCAATGGCAGTCGTTCACAGGTTCCACCGTCGGAACCACCAATTGCGACAATGCCAGTGGTGGAATGGGCCGCCACCAACGTACAACCATCCCGTTCCTGAATCATTTCTGGCAGCTGCCATGAAACGTTGTCTACTGTGTTGAGAACTTGCCCCGCACGCAACCGGTTCCCTTCCTGGTCGTTCCCACCAGCCACCACGAGACACGATCCTACTCGGACCATTCCAAAGAAATTGCGAGGAGTGTCCAGAACCAACTGTGGGTGGATCCGCCAGGAGTTTGTCCAAATGGAGGATACCTTGTGGGAGGGGGGTGTTATGCTGCTGCGTTGCGGTCCTTGTCGTTCTACCCAATCCTCCAATTCCAGGTACTCCACCGAGCTCAACAACTCCTCTTCCGGTCCCATGCCACTGACGGCATAGAGCCGTGACCCAATCACTGTCATGGCAAAATGTGCTCGACCCACAGTCATGGGTGGTCCAGCCAGAACGACGACACCGCCAGATGCCGCCACACCAGTATCCAAAATCTCAATCGATGCCAGACTCTTCCTCTCATGATTGGAACCGCCCGCCACCACGATAAATCGTTCCTGTACCACAAACGCCGAGCAGCCGCATCGTTTGTTCCACAAGCGACACGCCAACGTCGTCCAGCCGCGTGGATTGTTTGTATTCGAGGAGGAACCAAGCAACTCTTGAATGTTAATGCGTTCCATGGTATCGTAGTACTCCGTGGGGTAGGAATTGCGTTGGATTCCACCAATGGCGTACAGATACCCACGACAGACCACAGCCGCAAAAAATACCCGTTCGTTTTGGTTCATGCTTGGTCCGATGCGCCAGTGCGCATTCTGGTTCGTAGTATCACCCATAGCAGTATCATTCTCCACTTGTAAGAAATGAACCATGGTATTGGATTCATTTTGCTATCTCGACAGTACAACGACTATTGCTGTGCCACTCGTCTTGTTGTTGTGGTTGTGGTCGGCAGCAGGGTCCTGGTGCACCACCACCGATGTCACAATGGCATGATCCGGACTTGTATCAAATGGCAGTGGAGGCCAGTCCGCTACCTGCCAGTGGGGTGGTGATGCTTCTAGAGCTCGGCTGTTTCTCGCCAACCCTGAATCGTTCGTGTCCGGGTGGGTTGCATTCCTCCTCCTGGTGGTGGTGGAGCAGAGAATGCGAGAGGCTGCATCGGTTCATCTGCTTCCGGTAACAAGACTCCATCTGAGACTCCATCTTCCGGTAACGAGATCAACTCGTCATCTAGTCTAATATTTTGGTCGCGGCTTGCGAATCCAAGACATCGGGCAACTATCGGTAGGAGTAGGGCCGGTATTGTCATAGACTAGCTACTACTCCTAGAGGTAGTAGGAGTAGGAGTAAGCGAGAAGTCGCCTGGACGTTGCTGCGTCCACTGTCCATCTGCAAAAACCACATCCATCAATCCATCAAAGAAAGTTAAGAAACATCATATCAGCTGAAAGAAAAAAGGACAACGCATTCTCATATAAGCCAAAACTCATGAGAGGCAATTTTCTTTATCTTCCATGTTTGTTAATACATGATATGCTGTTTGCTCAGGCATTCAACTCTGTCGGAGTAGCAACGCACGTATATGAGAACTCTGGTCGCCATCATGACGCCCTTCACCAGAGGCCATCAACACTCCGACGTCGAAGAGAGGCATCTCCGCGTATTGAGTTGCGAGCAAAGCTTTGGGACCGACTAGAGATTGAAGATGACCTTGAGCCGAATTGGTATTTGATCAACTGTGTTGCTGGGTTAGAGATGGACCTTCTAAAGCAATGCCGAGACGCTTGTGCAGATCTGCCCGATGCCATCAAATTTGCCGTTCCAACAGAGAAGAAAACCAGATCTCACGGCGCAAACCGTATGGTCACTGAAAAGAAAGTGAAATATCAAGGCTACGTGTTTGCAAAGTTGAGACTTTGTTCAGATGTTTATGAGACGATACAGTCACTCGACTTATGCCGTAGCTGGATGGGCACGGTGAATCAGAAAGGACACAAAAAACTACCCCCTGCTCCATGTCCACTCAATGAGTTGGAAATCGAAGATTTCGGTCTGGAAGAGTACGAAGACGACGACGAAACTGAGGACGAAGAAGACTTTGGTGGAGTGATTCTGGATACTCCGGACCGCAAGCCGAAGTTGGACGCTGATGCTATCAAGGCATACCTTGGACTTGAAGTTGACAATATGATCAAAGTCACTGCAAGAGGTAAATTCTTCAATGAAGATGGTATTGTTAGACGACTTAAGGATGGAAAGATTCTTGTTCGGTTTTACACGTATGGCTCAATGTACGAAGAATGGATGGATCCCAAAGATGTCAGAAAACTGTCAAGTATGGAGATTTTAAAGGGCTTATCTGGTCCAAGCCAACCAGTCACTCGTAGTGACTTTGAAAGGAATGATAGAAGGAACCAGTTCGGGAATGACAGGAGAGGCTCAAGTGATCTACGCAGAAGTTTCATGGTAGGAAATGGACCGCGAAATCGTCGACAGGATCGAAATGAGAGAAACTTCCGGAGAGATAGAAATTCTGGGAGAACCAACGACGAAAGAAGAAATTGGAACTGGTATCAAGATCAGCAGCGGTCTAGAGGAGCTGATGATGTGACAGACGGGCAAGTTGGTATGAATGCAGCTTCGCGTAGAGACCAAGGCGGGGATTGGGCCATTGGTAGTACTGAGCGCAAATGGGGTAGGAATTCTGCCCCACAACCTCGCCAGAACAGAGAGCGTAGATTCGATGGACCTCGTAACAATAAAAGGGATAATAGACAGGCAACAGCAGCGATTGAGGAAAATGATGACTGGAGCGCTTTCGTTTCATCTCCCTCTTCCTCCTCAGAAAAATCGAAGTCCTCCAACGGCAGCGATGACGACGATTTCTTCACGTCGTTGATGGGAGAGTTGTCGAAGGACGGAAAACCAAGTGACAACGTCGAACAGAGCGATGATGATTTCTTTGATTCACTTCTCTCTGACTTGAAGGGGCAAGAGAACAGCTCAGTGCGAAGAAATAACAAAAACGGCGGAAAAAGGAACGACGAGGATTTCTTTGCTTCGCTCGAAGCCGAACTGGGTTCTGTGGCCCCGGTTCACGATAGTATTCCTGACAACGACGATTTCTTTGAACAGCTAGAGGCCGAAGTCAGGACACCTAAAAAACCAAACGAAGAGTCACTGCGTTCTGCGGAACGACCACCGAAAGCAAAAGTTTCGTCGGCTACAACAGAAGACGAGGATTTATTCTCTGGTCTTTTATCAAAGGAGGCAACCATACCCTTCCAGTCGAACGACGTTGCTGATAACGGCGTTGACCCCCCTCAATCAAGAATTCTAGACGAAATTGTCGCACATGTTGACGACGTAAGAGACACAACTGAAAATTATGCACAGACGTCGAAGAAAAGCTCGAAACACGGCCGTTCGCCCACTGAAAGCCATCCTCCCACCTCCGCATCTGCTGGAATGGAAACAGCCACGCTAAGCAAACATACCGTTCCAGTACTCAAAGATATGCTCCGGAAGCGTGGTTTAAAAGTTTCGGGCAACAAGGCGGAATTGATAGATCGACTGATGCAAGAAAGCATCTAAGTTCATTGTAATTCTATTGATTCCGGCTGTTTGTGTAACATTGTAAAATGTTAAGTTGAAACATCTCAACCGAAGTTTGTGATAACATGGCCTGGAGACTATTTCTTACTACAGGCAGAATCTCAAAATGAATCAATCGTTCCTTTCTTTTAAACAGGAGCACGCCGACTTGATGGACCTCCACCGGAGAAGCTTGCGACGAATTGCTCAACAGCTGGGAGACGGAAAAACTCACCGATGACAGGAGTATCCTTCATTGATTCAGTGGCAATCGGGAAGAATTGTCCAAAGAGATAAATAAGGCCGTAGAACTGGCACATCATTCCGAAGATAGGCCACCGAATCATTACAAGCACAATACCCCCAAAAAATGCGACAATCCCACGTAATCGATCGGGTCTTGAAAAGAAGCCAATTGTCCTTGAAACACCGATCGTCAAGGTCAATCCAGACAAGAACAGAATATCACCAATGGCCAACATGGCTGAATCAAACAAAAACATGCATCCAAGAAACAGAAATACGCACCCTAAAAATAAAAGACCGGTACCGATTTTTGTATTGTCGTCTTCCTGGCGCTCGTTTTCTTCGGCAGCTCGGTGTTGGAGTTCCGTCCGTATTTCCTCCTCCTCCTGTTGCAACTCGTGAAGGCGAGCTACCAAGGTGGCAGTAGAACGTGTTGGAATCGACATGGCGGCTCACCCACAACTGTCCATCCATGGGGACACCACACGCGGTGTATTATCGTTGTGACCGATCTTCTATTGTTGCCAAAGTCACCTGACTGGAGTGCTACAGGGAATCTCTATCAATCTGCGCCCCCCCCCCCCAAAAAGGAACAATCTATTTTAACGCTGCCGCGCGTACCCGCTAGGGTATCGTCGACCGACGCGCCCGGCCTCAGAAAACTGAGGCGAGGACTAACAAATCAAGAAAAAGGTTGGAACATTACGGGAAAGGGTGTGCAGACCGGAGGATGACTGGGCGCCAAGTATTGAGCCAGTTCCTCAGTTGGATGGACGTAGTAGAGAAGGTAAAATGGATTTCTGGAGAATCGTAGAAAAGGATGGTATCAGAGGGATTGACTTGGGGTTTGAGGAGGTAGAGATCTCGGACTTTGCGTTGAGCTTGAGAATATGCGGCAGCTTCAATAGTTGCAGGATTATCGCCGTGAAGATTCTGATTGCGTTGGAGCCACAGACGATGCGCATGATGCCAGAGAACAGTGATGGTAGAAGAAACTAGACGGACACTAGAAAATTTAGGGGGAGAGATGCCTTGGGAGCGAAGAAACTGATCTTGTAAGCGAGACCAGTGAGAAGAGAATCGGCCCATGAAGAGCTGATCGATGCCGATGGTAATTTGCGACAAAAGAGCGCGTTGATAGACTGAAGGAACAAGGGAAATGGAAGGGGACGTATCTTGAAGCCACGAGCGAAGACATTCGGAGAGGAGTAGGGTGATAGTCGGATCAGCATGAAGGGAATTCCACAATTTATCCAGATCAGAAAACAAGGGGACAGACCATTGTCGATGTGGACAACGAAGAAAATGTGACCACGTTTCAAGTGTTGTGGGACATAACGGACATGAGTCTTGATAGAAGAAAGCATACCGTGAGCGCAGATGTCCAAGTGGTAGCCAATCGTGAATGTACTTGATAATGAAATGGCGGTGTGGGAAGTTGGCGTTAATGGCTCGTCCATGTGCTACCCAGTCAACCGAATTGAAAGTATCGTTAGACCAGTTAAATTTGTTGCGTAGGTAGTGAGAAGAACGTTCAAATGTAGACAACCGACGTAATATCGAGCGGTACTTGGACGTGATCGTGCCGTCTTGGCAATGAAGGATTGCTCTGCTACCAGTAACCAGAGGAGCCAACGTAGAGGACACATTAGACGGATAAGTATACGAAGAAGCCAGACCATCAGCGTCAATATTCAGTTGAGATGGCAACGGAAGCGTTGTGTAATCATGAGCATCATCCTGGTGCCCTTTAACGTGTTGAATATGAGGCATACGATCGAAGAGTCGTAGAGATGATGAAATCGACTGTTGTAGATCCCAATCAGCCGACATAGTGGAATATGGAAATTCCACTAGCCATTCTAACCGTTTGTGGATTGTAGTGATCAAGCTTTCCGAGTCTGTATAAAGCCGTAGGTCACGAGGCAGTGGGATCTCAGAGAATGAGCAGAAGTGAACCAAGAATCGGAGTAAAGCTAGGAAGCCGTAGCTTTCAGCTCTAAACGAAGAAGTACGGTAACCTGGTGCGGGCCCGTGAATCATAAACAATCGCTGACCAGAGTCAGTTGCACACGTACACCCGAAAGTGCCTTGAAATTGCGCTGCAGATCCGTCGCTGCAAAGAAGCAGAGGACAAGATGGTCGCGTCAGATAATCGATCAGTTCCACATCGGTACACACCAGCGTGTGTAAATCCAATAGTAGTTTCTCCCAGGAGGGCAATCGTCTAACATAAGCATCAAAAGTGTTCAGTGGAGGAGTCGGTTGAGTTGCGACAACGGGACGCGAAGGAAGAACCATTCTCGCAGGTCCGGTGTTGGCAGTAGCCACTGGGCAGGCAGTTGAGGGGACATCGCCGCGGATAGTATTAGTTGCAATGAACAATGGACCAGTAGAGCGAAATTCCTGCCATTGGTTTGCAGCGACATGAACAAACAGAGTGGAACGGTCTTGAGAAAGATAGGAGAACCATTGTCGTATTGTTGTAGTACCTCCAAATAACCATCGACACAAAGGAGAGGCAAGTCTTCAGGCAGAGTGCGGAGCCAAGAAGGATTGAAGGAACCGTCGCCATGTGCTCCAAGCCCGAGGTCCAGGACGTGACTGGTATGGCGTCAGATAAGTGCAACTTGATTTGTTGTCAATACGGCCGTCGATTGCAGCCAAAGTCAATGTACTACCATCTGGAGTGACAAGATCGCTGAGCATTGTAACTTGGAGATACAAACGGCACGCGTTGATCAATTTGAGCTCGGTCGAGGAGGAAGTAAATTCCAGTGCGCTATCCATTAAGAACACATCGTTCTCACGTTGCAGTTTTGGGACAAAGGTTTCTTCTAATTCCACACGGCAATCAACCTTGGACAAGAATTTACGTAGTTGTGGAACCCATTGCATGGGAGACAAGTGAGGAAGAGGAGTATGAACATCCTCCAAAATAGGTACACCTGTTCCAGCAAGAAACTGACCCCAAGACATCATGATTGATGCGAGTTTATACGGTACTCCAGTTGACCGAATACATGCGAGAAGAAGATACAGCTGTGCAATCCCTCTCTCGATAGATAATGTGCGTAAACCAAGACCACCATAATCAGAGGAACCATACACCACAGCGTTGGGCATATTTCTGTTGAATCCATACTTTGGTAAAAATGCGCGTTTGAACTGACGTTGTAGGGCGTTGCAATACCCGGTGGAAAGTGTCGACGATGGAAATGGGTAGCAAATACTCGGAAGATAAATGGCATGATAGTACGACCATGCTTCCGTGCGGGTGAAGGGACTTCTTGCCATAACACGGCTGTGCGCGAGATTCCGTTTTGATAGAGCAGTGAACAGCCCGGTGTTAGTAGCATGGGGCGATTTCTGCACTCCGAGTGTTTTGTGACTCTTAAACGAGGATAGTTGCTTCAAAGGGACTCTAGGATTCCCGTCCTTGAAAGAGATTGTGATTGTTGGGCCAAAGCTGCCATCTTTTAGAAGGGGTAACCCGTCGACCGAGAAAGTGTAGTAAAGAAAATGGTATGAGCACTTGAGAGGGTTAAGAGCTCCTCCAGAGAGGTCCAGTAGGTCATTCCAACGTTGGGCATCTGACTGGGCTTTTGCAAGATAATGTTCTGGGCAAGCCGCTTGCGGTAGTGTGAAGTCGTTCACACTACCGCTAGTGTCGTCGACAAATCCAATCATATATACCGAAGTGTGTACCGATCCGTCAGGAGAGACGAACGTTGCTCCATTGGCTTTCACTTCATATGTTTCGAACAGGATGCTAGAAACAACACACCAAATGGCGGGAGAATTTCCAGCACCCTGGCCAGAACCGTAGATTGGATATATCGTGCAGTGTTTGTAAAATTGCTTAGATACTCCCAATTGCGTTTTGAGAAAGTATTTTGCCTCTGCCAAAGTTGTTGCATTGATAAACACGATTGACCGATTTTGCCCGTAGCTGCGAGATGCGAGACTGCTGAAAGAGAGGATGATCCTGTCGTAGCAGGCTATTGCGTCGTAGTCTAGGTGTACCAAAGGGCGCTTGCTGGCCCGAGAAATTTCATACTGAAATTCTTCACACAACGTTGGAATCACGGCGTCGCGTCCTGGGACGCCACCAAACTGGGTAGGATGCAAAACTTGTTGGTTTGTTGCGAGCTGAATCATATGGCGCCACTTTAGAGCCAGGACTAAGTTATAGTCCTGTTCGTAAAGATGTATGACTCGAAGACGATGGATGCGTAAGTCGTCTGGTTCTTTTAGAATCATGACGTTCACAATGTGTTTCCATCTAGCAAACGAATAGCGGTTCTCCAATGCACAATTCAGTAGACCGATGTGCCAATCAATCAAGTCATTCCTTTGTTGTTCTAGAACTTGCCCTTCTTCTGTACTTGGATCGATATCGTGTTCAGCAATAAGAGCTTTGCTATGTCCTAAATGAAAGCCGGATGGCGACGTTGTAGTAGACTCTGGCCAGGATCGCATCTTCCCAATCCAATCTTCTTTGCTAATTGCACACGGAATTGCATCAATGACCACTCTCGACTTCATATGGTCCAGTAGGCTTTGTTGCATTTTGTCTAGCTCATCTGATTGCCATTCTCCCTCTAAGATCAATTCCGCTGTGTGCGTTGAGGCACCCCAATCGCACCATTCCGAGAACGGTGGTTTCGTAGGAAAAGTTCCGTCCGCTTGGCCAAAGTGGCGTCTGTTTCGTTGAAGTAAACGTTCTTCAATCTCTGCTGGCGTATCTATGGTAATCCAGCTTGAGCAGTTGTTGTAGTCTGTTGTCGTAGTATCTGCTGGAACGTCTAGGCGCGTAATCCCGGATTTCTTACTCCCCCGATACTGTCGAAGCTTCGCATACATTGCTTTTGTCCTTTCTGCTGCGATTCGATGTTTTAAAGCTTTTGATTGTTGTTTATCGCCTCGATCTATAGCTTCCTGAAGTGCAAGTTGGAGTTCATTTTGATGCCTGAATACAGCCTGTTTCGTCATGCTCTTAATCTTTTGTTGTATTAGCCGAAGTTCAGTACGGCATGCAGAAAGTGTTGATGGAAATCCCCCGACATGTCCTTGATTTGTGATGTGTGCAATTCCGTCATCGAAGGATCGTTTCAAGCGGGTAGCAGAGATCAATTTCTGTAGTAAGTTCTTGCGTTGTCGAAGTTCAGCCAACTCAGTGACGTAAGGTACGTCGCGAGGTTTCTTTGCGCACTGTTTAGCAGCATGCTCGCCTGCACGCTGGAAGTCTTGATCTAACCGTTCTGCTAACTCAGGATCCCATGATGTTTTGAGACGCTCTAGTCTTTGTTGAAAGTTGTGTTCCCGGCAGTACTTGTGTTTAGCTGAGAGATATACGCGGTTTGAAGCCTTGTCCTTGCTTGTGAAATCTCGACTGGAAATAGGGCCCAATTCTTGTGTTTTGTTGCCGAAAAGTCGTTCCACATTGAAGTCGATGAGAATGTTTCGATGATCACCACGAGACCGTTGTCCAAAAGGCTCGTAACATCCGTCTACGACAGCTTCAGCTACCCAATCGGATGCTAGAACATAATCAATTCGCTCTCTTCCTCGCACATGTGTTGCAAATTCCGCTGTCCCGAGAATTTGATGCATTACATCGTATAAATCAAGTGCGGTACATAGTTGCGACATCCCTCTGTTCTCATCGTTCAGAGGCTCGTTAAAATCTCCCATCAGGAGAATGCCAGATTGTCCTGCCTGTTTTTCTTTGATGAAGGTAGATAAATCGGTAACAAATGCTTCACGGGGGCTACAATTCCGTTATGCTTGCCGTAGCATTGATGTTTGTTGTGCGGATGCCGTTAAGGACCGGATCTGGCCAGTTGTTCCATCGACGATTGTTTGTTTACATACTTGATAGGCGGTAATAATCGTTAGCGATTTGTGTCCGCGGCACGAGAATGTTTGATAAGCCCAGCGTCCGAGAGGATCTCGACCCTGGGCGGTAACTCTACCAGTTGAGCGTCCTTGAGTCACTTGTAATACGCCGCCTGGTTTGTAATCACGGCATCTTGGTGATGGAATTGCGCTGCTGGCTTCTGTTAGTCTCGAATGGTCAGTCTGTCTTCTCAATGTCGTCTCGAGCCGATTTCTCACTCCGTGTTGCGTGGTATCTAAATTGATCTCGTATAAGCCCCATGTGTCCACTTGGAGATTCGTCATTTCCAAGCATAATTCTGCAAACTCTCCTCCATCATGACCGATTTTTAGACCGTTCGGATTACATCCAAATACCCGGAAGATCCCGTCTTCTTTCCTTGGATTCCGAGGCTGTCCAATGAACCCGTTGGTTGCATAATTTTCTTGTCCTTCCAATGTTGTTTCTTCTGGTGCTTGATAATAAAAATTGTCCTCGTGATTTGAATGATAGTTGTTGATATTGTTATTGATATGAGAAGGTGATGTACTGATGTTGATGTTGTTGTGGTGGTAAGATGTTGTCTGTGATGATGATTGATAAGAATCTTGCAATTGTGTTTCTTGTTGATCTACGTAGGAGTTAACTGTGCTATTACGATCGTGACTCATGACTAAACACGCTGGTGTTGGCCATGGACTCGTCCGCTGCACTGGCTGAGTTGCCATGTTCCATGCTCACATCAAGGGATGTGGCCGGCTGCTTTGAGTCGCCATAGGAGGTCACATTGCCGTCCTGACTCATTTCGTTGGGTTTCCGTTTGTTGGCTTGGTTTGGTGTTTGTGGCATGTTCAGTTGGGAGGGAGAAATCTGTTCCACTTGGTTCGAGGCGTGTGGGGTTTGTCCTTGATGAGGAGCCGGTCCTTGATGAAAATTGGGATGACCTGGAGTGTATCCTTGTTGCTGTACTGTCGGATGTCCATGGATTGGAGGCTGAGGGTACATAGCTTGATTCGGTGGATGGAACTGTGGTTGTCCTTGTGGTAGAAAAGGAGGTTGTCCTTGGGGATAGTACGGGGGAGGCAGTGGCATTTGGTTCTGTTGGAATGATATCATTTGTTGCTGCATAGCCATCATAATCGTATCCACTAAATCTTTCTTGTCTCGTTCTTGTTGTTCTTTTTGGTCGTGAATATACTGTTGGAATCGTTCATCAAGCTCATCGAATCTTGTTTGAAGTTTGTCCTTCTCATCTTTCATCCTGTCATAATCTTCTTGGCTCACCTGGCTTGATTCCATGTCCGAAGAAAGTCCTTGCATTATTACCGTTTTAATTGGGACTGCGCTCGTCCAAGCTTGTGTGCTTGGGCCGGATGCATGAGGTGGAGCAACGTATTTATCATGTTTGAGGCCACTTTCAACTTTGCCATACGCCTTGTCAAGAGCTGTCATGTAGGTTGCATATGAGCCTGCATGGGAGGCTGATGCCGAGGAGTCTTCGTCTTCATCTTGATCAGAATAAATGTTACGCTTGAAGGCAACTCTAGGTGGTTGGTCGAATGGAGTCGGTGCTAGGTTTTGGAGACGCATTTCTTGTTTCGTGAGAGATTCGATGTTCATTCTCAAGAAGCCTTTGATCGCATCAAAATGTTCTCTGGTTGTATGAACGTTGTAGCGCCCAATTCGATCGCTGTCCTTGTGTTTGGTGACTCGTTGCACTCCCTCCATAGAGCAAATCTTAGAACTGAGATACCACATTACAGATGAATGAATACCAGCCACTGGAACGATTTGACATTCGCCCAGATATCGATTCTGTTCTATCATGGCATTGATATATTTTTGTTTGCTTGACGTGTGGCGTAGCCGATGGAAGAGAAATTCGGGATTGTCTTCGTAGGTTATATGGAGCAGCTGGAGAAGGCTCTTTGCATCTTGTTGGCGGCACTGTAAGTCAAAGGCTTTTGTAGAAAATGGCTGACGACCAGGTTCAAAAAGCATGGGCGACGAATAATTGCAGCAGAACTTAGGAATTTTCTTTTCCGGAGTGCGTGTCTTTCGCGAAATCTCTTTCAATACAATTTCTACCATTTCTTCCGGTAGAATATTACTTGGGTCATACCCAACAAAAAACCCCAGGTTGGAGATCCGAATCTCATCTTCCTTCCACATATGTTTTGTCATCTTAGCGTTCGAGTGCTTGAGTTTCTCATCAACCGAAAAATGGCGGCGAATTTCGCTTAGGGGAATACGCGAGAGCACCCGATGTACAACCATATATATTGGTGTCCTGTTCTTGTTTTTTTTGCCTTTTGAGTAGTGTAGGTCGTAGTGTCGGAGGTACGCTGAATAGGTTTCAAGAGAATCGATCTTGCGTCGGTTTAACTTCGTGCCTCTGTTGTCATAAATTTTTACTTCGGGATACACTTTTGCAATAGTTTGTAGGATAGCAAAGTGATATCGTGCAACCTCCGTGCTCTGTTTGTCATCTTTCGGACGGAACATGAATTTGATGGTGTATTGTTGTTCTTCACCTTCATATGCGATAGGTTGGTTTGTTGTTGTTGCTGTAGCGGCACTGGCAGCGTCATCGTCGTTGGCATGGTTGTTATTGTTATTGTTATCGTTGTTGGAGTTGTTATCGGTTGCTGCGCCTGTGCTAGTCGAAGTCCTTTGTTCTACAGGGGTATTCGAAGGGTTGTTGTTGTCTTGCATGTTCTCGTCGTTCCTGACAGCCGTAGGGTTATCGTCGTTGCGGTCCGCCATGGTCATCCAGAAACCAGAAACAACCGCTACACTTTCTGGTGTAGGGTGTGGTAGTAAAGCTACGTTAAGGGCCAGAAACTATAGGTAAAGCTGTGTCAATTTCGCCTTCCACGAAATTGTTAATCTGCGCCCCCCAAAGTCTTCCACATCGATCCGCCCCTCTTTTTTCGTTTTTTAAAATGGGGGACTGCGAACTTGGGTGGGGGGGGTGGACCACAAAAAATTCGCCAAACCAAAAGTAGCGAATGTAAAAAAAAACACACACACAATAGGCATTCGCAAGCATGCAAACAAATCGAACGAACGAAAACCGGGCAACGCAACCATTATGCCGTATTCCACCTCCTCCCCCAAGAGTACGACGGGCCTTTCCTGGAAGCCTCGGTCCTTGTCATTAGGACCGTCAATTACGGCGTTGTGGTTGGTGCTGTGTCGAGCGTCGGCTGTCGTGTTGGACCGTGACACGAGGATCCTCTCGTCGTTCGTTTGTCCCTACGTTTCCTTCACGGCCGATTTCACCAGCAGCCAGGGCCAACAGTTCCTTGACCCGGCCAACTTTGCGGCGCAAGGCTTTGCCATATCCAGCGGCCGTGGCACCGAGCCAGTTTGACTTGACGACAACAGTGGTCTGATCGTCCAAGCAATCGGCTCCGACGGCTCCAACGCCAATGGCGGCTCCATCAGTTTTACCTTTCTGGATGACACAATCAAGGGTTCCGTCATTGTGGACCTGGTCGGTTCCAGTCCTACCGCAATGACCACAGTCAAGTGCATCGAGACCGACAGCACCGAAGGAGAGAGCGTTTCGGTCAGCGAGAGTCGCAGTTCCGTCGAGATTGACATATCAAACTGCGCGAAAATCGAAGTTGAGTTTAGTGGGGTGGGAAGGATCACCCAGTTCCGGTACTGCCGCGACTTACCGCCCAGTGCCATGCCAAGTACTATGCCAAGTGCCATGCCCAGTGCACCAACGACCAGCCCTTCCGCTTCGCCATCGTCCTTGACCTCCACGCTCTGCCAACAAGTCCTCTATTCCTGTGACACGGTCAATTTTTCCTTTGACCCCGACAAGGACAAAAAAGATGTTGAATGTGCCACGGACGGAGTGCAGGTGTGTGCCGCCTCGGTCTGTAAGGAGGAAGGAAAGGGTGACTTTTTCGAATCGGCCTGTGTGAGCCAACAGGACCTGGAGGATTTGTTTGATTCGACGCCTGAAGAAGAACTTCCCTTTACCTGCGGGTGTTGCTCGCCCCTGGTTCGATCGGGCAGCCGAAAGACTAGATCGAAACCGTATCCAGACTTTTGTGCCACGGCCACCATTTGCCGCAATGGAGAGACACGAGAGAGCTGCAGTTTGGACGCTGCCGACGACCAACGATGCAAGAGCCAAGCCAAGGATAGTAAAAACACACGTCAATTGCAAAAACAAGACCGAAAAAGTACCATGGTTCGTGGTGAACGAACCCGACAAACTACGCAAGTCTCGCAACTCGTTGTCGCGAATGGTCAAGGCGATGGCGTGATTGTGTGCATGGATGGGCAAGAGTATTGCTTGGATCCCCTCGAACCCATGGATATCCTTGTTTCAGAGTCCCAAGCTGCCACGTGCGGCCCATGCGCGACGGTCGGATAAGACTCCTTTTGGGGACTCCTCGTTCGTTCGTTTGTTCGTTATCAGGTGCATGGGTCGACCGTGAAGACGGAACGAAACGCGTTTACCGACAACGTGTGAACTGAGAGTTGCTGCCCCTGGGGGATGCATATACTATTAACAACAGTCATCAAGAGAAGGACAGGAACAGTAAAACGAAGTTTGGCGAAACCCCACGCGGAGCATGCATATGACCGAACCCATCGAACGTGAAACGGCGTAATCCAGAACTACACGGTACAACGCATATCCGCTTGTGTTTTGCAGGATTGGGGGATGAATAGCCAGCACTAGTACAGCATTGTAGAATGGAGATCGTTCTAGGTCCAACGATGGGAATCGTGCTCTCCCATGGTCGTCACAAACAACAACAACAAGAAGAAGACGAACACACTGGTGGCTCTCCAATTTTAAATAGTGTAGAACTAGAAATACAAACTAGATGCAATGTTGTTACAGAAATCCATACATCGAGCCTTTTTTTGTTTTTGATTCACGCAGGGTTCGACTGTTGTCCGTAGGGGGGTGTTGACGACACGGTTTGTCGTGTGGACCTGCCGCCGCCACTTTTTCATCGACAACGGACGACGACAATGATGGCAAGAGGAGTGCGTGTCGTTCGTCGGGTTCCTTGCTAGTAGTGGACACTTGTTCTTGTGGTGATCATTGCGGCACATGTTGTTTGACGAGAGGGCCACAATCCGCATGTCGTATCCCAAAATGAGGGCCGTACCAGCCAAACTCGTCCAGACTTGGAGGGGTTCGTGGAGCAAGCAAACAGATTGGTCCAAACAATTTGCGTCGACGTGGCCTTGGCGGCCGTTTCGTGTGGCACGCCCCAATTGGTACACCATGGACCGCCATGGCCGGCCAGGCCCATGAGCACACGACACAGGTCCATTCCCACAGCGAAACACCAGATCCCAGTGGCTGCCAAACACGCCAGGTTCTGTGTCACAGGTAGGATTCCAATACGGTCAGGGCGGGCAAACTCTCATGGCGCCACACTACTACAAGACCATGACGGTCGCCGAGGCGCCATGACCAAGTTTGCGCGCCATGACAGGGACCATGCCCGCCCAGGCGGCACCCGCGGTACACACCAGGACGGCCACCGTCTGCAACCACAGGGCCGTGTCATGCTCCGGTTCCTTGTCATTCGTAGTACTAGTATCGGATCCAAACAGGACGCTGATGGAATGGGCAATGAGAAAATGACACCGGCCAAACAGACGACGGCCCCCATTTGATCCAGAGGGAGTCAGGGTTCGGCCACCATGCACACGGCAATGACGGCGGCAAAGGGTGGCACCGTAAGGAATTGCAATGTCACGGCATGGGGCAAGGGCACGAGTGGAATGCTGCCAACGAAAAAAAGGCACCGACGGTCGCCGCTCCCCCACCCAATCAACCAACCACAAACGGAAGCCGCACCCAGAAAAAAAACGTCCATCCTGCTACCGTCGTCCGTCTGGTCCTGTATAGTTCCTCGTCATCCTGAACCGGAACGGCATTCGTCGACTCCCATCTGGAACCAAGCTGGTACCTACTTCCATAGTTGTTGTGGTGGTGGTTGTTCCGAGTAGACTTGTCGGTTGTTGTTTCCTGGAGGATTCTTGTGGTACGGCACCATGGCTTGTTGTTTGGTTGGATTTGTCGAATGATGAGGTTCTATCTTTGAGTAGTAGAGAATCTATCTCGTACTGGCCCGTGTCGTCGAATGGCGTTTGGCTTTTTGTGTCTGGTAGTCGGGTGACACCAACACTAATCCAACAACAACCACCCCTCACCCTCACTCGTTTGTGGTTGTTGTTGGTGGTGGTTCTCATTCAACGTCCTGGTTCCTGGTCAGCACTGTCTGTTCCTTATGGGGGCTTTCGCGAGAAAAGATCTCACTCCGATCGGGCGGACATTCTTTGTGGGGGATGAATGCGTACCCCCAAGCGCCGGGTGAGTTTTGAATCCCGCCTGAGTCGGAGAAAATATGCATTCGTGTTCTCACCCCCATGGCGCGTCCTCCAAATTTGGCGATTTCTCGGTGTTGATACAAAATCATTTGCACCTCAACGCCTTCACCGCGGATCCAAACTTGTGAGGCCAAGTGCATCAATCATGGACCCTTCCAACCCATTCCAACGTTTTTCCCAGGAAACTAACACTATTGAAGAGCTATCTACGACGTCACTGGTACGTGCAACGAACCAATCTGTATCCACTGCAGAGGTTCTATCAGCCCTCCGTCATAACAACAACGACGACAGTGATGACCATGCAACAAACTCCCACGACACCTCTATTCAACCCGTCCAACTCGCTTCCCCGTTTCCTATCAATAACCCTCATGCGTTAGCCCTACTTGAGCAGCCCATATTGCTTTCCTTCACGGACTGGCAAGCGGCACACTCTGCAACCTACCTCCCCTCCCATCATGTGTCCTCTGCTTCTTGTCCGCGCCACCGGTGGTGGGAAGTCCGCCGTGCGAGCCGTCGCTGGTTTTCTTTGTGGAGTCACCATTGTCCATTCCCATACCATGCTTTCGTAAAAGCACTCAGTGACACGAAATTATTGATAAGATTCAAAAGTGTGTGTGGGAGGAGAATCCTTCAAATTGAACAATTGCGTGATAGTCTAAACATCATTTTATGGTTTAAATGTAATAGCAACGTGCATGGTCATTCATGTGTCAACAAGGAAAAAGAATAAGTGCAAATGAAATAGCGTTCATGACCGACAGGATCCATCGACAGTTGTGTCACTCATGCTTTGTTCCAAGTGCCCACAAGAGCGGTGCAACGTGGAAATAAAAATACAATAGATGGAATGGTCGATCACATATTGTTTGACCATTCTCATCGGGCAGGGTAATGTACTGTCCCGTGGCTGCCCACCCAGCCACTGTCACAATGGAAAGCACATAGTTAGGCAAATAGGCCGTAGTGTAGCCACTGTGGCCGCTGTATTGGCCGAAACCACATGTGGGTTGGATTTGAGAATGACAATGACAACCAACGCCGCAGGTACAATCAAAGGCCAAAATGAAACCAACAACCATGGCCGGTGTGAGAATCAAACTAGAAAGATTGAACCATACATTGAAGCGATGCAACTCGGGAGTGGAAAGCGGAACGGCGGTTTTGTATTAGTTGCTTCTTGGTTTTCCTCCTCAAACACTTGCGAGATGTACAATGCTTTGACCGGCGAAGATTGAGTTGCAAACTCGACTTGTCCCAAAGAGTGACGACGGTGTAGAAGGTGGAAGGACAGGGAAGATGCACCTCTGTTGCTTGTTGGTTGTGCGGTGTTTGGTTCGAGATGACCTTGTGCTGCGGTATCATCACCACGGAAGAGCCAAGGTGGTGACTTGGACCAATGAAAGAAAGGAAACGGATTGGATGGAGAAGGGGTGGGAGGATTCGGCTCTTGTGAAGATACGTTCTGAGTTTTGGCGATGCTGTTGTTTCTGCCATCTTGCATTGACGCTCGGGACGCTTCGGATGCACCTTGCGCCTCAACAGCCTCTTGGTCTTGCTTCTGAGAGAGACGATGCTTTCGGTGGGAAGATGAAGACATTGATAAGGTCCTTCACAGGCACCGTACCTCGGCCACCGTAATGAATGTGGGGAGACAATGTGTGTGGTTTGGGATTTTGTATCAACACCGAGAGCTCAGGATCGCGCCATGGGGGTGAGTATACGAAAGCCCTTTTTAAGTGCGACTCAATACTCGCCCGGCGCTTGGGGGTAGATGAATGCGAAGCTTCGTCGCGCACAGAAACCACACAGTCAGTCACGCGTCTCATGTGCGACCCAGAATTACCTGTGGGACAGACAACACAACGTGAGCATCTGTCGTTTGGTTGGAACGAATCCAAGGAATCTGTTCCCTCGGGTCTCCAAATGCGGAGACTGCAAGTACTATCTATCGTTATAATTTCAAATATAATGAAAAAAGACTAGAAATACTTTTTCTGTGATCGCTAGAGGGTAGGTATGCTATGCTTCGCAAAGGCGCTTGGACCGAGCATCTGCGGTCGGCACGAACGCGAACACTGCGAGGCCATGCTTTCTCGCGCAAGATAAAAAAAGATGTGGAAGATGAAAGATGATGGCACAAAAAACCAGAACCATCCAAACTGACACACAACAGCCAAGATACACACACACTCTCTCCTTCCTTGCTCATCATCATGTCCACGACAACGACCAACAAAACGACCACACAGGTGCTCTTGTGTGGCGGTGGCAATGCCATTCATGTCTTGACCAGATACATTGGATCCAACGACAAATGTCCCGATTGCGAGGTGCGCATCTTGTCCCTCTTTCCCGGTGAAGCCGACCGCTTGACGCAAGCCTTGGGCGACGAGGGCGTGTGTTGTCAAAATGATTTGGGAAAGAGAGATAAAAGAGATATAAGATAAAAAAGAAAGCGTGTATGGTCGTCCCACAGAAATTTCGGACGACCCCGCTCAACTGGTGCCCTCGTGTTGTCGTCATTTTGGCCTTGCCCAGTTTTACCCACGAACAATACTTACAAGCGTTGAAACCGCACTTGAAACAAGGCGTCGTGCTCATTGCCATGCCCGGCGAAGGCGGCTTTGATTTGTGTGCCCGTCATGTCTTGGGCGATGACTTTTGCAATGCCAGTCATGTCAGTGCCTTGGAAACGCTGCCCTGGGCCTGTCACATTGTCGAGTACGGCAAAACCGTCGAAGTACTCGGCACGAAAAAGGAAATTGATGTCGTGATTACTGTCAAACATACCGATGACGACAACAAGGACACGACTACCAGCACACAACCCGTCTTGGACGTCTTGCAACACTTGGTGGGACCGCTGCCCAAGTTGCAACCGGCCGACAATTTCTTGGCCGTCACGCTCATGAATATCAATTCCGTCTGGCATCCCACCATTTCCTATTGCTTTTATCACAACAAGGATGTCAGTATTCCCTTTGACGAACCACCCCTCTTTTATCAAGGTGCCAGTGAATATACCGGGGAATTGTTGACGCACATTTCCAATGAAGTCTTGGAATTGGGCCGTGTCTTGCAGCAACGCTATCCCACTCTCACCTTGACGGCCTTGCATCATGTCAAGGACTGGATGATTCGATCGTACGGGACCGATATTGGCGATACGACCAATTTGTATACCATGCTCTTGACCAACAAGGGATATCGGGGATTGACGCATCCCATGACGGCCACCACCATGGACGATGGCAGTACGAAATACAAGCCCAATTTTCAATACCGCTACTTTTCCGAAGACATTCCCTGTGGCTTGATTGTCACGCGAGGCATTGCCGAATTGGCCCATGTACCCACGCCGCACATGGATCAAGTCATTGAGTGGTGTCAAGACTGCATGGGCAAGGAATACTTGAACAAGACGACCCATACCTTGACGGGTAAGAATATCATGGAAACACGATGTCCGCAACGCTATGGCATTACGGATTTGGATACCTTGATGCGCAAAAATCACTATGTCACATAAGGAAAGAAAAAGGGCCACTGCAAGAGCGAGCGCACCTCCAAATCTATCGAGAGCACCGCGTCCGAAACTCCACCACACACAACAACAACAAGGACTCTTTGCTGCTCCGATTCGCTTGTATATTGTACATTTCTCTAGTTCATGCCTCTCTACTAGAAATCTTTATCGACAGTTTGTTTGATTCCACTATTATACCGCCACAACAGTTTGTTTGATTCCACTATTATACCGCCACAACAGCGCTTCCACCCAATACTCTCTCGCACACTCTCTCTCCTACAACATGGCAGCCTAGCTCTGTGGCTCTGTAGAGTACTTTTGGTGTCCTGTTGTGAGTCCAGTGGCTTTTGCTGGAATGGTTGGTCCAAGTTCCTACAATACCGTGTTAGAATTCTCACCGTCTATGGTGGTTAGATTCTACATCTCATCGATTCCCCATGTCACATAGCCTCGTGCTATCGCATCATGCCATCTAGCTTCGAGCTATGTTCCCTAGCTTCGCGCTATATCGACCTATATTTCTTCGCAAATCATGAAAAGTGAGAATAGATTGACAAACTCACTCTCAAGACTAAACTGGGTCGTGCGGTATTACAACGGACGTAAATTTGGCCGTTGCTCGGACATTATACTAACGCCCTAAGCGTACGCGCCCGAAATCATTGAGCGCGCCCAAGCGACATCCGAGCGCTGTCGGCATCTATCCGACCCAACGGTCTAAGTATCCCAAGCACGACACACGATCACGCGAGACCATTTTTCCATTCCCACAATCTCCAAATTGTCAACAAGCTGCGCGCCATGAAAACAACTATGCCAACCCAAAGCAAGAGCTGTTGACCCTGTATATGTTATCCGTCCACATATACATGTCATATACATCACATGAATCGACTCCAACTATTCCAAACCTGTTGCCGCCAAGAACCTATGACACATGACCCTTGGCAGGACCGAACATTTCACGTAGACCTATCGTAGTAATCAACACACAATCTAACAATATCACCATTTATCACATCTTCTTTTGTGTCCCGACTATCCTTTTGATAGACTACGACTTGCTTGCTTCTCTGACCCTGAGAAGCTTGTATCGGTTGGTGACCTACCTGATTGTCTGCTCTACCGAGCATCAATGTCCCTACGATTCAGAAAGAATTGTAACAGATTAACAGTCTCAAAGCTTATTTCCTTGTGGTTTCATGGATACTAACGAGCTTATCACTCCTGTACGACAGATCTATCGAGCCAACCTGCATCCCGGGCAGCCCGATACCCTGGTGCAGCAGGAACTGGTGCCGACGCCAAAGGCAGCCAACACATCGGTGAACATCTCCGTCGACAGTTCCAACAGCAACCCATTCGAGACTCCAACCCAGCCTCACGCTCCGATCCCTGCACCGTTGCCTCGGCCCCCGAGTCCGCCTTGTCGGCTCGTCCCTTCTCGATCCCGTCGTACCACCCGGTTGATTGCTGATCATATCAAGTACTTCCGTCAACCAACTTGTTCGACCTTCGATCCCGAGATCATCCGTGGGGAGACCCAGATCGAACGCCAGTTCCAATCGGTGACCCACATCGTCGACCAAGAAGACATTGACTGTCTGAACGACCAACTTCATCGTTCTCCGAGGCGTCGCCTCATCTTGGCCGCCCTCTCGGGCAACCCCATCCGTACTGTCCACCTCCGCTTCCTAACCTTCGAGCGCCCAACTGGATACTACAATACCATCTACGTCATGAATGCTACGACTTGCCCTCTGCCTCCTTACGTTGTACGCCTAGATAACTACGTTGCCTACATCCACGAGGTCCATACCATCGAGGACCATCGTGCAACTATCTTCCCTTTGCGTACCGAGGTCGAGAACCACTTGGCTGAAGGTGATACCCCTTCTTCTGTTGCTTGTGCTGCCCCATCTGAGCCTGGAAACGACTCTGATCATTCGGAAGAGAGTGGGGATTCGGAGACCGAAGCTTAATTACTCATAGTTAACTCCCGTCCTCTCAAAACCTTTCCAAGACTTAAACTCAACGCACATCCGGGTACCCTTGGTCGCACAACACGCCACACATTCCCGTCAAATCGCGAAAATTCGGCGAAAATTTGTTGAAACTCGGCGAAAATTTGTCGGAATCAACGGAAATTTCCAGGAGTCGCACATCACAACACACATCCGGGTATCACATACGTGGTACACGTGGTACATCCGGGTGGACATCACATCACACATTAAATAAACCACATCACACCGCATATTAAATAAACATCGAACCAACCAAATAACACCATGGATCCTCAATCACCCAAGACACCTACGACTCCTAAGGGAGAAGATAACCAAGACAATGTCTCGAACACAGACCTATTCGACCACATCATATTTACTGTCTGCCAATTCTTTACCAAAGAAAGGGCCGACTACTTAATGAAGTGGATGAAATACCATGGTTTTGAGAACATTAGCCATGTTATCTCGTATATGCAAACTAATACCGAGGAATCCATGAACGAACTGACACAATACAAGGTCAACAAACAGACACATGATCTCCAAGGCCCCACAAGACAGCAGATCAAGCTCTTGGCTTATTGGGCCATATACAAGACCAATGAAATTCAAGACGAGCTATCCAATAGCGACTGGATGAACCTAACGAGGAAAGAGTTCAACACTTGGAGGATCAACACAGATTTCTCTAAGGGACCACCTAGCCAAGTTCCAGTCTTGCCAATGAAGTCACCGTCATCTGTGAAATCTGTCAGCACAGTTACTGCCGCATCCCAATCTCAACAAGACCTTACAGCATTCAGAAAGGGAACTAAGCGCGACGCAACTGCATATGAGGTATTCAAGGATGAACGATACTACGATTCATTCTGGCGTGTATTCAAGACTACAGCTAAGGCTCAAGGCCTATCCAACGTTCTGAATTTCAAATACACACCACCCCATGATGATGAGTATGCCGAAGAACTTTTTCAAGAGCAACAAGTATTTCTTTACTCCGTTCTTGTCCGTATCATTCAGACTGACCAAGGTCGAGCCTATGTACGTGAACATGAACATGATGAAGATGCGCGTGCCGTATTGCAGAAGTTACACTCTTTGCATACCGAATCCGACCTAGCAAAACGAGAAGTCCTCCGTTTAACCAACTACATTTCCAATCTACGTCTTGACGACACATGGCACGGAACAACACGTCAATTTCTTCTACACTTTCAAGAGCAGTTACGTTTGCTAGACAATCTAGTGACATTGTTTGATCGCATCCCTGATCATACCAGGATGACCTTCCTCATGCAAGCTGTAGAAAAGGTACCTGATCTCCGCCGAGTCAAGATCTTGGATAATGTGGTGAACACCAAATCCGGTGCAAAATCCCTTTGCTATCAATCATACTTCCGTCTCCTTCTAGACGCAGCTTATGACCATGATCAAGCAACCCAGTCATCTGTTCATAGTCGCCGTCGACATGTCAAACAACATGAATCACTATATGGCCAAGATACAGATGCTGACATAACCTCACAAGATGATATGGAGTATCATGTCCACAACACCAAAGCGACATCTGAATCTCCATCCTCTTTGTCCAAGGTTAGTCTACCGCGTGACCTATGGTTCAAACTTTCTGAAGAAGATCGCAAGTTGATCATTGAGTATAACAAGATGATTCAAGCACCTTCATCAACAACACCGAGGAAAGTGCAAACACATGCCCTCGACATTGATCCGGAACCTGATCCTGACCCCAACCAAGTTGCATCTGATGACGACTCACCTGGCGTAGTCCCTGAGCATCCAGATGATTCAGATCCGGTTACACAATTTATCAACCAAGCCATGACGACTGATATCAATCACCCGGCAACTAACCTGACTAGTGTTCTTTCTAACGCCAAGTCCAAGACGAGCAAGAAGGTTACTTTCAAAGCCAACATGCATAAACAAGCAGGACATGTTCCACGCTATTTGTTTTCCAGGAAATCTACTTTACCAGGAAATCAATTGATTGACCGTGGTGCTAAAGGAGGACTTGCTGGTTCTGACATGCGCATCCTTTCTAAGACTGGCCGCCATATCACTATTGTGGGTATTGATAACCATGAACTTACTGGACTTCCTGTCGTCACATGTGCCGCAAAGTTTGAGATCAATGATGGACCTATTGTCGGCATCTTCAATGAATATGCTTATTATGGAAAGGGCTTATCTATCCATGCTCCTGGTCAATTCGAGCATTTCGGACTTGCTGTTGATGAACGATCTGTTAAAGTTGATGGTAAACAACGCATCACTACACTTGATGGTCGTGCTATACCCCTTCACATCAAGGATGGGTTAGCCTACATCCACTCCTTGGGTATCCCCAGCGACGATGACATGAATACCTTACCTCAGATCATCTTCACGTCACCCGACACATGGGATCCTGGTGTTCTGGACCATTCGTATTCTCCCACACCCTCTGACAATGATCCTGATTGGAAACACGTCAAGACTGATGGTAGTATGTCGAACCATCCATATGACAACTATGGGGAGTACACTGATTGTGTTGTTTGTAACCTCAATCTCCTTTTGGATCTCCCATACGATCATGGACCTGACAACGCACCCTTCTTTTCTATCTATGCTGACGCAGAAGGTAATGATCCTACACTTCATGCCTCTGTCCACCGTCGTTACCAGGAAGCGTTTGACTGGAAGAAGTTCCGTCCATTCTTTGGTTGGCAATCTGAAGATGTTATTGCCGATACGTTCAAGCACACTACACGTAATGGTAGCATTACTTTTGACCACGACACCCTCAAGAAACATTTCAAGGCTCGCAATCCGGTCCTTAATATACCTCGACGTCATGAACCCGTTGCTACTGACTCGGTTTTCTCCGACACCCCTGCTGTCGACCATGGCGGTAAAGTCGCACAAATCTTTGTTGGTCGAGATACTCTGGTTACTGATATCTATGGGATCAAGTCAACCAAACAGTTTGTCAATACTCTTCAGGACAACATCCGGTTTCGTGGTGCCATGGAGACTCTTATCAGTGATGGTGGTTCATCTCTCATCTCTCAAAAGGTCAAAGACATTCTTTGCACTTTGCTTATTGGGGAGTATCGATCCGAACCTTATCATCAACACCAGAATAAGGCTGAAAACCGTTACCAGACCGTCAAACGTATGACCAACGCTCTCATGAATGCCACTGGTTGCCCTGCCAACACCTGGCTTCTTTGCCTTGAGTATGTCTGTGACTTATTGAACCATACATCATCACCCACCCATTCCGGTCGCACTCCTCTTGAGGCTCTCTCCGGACGCCCACCCGACATTACTCATCTCTTGTTCTTTCCTTTCTGGGATGAGGTTTACTACCGTGTCGACCCCGCTGAACCCAATTCCGGTTCATATCCATCTTCTTCTGATGAGAAACTTGGCCACTGGGTTGGTTTTGCTCACAACGTTGGTGATTCTTTTACTTGGAAGATTCTCACCCAGGATAACCAGATAATCTACCGTTCTGCCGTTCGCCGTGTTGAATCCACTACACCTAACCTACGTGTGGATCGACCTTCAGGGGAGGATTCGTCTGAGAAGGATGACAATGATAAGCAAGCTGACACTGTCTTCATTCGCAGTGATAGTGAAGATCCATCCAAACCAATGCCCACGATCGATTTTGACGACATGATAGGACGCACATTCCTATGCGACACAGAAGAAAATGGGGAGCGACACCGTGCACGTGTCATCAAACAAGTCATTGATCTTAATGAAGAAGCAACGAAACAGGAAGAACGTGTCAAGTACATCTACCGAAAGACAAATTCTGATGTTGATGAGATGATATCCTATAATCAACTCATGGAGTATATCGAACGAGATAACCAAGCTCAAACCTCTGGAGATAATCCTTTCAGGTTCAGGGACGTCATTGCCCATCAAGGCCCACTGAACACAACTGATCCAGATTACAAGGGGAGCAAATATAATTTGCTTGTTGATTGGGAAACTGGGGAGACTACCTATGAACCTTTATCACTCATCGCCAATGATGATCCGATCACTGTAGCAATTTATGGAAAGAAACATGGTTTACTCAACGAACCTGGATGGAAGCATTTGAAACGTTATGTCAAAACAAGCAAACGTCTCATTCGAGCAGCCAAACAGTCAAGGATTAAACAAGTTCACCATTCCGTCAAGTATAAGTTTGGATTGCAAGTACCACGCAATTATGAGGAAGCTGTCGCTCTTGATAAACAACATGGCAACACAAAGTGGCAGGATGCAACAGAATTAGAATTGTCACAGATCCAGTCCTACAAGACATTCAAGGATTTTGGGAAAGCCATCTTCATAAAAGGGAAAGTATCCAATGCACCTGAAGGATATCATAAGATACGTGTACATCTTGTCTTTGACGTAAAACATGATGGACGACATAGAGCAAGACTTGTTACAGATGGACATCTCACAAAAGAACCTGTTGAGACAATCTATTCAGGTGTTGTTTCCATTCGCAACCTCCGCATTGCCTTATTCCTGGGTACTTTGAATGACTTGGAAATATGGGGAGCAGATATTGGAAATGCATACCTGGAAGCCTTGACAGGGGAGAAAATTTTCATTGTCCCAGGACCTGAATTCAAGGAATTAGAAGGTCACATCCTGATTATATACAAGGCACTTTATGGATTGAAGTCATCAGGCGCACGCTGGCATGATGTCTTATTCGATGTTTTGACAGACATGGGATTTTCACCAAGCAAAGCAGATCCGGATATCTGGATAAGGAAAGCACCTGGAGAAGACTGTTACGAATACATTGCCGTATACGTTGATGACTTAGCCATTATTTCTACTGATCCTGGGAATATCTGCAAGATCCTGAAGGAGAAATACAACTTCAAACTCAAAGGAGATGGACCTATTGATTTCCACTTGGGATGTTGTTACACCAAGGATTCTGATGGAACATTAGTAGCAGATCCAAGACGCTACATTGGTAAGATGATGGACACTTTCGAACGAATCTTCAAGGAGAAACCCAAGAAAGCCAAAACACCTCTTATTGGTGGAGACCATCCTGAATTGGATGATTTGAGCTCCTTGATGAAGAAGGTACTAGCCATTTCCAAACTCTGATTGGACAACTCCAATGGGTGATCACTATTGGTCGTTTCGACGTCTTCACCGCTACAATGACGCTATCACGCTTTCGTGCTGCTCCGAGGAAAGGACATCTTGATAGAGCCAAGCGTATCTATGGATACCTTGCACATCTCCCAGAAGGCGCAATCAGATTTAGGATTGGAGAGCCTGATTATTCAAGTCTTCCTACCCAAGAATTTGATTGGACTCGCACTGTCTATTCGAATGCAAGTGAACGTATTCCTGAAGACTGCCCAACACCTCTTGGCTGCTATGTTACCACAACTCATTATGTTGATGCCAATCTCATGCATGACATAGTCACTGGTAAATCCGTCACTGCTGTTCTACATTTGTTGAACGGAACACCTATTGACTGGTACAGCAAGAGACAGAGCACGGTGGAAACTGCTACCTATGGATCCGAGTTTGTGGCTGCAAGGACAGCAATAGATCAGATTACAGAATTACGACATTCTCTCCGCTACCTTGGAGTACCTATCCGAGAGCGAAGTTACATGTACGGAGATAACAGATCTGTTGTGCTCAATGCAACCGTTCCTCATTCCATACTATCCAAGAGACACCATCTCCTGTCATACCACCGAGTTCGTGAAGCCATCGCAGCAAAGTATGTTGCATTCTACTGGAAAGATGGAAAGACCAACCCTGCCGATATCCTTAGCAAACATTGGGATTTCGTATCTATTTGGCCCATGCTCAAGCCATTCAACAAATCCAATGATGACAAGGCTGAAACGACGAGTTGTGGGGAGTGTTAGAATTCTCACCGTCTATGGTGGTTAGATTCTACATCTCATCGATTCCCCATGTCACATAGCCTCGTGCTATCGCATCATGCCATCTAGCTTCGAGCTATGTTCCCTAGCTTCGCGCTATATCGACCTATATTTCTTCGCAAATCATGAAAAGTGAGAATAGATTGACAAACTCACTCTCAAGACTAAACTGGGTCGTGCGGTATTACAACGGACGTAAATTTGGCCGTTGCTCGGACATTATACTAACGCCCTAAGCGTACGCGCCCGAAATCATTGAGCGCGCCCAAGCGACATCCGAGCGCTGTCGGCATCTATCCGACCCAACGGTCTAAGTATCCCAAGCACGACACACGATCACGCGAGACCATATTTCCATTCCCACAATCTCCAAATTGTCAACAAGCTGCGCGCCATGAAAACAACTATGCCAACCCAAAGCAAGAGCTGTTGACCCTGTATATGTTATCCGTCCACATATACATGTCATATACATCACATGAATTGACTCCAACTATTCCAAACCTGTTGCCGCCAAGAACCTATGACACATGACCCTTGGCAGGACCGAACATTTCACGTAGACCTATCGTAGTAATCAACACACAATCTAACAATATCACCATTTATCACATCTTCTTTTGTGTCCCGACTATCCTTTTGATAGACTACGACTTGCTTGCTTCTCTGACCCTGAGAAGCTTGTATCGGTTGGTGACCTACCTGATTGTCTGCTCTACCGAGCATTAATGTCCCTACGATTCAGAAAGAATTGTAACATACCGGGCCGATTCCAAAGACACCTCTCCCAACGACGAGAAACGAATATCCAGCCATATTGCACCCTCCTCCTCTCTCTACTTGCGTTTGTGCGTTTGGGATTGGGAGGTTCGACTCACGATCCATTCCCATCTGATGGATATCCTCGATCGAAACAGTGGTGTGTGGTAGTTGCGGTAGTTTTGGAGTCGCACATTCATTGCGTGACTCAAAAACCCGCCATCTGCGAGAAACCAGAACAGAAGGCTTCGCATTCATCCCCCACAAAGAATGTCGTCGGTCGTCGGATCGAGACGAGGCACGGCCCGCCCCCCACAAGGAACAATGACCAGGACCTCGAATGAGAACACACAAAAAAGATACGAGGATCTCTTGCTGCCTGTTGTTGATTCGATCGATCGAGTTGTTGTGTGTCACAAACCACCAATCTTCAAACCCGAACGCATCTCAATTACCCGACCGACAAGGATCAATCTCCTCTCGTTCGTCCTTTTATTGTTTGGTTCCATTCGACGTCAAATCCAACCAAACAAACAAAGCCATGGTGCCGTACAACAAGAATCATCCAGGAACCAACCACAAGTCTACTTCCAATAACAACAACCACAATTATGGAAGTACCAGCTTGATTCCAGATGTGAGTCGGAATGACAGTCACGACAGTGGAGATGTTGGTTCGGCGTGGACGACCACGACCACTACGTCCACAACCACAACGTCCAGTTGGTGGAGGTACGTTCGATTGTTGTTGTTGTTGTTGTTGTTGTTGTTGTTTGCTGTTGTGCACCATCGGCCGAGGTTCATCGTTTGTTTCATCTTGCTCACGTGTTTCTTCTTGCCCGTTTGCCTTTCGTTTAGTCCATTCCAAAAGCATCATCACCAGACAAAGGCCACAGAGTCACCGCCACCACTCTCACTACAACCGAACGACGACCACAACGAGGAAGAGGAGGCCACCACCACCGCCACTCATGATACGACACCAACAAACACCAACACCAACACGAGTAGCAGTATTTGGGGCATGGTGTACATTATGCTGGGGGCCTTTTCCTTTAGTGTCATGTTTTTGCTCGTCAAACTCATGAATCATACCAATACCTTTACCTTGGTTTGGTATCGATCCTGGATCCAAATTGCCTTGTCCCTCGTCACACTCTGGCATGCCTGGCACACACGACCACAACGACCAGCCACAAGACGGAGCCACACGGCCCTTGACCTGGAACAAGCACCGCCACCACCACACCCCAACGAGCAAGACCAGCAGAACAACATTAGCATGATGGACTTTTTTCTGGGTGCCGCTTCGGTTCGTGGTTGGTTGATGTGGCGGGGTCTGTCGGGTGCGGCGGCCGTCTGTGCCTTTTTCTTTGGCATTCAACTCTTGCCCTTGCCCGATGCCGTCACGTTGCAATTTACGGTGCCACCCTTTGTCGCCGTCATTGCCGTCTGCATGGTCGGCGAACCCTGGCTCCCTCTCGATCAAGTGGGGGCCGTCGTCTGTTTGGCCGGCGTTGTGCTCATTGCCCATCCCACGGTCCTGTTTGGATCCACCGAAACGAGTACGACGACTACGGACCAGGACGGCGAAAAGGACACGACCGCCGTGTGGTTGCAAACCGTGGCCGTCTTGGTATGTACCGGGGGTGCCGCCTTGGCGGGCATGGCCTATGTTACGGTGCGCAAAATTGGTCATCGCGCCTCGGCGACTGTCATGGTCTTGTATTATGGCGCCATGAGTTTGCCCCTGACTGTGTTGGGATCCTACCTGTGGGAAGGAACCTGGCGGGTGTGGCAGTCACCACCCGGTTCGTCCTCCTTTTCCCCGTGGCAATGGACTTGTCTGATGCTCATAGGCCTGGCCGGCTATGGCGGTCAATGGTGTACCAATTTGGGCTTGCAACACGAAACAGCCGCCAAGGCTACCTTGGCCACATCGACGCAAATTGTTTGGACGTACTTGTTTGAATTGACCTTGCTGCACGAACCCCTTCAAGTCTGGAGTTTGGCCGGGACGGCCCTCATTTTGGGATACATGCTTATTGTGGCCCTCGTCAAACAATACTACGTGCCACAATCACAACAAGAACAATCACAAGAAGTGTCCACTCGCAAAGAACCCGACGAACGACAAGCACTCTTGTCGTCGTCGTCGACGTACTTTGTCGATCAAGAAGTGGCGGCGGCTGGTCCACACGAAAACGCACCGTTTCGTCACCCCCCTACGGATGGTCGAACCATGCGTTAAAAAAGAATAACCCCAATCGACGGTACACCACCCAAAAAGGCTCCATGTATGGATTTCTGTAACAACAATTGCATGTAGTTTGTATTTCTAATTCAGGACACGATTTTAACTTGGAGAGCCACCGGTATGTTCTTCTCCTTGTTTTTGATGACCATGGGAGGAGCACGATTCCTATCGTTGGACGATCCTAGAACGATTTCCTATATACAATGCTGTAGAGTGTTGGCTCTGCATCCCCCAATCTGGCCAAGCACAAGCGGATCTGCAGTCGGATTGTTGTTCCGTGTAGTTCTGCATTACGTCGTTTCACGTGTACCATGGATTCGGTATCATCCATGGTATTGGATCCATGGTCAAAATTGGAGAGCGCCATTAGAGCACGATCCATATCGTGTTGGACGAAACGATCTACTTTCATTTGCTTCCACCAGTCTTTATGTAGTGTCCGTTACCCATTCCCCAATCTGGTAAACACACAAGCGGATATGTGTATCCAGTACTGGATTAGGTCATTTCACGTTCCATGGGCTCGATATTATCCATAATGTTTGGCGGAGATCCATCGGGAGGACTCGTCGTAGTGGTGACCCTTTGGGAGGTGGTACCTTCGTCCACAACGACAATCATGGGTTCCATGCTGGTCGTCCGTGTCGCCATTGGAAGGCCTTCTCTCGCTGCACGACATGTGTCATAGCGATTGGTAAAGAGAAACACACAGACTAGGATCGACACGATCGCCCACACTCCAGCCGACACGAGGAGCAGAATGGCCCAAATTCTGGGATAGGTCTTGTCCGATATATAAAAGTGCAGGAGACCATATATGCATTCAAAAGGGCCACGACTGCCGCCAAGAATGCCGCGGCACCCAACCCACATTGTTTCATGCGACAGCACCATACCGTCTGTAACTGCACCATGACCACAAAACCCAAGGCAAGGTTCACAAAGTAGACAACCGAGAGGGGCAAGGCCACGACGGACAAGACTTGAGCCGTCATGAGGACGGGATCTTTGTAAACACTAATTATAGAACGAGAATCACCACCATTTGGTAGTGCCAACAGTATGAGAGTCACCAACGACAAAAAGATGCAGCCTGTCGTACACGTACGATCGACTCGGATATCATCTTACCAGCAACGCATTCTAGTCGGGCGATCGGGTAGAAGTCACGTTGAGGAGAACAAATGTGATATTGTGATGGCGAAGCAAAACAGTGGGCTCCTCGAGTATGACAGGGTAGAGTTGTAATGCCAACTGTATTGATGAGAGAGAGAGATGAGAGAGAATAGACCACGACTCAACAACCACGCCCCAGCGGAGGTGGTTTCGAGGGCCAAGTTTGCAGGAGAGGTTTGAAGTGGGACCAGATAGGAATTAACTACCCCTGATATGAAAGAATGGGAAGTTCAAACTCTTTTGTTTAGACGGCTCACAAAGCAAAAAAAGGGTTGTTTCTATCTAGTCTAGTTAGACAAATCGACGAGCAAGACAAATACAACAGATTGCCTGGGTCCGCATCTCATCTCAATGGATAATGGATGCGTCATATTGTTCTGTCAGTGCATCGCTGGGACCATAACTATCTAGGAGTATGTATGTACTAATAGATATTACTCCTTTTCGTAGGCGGTTTCACTTTCCATGGTTTCGGTGATAGTTTTGGATCCATCTGGATGAATGGTCGTGGTGACACTTTTGCGGATCCCATCCGGAAACAAGACTGTGGTTTTAATGGTGGTCTTGGCCTTTTGACTTTCCGTCGTGGAGGCGGTGGATACTATGGCGTTGCTGTCCTCATTATCATCGTCGTCGTCGTTTGCAGCAGCTGGTTCTGGTGTACTTGTTCCACGTTCCATGGCATCGGTATCCATGGTGTTTGGCGATCCATCGGGAGGACTCGTGGTGGTGACACTTTGGGAGCTCACATCCTCGTCCGCAACGACTGTCACGGGTTCCATGGACGTCGTCATTGTCGTCTCTGGAAGGCCTTCTTCGTTTCCCGATGACGCTGCTGCTGTAGAAGAAGTGGCCATTGTTGACGCTTCGGTCGGAGTGTTGTTGCTACTGCTGGCGATGGCGGTTGTTTGGTTTGGTTTGGTTTGCGGTTGTTGTCGTCGTCGTTATTATTCGTGGTGGCTGCCGTTGGTTCACTCGCTTCACGACATATGTCATAGCACTTGGTACAGATAAACACAAACAATAGGCTGGACACGGTCGCCCACAATCCAGCCGACAAGAACAACATGACGGCCCACCACACTTCCCATTCCCATCTACATTCTTCATCTTCATCTGCTCCACACCAATCATCGCCCTGTGCCGCCATGGCACCGGCCAAGGCCAAATTAAAAATGGCCACGACTGCCGCCAAAGATGCATTGGCAATCAACGCACACTTTTGCATGCGAGAACGCCATACAGTCTGTAACTGCACCATGACCACAAAACCCAAGACAAGGGCCAGAATGTTTGGAAACGAGAAGGGCAAGGCCACGACGGACAAGACTTGAGCCGTCATGAGCACGCGATCTTTGTATACACTAATAATAGATTGAGAACCGACCATTCGGTAGTACCAAGAGAGAATGAGAGTCACGAACGACAAAAGTTGCAGCATGTCGTACACGTACGATCGATTCGTATATCACCTTACCAGCAAGGCATTCTTTTGTTTTATCGGGCAGAAGTCAAACGTTGAGGAGAACAAACGTGTGGTATTGTGATAGTGATGGCGAAGCAAAAAAGTGGCCGCTTCGTAGTTGTAAATTGTATTGATGATGATGATGATGATGATGATGATGATGATGAAAGACAGGACTGCGGAAATGGAATAGACCACGTGTTCAACATTGGCCTCTAAACACGCGCAAGGATGCTGAAGCATGAAAAAAGAAGTAGTGTGCTCCTCGAGTTTGACAAGATTGAAGATTGCATTGATGACGAGAGAGAGAACAAAAGGGCATTGGACGTGTCCAAACAAGTTGAACTTTGGGTACGCGCATGGATGCTGAAGGATGCCAATTCTGCCAATTACTCCTATTTCGAACGCGACTGGGATACTACTCCTAGGAGGACCAGCTGGGAATAAACTACCCCTGATATGAAAGCTTTTAGACATGAATGTGACGTTCAAACCCCTGCGTTTACCCGGATCATCACATCAAGCGGATAAAGTCTACCTAGAGTGGACTACTTGATGAGCACTAGACAAATGCAATAGATTGCCTGGACCCACATCTCATCTCAATGGAGGCGTAGAAGCTTGATGCGTCATATTATTCAGTCAGTGCCTCGCTGGGACCATAACTACCTAGGAGTATGTACTAGGAATATTCATAGATACTACTCCTATTCGTATCCCAGTAACTTTCTGCTGTACCGACACATGTTGCCCACACCACAATCTTGCAAACAAGTTGACATGCGTATCCAATCTGGTTTCTCTTATTTCTCTACTATTAGGCGGTTTCACTTTCCCTGGTTTCGGTGATGGTTTTGGATCCATCGGGATGAAAGGTCGTGGTGACACTTTTGCGGGTCCCATCCGAAAAGACCGTGGTTTCAATGGTGGTCATTGACTTTTGACTTTCCGCCATGGCGGCTACGGAAAGGGCATTGTCGTCATCGTCGTCGTCGTCGTCGTCGTCGTCGTCGTCGTTTGCGGTAGTTGGTTCTGGTGTACTTGTAGTTGTCGTGACTGCGACAGACGATGTCACGGGAGTAGCCGTGGTCATGACGGGTGGAACGCTGCTGGTGGTGGCCACAACGGTTGTCTTGGTTTGGTCCTTCTTGGTGTCGTCATTATTCTTCGGGGCTGCCGCCGGTTCACTCTTTTCACGACAGGTATGATAGCGCTTTGTATTGGCAAAAATAAAGACCAGGGTCGACACGGCCACCCACAAACCGGCGGACAAGAACAGAAGAATGGCCCAAATTTGCACCGACGAATTGCAATCATCATCGTCATCATAACGATAGCTGTAGTCGTCATCATTATTACAGGATTCATCTGCTTCTTCAAGGGCCAAAACGGCGGCCAAGATGGCATTGAGAATGGCCACAACCAAGGCAAAGGAGGCGGCGGCATTCAAACCACACTTGTTCATGCGGCAGCACCAGACTACTTGCAAGACAACCATTGCAGCCAATCCAAAAGCAACGGCAGCGACGCCACCAAAAGAAAAGATAAAGGCCACGACAGACAAGGCTTGAGCCGTCATGAGCAAGGGATCTTTGTAAACACTGATGAGAAACATTCGGTACGGTGTGGTGTGTGAGCATACAGGGCAATAGTAGTCAGTTGTACTCCCGGTATTCTTCTCTTACCAGCAAGGCATAATGGCGATCGTAGCAGAACAAAAGTGTTGTATATATCGATATGGAAGCCAGACAAAAAAAGTTTGAAAATTTATGAAAATGTGAGAGGTTACCATCACCGATTCGAACGCGACTGGATGCCATTATTTCGGAACGCGACTGGGAGGTGGGACTTCATTCCACATACAAGGAGAAGGTTTCCGGCATTGGAAAAATTGGATATTGGACAATAATGGGATGCGTGCTTGGTTCGGCTCTTGAGCCAAAGGACAAAGGAGAAAGGAGACGCGTCATGGGAATAAGGGCGCGTCCGTTATATGGGGAGAAGAAGAAGGGCATATTATGGTCGAAAATAAAAATTGGTTGGATGATGGAATTGGGAATTGGGAGTGCGACATGCTGCGACCTGCGACTGGAGACGTGCTTGGTGAATGAAAATTTGGACACGACTGCAATATGCAACAAAGCAAAACCCGATTCGGTTAATAGGATCTGCGATTTGCATCCTTTGTTTGAATCAAGGGATCCCTGATGATTATTGGTACGTCAAGATTCAAGAGTCATCTACCTCTATTAGATTGCGTTGTTGATGATAATTCGAGAGTGATTTTGTAGTTCCTCCGCTACTCTAGCTCCCGCGAAGACGTGAATAAGGCAGTGCGATTTTCCGGCGGGCATGAATGCTGTGAAGGCTTGTGTGATCCCCACAAAGGATATTGGATTCCAAGTCCAACGTCCACCCCCAACGACGAATGTCATCACGTTTGGAAACAACAAGCAACCAAACAGAAGAGGTTCACCATCTTTTGACAGAAAACTGAGCGTAGATACAGAGAATCCGCCAATACCGTCACATCCCGTTCATCTAGGATGAAAAACAGTATAAGTCGTCACATAAACACGAAGTGCTACTTTATATTCTAAAACCCGTACTTCCTCTGATACTCGTGGTCAACGCAAACATCACCAAACAAGGAAGGTTTCGTATTGGCCGTTGTTTACACTAGGCCGATTCACTTTCCATGGTTTCGGTGATGGTTTTGGATCCATCGGGATGAATCGTGGTGGTGACACTTTTGCGGGTTCCATCGGGCAAGACAGTGGTTTCTGTCGTCTCTTTTTTGGTACTCTCCGTCTTTGATGCCAGAGTGGCCGTGGCGACGGGCACTTTGGCGCTGTTATTGGCGCCATCGGCTGGTTCACTGGCCTCTCGGCAGGTTTCATAGCGTTTGGTATTGGCAAAAATAAAGACCAGGGTCGACACGGCCACCCACAAACCGGCGGACAAGAACAGAAGAATGGCCCAAATTTGCACCGACGAATTGCAATCATCATCGTCATCATAACGATAGCTGTAGTAGTCATCATTATTACAGGATTCATCTGCTTCTTCAAGGGCCAAAACGGCGGCCAAGATGGCATTGAGAATGGCCACAACCAAGGCAAAGGAGGCGGCGGCATTCAAACCACACTTGTTCATGCGGCAGCACCAGACTACTTGCAAGACAACCATTGCAGCCAATCCAAAAGCAACGGCAGCGACGCCACCAAAAGAAAAGATAAAGGCCACGACAGACAAGGCTTGAGCCGTCATGAGCAAGGGATCTTTGTAAACACTGATGAGAAACATTCGGTACGGTGTGGTGTGTGAGCATACAGGGCAATAGTAGTCAGTTGTACTCCCGGTATTCTTCTCTTACCAGCAAGGCATAATGGCGATCGTAGCAGAACAAAAGTGTTGTATATATCGATATGGAAGCCAGACAAAAAAAGTTTGAAAATTTATGAAAATGTGAGAGGTTACCATCACCGATTCGAACGCGACTGGATGCCATTATTTCGGAACGCGACTGGGAGGTGGGACTTCATTCCACATACAAGGAGAAGGTTTCCGGCATTGGAAAAATTGGATATTGGACAATAATGGGATGCGTGCTTGGTTCGGCTCTTGAGCCAAAGGACAATGGAGAAAGGAGACGCGTCATGGGAATAAGGGCGCGTCCGTTATATGAGGAGAAGAAGAAGGGCATATTATGGTCGAAAATAAAAATTGGTTGGATGATGGAATTGGGAATTGGGAGTGCGACATGCTGCGACCTGCGACTGGAGACGTGCTTGGTGAATGAAAATTTGGACACGACTGCAATATGCAACAAAGCAAAACCCGATTCGGTTAATAGGATCTGCGATTTGCATCCTTTGTTTGAATCAAGGGATCCCTGATGATTATTGGTACGTCAAGATTCAAGAGTCATCTACCTCTATTAGATTGCGTTGTTGATGATAATTCGAGAGTGATTTTGTAGTTCCTCCGCTACTCTAGCTCCCGCGAAGACGTGAATAAGGCAATGCGATTTTCCGGCGGGCATGAATGCTGTGAAGGCTTGTGTGATCCCCACAAAGGATATTGGATTCCAAGTCCAACGTCCACCCCCAACGACGAATGTCATCACGTTTGGAAACAACAAGCAACCAAACAGAAGAGGTTCACCATCTTTTGACAGAAAACTGAGCGTAGATACAGAGAATCCGCCAATACCGTCACATCCCGTTCATCTAGGATGAAAAACAGTATAAGTCGTCACATAAACACGAAGTGCTACTTTATATTCTAAAACCCGTACTTCCTCTGATACTCGTGGTCAACGCAAACATCACCAAACAAGGAAGGTTTCGTATTGGCCGTTGTTTACACTAGGCCGATTCACTTTCCATGGTTTCGGTGATGGTTTTGGATCCATCGGGATGAATCGTGGTGGTGACACTTTTGCGGGTTCCATCGGGCAAGACAGTGGTTTCTGTCGTCTCTTTTTTGGTACTCTCCGTCTTTGATGCCGGAGTGGCCGTGGCGACGGGCACTTTGGCGCTGTTATTGGCGCCATCGGCTGGTTCACTGGCCTCTCGGCAGGTTTCATAGCGTTTGGTATTGGCAAAAATAAAGACAAGGGTCGATACAGCCACCCACAATCCAGCCGACAAGAACAAGAGGACGGCCCACACTTCCCAATTACATTCATCGTCACCATCACATGAATCATCGCCTTGTGCCGCCAAGGCACCGGCCAAGGCCAAATTCAAAATGGCCACGACTGCCGCAAAGGATGCGGCGGCATTTAACCCACATTTGTTCATGCGACAACACCAGACCACTTGCAAAACAATCATGGCGGCCAATCCGAAAGCAATGGCGGCAACACCACCAAAGGAAAAGACAAAAGCCAAGACAGACAAGGCTTGCGCTGTCATGAGGAGTGGATCTTTGTAAACACTGTTGAATAAGGGAGAACAGGGGAGTTGTGCGTGTTAGAAAGGTCAGGGCAGTATCACGCGCCAAAGGAACAAGAGGAAGAGAAAGTTCGTACCAGCAAGGCATGGTGTCAGTTAGTAGCAGCAAAACAGAGCGGAAGAAGGAATGGAAAGACTTGAGATTTTATGGGAGGTCCACTTGAAGGAATGTGAACGCGAGTGGGAAAGTGAAAGTGGGGCAACTCGAACGCGACTGGGACGCCAGACATGGACCGTTGTATTGTATGTGTGTTCCTCGTGGCCTGTGTGTTCAAATATCCAACGTATGTGCTTTGCATGATGCCATATGCCATACTATGTTTTCGACAAGATACAAGATGTCGAATGTGTATGATGTTATTGGCCAAATGCCTTGCAAAATGGTGCGCAAGAGGTTGCAGGTTGCATCCGATGACAGAATTTCCTCGCGAGCGCACCGCGCTTTTATTTAAGGCACGGAAGTACCATAATCGGGACGCGCGGGGGCATTCTTGGGTCAACGCATTCTTGATTCACGTCTTCAAACAAGATGTCGCTCTTCCAGAACTTGCTTCATTCAATTGAACAACATATGTTGATGTCGTGGTGAACCTAACCTACTCGTACCAAAATCCAGAATACAAACAAACAATTCTAAATTGCCTTCTGGCATAAGGGACTCAGTAGTCGATGCACTTTGCCCTTCTGGACAATTCCTCATCTTCGATAGGATTGGTTCCAATTTACATCAAGAACAATTGCACCATAATCACCACAACGCCAGCGGCCATTCCGGTAACAGCCATGATGCCTGCAGAGGATTGGTCGGGATCATCTCCAGTAGGATGGTTATTCCCTGGAGATTCCGAAGGACTACTCGAGGGAATCTGGTAGCATCGTACACAATGGGCAAAGTGTCCATGGTATGTTTAACCTTCAAATCCACACCTCCGTTCGGCAAGAAGAAGTATATCCCTCTGCCCGCAAACGCTAAGAACTAAGACTGTCGTCGTCATCGGAGGAGTCATCTGATATCTTGCATACTGGCATTAGCTTCTGTCCAGCATAGGACGAGTAGTTCATCGCTCCCTTGGTTGCGAGCAGAAATGGATCAGGTAGGCAGGAAATGTCGTAGTTGAAAGTTCCTTTCGCAACCTTGATTTCGTCCCAGTCGAGATTTTCTTTTAATGATGGCAGTGGAGACTTTGGGGAGTCCAAGCCTCTCAGATACTCGACAAGCTTTATCCAAGTCACTGCAGCAGCATCTGTTGTTTCTCCCACCGAAAGGTTGAAGTCCTCCAACACATCATGCTCAATATCAAGCAACGAACCCGCAATGTCCTTCACAAAAACACTCAAAATGCGGATACCCACTTCCACTTCTTCTCGTGTACACGTCGAGCGTACGAACATCAACGTCTGGCTTGCCGCATATGATGCTTTCTCTCCGCATGGAAGTACCATTGCATCATACGGGGTCGTCCCATTCCAGGCCTTAATTCGGGACAAAGGCAAGAGCGGTACAATGATCAATGATGGAGGGGTTGCGTCAAATAATGACTTCTGTAGGAACAAGTGGAACTTGTTGTATTTGCTGTGTTTGATTCCGGAATCCCAAATTCTCCGCACCCGACCTTTCATCCCGTTCAGCAACTTTCGACGCTTTGTGTACTCTTCCGCAAAGAAACCTGTTGCAGCCTGTGATAACCTGAAATAAGCAGCATGGCAAACAGGTGCTTTTGATAACAAATAAGCTTTCTCTCCCACTTCGTTGTACAGGAAATCTACTGCCGTTATTTTTTGATGTATGTTGGTGGTATCGGACCATTCAGTCTTTGATTCTTCAGCAGATTCCAACAGGTCTACGTCGGCCGCAGTGGGATAAAGTGCACTCCCTTGGTCGAGGCTTCTACTGATGACTGGAAACTGAGAGGCCTCAATTGAAGACATTTTGTCAGTGTCACAAATGGACTCACGAAAAGTAAAAAACTTTCCGCGAACCCTTGCTCTCTCTTCACCGGGTGGAAGCGAGTCCAGGAATTCTTCATTTTCTTTCCAAATCTGATTCCGAAAGGAACTTGCGCTCATATGATTGACGTAAAGACTTCGATGAAGGAGAATACTGTATAGTACCGCTTCCACTGGTCGAGTACAAACAGTAGAAACAAGTTGTGCGCCGGTTACAGGTTGCAGTTGTCAGTTGTTGTGGGTGGGTTCGTTGTCGTGGGTTCGTTGTCGAGGCCGTGTCGAGGCTGCGATTTTCGAGGGAATGCGAGGGCACCACTTTGAAATTTGAAGTTAAGTCAGTACTTCAACCGTTTGACTACCACGTGTGCAAGTGGTTGCAGCCGATAACGAAGTTTCCTCGCGAGCGCGCCGCGAAGTAGACGCGCGCGGCAAGGGGGATTCTTGGTTCAATGCATCGCATTCTACGTCCATGAAACAAGTGCAGAACTTGCTCTAGGAGTACATGCTTCATTCAATTGAACAACAGATGTTGATGTCGTTGTGAACCTAACCTACCAATTCTAAAATCTACTCCTAAATTGCCATCGGGCATAATTGAGGGAAAGGGACTGACTAGTCGATGCACTCTGCCCTTACGGACATTTCCTCATCTTCGAAAGGATTGGTTCCAATTTACATCAAGAACAATTGCGCCATAATCACCACAACGCCAGCGGCCATTCCGGTAACAGCCATGATGCCTGCAGAGGATTGGTCGGGGTCATCTCCAGAAAGAGGGTTAGTTCCTGGAGATTCCGAAGGTCCTCCTTGTTCGTCCACCAAGCGGTTGCAACGAATCTGCAAGTCTTTTGTTTCCGTCGTTGGCCCCGCAACACGGCAGCGGACCTCTTGAGGAGCCGTGGGATCCTCAAACAAGAAAGGTTCCTCCTTTTGGGTATCGCGGATACGGGCATAGAAGATGTATCCAGCCACATTGCCACAATTCGCAGCTTTGTCACCAGTAATGTACCAGTCAGGAACATTGCCAAAGCCATTGGTAAACACTTGTTTGGTGCGCCAAATAAAGGCGTAACTGGGTCCTTGTCCATTTCCACTATCTGTATCTGGCAACGGATCCGAACGGTAGACAGGATACGCTTGGTCCACTTCGGGGCCAGGACAGGAGGTGGGATCAATGGGATAGTATTTGGTGTTGCGATTGAACAGAGTGGGCCACATTTCTTCGCACGAGTTGAGAATTTCCACTTCGGCACAGGTGGCTTCTCCAATAGTGGTGACAGCATCTTGGTTGGATGGATCCGGTTCGTCACAGGTATTCAATTCGTCGGAGCATCTCTTTTGACATGTCGTCAGAAAAGGAGGATTGGTAGCATAACAAGCGGGGCCCGTCTGCGCACAAGTTTTAGAACAAGTGCTGCGGCATTGTTGGTATTTTTGCGAGCAAGATGTGACGAGACGAGGATCGGTGCTAGCAGCAGCAAAGACATGTTGGGTGTCAAAGGAAAATATAAAGGCCAAGATGGGCAAGGCTTGAGCTGTCATGAGCAAAGGGTTTTTGTAAACACTGTTGAAAAATAAAACACAATGTCGTTGTGCGTGTGAGAGCGAGATGTTTCAAGACATGGAAGCTCCAAGCGAACAAGAGCAGGATGAAGTTCGTACCAGCGAGGCATGGTGTCGGTTGGTTGCACCAAAAGAGAGCGGAAGAAGGAATGGAAAGACTTAAGATTTTATGGGAGGTCCACCTGAAGGAATGTGAACGCGAGTGGGAAAGTGAAAGTGGGGCAACTCGAACGCGACTGGGACGCCAGACATGGACCGTTGTATTGTATGTGTGTTCCTCGTCCTATATCCTATATTACTCGCCATTAGAGGTCCGCAGAAACAAGGACAGCAGACAGACTAATCCTTAACCTTAACGTACCAACTCCACCGCCTGTCACACCTTTGTACACGCCTGTCACACCGTGTACACGCCTAAGTAATCGTCAAAGAAATAACCGTTCTCTTTCAAATCTGAAAGTCTTCAGATCGGCATTGGAAGATATTTCGCTATTGCATTCAATTCATTGAGTATCTAGCCATGGACGACAACAACAACGATGGAATGCTACATGATCAAATTCATCAACAGTTGGATCGATACTTCAACTCCTTAGAAACAGAATGGACTTCTCCAATGACCTTTGCAATGCACACTGGTGATGATTGCATATGCAACCAAACAACAAGTTGCTTCGACATTTGTGCTTTCATTGGATGGGGCCCTCAAGCGGAGCACGTCAAAGGGAACTTCGCATATTTCTGTCGAACAGCATACCCTCCATGTACAAACCCAAGCAATATATTCGATGAAGATGGGTCCTTTCTGAAGCTAAAAGCTGATATCTCCAAAACTGCGATGTGTGGAGGATTTTCTATTGTCTCCAATGGTACATCACACAAAAAGGCGTTGGCCACTCGCAAGGCTTTCCCTAAAGGAAGTGAACCTCCGTACATGCAACGTACCTTCACTTGTGACCGCTACCGCCGCTATACCAACAAACGGAAGCGAGTATCTGTGGGAGACCCCAACATGGAACACCGTAAGGTTTCACTTCACAATGACAAGAAAGGCAACAGTAGGGGGGTTGATGGCAAAAAGGGACCAAGAAAAAACGTGACAACACGTGCATTACAAAATGAAGACACATGCTCCTTTCGCTTTGATATATTTGTCGATATGTATGGCTTTTATGTCAAGCGTAGTTCTGGATCTGTCACCCACTGTAATCATATGAAGCGGTTGCCTGCGGATATTCCAATAAAACTTCGTCATTTGACGTCAGAACAGAGACGGCGTACAGCTGAACTTGGTAAAGCCCTGACTCGTCCAGCTAATGGTCGAAACTTCTTCCATGCAAATCACGATCTCACACTGACTCCACAACAACTTCGGTATGCATTTCACAACTTTGCATCAGATTCAAAATATCACTACAATGGTATTGAAGTAGGTGCTGGAGCAATTGTTGAATGGTTGCGATCAACACCAGACATAAGTTACTGCATATGGGGGGCAAAACCTCCTAATGTTGTAAACGCTCAGGTCCAGCGACAAGCTGGCTTAATCTTCAGTGAAAACCAGGTCGATTGTGGAGTGAGAGATATATCAGACCTTACTAATTTTTGTCAAGAAGTTCTTCAAGAATACACTGCTGATATGGAAAATTTAGGTCTACAAGAAAACCAGCATTTCTTCGTCGCTTGTGCATGGATCACCAACAAGGAAAAGAGAATGTTCCGCTTATTCCCTCATGTCCTCAAGATTGATGTTACAGAGGAAACAAACAAGGAGTCACGACCACTTCTTACAGTTTCTATCCGATCCACCTTTGGGAAATATATTATAATTCTGCGGATGTTTCTACGTGATCAGCGTCAGGGAACTTTCCGATGGGTATTTTCCTTTGCCCTGCCAAAACTTCTTGGAGATCAATGGACATCCCAAATTCAAAGTGTCATAACCGATGGTGACTCACATGAGATTGTTGAACTTGAAGAGGCCTTTCGTCGTTACATGCCAAATTGCTTTCGTGTTCGTTGTGGGTGGCATATTATTCATAAGGGATGGTTACGACATTGCTCATTCGGGAATGCCATTGACTCAACGTACATTCGACAATACAAACTGTTTTGCTACACTGTGAAACAGTGGTGTTACACGTTCATGTACCCAAGATATTGTGAAAATGAAAATGAGTTGGTGATATTGAAGTGCCTGCTCTTGGCCTACATTCATTCACGGCAGGTTCGAAAGTTCCTTCCAGACAACTTACGTTGGAAGGTGCAAAACTTTTTGATTGGGTATGTTTTTATTCACGATCGACAACTTGTGCACTATTACAGACAAAATCTTCGGCATTATGAAGAGTGCACTAACAGCAGTCACGAAGGTACGAACTGTGGTATCAAAGAGCACTCAGCTCCAGTTTTACCGGGTGGAACAGTCCAAGGCAATGCAGCGTTGTTGAAGTTTCAATCAGACATTCTAATCAATTCACAATTACGTCTTGCAGCAACGCGAGTCGAAGCTAAATCTGTTTGGATGAAGGAGAATCTCCTACCACTCAACGGAATGGTAACTGAATTGTGCCATGATTTAGTCCACAATGCATGGACGCGCCGTGACAAATATGCAATTCGACGTGATAGATCATCACCATGGAACTGGCATGTCAAAGTGGTAGATACCAACTGTTTGGATACAGAGAAGAAATGCCTTCATCCAGTATGGCATCGTACAAGAACGGTAACATTGGATTCTTCCGGGCGCTTATTGTTTTCCTGCGGTACGTTTCAAAGGTGTGGTTACCCATGTTCGCATCAAGCCGCAGTACTGTGTTTTGAGTGCCGGGACTACCAAGGCTTCACCCATCATGATGTGAGTATTGTGTGGTGGAAGAAATACATTTTCTTTGGCTTTTGCAATGCGAACAATGATACTGAGAATGCTCTAAATGATTGTTTGAAAGAACTATTAACAAACGATATTACTGGACCAAAGTTACCATTTGACACGGGACCAACATGGTGTGAGAAAGAGGAATGGTGCTACTGCCCAACCGGTTTTGATTTGCCAGATTGGGAAACTGAAGCATGCCTGAATTATTCGCAAGAACAAATAACAAGAGCCGTCACAACATTTTCTGGTTTCTTTAACTACACTGAAAATGTATCTTTGGACCAAGACAACTTGACACAGGAGTCGTTTACTGCTCCGGATGGGATAAATCCACAATATGGGCGCTCAATGCCTTCACTTCAAGGAGTCAGGGATAATCCATGCCCAAGTGATAGTGAATCTCTCCAAGACGACAATGTATCTCATGATGAGTCTAATCGTGGCCTTGAAAACGACACAATTGACAATGTTGATGAAGGAATTGGGGACATATTTGTTGATGATACTGATGATGCAACTGATCTCCACACAAAATGTGATGAGGTGTATGGCGAAGAATTAGCGCCCAATTCATTTGTTCAACTAATGACAGAGGAGTTGAACGAAATCAAGAAACTGTGCCGTTCAGCAAATTACAATAATAATGGAGTGGATTTGATGAAACCACTTGTTTGTCTGCGTGAATTAACAAGATCAATCCGCAAGGACATGGCTACTCGAAGTAATCATAATCATGGACAAGAGTGGGTTTCTTCGAATTCAGAACATTCCCGCCATTGCCGTAGATTCCGCGGTGCTAGATTGGGGTTAACGGAATTTGATTGAATAAAGTAACAATTGATCAGTTAATAAATTTTATTTTACCTATATTTAGTTATCCTTCTTTTGTAATTGGTTCAAAATACACTCTTCGATTCCAGTGAGGGGGATGGTATTGTCGTTTTTTCCAACAACTGCTGTCTTGAGGTAGAACGATATGCAAAAAACATCCTCACTGGTAACCTTCTTCGAAACACAGTGATAGACTTGGGGGTTGAAGAACAGAATGTCCATGTTTCGAAGGGCAACTGCATGTCCACATTGTGGAAAGACAAAATAGCAAAGAATATTGTTTCCAACTGAATCCGGTTCAGTGGCCATGGCCATCACTGCAGAATAACCAAAGTCTTGGTCGGTGTGTGCACCAAGAAATACATTCCTTCCAAAAGCGATTGACGAGAAAAATGTGCTGTCGTTGCTCCCGTCTGAGAAAGTTGGTATACCTTGAACAGCCTTGGTAATGGAATAGCTCTGTATTATAGACCAGTCCATCCACTCGCAAAATAAATGCTCGACTTGTCGCACCAATTTCATCAATGCCTGCTTATCTTTGCCTGTCATGAGTTTCTTTTTGGAATCAACAATTCCGTGTCGACCTTGATTTGCATGTTTGCCAATGGTTACATACGAAGATTGATGTGATTCCATTCCGACATATCGAAACTTCCCTCGTTGTTGGAAAGAACATGCAGATTCCAATGATTCAAAGACAGAAATTACTTTCTTCTGTACTGGGAACGATAAATGATTCTGTCCTGGTACCTTGAGAAACACAGGCAGTGTTGAATCACTGGGTTGATATAGAGCTCCACCATCAGTATCGGTAGTATGGAACTTAGAAAGAGACACAAATATCGGTCGGACGGTTTTGGTTCCACTGCCTTCAAAGTATTCGTCGTCTGTACTATCACTTTTGAATGTGACTGTGTTCCTCATCAAGTAGTCTGGTGTCATTTGTGAAGCCAATGGAGCCTCGGGTACTTTCTCAAGAGTATCTTGTTTGTTTTTCTTTCTCTTGTTTCTCTGTCTGTTGCATTTCCTGAAAGGTGTAGCACATCCTTGAATGATAGCTTCTGAGACCTGTGTTCGGCGTGAAGAATTATTTCTTGACTTGTACGTATGAACAACTGAAGAAACATCAATGTGTTGTCGATCTTGTAGATGCGAAAGTATTCTTCCCATGGTGGGTATCGTTGCCAGCCCTGCCCTTCTTATAGAGGCCTCCCCTAAAGGAGGACCTCCCAAAGGCAAAGAGGTAGATCCATTGTTGTCAGGTTGCTGACTCAGGGTCAAACGGCCTCTCTTGACTGGTTTGGACATTTCAATACTCAAGCAACCAATGAGAGCTTCCAAACAGTATTAGCCTTCCCAAAAGAGCAGGATGGAGAAGCCCCAAATTGCCAGGGCTGTATCTTCTGATGGAAATGAGAGAAAAGGACGAACAGGGATGATTTAGAATCGTCTTGGCATGGTCCAGGTGGCCCAAGTGTCAGAATGGGCGTAGCACTTACGGTTCCAATGAGAGCTTTCAAACAGTATTAGCCTTCCCAAAAGAGCAGGATGGAGAAGGCCCAAATTGCCAGGGCTGTATCTTCTGATGGAAATGAGAGAAAAGGACGAACAGGGATGATTTTGATTTGTCTTGGCATGGTCCAGGTGGCCCAAGTGTCAGAATGGGCGTAGCACTTACGGTTTCAATGAGAGCTTTCAAACAGTATCAGCCTTCCCAAAAGAGCAGGATGGAGAAGGCCCAAATTGCCAGGGCTGTATCTTCTGATGGAAATGAGAGAAAAGGACGAACAGGAATGATTTAGAATTGTCTTGGCATGGTTCAGGTGGCCCAAGTGTCAGAATGGGCGTAGCACTTACGGTTTCAATGAGAGCTTTCAAACAGTATCAGCCTTCCCAAAAGAGCAGGATGGAGAAGCCCCAAATTGCCAGGGCTGTATCTTCTGATGAAAATGAGATAGAAGCAAGACCAGGGATGATTCAGAACCGTCTTGGAATGGACCAGGTCTCCCAAGTGTCAGATTGGGCATAGCACTTACTCTCTAGAAGTTGTGGTTATTGGAATGAAAGGATTGCTTTGGTGAAGCTGTTGCTGCTGATACAGATGCTGGTGAAGCTTGTGCTGCTGCTGTTGTTGATGAGAAGTTGAGGTGTGTATTGCTATGGTGTGGAGAAAAGGAGGGATAGGACAGGATTTTTCTTCAATGTGGGTGGCAGTTGGTCTGGGCAAGTCGGCCTGGTTGGCAACCGTGCACAGTTTTGGCTACATTAAGGTTAAGGATTAGTCTGTCTGCTGTCCTTGTTTCTGCGGACCTCTAATGGCGAGTAGAAAATGCGCTATGTGTATCATCGCCTTTAGCGCAAAATTCAAAATCGGTGTACCAAAGAAGTTTCGCGATCGAAAAAGAAATTTCCTCGCGAGCGCGCAGAAAGAAAATGAAAGGACGAAGGGCACGCGTCGATATGCGCGTGGGGCGGGCAACTATGCTCTTCAACGCATGACATTGCCTCCACACATTTTTAGAATCGTCGCATCACAACGGTTCTCATGTGAAACATATCTCCCACAGCTCGTTCCGACAACGAGACTGCAACCAAGGGAGACACTACGATTGTCATTATTCATCAGAGGAAATAGAACAAGAAGCATCAAGAGGAGCAGAGTGCAGTGCTGGTAAGGACGAACAGAACAGGGACAGTGTTGAGAGGCTTTTGTATGCGCAGAGATCGTTCCTTTCATTTGCTGCTTCTATTCACGGTTTTGTTTCTGTGTGGTTGAATCACTAACTTTGTTTCTTTCTCGTCTCCATTTTCAGTGTGTACAAGGATGCTCGTTTTGTGGCGGCACAAATCTTGTCGTGGATCGCCACGGCGTGCGCCATTTGGGGTGGTGTCACCTCGCTCGTCTTGAGTGTCGCAGCTTGGGTCATTTTAACGTGTGCCGCCTGTTGTGCCGTTCAACGCAACGTTTTGAATTGGGTCCCACCCTTTGCCATTGTAGTCGCACTCTTTAACATCGTGTGGTCGTGTGTCGTTTGGGTCAATGGAAGTGACGTTTGCAACGATCAAGCCTGGAACGAGGATGACGACAAGGATTGTCCCTGGCAAGCCTATGCCACACTACTCTTGGTTTCGGCCACATTGTGGATGATGGTTGCCTATCTTGTTTACACCTTTACGCACTCGGATCGATTTGACCAATACACTACCACCACAGGTTCTTCTCCTCCTCCTCTTCCTCCCCACCAGTCACCATCCCAAGACAACAAACAGGACGAACTAGAAACAGAAACCCATGTGCCCTAACCGACGCATGACACTAATGGTACAACACCTCCATGACAGTGACATATCTTGCGAACCAGCACTAAGAGAGACCTACCAACAATTCGTGCAACTTCAGATGCATATCGAAAAGCATTCTCCATGGCAGATGAACCGTGAGATGAAATCATTGGATGGTTTCACCAAAGGAGATCAAGGGAGCGGACAAGAGATAGTTTTCTTTGGGTCACTGTCACGAAAATCAAGGCGGAGTTATCCCTCCAATGCGATTCTTTGTCGACAAAATATGGTACAGCCATTTCCTCGCAGCATGGGTGTACGCACACGCCCATGACTGGAACAACCTCTGCAACATGACGCTACTATAGGCAGAGAACTAATTTTCGTACATACAAAAAGGTTAGGTTTGCCCTTTGGTTGTTTTGTTCTTTTTTCATTCTACCTGCTGGCCAACTATCAATCATCAAAGGCCACGATTCACCACAAACGAACAAAGTGTGTTGTGAGGTTGTGAGGTTGTTATATTGTTTTGGAGAGCGTCTTGCACATTGAGCTGCTCCGCATACGTGGTACTCTTCTCATTTTAGTGTTTTTGATAGGCTCGCAATTTGTGATATGCCATAATGGCATAGACGGCTCCCCGAAACTTTCGTCGCGCCGCAATAATGGCAGCCGTACTTCGTTTCACCTTCTTCTTTTTATTAGCCGCATTGTTGTTTTCAAAGGTTGCCGCCACACTCTTGGCCTTGGTATTGGTCGGTTTGTAATTGTGGTTATTGGTACTCTGATGGGGACTCTTGGCATATGTGTTGTTGTGTGTCGAGGAAACTGGACTCGATACGACTGTCGAAGTGTGCGTCGTCGTCTTTTTGTAGGTGGGGGTGGTAGGCGCACTCGTCTTTTTCGCCTTTGGTTTCTCTGTCGGCTTGTCATTGCTACTGTTGTAAGTGTTCTTGGTTCCATTCGATGTTGTACCCCTGGCAGTGGAAGTTTTCGGTGCATTCTCACTGTCGTCTTCGTCGTCCCCCATTTCGAACCACTCGCTCGACAAGGCACCCGTAGCTGTGATACGAGCTATTGGGTTGACTGTCAACATGCGGGCAATCAAGGTCTTGGCCTCTTCCGAAATCTTTTTCCAATATCGTTTGTGGAACTTGTATTCACCGTATCGAATGGCACGAATGACATCATCTTCATCGTCCCCACGGAAGGGACGATAGCCACCCAACAAAATATACAAGACCACACCCAAACTCCACATATCGCACTGAACGTCGTAGGCCGGTCGATGATCCAAGACTTCGGGCGCTACATAGCCCTCTGTTCCACATTGAGTTCGCAACGCATTGGGGAACAATACCTTTTTGGCAAAGGAAAAGTCACTGAGTTTGACATCCACATTGCTGCCCTCTTCGGCAATCAACAAACTTTCCGCCTTGATGTTTCGCACCGCAATACGACGAGCATGACAGTGTTCCACTCCAAGCAAGACTTTGCGACAAACCAAGCGAGCTTCTGGTTCACTGTAATGCTTCTTTTCAATGATACGATCGATCAGATCGCCCCCGCGCATACGTTCCATCACCATATATGTGTAGTCGGGTTCATCAAAGACATCAAATAGCTTGATAACAAAGGGACTTTCCGATACGGCACGTAAACACTCAATTTCGGACTGTAAGGCCACAGCATCCAAAGGATCCAGATCATTGAGTTCCAATCGCTTCACCGCCACAATATCTTTGGATTGTTTGTGTCGGCATTCGTGGATGACAAACTCTCCATCTTCAATGGCACGACCCCATCGATACAAGGATTCAAATGTCTTGCCACTCTTGGACGTTTCAATTGCTTGCGTCACCTCCGATTGTTCATCCAAGGTCTCCAACTCTGTCCTCTTGTTACGACGAGTCATCACCTCTTCAAAGGTACCCAATCCGGCCGTAAAGGAAACATCGAGCGATTCGAGTTTGCTGAGGGCACGGATTCCCGATTGTTTGGCCTGTCCTTCGGTGGCAGCCGCACGCTTTTGGAGTCCTTGTTTCGCCGCAGACAAATCAGTCACCATGAGTTCCGTATCTTCGATAGACATCCACGGACATTGCAAGGCAGACTCTGCCGAGTATCGTATTTCGGGGTCAATTTGCAACAAGTTCCGAATCATATCCTTGGCTTCATCGGAAATATCAGACCAATACTTGTCATGGAAGCAATAGTCGGCTCGACAAATGACGCGAGCCAATTCTTGAACTGGTCCTTCAAAGGGAGCGTACCCACCCAACAAAATATACACCACCACACCCACACTCCACATATCGGAACGTTGATCGTAGCCAGAACTTTGTAAATCCAACACTTCGGGAGCCACATACTGAGCCGTTCCACAGAGGGTACGCAAACAATTGGGACGAGGGACGAGCTTGGAGAAACCGAAATCGGCAATCTTGATGCTCGTGTCATCATCTTGTTCGACCATGAGCACATTCTCAGGCTTGATATCGCGATGCGCAACTGCAAATTTAGGGTAAACAAAGACAGTGTGTGAGAAAAAGGCGCTTCACTGACGATCCAAATCGCCATTAACATTCATAGGTGTAGTTGAACTGAATGCAACAAGTTGCCGTACGAAATGACCCACAAACACAACCAAAGTGGACGTACTTTTCTTTTTGTGAATGTAATCCATGCCTTCAAAAATGACGCGGCAGGTTTTGCGAGCCTCACGCTCCGTATAGACTTCCTTGTCGGAAATACGGGTCAACAAATCACCTCCCCTCATTTCTTCCATAATCATAAAGGTATGATCCGGTTCTTCAAAGACATCAAACAATCGGATAATGTGCGGTCCACCACGCAACAATTTCATGGCAGCAATTTCATCTTGCAAGGCGGCTTGATTGGAGGTTTCCAAGGCCCCCGTATGGACATCCTTGACCGCATAGGTACCTTTGGATCGTTTGTGGGTGGCTCGATAGACACAGGCATAGCCACCTTCCCCCAAAACATCACCCAATTCGTAAAAGGCATCAAAGGGCTTTCCACTTTTGGAATCTTCTTCAAATTTGCGATTGGGACGACGAGCGGCCTTGTCTCCATTGGTCAACCGGGAGGATTCATTGTCCTTTTCCTTTTGACGTTCCAAATATCCGGCGAAGTTTTCATTCAATTGCTTGACACGATTCTGCACATCGGCTGGTTTGTTATTGTTGTTGTTGCGGAATTTATTGTTGGGATGTTGCTTATTATTATTGTTGTTGTTGTTATTGTGCGTCCCCAACAATTCAGTATCTTGCATCATCCAATCGTGATCCAGTGCTTCCGTAGCCGAGATACGCTTGTTGGGATTGACCGTCAAGAGTCGAGTGACCAAGGTTTTGCCCGTGGTGGAAATGCCATTCCAATAGGTGGGATGAAAATCGTATTCGCCATTGCGGGTACGTTCAAAGACTCGATCTTCATCTTCGTCTTCAAAGGGCAAATAACCACCGAGCAACAAGAATAAAATGACACCGACGGACCACAAGTCACACTTGACATCGTAGGCTGGCCATCGTTCGAGAATTTCCGGGGCCAAGTATCCGGGTGTTCCACAGAGAGTACGCAATCCATTTTCTTGTGGACACTTTTTGGCAAAGCCAAAATCGGCCAATTTCACCACCAAGACATCTTCTTCTTCATCGGCATATTCGCTGGGAGGTGACGGTGCTTCGGTCAAGAGTAAATTTTCCGGTTTTAAATCGCGATGTGCCACCCGTTTTTCGTGCATGTATTGCAACCCTTGCAACATGCCATGACAACAATCACGAGCCTGTGTTTCCGAAAAGGATTCGCGCTGCTGCAAGATGCGTTCAAACAATTCTCCACCATGCATCAATTCCATAATCAAGAAACAGTCGACATCTTCTTCGTACACTTCATACAATTGCACAATATTGGGACCTTCCCGTACATGCATAAGGGAATGAATTTCGTCTTGCAAGGCATCCCGATCCCCCCAAATCATTTTGGGCCGATGAATTTTTTTGACGGCATACGTGTGTCCCGTTTTGCGATGTGCCGCCTCGTAGACTTTGGCAAAGGCACCTTGTCCGATTTCCGACAACAACTTGTACATGCTTCGAAAGGCACCAGGATCTTGTTCTACCAACCGAACCGGTTGATCCAGACTGGGCGGAACACTGGTATCGTATTCCTTGTCCACTTCCTCGTCCCCCGACGAATTGGTCGAGGACGACGAAGAGGATGACGACGAGGAAGATTGCGACGAATCATCACTGTTTTTGCGTTGTTGCTGCTTCTTTTTCGTTGTCTTGGTTTGTTGCTTCTTCTTTTTGGCCAAGGCTCGATCTTCTTGCTGTTGTTGTTTGGCTGCCGCAATCGCACTTGTCATCATCGCGCCACCCTTTTTCGCAGCTCCAGCCGTATCGTTGACCACCATTTTGTGAATGCAATGGCTTCCTTCTCCAAATTAGGTCAATTCTGGCAAGAAATTGCAATGAGCCAAGCAGTTTGCTTTGGGAAGATTCAATGGCTCTCGTTTTCCGAATGTTTCCTGTTCTCAATCTCGTTCTTGCCTCTCCAGACTGGGCACAAGGCAGAGAGATGCGAATGATATCCAATAATAGAGAGTAGCAGAAGCAGAAAGCGCCGATCGACGTGGTGCTGCACCTCGAGAGAATCAGGAAGCAAGACGTTGAACCCCCTAAATCTTCCAATGGTAGAATCGGCTCTGCCCCCCTGTTGTGTGGAACTCCTTCTACGAGAGAGCTAGTCCTTGCTTGTGGTAAATTACTCGGTTTGGTTTCCAATGGAAGATAGTTGCCTACTATCGCGATAAAGACATCAAATACACCAATATCAGTCACCAACAACACACTCCTCTCTTGACAATATCCCACGTCGGTCCCAAAATTTCCCAAGGCCCAAAACAAAACGCAAGACAAAAGACCCCACCCCTTCAGACATTTTGTTCGATGCGACCGCGACGCGACCCCTTACATTTGGACAAACAGTACACCAAACAAATGTCTTGGGCGGAGCGGACTGTCACGGTCACGCACCCCCATTTTTTCGGCCGAGACAGATTCCCCCCATCCCATCATCACGGGTCATTTGGAGGTGGTTGTGGTGGTTTCGTGGTGGGAGCCTTACTAGGCTTCCACGAACGCGATGAACATTACTCTTTACTCTACCTCTACTAGAGGTAGGAGTAGGTACTCCTTATAGAGAGAGGTGTGCTCTAGGCGGAGTAAGACATACAGAAAATCAGGGAAAAGCTTGTTCGTTGTGATTAATCATTTACTGTGTGTTCATGCTGGACAAGCAACCAACCGATTGGTTCTTGCTATTCTGGTTGTATCTTCTAGAGAGGAAAGCTACCATTCGTGTTTTGCATATTCGGTGTCATAAAAAAAGTCTCCTCGTTTTGTATTCCTCCATGGGTCACTCCATCATCCTCATCATCCGATCTGGCCACGTTTGTGAGTTGTGGCTTCTTCTTCTTCTTTTTTCGGAACCAGCCGCCAAGTGAGCCGGTTCGTTCCGTGAGTGTGTGCCCTTAATTTCCCTTGCCACTCGATTTGGTCTTTTTGCCCGACGACGACGACGGTGGCAGTTCAAAGGAGGGAAAGGAAACGATAAAGACTCCTGGAGGAAGGTCCACGGCAGGAGGAAAGTCCAACGTGGGAGAATCCATGCGACGGCGAATCAACTGCGGTGCAGGAGCATGCTCTTGTTCTTCTTGATGTTCCTGTACGTGGAGGTCACTACTAGTGCTCGTCGTGTCGGTCGTCCATGGATCGACAAAGGTGGCCGTGGTGACGGAGGAAAAACAGGACAAGCACAACCACCACCAAGTCATGAACCTTACAGCAATCGCTACCTTGTTGGTATTCGAGTATCCTTGAACCATGCTTGCTTGAATAGAATCGTTTGCTTGTTTCAAACGCAAGTGTGACTTGACTGGACTGGACTGGACAGGATACGACTTTCCACCACTGCAGAATGCTTGATTTATGGAATGAGTTTTTTAGGAAGCAAAGCAGGAGGATCGATTCCAATGGGTTGCATCCTGGGTTGCGATTCGAGTCACCTGGTGGCCGCACATCCTGTGAATCTCATGGTTCTGTTTCTGCTTCTTTGCTGTTGTCGTCGTCCCTCGTACCGGTTGGTGGTAGTGGCCATGCTGGAACAAAGCATGACATGGCATCCAAGCAATGCATGGCATAAACACTTGAATTGGATCGAGAGTATGTGTGTACATGCACATATACCTAGATCTCGTCCCAGTGCCTGTGGATTCTCTTGGAATGTGGTCAATGGTAGATCCACCCAGCAATACACTGTGCCTCTCCACACACTGGACATGACCGGTGACCGGATGTTGCAGTGTCAAAGAACAGGACACTCGGAACACATGGAGAGTGCTCAGACAACCACCCGACAACCCATAAAGACATGATGCGAAACAACAACGTCTGCGTGGAGCAACCAAGGAACTTCCGTTTGGTCGGTTTCCAAAGAATGCGGCTCCTCCACCGGGTCGTTTTTGGCTGGCACGCATACAGGAGTTCTTTTGTGAATGGTGGGCGCGTGTCCATTCTTTGTGTTGAGGATTGTCCAAGCAGCATGCCCACTGGATCCATGAAGAGAAGCAATAATACACTCCTCATCCTTGTCGAATGCGTCGTCTCTACCGTACTACAGCGATTCCATGTGCTCCTCATCAGAGGGCGTTCTTCATGGCGTTGATTTCCTCCCTATGTTGAACCCAAAACCCAATATATGTATCCGTATGTAGGCTTCTCATCGCGCGTGCCACAAATAATAGTTGGTCTTGGTCTTAGTCCCGGAAACCTTATACTATTGACGGAAAGACAGACAGTCAGAGTCACGCGCGCGGGAGGATCCAATACGGTTGATCGTGATCCCATATCATCCCCGTGACTGTCTGTGACGCGACCGACCGTGATTTCGGTGGATTCAAATAATAATAGACACGAGACAGAACATGTGTGTAACAACACAACAACAGACACTTTGTGGCAGAATGGAATTACACAAGCAAGCAAGAAGATGACGGGGAATTTTGTAAAATTCCAAGATATCGTGGACGATGCACCCGAGAGCATTTTTGCCGCTTTTCGGGCTGCGAGAATGGCCACAAAAGCTCTTTCGAACTAATACTTTAGCTCCAGTGATGGGACGGTGCTATCCAGAACACAGCAAGAAGAAGCTCATGTCGTCTCGATGATGTAACGTGGTTTGTGGTTTCTCTTTGATCCCTCTTGGATCAGTCCAATGCAAAGTGTATAGCTACTTCTAAGAATCAGAAATGGTTGAATTATCATACACCGTCCATGGATTTTCATGGATGGAACAGAATCAAAATGAAGCGGATTCTTCCTTCCGTATTGCACGGAGAACAGTTTCTTGGGGGGAAGTTACCATTGCGTTTCTTCCGAATGTCATCGTCGCCATGGTCGCTGGGAGGCAATCCGTGACTTTCAGTCGTGGATTTATCGTGTCGTGATTGGCTGCTTCTGCTTCCGGATGCCCGGGGGAACTTTGGCGTCTCGGCTACCATGCGATGTGATGCACCTATGCTGACATCACCTACTCTCCATCTTACTCTCGATTCACAAGATTCCTCCTCGTTCCATACGATTCATTCTTCCAATTTATGTTCCGCATCATCTTACGTGAAATGTTGTACTATGGGATTTTATGTACGCTACGTAGCTTTTCTTACTGAACCTACTTAGCCGAACATGGATCGGCTTACCCCCTTATATGCACCTATGCTGACATCACCTACTCTCCATCTTACTCTCGATTCACAAGATTCCTCCTCGTTCCATACGATTCATTCTTCCAATTTATGTTCCAGATCTCATGCGACATTTTTGTCTCACAAAAACCAATTTGCTCTCTCTCTCACTCCGACTACTCCATCTGATCGTCCTTGCGTCCTATTCCAAACGTTGAAAACAATCAATCATGCCTTGCTGGTAAGTACCCAGTGTTGGTGTCGGATGGTCTTGTTGTTGGGTTTTGCTGTTACTGGCTTGCGCAGTTCCCCATTCCAACAAGAGGCGTGGAATAGTATCCATGATAACAAAGAAGATTGTGAATACAACTCTGGATATATTGCATTACTCACGATACTGTCATTGTTAATCCTGTTTTTGTCTCCATTTTCTATACATGGCTGGTTCTACGACAACTTCCATGTCCATCCACAGTATTTATAAGGATCCCATGCTCATGACGGCTCAAATCTTGTCGATTTTTGCCTTTGTCCTTTCGTTTGGCGGCGTCATTGCCATCGTGATGGGATTGACTGCCATGATTGTTCTACAAGTTGTATGGTGTGCCCGCCTGGGTAAAGTTCACTTGAATATCACTGCCTCCTTGGCCGCAGTCGTGTCGCTCATTGACTTGATCTGGGCCATTGTATTGGTGGTACGAGCAGAAGATGCATGTGTATCGTCGGATTGTGCCTGGGAAGCCTGGGCTGCCATGTTGTTTGTGTCCAGTGCCTTGTGGATGATAGTCTCGTGTCTTGTCTTTCGCTTTACCAATTCGGAACGCTTTGAAAAGTGCTACAGCGAAAGCGAAAACCATGTCGGTCCTCCCGTCCTGTCTACAACGACATCCACGGCTGCGCCGGTCGTGAAAGTGTTGGATGACGAGGAAAACAATGCCACACAAACGAATGTCACGAGCACTCTACCCGGTACCACCCAGGTAGAAACTCAAGAATTTCATGATGGCACCAAGAAAACCATTTCGACAACCATCCATGCCGATGGATCCAAGACGGTTCAGGAAACCATTGAAAAATCCGCAGCTTCTAGAATGTAGGCAACCAGCTTGCCTCTTTTGGAAACAAAAGCGTTCCAGTTTGCTTGCCAACCGAAACGCATAGGTAGAAAATCTTAATATTGTTGTTGTGGAATGCACTTTTGCTAGTTGTGATTGTCGCTGCTTTCAATGCTTTGTACATACCAAAAATCTTCCTGACAACAAGTTTTCCCGAAGTTACCAGGACGTAATGTATCATCGGTAGAGCCTGGATCCACACACACATCAGAATCGAGAAGCGAATGCGCCCCAAATAATTATCTTTAGTCTTGCCGCAACGTCGCTTGTCCATTTCTGGTTGTGGTCAAAAGGTTCCACCAGACGCCCATCCACCAAACCGTCATGGAAAGTGCCATCACCACCGTAGCAAGAACAACAACCGAAGATTCCGTCCACATGCGGTCAACGACTACTGTGTGGGATCGGTCGCCAAGACCAGACCAAACCTCGTCACTACCCCGTTGGGTTGAGTGGAAGGATTTGGCCATGTCGTCGTCGTGGTCCTGATTGTCATTGGTATCACGGAGATTGTTTACCAACCGGTTGGCCGGAATCTGTCGACTACTCGGGATGGTGGAACGTTGCGGCGTCGCAGCAGGCCGACGAGCATCTGGATATACCATCGATACGGGGATGGCAGTTGTGGCGGGGAGCACCGTAGCCATTGGCGGCGCAGAAGATAAATGTGGTCCCTGTTGGCGTTGTTGTGGTAGTATGCGTTGGCGAACATGTCTATCCGCTAGTTCTGGTTCAACGAATTGGACATGCGGTGACTCATTTACTACCATGACAGGCATTGTCACTTCGGGCGCGGTGGAGGTTTCGACAGGATTGTTTGGGGGGACCATGACCCCGTTGTCCTGTGAGAACGGTCTTCCTTGCGTGTTAGTACGGTCAGTAGCAGGTCGATCGGCCGAGGCCAATCTTGTCGTCCTTGATGGTAGTAACAAGTTGGTCGACGATTTCTTCCAAAATTTCCACCAGGAAATAGGTCTGGTCCAGGATGGTACATTCCATGTGCGACTCAAAATACGGTGCTTGTTGTTACGTCGGTTGGACCGAGCCTTGTGGCGTCGAAACAAGGAGTATAGATACTTGGCATTGGTTGCATTGAGGGAGGTTCGCGATGCAAGACTCTTGCTGCTGCTGCTAGTTTGGATAGGTGAACGGCGACGTTGTCCACTTTTAAACGTGACATCATCATGACCATCGTCGTCATCCTCCAATCTCATTTCCATTTCACTCCTTGTACCAACGGGTTGATGTGCATCTCGAAGCATTTGACGACGAGCCCAATTTCCTCCCCGGCCTTGGCTGGATGTAAAGGTGCGCACACCAATGTTGTTCCGATTGGTCCATAACGACGACAACGGAAACCCGAAGGGCGAAGACCAGCGCCACGATGGACCTCGTTGTAGTGCAAGTTGTCCTGGTGGTTGTTCCATGGTGGATTTCTGTTTTCCGGGAGCTTGTCGCCAGGACAACGTCGTACTACTACTACTGGCACGATCCTCCTCTTCGGATTGGAGTAACAAGGGACGTTGTTGTTGTTGTTGTTGTTGTTGTTGTTGTTGTTGCCGTCGTCGTTGTTGTCGACGTTTCAGCCGTTGCTGTTGTTGAAGCGAGGCATGTCGAGGTGGTTGCAAGCCAAGCAAGAGATTAATTTCTTCCGGTGAGGATTGTCGTGCCCATTGATAATGGTCTTGGGTGAAATTGGTACTCCGTCCACCACCCTGATGGTCATCAATGTGTCCTCCCCGAGTCCGTTCCAAAACGGCCACAATTTCCGAACAGGATGGTCGGTGACTGGGCGTGGCCGACCAACACTGTTTCATGAGAGTTTGCAATGGCAAGGGCCAATGCTGTGTGTGCAAGACATCCATGGCCGGTCGTTCTCCTTGTAGGACGACTCGTTGCATGTGCTTGTTGGTACTGTATCCATAAAAGGGTTTGGTCGCGGCACACAATTCCCACAACAAAATACCAAAACTATACACATCCACCGTCAAATCATAGGTGCGAGACCCTCGTGCCACCTCCGGAGCCTGAACCCACGAGGACAGAGAGGAAGAAAACGACCAAAAAGACGGACACAAGCCAAGCAATACACAAAAAGGACAACGCGTAACGAGAGAGACGATAGATACAAACGGGAAAATCCAGACGGGTGAGATGTGTGCATGACTTTTTCGTAGACAGAAAATGGCATGGTTCCTTTGGTTTCCATGGACACTACACGTGTCACGGTTTTGCCGTACCATATATCGTCGTGATCCAGTCTGTCCCGTGAGTTGATAGGGTGTTTGCGTGAGTTTGGACACTTTGTATTCCTTGGCCAAGCCAAAATCAAACAATTTCACTTGACCGTGGGGATCCAAGCCAATATTTTCGGGTTTCAAATCGCGAAACAAGACGTGATTGGAATGCAAATATTCCAAGGCCAAGGCAATCTGCACCGCAATTTGCAATCGTTCCAACAATTGTCGTCGTTTGGCATGGCGGTATTCAACCAAAAAGGAGGACGAGGAGGAGGACGACGACGAGGACGAATTGGTAATGGACAAGCTGGTCGTAGTAGCAGTAGTAGCACCACTGCTGCTGGTGGTCGTGTTGGACAGGTTGCTATTCGTCCCTTGGTTCCACCAAGACGACGACATGGTTGAAGAAGGGGAGGAGGATGGCACGTAGGGATTACCAGTCGTGTGGCTGCTTCCGACGGGATGACTCAGAACAAATCGTTTGGTTTCTTCCTGTCGCCAGGTTTGAATTTTTTGTTCCAAGGTTTCCACCAATCGATCCAAGAGCAAAAACAAGCCTTGCGTGGGTTGAGTGGGATGGAGGGCGCCCTTCCAAATATTGGCCTCCATGGAACCGGCCGCGATGCCATGCAAGGCAATAATGTGGGGATGCTGCAACCGTTGTAAAAAGTAGGCCTCCACGGCCAAATCAGCCGCTCCATGTTTGAATTGCGAGGCATCGCGCAAGGCGGATGGCTTGAGAAATTTGAGAGCCAACTCCTTGCGTCCTCTTGGTTGTGGTGGTGGTACATTTGATGGGGGTGCATCCGTATCCGTGCAGGCGTTCCTGTCCATAGTGTGGTTTCTTTTTTCTTCTTGATCTTCTTCTTCTTCTTTTTGAGTAGGAGCAAGTGTCCTTGTCGAGGCATTTTCTGGGAGAGTGACACGAGACGAGCGTCTCCTTCTTCGTCGCCGTGTCCGTGAACCTAAGGAAGATACCAGGAGTGCGGCCGAGGGTGCTGTTCCTCCGTTGTCGTGTTGTGGTTGTCGTGATGATTGTGATGGGAATGTCGCCTCATCTTTCGTTTCTGGGAATTCCACGGTACACACATGGACCTGCGAAAAACCTCCTTCGCCCAACAAGTCTCCCACGTGGACCGATTCGGGGGATACTTGACAAAAGGGCGCCGTCGCACAAGAAGAAAAGAGGGTCGAATCCTGTCCCAATCGTTCCAATGCCACCGACACGGCCCGAGCGGCCACCAGGGCCGACCAGGGACAAATTTGAGTGCGCGCCGCACATTGTTGGACACAGCCCTGACTGGCAATGCACAAGGAGGACGAGGCCGAATGGGCCGCCACGAGGCGTTGGGGAGGAGTGGTGGTGGTGCGAGAAACAAAAGACTGACTCATCTTCCTCCTCCGTGGGGCCAAGGATCACTTTCAAGGGAACAAAAAGGAACAAGAATAGAACAAAAACTAGTTTGGTCGACCACCAAGAATGTTTCTTGGAGCACAACTTTCCAAACTGGTATGTGTGCGCGCAAGAAATCAAAATTGCTTTCAACTGTGAATTGGAAGGGAGAACCAAAAAAAAGCCGCAATGGCGAACCAAACAAACACTCGTTGGTAGGTGGAACCACTACAGTGTCTTGGTAGGAACAGAGAGATCGAGAGATCGAGAGAGAGCCAACAACAAGGAAGGCAGCCGCCGCAGCCACCCAACAAAAACAATCAAAAATTGGCACTGTTTGGGTGGTCGATGCTGGAGAAACTGGACACACACCCGAAACCAGGTAGAAAAGAGAAAACCACCAACACTACTAGCGCCCCACAAGAAGACCTGCCACCCCAATCAATGACTCGAGCCACAAAGAACAAGCCGACCCAACCAACCAATCCAGGAACGACGACACCCGTTCCGAACTGGAACCACCTCCAATCGACGCAAAAACACACCCGTAACCTTGTGACAAACAAGCCACCAACAAGATTCACCACTCCAGAGTTCGTTTCGTTGCGTTGGTTCTCTATATTCTTGTCGGCTTCTCGTATGTCAAGGATGGCAATTCTGAACTAGGATTGGAACCTCTTCTTTGTGGCTTGGAGAGAAACCTTGCGGAAACTGGAACTGCAACCAAGAAAGCAGCCATGTGTGTTCGCGTGTCATTCATGGCGAAAAGGAACACACGAAACCGTTACTCTACCGTTTACCAAACGTTAGGGAAGGGTTATTATGGAGTCGTCCTCTAAGCTAGCGAACTATATTTTGGGTAGCTTCCTCATGGATAGCCGGACGCAATCCAGACGGAGTTCTGTGATGACCCCAACCAAATTGCATTCGGTGGAATGCTGCAAACAAGACCGAAAGGCGGAATGATGGCTGTATTGGAAGACTAGTAGGCCCAACAATATTTTGAGAAATGTCGTGGCGTCTTTGAGTACACAAATCTCTAAGGATAGTTATACAGTACTATATCACTTTGAACATGACCTACCAAATCTCAAAATCATACGAACTTTTTCTCTGACGTGGACTTTGGGAGTCACCACGTCTTGGAATCCTTAGCTATTGATATTCGATTTTCAGCTTTAATCCTTTCAGTTTTGGAGTGACTTACTTCAATTCGCGCCTGGTTGTAAGAAGACCACGAACACGAATCTTGGCCGCCGAACTCAGAACACGTCGTTCGCGTCAGAGATATTTTCCTGGGATGACTTACAGCACTCCAATACCACACGATTACGAGTATGACGTGTCACTGTTTGCTCCAACATTCAATGATATTCTCCTCTATGTCATTGTTTGGGCACGCCACTTTCCACACCACGAGCAGAGAGCAGCCCTTCCTATCTCCATTCTACATACCTGTACCTCTCTTGCATTATTCTTATTGTTGTTCTTGTTGTAGTTCTTTCCAGTATGCGGTATACCTTTTGGCATGGCGGAGCGTCCAAGTTGGACCTGACTTGGTTGAACGAGGCCGAAGAGGAGTTGCGACGCAATACGTGGACGAGCCCCGTGTATATGGATGGGACGGGGTGGAATCGATCAGCCTTACGACCGCAAGCGGCGCGTCGATTGTTGCTCGCCTTGCAAACCAATGCGTCGGCTCCTTCCTTGACGTTTCAAAATGCCACATTGACGACCAGTTTGGCCCAAACGTTGGCCACCACCATGGCGCGCAATCAACACTTGCACTCCGTCACACTTCGAAACCTTTGTGTCGTTGTACCACCCGAGAATGACATTGACGAGCCATCCAACCCCCAAGGAAAAGAAGAAGAAGAAGAAGAACCAGCCGACCATTTTGGACGAGAAGGACCACCACAACAACAACGCACACAAGCGCTGAGTGTCCCATCGGCCGTCTTTGGCAATCCCCGCCTCGAATCCATTCATTTGGCCCACGTGTCCTTGAGCGTACCAGCCTGTCAAGCATTGAGTCGTTTGATTACCAGTCCCACGTCCGCCTTAAACTCCATTACCTTACATCATGTGCACTTTGAAGCGCACTCGGCCTTGATTTCGCTCTTGGCCGCCACGGTTGTCTCCCGATCCTTGACCCGTCTGGTCTTGTCCCACGTCACATTGACACCGCAAGAACGACGACAATTTCTCATGGCCACTTCCTTGAATCGATCCCTAACCACCTTGCATCTGGAACGCATGGACTTGAATGCCACGGACGATGCTCCCGCCGTGGCTCAATTGCTGCAACGGAATCAAACGTTGGTGGAATTGTCGTTGCGACACAACCAATTGGACTCGACGGCCCTCCAACTGTTGGTCGACCAGGGCTTGTTGGCCAATACCACGTTACAACGACTGTTTGTCTCACGCAATCCCTTGACCCACAGCGGTCCCAGTTTGGCCCGTCTTGTGCAGCGACAACAAACCTTGGATACCTTGTGTTTGGTCGATACCCGTCTCACCCACGCCGATTGTCGCGCCGTGTTGCAAGCCGTGCCCTACAACACAGGCTTGCGAGCCCTCTTGATGGATGGGACGGAGCAGTGGATTTTGCAAGACGGCGGTGGCACGACGAATGGCTGTGGCAACGTCTTGTTGCAAGCCTTGCAACACTCGAATACGACCTTGACGCGCATTTTGGATCGCGTGCAACCCCTCTTGGTGTCGTCCAAGCAAAAAGGTACCGCAACCGCCACCACTGCCGCCAAGTCGTTGCACTTGTGGAAGCAAGTCGACTTTTATTTGCGCGCCAATCAAGGGCCTCGCACGCACCTACAAGCCTTGTTGGACGACCAACCACTGGACCAGCAACAAGACGTGTTGCCCTACTGGTTGGAACAGGTCCATCAACGTCCCGGTGGGACCAGTATTGCGTTCTTGTTGTGGACGACTACTGTCCATCGCTTGGTCGTTCCAGCAACAACAACCAGCACAACACAACAAAGACAAAGACAAGACGCCACTACCACTCAACCGCAATCAGTGGCGGCTCGATCCTCGGCCCCACTCGTCCCAACTGGCAAACAACAAACGACGACGACAAGAAAAAAGAATGGACCCCGCCAATGTTGTCCACCTTGTGCGTAAAAATAGTCCTGGTGGAATGTTCCATCGGGATGCATGGAGAACATGGGATTTTGGACGGTTGGGAGACAAATGTTTTGCCAATTCTTTCTTACAATGGATGATGAAACAGTTTCTATTCCTTGTAAGATAACACGTTTCACTCTTTTTGCATTAGAGACTTTCTCGTCTTTTCATCTACTTTGCAAATGAAGGAGTGTACCGCAACCAATCCATCTTGCTCCACACTAGGGCCAAATTAATCTTGAGAGAGACTTTGTTTCGTCCGGCGTGTGTGTCGATCGGCCACCCCTCCTGTTTGGTCGCGTTTCTCATCTCTAGACCGAAACGTGCGTCTGAGAATTCTTGGGAATCCTAGGGAGTTCTTGGGAATCTCTTGCGGCACCTACACACAACACCACAAAATCTGGAGATGCAGGGGTGATGGCAAATGATGATAACAATACCACAGAATTGATGGATTGACTCATCCATCCTATCATGTTGCTACACTCGAAGGACGCCATGAAATCATGGTTGATTGGAGCTGTCGGACTCGGAGCGGGTCTTCCCGCAGTGATGGCCGTATTGGATCATCCCCACTGGGTGTACCAGGGATTGGGACGTTTCCCCAACCAAATGGAAGGCGAGTGAGGAGGCCACCTTTGGTTTTTGGTTGTACACGGTTTCGGATTTGTTTGGCCACCCTGTGTGGTGCATCCTTTGTGAGGCAAGACGCCGTATCGCACACCATGGTTCTGACGGCCACCGTCGTCCATCCAGTTGGATACCTCCTGGCAGCCATTCCATCGTTTGGCTTTCAACAGCAGCATTGGGCTAGCATTGTGGCCGCCGCCATGGCCGGACTGCTGGCCCTAGAGCCATGAAGAAGCGGCGTGTCGCAAAACACCAATGGTGGTGGTGACGGCGAAAAAACCTAAAGTAGTGGATGGCTCTTGAAGCTACCTACCTAGTTCAAAATGCACATGAATATTGACACCAAAAAATAAATGTCGAGAACAAACGCATTATGAGAACCAGGCTTAGGTCGCCTCGGCGATTGTCTTCCTAAATGCCTTTTACTCATAGAGGAACTAGGAGTACTAGAGGTAGCTACCTGCTCCATGTGATGCGGTCGCCTTAACCGTCTGCCTGGCCATCCGTCTGGATTTGGAATCTTCTCTGGGCGCGGAAAAGTTCGCACAAAGAACAAGAAGAGGGCGAGATGACGAGTGCAACCGTGGAAGCAACGTCAAGATGCCTAATACAGATTGAGCCTATACAAAAATCCGAAGGATGATGGAGTGGACCAATCACAAAAATTCCCCGACGACGGGATGCGAACAGATGGATGCGAAGCAAACCAGATGGTGTCGTGAGTGACATCGTTTTCTTGGGGGCTCACTGCCGCTTCGCCACGAGTCCACGACTGAAGATCACCACGTCAGTGTTCATCGAGTCCCGTGTCGGATCTTACGTGGTCTCATGTGGCATTTATATCCATGCGTCGGAAGAGGTGAAGTTGAAAAGACTCTTCGACGTGGACTCCTTCCTCCCTCTTCCGAGCTCCGATCAATCCACGTCTCTCTTTTTGTTTGCCGAGACCTACTACTTGCGGCTACAAGTTCTTTGCGTTTCTCGCTTCTATCGTTGAACTTGTCCTTTGCAAAGGACAAGGCAGACAAGGGAGTCTGGCAACAAGAGTGTTGGCTTCAAAAGTGTTGCACGGATGCAGGTTGCTTGGTGCTACAATAGCTAGCAGCGGCAGTGCAGTTGAGAAGGCTCATAAATTCTCCAAGCACCACAAACCACAACGCGAACTGTGCGAAGGCGAATGGTCCATAGGATTCTCTTGTCAACTCGACTCAATTCATCATCGTTGTGTTGATATTATTCTGCTTCTGTTTGTAATTAATTCGTCGTCAACAAGCGTTCTCATTTTGGAGCAACCACCAAGCCTCGTTGGTGTTTGTTAACAACAACACAACTTTTTTTCTTCTCGCTCTCTCACACACAAAGCGAACAAGACGAATCATTGTTTGTCTCCCGAACTTGGATTCATTTCTCTCAGTCCGAGAGACGACAACCTGCTTCTGGTTCCTCTTTCTCTCGCCCTTCTTTCATGCCGTTGATTTGATTTGATTGTATCGATTCACACAAAACAACAACAACAAGAAAAGAGAAGAGAGAGACTCGCATCAAACAAACCATTCTTCCTCTTGCAAGCTCCTCGTTGCTACGTACCAAACAAAGGAAGAATAACCAAAAGGATGACTCTCGATTCTCTCTCTGAACAACAACCAGTACAAGATCACATCATGTCCGCCTCCACTAGGACTGGTCAAGAACAGGAAGATGATGATGACTTGAGACTGTTTTTGTGGTCTGGTTTGTTGGGACAATCTCCCACCAAGTGCCAGAATGAACAAGAACAAGAAGAACCAATGGGTCAACCCGCGTTGGAACCGCAAGGGTCGAACCACGACTGTCTCCACAAGCAAACAGAGTGTGACACACCCGTACCTCCACCCTTGGATCAAATTACCGTGACCACGAGCAGTTCTCTCACGCAACTGGAGGATGAGGAGGAGGACAAGGGAGGGGGAGAGTACCACCACCACCACCACCAAGTCCGACAGGGACCTTTGCACAAGACTTCCTCACATCACCAAGATGCAGATGATTGTTCGTCCATTTCCTGTTGTTTGGAGGAAGAGGAACAACTCCCAAAAAAAGAAGATGAACCACGTCCAGACTGGAACCATGTTTCACCTTCTCGATCCATTTTTCAAGATTATTGGACCGCACAAGGCTGTGAACAAGGCAAGTGTCCCATTGTCTTTCGACTCCCCAAATCATTTCCACTCTTGTTGGAAAATGGTCCAGCCACCACCAACAACGACAACCACCAGAAGGACCCAGAGTCGAGGACTGTGCAAGAACCACCATCACCAAAACAAGCCAACGATTCTCTAGCTCCCAGCAGTCCTCCTTCTACAGCTAAGCCACGTCGCAGTATCTTTGGATTGACCAACAGCACGCCCTCCACCAAGGTTCCTCCTTCGACCGTAGTCCCTTCCTCCTTGACCTCCTTGCTCTTGTTGGAAGGAGGCAGTCACCACCACCCAACTGCGTTGGCTGGTGCCCCCCTGGACGCCCCCGTCAAGACCACCGTATCGTCTCCTTCCTTGTTGCACTATCCGTCGGAACGCATTCAGGATTTGCGCAAAACCATGTCCACGTCCCAATTGGATCCACGAGTGCCGCGGCCGTCGGCCTTGCGACGCACGGGACGGTACAGTTCGACCGGTCAGGTCGAGGTTCGCCGCATCAAACCGCCCGTCTTGACAAGATCACCGTCCGTCGTCACCTTTCGAGATCAAGTCGAGGTCGCAGTGGTACCAGCGGCTTCTTCCGCCTTGACGGAACAATGGGCGGCCGATGGCTGGTCCAATTGGTTTGCCTAGGGAACCATGAAACGAATGGACGAACGACCAAACAAACAAGAAACAGACCAACCAATGGTTTCCCCAAGCGTACGTGGAAACCATGTTTGCTTGCTTGCCGTGGAACAGCTTGGCGTTTGCTGGCAAGTGGTTTCGAGTGCGACCGCGAATGATACGGCGGCTGCTTCCCTCGAGTATTGTGATTTTTTTTTGCATCTACACGACGACGACGACGACGACATGTCTCCATGGATAGAGATGCTCTTTTGCGCGTTGCACATTCTAGTATACACAACTGGCAAGGGTTTTGTTCACGTCTGAAAAAAAGAATCATGAGCAAGATGATACTGCTGGTGATGATACTGACTGATGATCCTTGTCCGAACAGGAACAACCACCGCATCTCCCCTTGTCCAGTCCCTAGCAAGAACCGAGTAGAGAGATTCGATAGAGCGTACAAATAATAATTGCTTTCGTACATACTACTACTACTCTTCCACCTCGAGACTCTGTTTTGCTCCTATACATTGTAGTAAATGGATCTGGCGCTCGTGGACGATCCCAATAATGGCGAAGGACCAACCATGTACACGGACTTTTTGCTGGAAGATCTCTCCAACAAGGTCCTTCCTCTACCTAGTATATACAATGCGATACTTACACAACATGCCTCGTGATCCTCCAACCGTTGAACGCATCTGCTCTTCCAAGTACGAAACAGGTTTTTCGGATGTAGCAATCCGATTCCAGACGTGGACTGTGCAAAGCAACAAGTTCGATGATGATCATGATTCATGATGATGATGTGTCTGCTGTTTGCTGCTGCGTTGTCCACGACAAAAAAAGATCGTTTGGTGTCCGTCCAACAACCCAGACAGGCCTTGTGTCAATCTGGGAATCTCTTGTTGTAGATAGTTGGATTGTTGTTCATCATGTCTTTGAGACAGACATCATGTTGTTGTTGGGGGTGTTGGGGATGCCGTCCTTTGCCCAGGAAGTTTGGGTGTGTGTCTTTGACAGCCGCAGTGTGGTGTGTGTCTTTCATCATGCTGTGTCTGGCGAGGGGGAGAGAACAGCAACAACACGGACGGGTTGACGTCGTCGTTGTACTTCCATGTCCATGGTCGATGGACCTCCCAATCCCATACGCGACTATATAGCGAACAATTTTTCCGCGACGAAAAAGGATTGAAATGGATATATTCGCGATCGAAAATGACTGACGTCAGCAGTAGCATTCGGGGGTTACCTTACCGCGTTACTAATTTTAGACAGTGGTTGTTGCTGGTTGTTTCATGTTTTTTCATCGAAGCGTACCTCTGTGGAACACGAACTTGCCCGCTGCCACCACGACGCCGCGGTAAGTGTCCTTGTGAATTCACCGTGCTGGCACTCACCGACCACTCCGTTCGCTGGCAGTGTGATGCACAAGGAGAGATTCCAAAGCTGCTCCCAAACCAAACGAATGAGACTCGCCAATAACCAGCGTGTGACTCCAACGTGCAGTGACTGCCATGGAGATTGCGCGTTTGCGGGAGACTCGTCTCCTTTTGCATGCACCTCGAATGCCACGGAGCTCTCTCATTCTTGGCGAGTCGTTTGTTGACTTTTGGCAGGATGTCGATCCACGAAACTTGCATCTACAACAAAGCCGACGGCCTCCATGTATTATAGAGTCCCTCTACTTTCTTGTAGATACAAGTTTCGCCGAGGCGCATCCCTCACTGCAACCAATGCCAAGTCTCCTTGTTTCGACGCCACAAGGCTCGGTCCAACCGACGTTACAACAAGCACCGTATTTTGAGTCGAACATCCATCCTGGACCAGATCTATTTCTTGGTGGAACTTTTGGAAGAAATCTTGGACCAACTTATTGTTACTCCCATCAAGGTCGGTCGGTCGATCGACCGGCTCGTCACTCTACAGACCGCGGTAGGAAGACCATTCTCACAGGACAATGTGGTCATGATCCCCCCCGACAATCCTGTGGAACCCTCCACCACGCCCAAAGTGACCGTGCCCGTCATGGTAGGTAGTAGATGACGCACCTTTTGTCCAATTCGTGGAACCGGAACGAGCAGATATATTCGTCCACACATATACGGTAGTACCACAACAAGGCCAACCGGGACCACAGTCATTGGCTGCACCGCCAATGGCTACGGTGCTCCCCGCCACAACTGCCATCCCATGGTAGATCCAGATGCTCGTCGGCCTGTTGCGACACTGCGCAACGTTCACTACGGTAGTCGTCGACCGATTCCGGCCCACCGGTTGGCCAACAATCTCCGTGATACTACCAAGGACAATCAGGACCACGACGACGACGACATGACCAAATCCTTCCACTCAACCCAACGGGGTCTAGTGACGAGATATATGGTTGGGCCTTGACGACCGATCCCACACTGTAGCCGTGGACGGAATCCATGGTTGTGGTTCGTTCTTGCCACGGTGGTCATGGCACGTTCCATGACGGTTTGGTGGATGGGCGTCTGGTGGAACCTTTTGGACCACAACCAAAAATGGACCAGAGGCGTTGCCACGAGACTAGCGGTTTTCAGTATAGGGCTTGTGGACTTGTCGATTCTAATGTGTGGCGTTACCAATGATACATTGCTTCCTGGTAACATTGGGCAAACATGTTGTCAAGAAGAAATCAGGTATGTACAAAGCATGGAACGCAGCGACACTCACAACAAGCACAAGTGCATTCGACAACAACAACAACAACAACAATATTCAGATTTTCTACCCATGCGTCGGCAAGCAAACTGGTACGCGTTTGTTTCCCAAAGAGGCAAGCTGGTTGCCTACATTCTACTAGAAGCTGCAGAGTTTTCAATGGTTTCCTCATCAACCGTCTTGGATCCATTGGCATGGATGGTGGTCGAAATGGTGTTCTTGGTGCCATTTCTCAAGTTTCTACCGGGGTGGTACCGGGTAGAGTGCTGGTGACAGTTGCCGGCGTGGCATTGTGTTCCTCGTCATGAAACACTTGCACGACCGGCGCAGCCGTTGTCGACAGGACGGGAGGACCGACATGGTTTTCGCGTTCGCTGATGTAGCACGTTTCCAAGCGTTTCGAATTGGTAAAGCCAACGACAAGACTCGAGACTATCATCCACAAGGCAATGGACACAAACAACATGGCAGCCCAGGCTTGCCAGGCACAAGAATCCGACGACGACGATTCACAGACATGTTCCGCTTGTACCACGAATACAATGGCCCAAATCAAGTCCATGAGCGACACGACTGCGGCCAAGGAGGCGGTGATATTCCAGAGAACTTGACCCAGGCGGGCACACCATGCGACTTGTGTAGAACAATCATGGCAGCCAATCCCATCACAATGCCTTCCATGAGGCCGCCAAATGTAAGGACAAGGGCAAACATCGACAAGAGTTGAGCCGTCCTGAGCATGGAATCCTTATAAACACTGTGTGGATGGACATGGAGGAAGTTGTCGTCAAATGGGGACAAAAGCAACATTAGCAATGACAGTATCGTGAGTAATACAATAGATCCAGACTTGTATTCACCATCTTCTTTGCTATCATGGTTTCGATTCCACACCTCTGGTTGGAAGGGGGAACTGCGCAAGGCACGCATCTTGGAGAGTGTCCGTGACCAAGTAGCCGCAAAACCCAACAACAACAAGACGCCAACCTTGGGTACTACTTACCAGCACGGCATGATGGATTGTGTTCAATGTTTGGAATGAGACGCGCAAGGACGATCCAATGGATCGGAGCGGAGCGAGAGAGAGAGCAAATTGGGTTTTGTGAGACCAGACTGTCGCATGGTGTGGCCGCGGCCGAGAGGCAAAGTGTCCCGGGCATCTGGAAGCAGAAGCAGCCAATCACCACACGAGAAATCCACGGGATCGCCTCCAGTGCCTGCTACTGCTACTGTATCTGAGCGACGACCATGGCGACTGGCGACGATGACATATTCGGAAGAAACGCAATCGAAACTTCCCCAAGAAACTTTTTCACCGTACAATACGGAAGTAATTTGATTCTGTTCCACCATCCATGATAATCGAGTACGATGCTTCAACCATTTCTGCGATTCTTAGAAGTAGCTTAGAAGTAGCTATACACTATGCAATGGACTGATCCAAGAGGGATCCAAGAGAAACCGCGTTCTATCATCGAGACACGAGACGTGAGATTCTTCTTGCAGTGTTCTGGATAGCACCGTCCCATCACTACTGGAGCTAAAGTATTACGGTAGTTCGAACGAGCTTTGGTGGCCGTTCTCGCAGGCCGAAAAGCGGCACCAATGCTCTCGAGCACATGGACCTTGTCCAAGATATATATCATGGAACGTGACAAAAAGGTCCCCGTTGTCTTGTTGCTTGCTTGCTTTTTGCTGGGGCAATTCCATCGAGGTTTGTGCTCGCTCCCCTACGCGACCTTAGCGCGTCCCCAAACGGATGGGCGTCCCATTCGCGACTTGATTTATCCGCGACCGGAAATGACTGACGTCAGCTCCGATTTGTGGAGTGTGGATCTTTTCCTTGGACGACAAAAGGAGAGGGACGGATCATGCTTTGTTGCCTGCTCATTCTGTTTTCTGATTCTCGACCAAGGACCATCCTTCTACCGGTAGTATTCGGAATCGTCCAATCCCCCACAACAACCACCACCACAACCAACATGAGTGCTGATGATACTACTACGACTGCTACGAATAATCTCAATGCCTTGGGCTATCCGAAATTGGTACCCAAATCACCCGTGCCCAGTGACATTGCCATTTCGCAATCCATTGTGCAAGACGTGGGATTGTTGCCCTTGGACGAATTGGCACAACAGTACGTACCGTTCTTGTTGTTGTTGTTGTTTTTATCGGTGGTGGTAGACAGACGGAACGAATACACACAAGTGTGTCGTTGGGACCACACACAGTCACTCTCTCTCTCACACACACACGGCATGGTTTGTCTCTCTTTCTATGATTACTGCTACTTCTACTCTATTCTATTCTTTCTCTAGATTGGGCTTGGAACCGCACGAGGTGATTCCCTGGGGCATTGCCAAGGCCAAGATTCCCCTGTCGGCCATTGCCACTCGCAAAGCCAAACAAACAACAGAGACGACGACCAACAATAACAATGCGTTGGCCCACTATGTCGTGGTGACGGGGATTAATCCAACGCCGCTCGGGGAAGGCAAATCGACGACGACGATTGGCTTGGCCCAAGCCTTGGGGGCGAGTTTGGGTCGGACGGCCGTGGCCTGTATTCGACAACCCAGTCAAGGTCCGACCTTTGGCATCAAGGGCGGCGCCGCCGGCGGCGGTTATGCCCAAGTCGTGCCCATGGAAGAATTCAATTTGCACTTGACGGGCGACATTCATGCCGTGACGGCGGCCAACAATTTGTTGGCGGCCGCTCTCGAATCGCGCATGTTTCATGAAGCCAGTCAAACCAATGCCGCCCTCTACAAACGCATTGTGCTGTCGGGAAAGAATGGCGATCAAGCCTTTTCGCCCATGATGCAACGACGTTTGAAAAAGGTGGGACTGGATCCGACGCTCAAACCAACGGAGTTGACCCCGGACCAAATTGCAACCGTCATTCGGCTCGACATTGATCCGTCCACCATTACTTGGCAACGCGTCTTGGATACCTGCGATCGGCATTTGCGGCAAGTCCAAGTCGGCATGGGCAGCAAGGAAACCGTCAAGTCCCAAACCAACCCCGACGGTCCCCGGGAACAACATTCCCGTCTCACGGGCTTTGACATTACCGTCGCCTCCGAAGTCATGGCCGTCTTGGCCTTGGCGCGGGATTTGGACGATTTGCGCGAAAAATTGGGGCGCATGGTGGTGGGCTATTCCCACGTTCATGCCACGACGGGCAAACGAGAGGCCATTACGGCGGATGATTTGGGGTGTGGCGGGGCCTTGACGGTCCTCATGAAGGATGCCCTCCTGCCCACCTTGATGCAAACCGTCGAACGAACACCCGTCCTGGTCCATGCCGGTCCCTTTGCCAATATTGCCACGGGCAATTCGTCCGTCGTGGCCGATGAATTGGCCTTGCAACTCGTCACGGCCAAACAACAAGGCTCGGATACGGCCGGCTTTGTCGTGACCGAGGCTGGATTTGGCGCCGACATTGGCATGGAAAAATGTTTCAATATCAAATGCCGGGCCAGTCCCGATATTTTGCAACCGCGCTGTGCCGTGGTTGTTGCCACGGTCCGGGCCTTGAAAATGCATGGCGGTGGACCGGCCGTGTCGGCTGGACAACCCTTGGCACCCGAGTACAAGGAAGAACGCGTACAACTCGTCCAAGCCGGGTGTGCCAATTTGGCCAAGCATGTACAAAATGCCTTGAAATTTGGCGTTCGCGTCGTGGTGGCCATTAATCAATTTCAAACCGACACGGCTGCCGAATTGCAAGCCGTGCAAGCGGCCGCCTTGCAGGCCGGAGCCCATGCCGCCGTGATTGCCAATCATTGGGCCCAGGGTGGCGATGGAGCGGCCGACTTGGCCCAAGCCGTGGCCACGGTCTGTGATGCCGCTGTTCAAGACGGCGATGTCTTTCAGTACCTGTACGATGTGAATTTGAGCATTCCCGACAAGATTGCCTTGATTAGTCGCGAAATTTATGGGGCCAGCGGCGTCGAATATTCCGAATTGGCCCAACGACAAATGCAACAATATGTCGATGCCGGCTTTGACAAGTTTCCCATTTGCATCGCCAAGACGCAATATAGTTTTAGTTGCAATCCCGCCCTCAAGGGTGTGCCGGTCGATCATATCGTGACGGTGCGGGAAATTCGTGCCTGTGTCGGCGCCGGCTTTTTGTATCCCATTTGTGGCGATATCACCACCATTCCCGGATTGCCCACCCGGCCCGGCTTTTACGATGTCGATCTCAATACCGAAACGGGAGAAGTCATGGGATTGTTTTAACGTGTCCAACAAAATGCAACAGAACCAAAAAAGAAGAAGAGAAAGAGAATCCTCCACCCGTCTTGGTGGACTACCACATGAATAGCGCTATAGTACGAACACAAACCTCCCGATTCGACTACGGACTCCCACTTTTTGCACTAGTCCTAGGCCTAAAATTCGTGGTTGCTGGATGCTATTCGCTTAGGACGAGTAGACTCCATCCGAAACGGGTCAAATCTTTTCGTCGTCTTGTGTTATCCGGGTCGTACTACCTAGTAATAGAGGAACGACACCCAGTTGCGAAATGCCAAAACGTTGCGCAGAACTTGTGCATGTGACTATTGTCACTTTCACTTTCCTCAGGAGGAGAAACTATAGATTGACGGCTGAAGATAGACGATGAAGATATTTGTATTCTAGACATCCACAAAGGATAATTCAACTAGGAGAACTCTCACAGCTACGAGTAGGTAGATGGATCTGACCTAGGAATACTAGGTAGCTTCTTGTGCATGCCGCCCATAAGTATACGCCATTGGAGGAAAACGGTTTGACCTAAAATCCTAAAAATCCTATTCTTAGCCAATCAGATCGCTCCAAATCGTACGACGTTCAGACGCATTTGGCCTCCAGTTTAGGCGTGAAAGGCCTCTTGTTTAGGAGTTTCGATCGGTCATCTTCTGGAAGCAGTCGAAAGACCTAAACGAATCCTAAACGATTTGGAACCAAAATCTCCATCCAACGGCCCACAAATTTCGCCATGTCGACTTCCGAATCTTCCTCTTGCCACGCTGTCATTCATCAATATGACAGCTTAGCACTTTCGGGTTCTACAGTTGCTGCTGTTGTCGGTGTGATTCATGCAGTGCATGTTTTGGGAAGTGAATCAGTTCATTTGTGGATTGTGATTCTCTGCTTGTCGCGTCAAAACTCACCCAATCCACCTTGGTTTCGCTTGTTGTTCACAGAATCCTTGCCACTTTAACAGAAGAAGAGTTCATTGATCCGAACAAACGAAATTTCGTTCTCCAGGACTGGTGGCACTGGTTTGGTGTATTCCATACTGATGTCGCCTTGGCTGCGCAAAGGACTGAATTTTCGTCGGAACAACAACAACCATAGAGGGAGAGCATCCTTCGAACCAACAACCAACCAAGCCAACCTTCCGTTTGTCTACCCATGAAGCTCAGTGCCCCGTCACTGTCGACTGCCGGTGGTGTCACAGACTTCCACAATGCGGTTACGGCGTACTTTCAAGCTTTGCCAACATGGTTCAGTCAATCCTTGCGCCGAGCTTCTTTTGTTCGAGTTTTGTCGGCGATCCTCGTGGTCACTTAATGTATGTAGAAAAACTAACGTAAGACGTGATGGTTAGTGCTCTGAACTTCTGTAGTCAACCAGTTCACTCGGTACACGATGGGGCCCTCACCTTGTACTAGGTTAGTATGGTTGACTCCTTCCTAAAGGTTGCTTACAACTTTCAGGTTTTTATAAGAAGTGAGCTTATTCTATCGAAAGTGTTTGTTTCTCATGATTGCTCTTTCATTACTTCCTTTCAGTCATAAAGAGTTTACTTTTCCCGAATCGTTGGGCCCGGTGAAGAAACATCTTTGACTTCTAGGTAAGGCGCTACAGACGCTCTACGTTTAGGGACTAATGGAACCTGTTCTCTTAGTGCATAGAACCTGTTCCATATACTCAAACTGTGAGGGATAAAGGCGGAACTATTGGCTTGAACCAAGTATCCATGATCCTTTGGTGAATCTTGTTGTAAGTTGGAGACGTGTATGTTTTAGGTGAGACATAGCCTGGACTTTGCTTCCGAGTGGAGCTCGTCCGGCTTTTGCCTGTCGTAGATAGTAGTGGGCATATGTAAATGTGTATCACAAAACACCAGGGTTATTCAGAGAGGGAACATTGTGCCGCAGGCTCGGACATGTCACATACATGGGCACAGCTTCGTCAGCCGTCCACGCACGTGTTCGCACAAGCTTGCAGGACAGATGGCACAGCTATGTCATGGTAGACGTGTACTCTCATAGAGTCTAGGTGTTGTTCTTCGAAAGGTAGTTCTAGGTCTATAGCTAGCCGTACTTTAACTCTCCCTCTCATGGAGTGATTGGGGAATTACGACATGCCGTAGACTCAGTTTACCATCCTTGATTGAGCTTACGGCACTTTTCGAAGAGTTCCCGAGTTTGGCACTTGGTGAAATAATCTGCCCTTTGTTCCTCGGTTCCTACCATGCTTACCTTCACTCCGCCTGGGTGATCACCTACATGTTCCCAGAAGAAGTGTAAGTACGTGTTGAAGTGTTTTGTCCTAGGTGTCAATCTTTGCTTAGTTGCAAGATAGAAGGCACCTGTATTGTCTTCAAATACTTCAGAGAAGATGGTCGGCTTCTCAAATGGCAGGTCTAGGTTTGCTAGAAGTTCCTCTATCACGCGTCTTGTAGCTATCACACTTCGCATGGCTTGGGAGAGAGCGTGGTACTCGGCTTGGAGGGTACTTAGTGCAACTGATGATTGTAGCTGCGACCGCCAAATAAGAGGACACCCACAAAAGCTAAGAATGTAACCAGTCCTGGACTTAGCACTTACTGGGTTGTCTTGAGGCTCCCTTCCATGTAGTCCTGCGAAATCGGCATCTACATAGCAATCTAGCTTGAAATCTTTAGTTGGCGTAAAGATGGTTCCTTTATCCTTGGTGCGTGCTAGATAGCGCACTATAGTTTTCACTGCTGCCGCATGTGATTTCTTCGGATTAGAGTTGAATCGTGCTACTTGGCTCACAGCGAAGGCTATATCTGGTCGGGTGTTAGTTGCAAGGTACAGTAACATTCCCACGATAGAGCTGTATTGCCATTTCTCTTTCATGGGTTCCCCATCAGGATCGCTTCCCAATGCTAATTGTGTAGCAGGGGTCCAATTCGGGTTGCAGTCCTGCATATTGGTAGCGTCAATTACCTTGTTGATAAGTCCCTTTTGAGTCATGGTGATCGAATTGGTCTTTTCATCTCGGACAAAGTTGATCCCCAAATAATTGGTGAAATTTCCTTCTTTTTCCAGTGATAAGCCCTTTTTCTTCAATCGTTCAACTAGTTCGTCAATTAAGGTAATTGTAGGTGCGCACACTCCACAGTCGTCTACCCATAGAAAGATGATTATGTTTTCCTTGTACAGTAAACATTGGTCGTGTTTACTCATTTGGAATCCGTCTTCCTTGAGGGCCTGTATTAGGTGGTCATACCACAGTCTAGGTGCCGATGACAATCCATAGAGGCTTTTGACCAACCTAAGGCATGTAGTTCCTTTTAACGATGATCGAAATCCTCTAGGCAGATGGATCCATACGGGTTCATTCAAAGTGGCTTGCACGAAAGCGTTATTGAAGTCAATGCATGCAAGTTCCCATCCTAGAATCAGACTGAGGGTGAGTACAATGCGAATAGTACTCCAGTTGACTACAGGGGAATAGTTCTCTTGCTCTGACTCCTGGAGGTCACCGCGAACGCAATATCGTGCTTTGAACTTGGAAATTTCTCCGTCAGGGGTTCTTTTGCGTTTAAACACCCAGGTACCGGGTAAAATTCGCGTAGTTGCTTCACTCTGCTGCACCTCTACCCATGTTCCCTTTTCTTCTAGTTCTCGGATTTCTTTGCTGGCTGCAGCCTGCCACTTGGTGAGATCCTTATCTCGCATAGCTTCATCATAACTGAGGGTGTCAGGATCTGATAAGGAAGCTTTCATCATGGAGAGAAGGTCACTAGACTGGACAGAGGCTGGGAAACTACATAGGTCTTGTACATAGCGTTTGGGCGGTCGAATAGTTCGTCCGGAACGCCTAGACACCATAGTTGGACCAGGTGTGGGAGCTGGAGTAGGGATGCGAGGCGATTGTGGTTGCTCCCTCTGAGGAGTGGATGGCTCGAAAGAAGGGGGTGCAGGCAAAGAAGGGGTCATAGGAGAAGGTTGCTCTGCGATAGTAGGTAGTTTGGTAGGAGTGGTACGGACTGTTTCCCTCTGAGAAAGGGGCGTCGATGGAGAAAGAGGGGTTACTCCCTCTGACAACGGCACCGGTTTCTCGCCTGGAGCAGAGCCAGGAGTATTAAGAGGGTAGATACCAGGAGAGTTAGAATGACTAGGGAGGACGGAAGGGGGGTCGTGAGTCTCAATAGATCGAGTTACAGTGGTCTGTTTGTTGCCAAAGTCGGAATGATGTAGAACATCATGTGGAGCTGGAGACTCATAGTCTAGATCATCATCGTCCTCAATGTATTGGTAGTGTGAGTCACCAAAAAGTCGGTCCCATTCGTGACTGGTAAGGTCAGGAAGGTCTTCAACGGATGTGGCAATTGTACTAAACCAGTCGTCGAAGACAACGTGGAATTGAGGGGTAATATACCCCGTATTGGGGTTGAGTACCAGTGGTACAGTTGTAGCATGACGGGTACTTAGGCCCATGAGAATTCCTCGCGTGGAGCGGGGCTTCCATCGTGGAAGCTTCTTACCGTCAGCCATGGCTTTGTCCAATACATAGACGGGACAACCCCACACATGTAAGTCATGGAATTTCCGTTGCTCCCATCTTGTTCGTGTAAACAAGTCATGGGGACTTATGCCCGTGTCGAGGCTTGGGACATGGTTACTTAAGAAAGTTGCATGTGCGACTGCCATTGGCCATAGAGAAGGATCAGCCATTTCGGGCCATTGTATGGCCACGTGTAGCATCATCGTTCTTGCTATAGACATAATGGTTTGTATTGCACGTTCGGCTATACCGGCATGGTGATGTGCCCCAACTCCCGCAAATCGATAAGTTTGTGCAAAATTTTGTAGGGACTCCGTATATTTAGCCGATGTAAAGGCAGAGCCATTGTCAGTTAGGTACTGTAGGGGCACAACTCCCACATCTCTACAGAAAAGTTCGAATGAGTCTTTTACTCGTAGGGTCTCATGGGTGTTTAGATGACTCTGGAACCCAATCCAGGTGTACCCCGAAGCGTGGTCTACAAAGATTGCGCCGCCCATGTACAGGTCGGAAGATTTTGACTTGTCTCGGGATGTAAATAAGCGTCCTTTAGTGGAGCATACAAAGTGATCTACGCTTACACACTGACCAGGGTAAAGATTTCTGGCTTTTGTTATTCCCCGTCTGTCTTTTACAATGGAACTCAAGGTTCCAGGTGATGGACGTCTCTTTTGTTTTCCATATTGACACGCTGCACAAAGAGGTAAGTCGGTGAGTGATGCTGCTTTTGTGTGCAAACGACGCTGTTGCTCAGTTTTTGCGAGAATTCCAGTTCTCATAATGAACTGGATTCGACGAAACGATAGGTGCCCAAGGCGTAGATGCCAACGTACCAGTTCCTTCTGTGTCTCACTAAGATTCTTGTTTTGTTCTGATGTTTCGTTGACGATTGTGTTGAGAGCATGCGAACTCTTGGTTACTTCCTCATGGTTGTAACCGTACGACATTGGGAGATTGTTTTGCGGATTCACAACGACAGTGACTTGTGTTCGTGTTGTGTCTTCAGGTAAACCGGTGAGTACCAATGTTTTACCGTCTTGCACAATCTTTTCGCCGTCATACGTCTGAAGCAAACTCTGTGTCGATAACAGTCTGACACTTGTCTTGGGTACCAGGAAAGCAGGAATTCGAAGTTGTCGGATGTTCCCAGAAGAATCAAGGATGCTCCACAAGACCTGTCCGCGGCCAATCGCTTTCATGCGATTGGCAATGCCTTTCACCTTGAAGTTTGGTAGTGGTTCGATCTTGCCCACGAAGTCTTTTTCGTTGTTGGTAATGGAGATGCTGGCGCCACTATCCCAGATGATGGGATAAGACGCATCATTCGGCATTGCGCTCCTCAAGGCCATTGGATCCTGAAGGCACGCTTCCAAGCCAGCAGGAGTGATGTACCTCCATGAGTCGTAGTTGCGTGTGTTCCCCAAGACTTGAAAGGCGTTGAGGGAGCGGAGTTCCTCAAGGTATGCAGTCAAACCAAAGACTTGTCTTGGGGTTGATGACTGTCGGTTGCTCCTCAAGGCTTCACTTCGAGTGGGTGAGTGGTTATCGGTGTTTCTGTTACGACGATTGGGCGTCGTGAACGAGGTTCGGTTGTTGTAATGGAAGCGCTGGTAGCTATTCGTGGGAATCACAGAGCTGCGGGTTCCCATGGGTGGATTAAACCTGGTACGTGCTGAGTTGTTGTTGTTGTTGTACGGAGTTGCGCGACGACGGAGAGGGATTGGTCGCGGCATCCGTTGTCGCATACGTGCTCGCTTGTGTGCCGGTGAAGAAGTCACGGATCGAAACGACGGCTTTCGTTTGACACGAGGGTGATTCAAAGGGAATGCAGTGTTCTTCCCTCTTTTCGGACGGGTACTGACTGGTGCACACGGAGGAGCAGCGTGAGTGGACCCAAAAGAGTCCAGATGCAACAACTTACAAAACGACCCAACAATCAAACGGATGTAAATGAGCGGGAAACGGCGGCTCATTGCATAGGCCAGTCCATTGCTCACCACACTCCACAATCCACCAGATGATAAGGTAGAAGAGGGCGGAGGTACCGGATGGAGAGTGGCACGGAAATGGTGGACGGAAGGTGTCGATGTGGAGTTGAACAAAGGAGAAGGATGGCCTGTCACGGGTGAAATGGTCTTGGGAAGCAAGATCAAAACAACAATCCAGCAGGAAAGCCAAGTAAAGAAGGCAGGTTGGCATGATGGATGAGCCAAAACGCTCCAGAGCAAAGCCCATAGTCCATAAAATAAAGTCTTGGTTCCCATCCAGTAGTAGCCAAAGCTAGACATGAGAGAGGCCATTCCGTCTGTGAAGACTGTAGTTGCATAGGTGGAGGGTTGGGGTGATGGCAGAAGATAGAGGACACTGGGTACCACCACAACCAACGTGATGAAGCTAGCACGTAACATGTGACGGCGCAGGGATCTTGAGTCAACAGTAGTGTCGACAGGCGCGGGAGCGCGTGGCGGAGTCACGTAAGGGCGATCACGGCGGGTTGACTCGGTGTATGACATGTCAAAGGCAGCCATATAAACCTTCGCGTGGTCATCTGTAGGATAGGACCTGTCTTGGTCAACAGTCACAGTAGAGATGGAGTCATTAGAAGAGACTCGATCGGGAGTGACCGTAAGACAGGGGCGATCCAAGTTGTACCTCGGTGGTGAAATTGGTCCACATTTCGTCAGTTCATAGGCTACATCATGTACGAGACTCAATCCTGCATGTTCGTAGGGCGATCCTGGTGTTTGTTCGCACTCAAGAATAAAATACCACATGTCGCGAATCATGCGACGGGTATTTTGAATCCGAAGAGTCAAAAGATCTTTGAGTCCCGGGTCAGCTGCATGGGAATACTCAGCATACAAAAACCATAAGTGGTCGGCCGCACTTGTGATCAGCTCATCCATGGTGTCAGGATGGCGAGCCAGTTCGGCTTCATTTTCTGCAGCATCGTCTCCTTGCAAGTTTGTGGTGTCGTCGAGATCCACCATGGCAGCACAGGCATAGTATTTTGCAAATGGATTTTCGCTGCGCCTTTTGGTCCTAGAGTCGTCGTCGGTTTCGCTGGTATCTGTTGGTACGTACAGTGCACCAAGTTGACTGTTGTCGACGAAAGAGGTGGATGAGACAGATTCATCAGCCATGTTCTCCAAGGTCTCACACGCTGTGCTTCTTGAATGTAGATCGACGGGCGGTGGATCGGAAATATTCACGGGAGAAGGCGTGGCGTTACTTTGATTCAAGAACGAGACAAATTGATCATATTTCTGGTCAATGGGTCGGTGCTCCATGATTCGAGAGCGAAGAAGGCAAGGAAGAGGAGTTGAGTGCACACTCATCTCGGGCCAGACGGGAGCTGGATTCGGATGGTTCGGGATTCTGGTTCCATCAATGAACCATCCCACAAACCATTCTTCGTCCTTGACTCGCTGGTAGGCGACAGCCACGGTAAGTTCTGGTTCTTGGTGTCGAAGAGCGTACACCGTGTACTGCGCCCTTTCGTACCTCATTCCATCTCTTTTTGCTGTGTTGGCTTCTTGCTCGATGGAGATGCGTGGATCACGTGGACGTGGCCGAGGTACAAAACCTCGAGTCCACTGCTCGAGAGCTTCAGTGGCAGGAGTCGGGAATTGGTCATGGCGCAATGGCGTCGGGTTCGTCACCGGTGAGATCTCGGGTCGCCGAAGAGCTGGCGGCTTCGAGTCGTCCAGGAGTCCTTCTTGCAGGTTCTTGAGGTGGGTAAGGTCGCTGCTGTTGTCATGGCTGATAAGCGATCCTTCTTGTGTATCCATGGTTGTGTCCAAACCACCAGCATTCTCATCACTATCCTGTTCGTCCTCCTGCTTGATCTTGGTGCTGTCGAAGCTTTTGTCGTGCACAGCTGCGTTGGCTTCAACGCTAGAGAAGGTACGTTGGTCTGTGGGACTGTGGTCACTGCCGTACCACATATCGATGTCGTCCCACCTGTCGAAGTACAGTGTCTTGGCATGCGATCCACTCAACTTTCCCTTTTTCTTTTCTTGTTCTTCTTCCTTGTTACTTGCCGAGCTCGGTAAGTCTTTGTTTGCCACAACTGGTGTGAGTTTTTGTGCCACAAGTGGTGGCATATCAGCATACTCATCTTCGTTGTCTTCACTTTCAGTGGAGCTGTCATCGTCCTTGTGAGGTCGACAGATCGAGACTGTTTCATTATTTGTGCTTGTTTTCTTTTCTTTTGTTTCTGTGTTGCAAGTGCATGGTTCATTGTCATCATCCTTGTGGTCGCTATCGTTGTGATTGGTGGCGGTTGGTTCATTGTTGTTGGGTGACAGGATGCGGCGCAATTCGTCAAACGGAATAGGCGGTGTCCGGTCAGTGTCATCATCGTCGTTTCCAGAGTTGGTGGAACTGCAGTCCATGGACGAGCTGTCATCGGATGGTGACATGTCCCAAATGGTGAAGAAGACGTAGTGGTCGACGGTGTCCTTGCAACAATCAACCGAATCGCAACAATCATCATCATCATTCATCAGAGCTTCGCAACAATCCACAGAGGCAAGGGACATACAGTCGGGTAAAGCAGCGACGGGCAAGGCAGGAGGATCAAGTTGGTCGAGATCGAATTCGGTCTGCCAAGCGGATACTTCGAGTTCAAGTTTCTTCGCATGGGTGGCATTCCGAGGTTTTGCTTTGTCCTTGTCGCCAGGAGACTTTTTATACCCAACAATATGGTTTGCCGTGGTGTGAGAGGTGTTCCAACGGGTACAAACACCACACCAGAACCACCGCTGACCCTGGATCGTCTGCTGCTCAGGTGCACCAGGAGCAGGAGGGATCTTCTTCCAAGGGTGAGCCTGCGATCGATCGACGCGAGTGTTGTTACGCTTGTGAATCGGCTTTCCCTTCCTGTCGCGGTGATTGGAGCCAGGCTGGGTGTTTGGTCCATTGCTTGGAGTCGGATTGGAACCCGGCGGGTTTCGAAGTGTCTGAATGAGTGCATTAAGACTAGCTTGAGTCATAATAGAATGCCGTTTCTTCTTAGTCTTCGAAACGGTAGCCTTGTTAGCGGTGAACGACGAGGGGACGGATTTAGAATCAGGAGAACTTCGTTTAGGTGACCATTCACCTTCCTTGACACAGATTAGGTACTTCTTGTTCGCCTCTTCGATAACATCTGTGTACAAAAGACGCTCTTTCTTCATATGACTGTCTCCGATAGAGCGATCTAGAAACCGAATATGGATAATACCGTCATTGACACGCTTGTTCAGAGTAAGTAGGTCGAACTTAGGTGTGTCAGGCCATTCAGTCTTGAGGATGTTAGCTAGGAGGTTCCCAGTCAGAGTGTGGTCGTACTGTCCAGCTGCGATCAACGGTCGCGCTTTTTCCGAAAAATCTTTAGTCAACGCCATAATATCGTGGCCAGGGTACTTGTGAGGCACAAGAGCTCGCATCTCGTGCTTCACTTGTTCCCAGTGCTGCGGGGAATCATGTGTCACGATGGTGACAAGGACCATGAAGAGCTCGGGGAAGCACGTCACTTCCCGACTCTGGTCCTCAACTTCGTGCCTAAAGGACTTTTCCAGACAGTCCAGTAAGTAGTCCTGGGCACTGACGTCGTTGTTTCTGTCGTACTTGTCATAACTCACAATCTGCGTCTTCATCAATTCCTTCACCTTGCTCATCGTATATTTTGGGTGCTCGATTACAATGAACAACATGTCTTTGGGATCATGAGGATTGGGGAGGTATGCGATCGAATCCATGCCGTGTTTAATCAAGTGCTGCTTGATTTCATCCTGGAGACGGCTAAAATCACCGGTCTTCTTGCTGTACTTTTCGTCAGGCCCGGAGATACGATCGTAGTATTTCTTGTCGGTCAGGGTACGTATCTGCATCGTTCGCAGTGGTTCTGTCGCCTTTACCTCTAACCCATCCCACTTGTACGTGGGTTTTCCTCCAGTCCAGGCCACCCATTCGTCCTTCTTGCTTCGGACCAGTCCGCCAATCTTCGGCGGGTCGGGGCGGTAATCGATACCGGGTGGAGGAGTAGGAGTCTCGTCACTCATGGTGGTCTTCCTTCTTTGTCGTTGAGATGCAACAATCAAACCCTGATGTTGGGTGTCGTTGTTAGATGGACCTGGTGGAGACTCAACAATCTGCGATTCCGAAGCAGCAATGCTCTGTCCTTGTTCGTCAACAAGGGCGTCTTCGTTCGTCGGATTGGCTACAGGTGTTGGAAGATCAACGGTACTGGATACGGTGTCTTCGTCACCTGGTATGGACACGAGGTCGAAGCTTCCTGCACCACTGGAAGTTGGTGAGTCCTCGTCGCTCGTGTTGGTACCTTGGTTGGAGCCTTGATGGCTTCCGGCGCGCTTGGTTGGATGCTAGTGGGTCGATAACCACGTAGCAATGGAGATTCGTCGTTCCCTTCCTGATGAATACAATAATTCACACTGAAGAGAGGTTGGTTCGGTCCGTCGGTCTTGTCGGCAATACGATAGAGGAGGCGTACGGTTCGTCAGCCTCTTTGGGCTCAATAACCACTTAATGTATGTAGAAAAACTAACGTAAGACGTGATGGTTAGTGCTCTGAACTTCTGTAGTCAACCAGTTCACTCGGTACACGATGGGGCCCTCACCTTGTACTAGGTTAGTATGGTTGACTCCTTCCTAAAGGTTGCTTACAACTTTCAGGTTTTTATAAGAAGTGAGCTTATTCTATCGAAAGTGTTTGTTTCTCATGATTGCTCTTTCATTACTTCCTTTCAGTCATAAAGAGTTTACTTTTCCCGAATCGTTGGGCCCGGTGAAGAAACATCTTTGACTTCTAGGTAAGGCGCTACAGACGCTCTACGTTTAGGGACTAATGGAACCTGTTCTCTTAGTGCATAGAACCTGTTCCATATACTCAAACTGTGAGGGATAAAGGCGGAACTATTGGCTTGAACCAAGTATCCATGATCCTTTGGTGAATCTTGTTGTAAGTTGGAGACGTGTATGTTTTAGGTGAGACATAGCCTGGACTTTGCTTCCGAGTGGAGCTCGTCCGGCTTTTGCCTGTCGTAGATAGTAGTGGGCATATGTAAATGTGTATCACAAAACACCAGGGTTATTCAGAGAGGGAACATTGTGCCGCAGGCTCGGACATGTCACATACATGGGCACAGCTTCGTCAGCCGTCCACGCACGTGTTCGCACAAGCTTGCAGGACAGATGGCACAGCTATGTCATGGTAGACGTGTACTCTCATAGAGTCTAGGTGTTGTTCTTCGAAAGGTAGTTCTAGGTCTATAGCTAGCCGTACTTTAACTTGGTCCAAACCATGGTCTTGTTTCTTGGGTGCCTTGGCAAACTATCGCCATGACAAATTCATCCGTATGCTCGTGGCTATGCTTTCTGGCTGCTCTTGTGATGTCAGGGTTAACGACAAGTTTTGGATCCGTGGTCTACTGCGGCTTGGTTGGCGGTGTAGCTCAGCTGACATGTCGAGCGAAAACCTAATGCAACAAGCCGCTCTGATGATGAACAATTTGATGAAGAACAAGAAGTAGAGGAAAATGATGATAAGGAAGAAGTACATGACTAGCAACAGACCGAATCCTCATTAGTTCTACTCTAGCATGTTTTCTATAGAACTGGATGGCTTGGAGAACGACATCAAGCTTGTCTCCCATTGTTTCAATGCACTGCATTGCAGCACTGGAAGTCTCTGCAGCTGGGACTACAATACAGCCGCAGTGGACAATTCCTGTGCCGCGATCATATCCTTGATCTTCTTCGCTTGGTTTGATCTTCCGTTGGCATTGTTCGGGAAAAATGGGATCGCATTGACAAATTCTCGTGGGAATCTTGACTTCATTCGGAACCTACATAGAGGTGCTAGCTCCTACGAAGGTCAGACTACGAATAAGTTTAGGTTAAATTGGGGGTCAACACGGTTTGTCCTAAAATCCTATTTGAGGGGGGAAGGAGTTTAGGATTTTAGGTCAAACCGTTTTCCTCCCTTCCTCGTTGTTCCTCCGCCTCTCTAGGAAAAGCCTTTTCCGGTGACTGGTGACCCTTCGACGACAAAGAGTCTTTATTCATCGTCGTTGGAAATGGAAGCACCGGTTGGAATGTGTCATACCAGATGATCTGAAAGAACTGTTGTCGTCCAAGTTGACACACCATGTCGATTCGGATACAAAGAAACACGTGATGAAGCTGGTGAAGATATGAAATTGACAATCACAGACCCTCACCGATAAAGTAAAGTGCTCCAACATACCGCATCGAATGCTGACGAACACAAGGGTCCGTTCATTTCGTGGTACGTGTCGATCTCCTGAACTGATATTGAAGCATCTGCTTGCTCAATCGGTGACCGAGAAATCAACATGTTCATTCTAGTGACGGCGATTGCGCCTTCCCGAGAACCAGGTCTGGAAAGCAGGCACAGCCTTGGATAACCTGACAAGAGTTCGACAAACATCACAGCCTGAAAGGTATGCAAACTCCCTGTTATGGCGTGATGAGTCGTCTCTCTCTAGCAGGTTCTTCGACGATAGATTGGCGGATCGTTATCCAGAAGACCAATCGCACCCTCTTGTTAGAACCATTCCTCGAAACAGAGATAACATTGGATTAGCTGACAAGAGCCCGACAAGTACCATACCTTGGAACACACGCATATTCCTTCTAAGGTCGTGAAGAGACCTCTTTCCCGAGCATTATTTTCATCGACGTAATTGGTTGAACGTTGTTCAGAAGATAGTTCATTGAGATGCCGGTTCAAGACAGTCCGCACAAGTGCCACAAAGGTCGCCCATTTTCTGGGAAACCTTGTCGTGTGAATATTCTCGCGATCTGGTCATCCTTGCTCTTGTCATACAAGACGAATACCAAAGCAGTGTCTGAAGCATGGAAGAGGAATTGTGTGAGCGAGACTTTTCAAGTTTGACGGACAGAATTAGATTCATCTGGGGCTAGTGCATGTCCTTGGCCAAACATTGACTCTTCAAGCCATCAAGTCTATTATGTGCTCGCCTTTTCCACGCTCGGATGATGACTTGCCCTTGTTCCAGAAAAGAGAGACCTTCTTGTTCGGATTGTGACCAAGAACCTGTCCGATGGTTTCTCCCGAATGGAGGGGGCCGAGCAAATCATAGTTCGAGCCTCCAATCGATGAGCTATCGAGTGTATTTCATGGCTCATTTTTCCAACGTTTCGATAGTGTTTTGCTCCTATTCCTTCAATCAAGAGACTGTGTGTGTCGTGTTCGAGAGTCCGAGCCCTTTTTTTGTCTCCTCACCAATTCCTGGATTCCTTTCATGTGTTGCCGAAGTAAGTCATGATCGACACATTGAATCTGTGAGATGGTTGCGTTTTTCTCATTGATCTGATGCTGACATAGGTTCAATAAAAAGGAAACAACAAAAGAGGGTGAGTACCAATACCCTTTCGTTCGCCGTGTTACTACTAACTTTTCATTGCTCACCATTGCTGCTTGACAATAGCAGCCGTCAGAAGTCAGAAGTGCAACGTAATATCATTATCGGCTTCTAGATGCTCCAAAATCACTTGATTATGATAAGCGTCACGGGCTCTCTGGGAATTGATTATTCATCGTTTTAGGCCAAACAAATTATTCATTGGTCCATATACGAGCTGTTCTATAGGGCTACTCCTATGCATGTACATGCGTGGACTATACGGCACAATAGAGAGTGTGTTTCACCATCTCTGGCGAGCACATCTTTTGGGGGACTAAAACTGATCATAATGTAAATCTTCTTTTACCTTTTGTGATGTATATCATAATGTAGATCGTCTTTTACCTTTTGTTGTGACTTATTAGGAAACCAGCCATTGTCCCGGTGGTGGGAGCAACGACGATTTCTCTTTTTTCTAGCTTGTCATGTTTTGACTTGCAGCTATCTACACTCTTCTGTTCATCCAGCTCACGCATCCGGTCTTGCTCAATATACGACCGAAAACCACTATTCCACATATCCTTCTTGCATTGTTGAGAAATCCTTCGTGCTTGCCAAGAGATCATGGTCCCAAGAAGGTCACGGATCCTCTAGCTATGAAAACTATGTCTCATGGCTGTGGTTTTCGCATAGTTTCGCGAAGAATGAGATATCTACCAACTTTTCTTCTTTGAGGCACATAGTTCGCAATAGCCCACAATTACCTCTTCACTCCATACGGCGCGAACGAGTTGCCGTCGGTACCACACAAAGATACGCTGTCTTGAAGCTCCGAATGTGGTCAAGAGACGTTGTCGTCAAGAATTGACCATTGGACAAGAGAACATCAACTTTGTTATAGAAGCCGCAGCGGATTGCCATATTGAAAGTGGAAGGTACGTAGAAGCAAAATGAAGCCAGTGGCTTCTAGTCAAGTGTGGGTCGCTCTCTTATCCCCCACATCACCGCTTCGACCGATGCCATGTATTCAACGTACTCGGGAATGCGCGGGGAAAGTGGTGACCCTTCCATGAAAGAGTCTTTGTCGTCGGAAATGGAAGCACCGGTTGGAATGTGTAATACCAGATGATCTGAAAGAACTGTTGTCGTCCAAGTTGACACACCGTGTCGATTCGAAAAGATAGAAATACGTGATGAGCTGGTGAAGATATGAAAGTGATGCTCACAGACCTTCACCGGTAAGGCAAAGTGCTTCAACACATCGCATCGAATGCTGACTAACGCAAAGGTCCGTTCATTTGGTGGTAAGGTACGTGTCGATCTCCTGAACTGATAATGAAGCATCTGCTTGTTCAATCGGTGACCGAGAAATCGTGGTATGGTACGTGTCGATCTCCTGAACTGATATTTTCTCTTGAAGCATCTGGTTGCTCTAACGGTGACCGAGAAATCACAATGTTCATTCCAGTGACGGAAACCGCGCCTTCCCGAGAATCAGTCTGGAAAGCAGGCGCCAGCCTTGGATAACCTGACAAGAGCCCGACAAACATTACAGCATGACGGTATGCGTACTCCCTGTTCGGGCGTGATGAGGCCTCTCTCCCGAGCAGGTTTTTCGACGAATAGATTGGCGGAACGTTATCCATAAGACCAGAAGACCAATCACACCCTCTGGTTAGAACCATTCCTTGAAGCAGACATAACACTGGATTAGCTGACAAGAGCCCGACAAGTACCGTGCCTTGGGACTTGGAACGCACGCATATTCCTTCTAAGGTCGTGAAGAGACCTCTTTCCCGAGCATTCTTTTTACCGACGTAGTTGTCCAGAAGATAGTTCATTGAGATGCCGGTTCAAGACAGTCCGTAGAAGTGCCACAAAGGTCGCCCATTTTCTGGGAAACCTTATTCTCGCAATGTGGCCATCCTTGCTCTTGTCATACAAGACGAATACCGAAGCAGTGTCTGAAGCATGGAAGAGGAATTGTGACAGCGACACTTTTTCGGATAGCCTCAGATTCATCTGGGGCTACTACAAGTCCTTGACCAAACATTGACTCTTCAAGCAATCAAGTCAATTTCATTGCTCGTCTTTTCCACGCTCGGATGATGATATGCCCTTGTTCCAGAGAAAAGAGACCCTCGTGTTCGGATGGTGATCAATCTGTCCGATGGTTTCTCCCGAACGGAGGGGGTTGAGCAAGTCATAGTTCGAGCCTTCAATCGATGAGCTATCGAGTGTATTTCATGGCCCATGTGTTCAACGTTTCGATTGTTCTTTGCTCTATTTCTCCAAACACGAGACTCCGACGCATGCATGCGTCTTGTTCAACAGTCCGAACCCTATTTTGTCTCCTCACTTCTGCATAATGTGTGGTGTTACGACCGACGAAAAGGACCAATTCCTGGATTCCTTTCATATGTTGCCAAAGTAAGTCATGATCGATACAACGAATCTGTGACTCACCTCATGGTTGATTTTTTCCCATTGATCTGATGTTGATATAGGTTCAACAGAAACGAAACAAAAAGAGGGTGAGTACCAATATCCTTTCTTTCGCCGTGTTGTTCGAGTACAAATCATTATCCACGCCTTGCATCTATGAGCAACCGAGTGTACTTTTGTGGCTCCTTTACGCAACGCGCGGATGATGATTTGCACTTTCTCAACGGGCGGAAGCAAGAATAGGTGGATTCGATGTCCGTAGGCAGGGTTTTACTCTGGACCGTGGCCACCGTCGTTGGTCAACGATATGTGAGTAGTATGATCTGACTAAACGTGACGACTTACATGGTTCCACAGTGATGCCAAGGCGACGATTCCCCACCTGAAAGGCGTTTGGTCGCCAAGTCCCATACGAGTAATGTCCTCATTGTTGTGGTATGAACCATGGCGGCATTGTTCCCATAGCCGACAATCAAGAAGTGGGTCACGCTGTGTTGTGGTTTCGGCTTATAATGATATGTGATCCCGTAGATTCGGAGGAGTCCATAGCCGAATCACGAAACCCCACGACTCACCCTTTAGGTAAAGGGGGCCTAATAATAAACCTTTACCTACGCAACAACCGCGCTAGGGGGTGGTACATCACAGGTTTACGTCCCAGCGCTAAACATTCCGAAACTCCCTCGAGCATCGTCCTCAAGTTTCGTCCTCTGAATCCCAGGCGCTAGGGCGTGATCCATCCACAGTTTTACGTTCCAGATACCTGACACAGCGGTACACCCCTCATGCAACCATCCAATCAATCCACCAAACAAACATACCAGCAATATCGTAGCTTGTATATTCTAGAGACAAAAGTCCAACGCAGCGAAGAGACCATTTCCTTTCTTTTGCTGTGTTGCCTTCCAAACAACAACAACAACCAAAACGACGACGATTGCGAATCGAACATCATGTCGCAACCATGCTGCTGGATCCTCCCATCCGTTACGAGACAAGGATCCTTCCGTGAATGGAGTGTCGTTTGGCGGTGGTTGCTGCTGCTGCTGTTGCTGCTTCCGACAAGCACCCGAGCCGTCGATTGGCACATGTCGTCGCCATTGACCCATTTGCGCTTTGGCAGTTGTCACAAGACGAAATATGCCCGTCCGGACTTGTGGCCCTTGATTTTGCACAACCAACACATTGACAATACCACCGACAACAAGCAATCTCTGTTGCCTCAAGTATGGGTGTGGACGGGCGATGCCATTTATCCACCCGTACCAGGCATTGCTTCCTTGACGGAATTGCAAGACGAATATACCAAAATGAAGGATCCGCTCAATACCACGATTGGCTACGGTCCAGCGATAGCTCAACGACAAGAACAAGCACTGGAAAACACTACTACCACAACTCCACTCGTGGTTTTGGGCAGTTGGGACGATCACGATTATGGAGGCAACGATTATGGCAAGGCCATGCCCGACAAGCACGACCGAGCTCGATTGTTTCGACAATTTTTGGGCGAACCCTTGTCCACGCTTCCCCACTTGAAATCACGCAATGGTACCTATGCGTCCATTCTCTGGGGCAACCACAATGAAACAAACGAAGCGAACAACAACAACAACAGGAACAAGAACAAACTGGTGCACTTGCTCTTGTTGGATACGCGATGGCATCGCGACGATCATTGTGGCATTTCCAGTTTCGCCACGTGGCCCCTGGCATCCTCCCTGTTGCCCTCGAGCTTGGCGGCCGGCTTGGCCTGTGTCACACGATGGATGGTGGCCGGATTGTTTGCGGGGTGGTGTCGGAATCGCAAAGCCACGATCTTGGGCCCCGAACAATGGACGTGGCTCGAGCAGCAAGTGCAACACTCGCCGGCGTCCCTGATGGTTGTGGTGAGTAGCATTCAAGTGTGGACGACCAATCCAGTCGTGGAAAGTTGGGGTCAGTATCCCTCCGAACGACAACGCTTGTTGGAGTTGTTGGAATCTTGTCAAAGTCGTGTGGTGGTGGTGTCGGGCGATGTCCATTCCGCTGAAATTCTCGGTCCCCGTCGCGGTGCTTCCTCCCAACAATCCAATGAACCACAAGAACCACAATTGCCTCGCATTGTCGAAGTCACGTCGTCCGGATTGACGCACACGTGTCGCAAGGCCGGATGGTATGGATGGTTCCTCTGCGATGGATTGTTGTCGTGGTTTCACCAACATCGCTACAACGGTTATTTTGCCGGTCGCAATTTTGGACAATTGCTCGTGAATTGGACGAGTCGACAGGTGGAGGTTTCGATTCACGATGCCACGTCAGGAAAGGCGGTCCTTTCGACGGGTCTCTTGTCGCTCGACGTTGAGGAAGATGACACTACGACGGCTGCCAAATGGACCGCGGCCGACTGTATGGATGGACACTTGATTCGACCCGTTCTGACAGTCGTCGTCCTGTTGTGTACGACCATTGCAATTGGGTGGCGTCGTCGTCGTGGTGGTGATCCATGACACGAAGGACGACACTCTACTCCTAACGACGACGACGACGACAAGAACCAACAGTTCTCCTGCAGACTGCAGCGACAACGAAAGAGGAACCAACGCGGAGCCAGAGGAAAAACGACAAGACGACCAGAACAGGCTGGAGAGTGTGTGGAGAGACACCTCCTCCTCTCCAAGTTTGGTTCAAACCAACGATACACGACGAGTCGTTTTTCTATACGGAGCATGTGGACGAGAACAATGACAACAACCACCACAACCACAACAAGAATGAAGAATCGGATGGTCGATTCGCTCCCAGCACTCACACCTACTCTCTCTTCGCTTTCTGGGGATTGGGTGGACCGTTGTGGTACGGACACGACTATGTTCTTGAGAGGAGGACAACCACAACCACAAACTTACACAGCAGGACGACGACCAAAACTCGAATGTGTCGGCGGTGAAACTCCTTCCCTCTCTCATTCACACACCTACAACGAGCAAAATGATACGAATGGGGATCAAGAGAGGCTCCAGGGACGAGATAAACGCCTACTACTCTTGCCAAAGACTGGACCAAGAAAAAAACGTTTCCACGATTTTGGTACTACAGGTGGTGGTAGAGATTGGTCAAGAATTCGTGATGAGGATGCGACGTTGAATGATTCTCTACTTGTAGAGGCGTGGGCTTGTGTGTCCCTTTCCGCAGCAAACCGTATAGCCATACACCAAATGCGAATCCATGAGGTGCAATGGACGCTCTTGATACGACGTAGAATGATTCTCTACTATTAGAGCCGTTGGCTTGTGTTTCTTCCAGCAGCAAACCGTAGAGCTACACACCAAATGCGAATCCAACAGGTGTGGTAGACTCTCTTTTGTTAAATTTATAGAATCCCAATTGGGTGTACGGCACCCCCGAAACTATCATGCTAGAAGTAGAGACACTCTCTGAGGTCGGACAATAGTCGGAACTACGAGCAAAAGCGGTGCGGATGTGTCTACGAAGTTAGTGGGCACAACTGTGTGGTAGGATTTACGATTCCAGTCACCTGTTATTGTTGTTGTTGTTATTGCTGTTGTGGTTGTATTTTTGGCACGATAGACATTCTATCACTACGCACGATTGTGTTTTGATTGTGGGCATCGTCCTTGTGTCGCGCTCGGGACTGATTGGAAGGGGGACGAACAAAAACAAAAAAGTGAAGAGGCATGACGACATTTGTGCGTATGTGTGCCCCATCCAGATGCTCCTCTGCTGTCGAGAAAGACGTCGATGATGTAAGGATGATGAGAGTATCTACCTGCAGCATCTATCTTTTGTACCTAGACTGAATCTTTAATCCCGCGTCGGTGAAGAAACAAGTGAAAGAGAACGTAGTGAACTGGGCGTGGAAGAGATGTGAGGGAATTGTGAACAATTATTGTGTGACCTGCTGGTATACAAACCTGGGAGTGGGCACGGCATTGAATCATGGACTTGATTCAGATGCTAGCTGATAAAGATGTGGTTCCGACGGATTGTTGCGGAAAGAGACTATGGACTCTATCTCTCTAAATCGACAAACTCTGGCCAGACACGCTTCTATGGCGCACTCGTGACTGGGCAATTTCGTGCATGCGCGGGGCAGGTAACAGTGCATTTAGGATCCAATGCGTGATTGAATCGTCTCAATAGCCTGAGACACCAACGGGAATTAGGGGCAATAAAATTCAATCCGGAACAAGCCGGAAGAGACACTTTTGGAAAACCCGACCGTCTCACATTTTATTGGCATCCCACACGAATGCGCAACATTGTATGGTGGAGCAATGCTTGGTCGGGTGGACGAGCATCTTTCTGAATACCTCGTCTTCCAGTCTAGTTTGTGTTGTATCCTCGGTCGTCTCACTGCGCGAGACCCTCCTTCCGCCCGTTGAAAGAGACCAGTCGTGGGAATGGCCCTCCACAAATTCCAAGTCGATCCAAACATACTACTTTCTACTGGACAGTGACCTCTCCACAATTATTGTCTCCCAGAGTGAGACTGTTGAGTCACATAAGCAGAACTATCCACCAAAGGGACACACAATTTGTCTTTGCGGTATGCTATTGTAGAACGAAAAAAAAGACAATAAGAGGGAACAAAGAAGGGTTGTATCTCATTGGAATCAAGTGAGAACTCTATCGACATTATCCAATCAACTCCTACAAAACAATCCGTGTGAATGGATGGTGCATGTACACTGCTTGGCATTGTTTTGTTATTGAAATCGTCTCACATTCATTCATTCTTCCAAACAAACTGAAAAACAGAGTGGCAAGAGGTGTCAAATCCAAATCCAAAAAAAGCATTCCATTGCGGCATCCTCTCATAATCTTTTGGTCCACTCGTTTGGCAACCTACTCCAAACCAACAGAAACGACAACGCTTGGGACAGTTGTTGTTCATCTTTGCGCCAAATAAAAAAGAAGAAGACAATGTCACGTACCGGTGAAATTGCCATTATCCTGGAAGAAGAAGAATTTCCCCAGTGTGCTCCTCATCCTCCTGCTCACCACCATCATTATCATCCACAGTCCAGATCTTCCACGTCCTGGTTGCCACCCATGTCTACAAGTCGATCATCGTGCCCCTCTCCCATGACGGCCGTCATTGCGGCGGCCAAAAAGGATCGTGTCCACAGTCTTTCTCGTACCGCGTCTCCCCGAACCAAGAGTAGCAGTCACTACCGAACCAAGAATTCGAGAAAGATGCAAGCACGAGTTTCCCTACCAGCCGCTGCGGCTGCTGCTCCACAGGCTCCCTTGGTGGGACCTCTTCCTCCTTCGTCTTCTGGTATCCTCGAGTTTGGTTATCCCATGGACCAAGTGTTGGGCAAATTGGAAAAGAGCATGAGACGATCTCGATCCTTGGCACGGTCGGCCATTTGTCAAGAAGCCATGCGAGTCAATTCCATGCTACTCCAGTTTCAGCAGCAGCAGCAACACCAACAAGAACAAGAACAAGAACAACGATATTCGCCCGAGCAATCACAAGACTACTCGACCCAAGAACCACTACGACTACAAGATCAAGACGAACAACAAGGGGGACAATCCAGCAGCACTCATAACAGGAAACAATGTCGACGAGTGTCACTTGCCATGCCCCTGGGGAAACGACGCAAACTGTCTTCGCCGGAGGATTCGCACCAGGAGGAGGATGCTGATGATACGAATACCAAGAATCCCCTGTCAAACGAGGACAATGCGATTGAACGCCCGAATCCTCCAGTCTCCTCCAAGGCAGCAGAAGCCACGGTCTCTTGCACAACCACCACCAATTCCACCCAAGCAACCGCTGGGAATGAGTCAACGGATGGCAGCCATTCAGATGCAACCAAGATGGACGTCAAGGATAACAACAAAGACGACGACGACGACAAGTCTCCCACTCCTACTACAGCCTGTTCCGAACCAAAGGAGGACGCCTGTTCCGAACCAAAGGACAATGCTGCTACTACTACCCAGGATTCCGCTCCTTGCTTCGTCCATGCGCCTACGACCACCACACCCCTCACTCACCAAGCGATGGTGCCGTCCAGTTGTTCGTCGGCCGACGACAATCTCTTGTATCATCAAGCCGCACGAAGTTGTCGCATGATTCGACTCTTGAAAAAGTTGGAAACCATTCAAGGGGAACTCTTGGATGCTCTCATGGCTTCGGTGGACGATGCCGAAATGCGTCAAGACTCTCTTCAACAACAACAACAACCACAATCCTTCTTGTCATGGGAATAAACAAGCAAGAGACGGTTCTTGTCCATGCGCGCATTGTGGCCGAGATTCTTGACACAGGACAACACCAACATAGCAACAGAGACGGAACCCGACACCCATTGCAAAGCCTCATCCGCACAGTGACAGACACGCAAACGACCACCATTTCTTCTTTTTCGTTTTCCCCTCCATTCCACAGAAGGATAGATGGGAGAAGATTCTTTTTTTTATTCGTTCCAGAAACCCAAAACTTCTACTACTACTCTAGGTACTTCTTGATACTACTTATAAACAATGAAATTCTCCACTCTCTTCACCCAGTAAAGAGTAGACTCGTGCTCTCATTAATCGTTCCTGTCTCGAGGATCCCGCTGAACTGCTCTTGTCGAATGTACTCCTACTCGTACGAGAAGGATCACCCATAACGAATAGTTAGGATTGGGCGGAGAAGCGGTCTCTCCATTGCACGTCGTTCAACGGCTCTATATCCGGGTTTTTGGCCATGGCAGAAAACCGTTCATCGCTGTCCAAGGCCATCACCATGATGATTGAAATCGCCGTCGTCGAGGACCGTCCGTCGTTGCTGTTGTCTTTCGTTCCGGTTTTGGTGTGAAAGGTCCAGAATATGCAGTCCATCCGTGGCGGAGTCATTCAAGGGCACGTTATATCGTATTTCTGGGGCTTTGAGGAGAAAGACGAAGCTCCGCCCATATCATGTTTCGCACATGTACTCCCCTCATCCACAGAAACGAACCGACACGGTTTTTTTGTGCTCGAATCTCATTGTTGAAGGAGGATCACCGTTCGAGTTACATCTCTTGACACGACTAATATCAAGAGATTGCGAGGGTGAGATTCAAGAGGAGGAGTCATTCCTTTGCCACGAACGGTCAACGTTCGATTTGGGTCCAGAGAAACCGTTCTCCCAGGAACCATCCATCTCAGACTGCGCCACAAGACGTGAGAATGAGATCGGTCTGTCCGCGAGAAATGCCGATTCCCTCATCCCGTAAGTACGACAGTGAGGGGCCGTGTCATCGAGACTCAGTTACTGAGGATGTGGAGCTAGAAAGCCGAATTCGTACACAGCTCATGGCGTCTTTCGAACAGGTGCATCTGTACATGGAGTGTATGGAGCACAGCCTTTTGACTGTTGCTCCGTATTCAGCCTAGCAGTCGAATATTATTTTTTGTCTTACCCTTTCTCTCACCGCGTTCTTGTGCTCCCCAGGTAATACCAATGCTAAAATGCCTGGAACGAAGGAACTTGCCCTGTCAGAGCCAGCGAGAGAGGCAGACGATGTCTTCATTCCTCTAGAAAGTACCGTGGAGGCCTTGAAAAAGATCATTGAGGAAGAAGACGGTGCTCCCACCTTTATTCGTGCGCCGGTAGCTGCAGGTAAGACGACTCTTGCTCTGTATCTTGCAATAAAGCACAAGCATGAATTCGTCATGGTGGACCTTGCTGTTGACGAAGAGGGCCTGCGCAAAGAAATTGCTCAAGCAATCAAAGAAAACGTCCCAGACATACCCAACGATTCGAATTTCAAGGATGTCTTGAAAGCAATGTCGAGGAGTAAGAAGACACTCATCTTGGATGAGGCCCACCTTATCTTCTCCTTTCCCCGCCTGGCAAATCAACTCTTCAAGCATCCAACACAATGGCGCAATGCCCCACGCCTGAAGATTCTCCTCTTTTCAGCTGCCGACGAATACAAAGCAGAACAAAACATGTCTCGTCTAGAGATGATCAAAAGGTAGATGTGGTATCCCCCCATGCCGGACGCGAAAGATCTGGCCGAAAGGTTGATGGAAGCAGGAATTGTCTTGGATGAGGCATCAGTCCTATTCTTTTTGAAACTGTGCTCTGGCCATCGAGGAATTTTTATGAAGGCTATGGATTGGGTTCAACGTAAGCAAGAGAACAACACTTCGTGGAACATCCATGACACTGTGTCTTTCGTCAAGGCTTCATTCGCAAAGGCCAAAGGTCAGACGAAGATAGGCTGGAGCACAGGCCTTCGAAGATCCATGATGGAATCTCGAGCTCTTCACGTCAATGGGTATTTCAGTGATCTTCTTAATATCCCAGCCGAGTTGATTGAAGCTGTCTTTGGTGGTGCCAAGAGGAAAGAATTCTTTGGCGAACATCTGAGGTCACTCACCATTGGAGGGTTTTTGGCGCCCCTGCGGAAAACGAGCAATGAGGAGTTTGTTAGCTTGGATTGGACCAATATAGGGCAACGTTATGGGTTAGCGAATTCTCTGATGGCAGAATACTACAACGACGTTTTCTCCTCGGTGGAACCTTTCTACTGCACGCAAAAATTGATCTCACCATGTCCCAGCACTGCAGCTGACTTGGTGGCTCGGGCCCTTCCCTACATGTCCTTCTCAACGGTGGTGGTGGGTAACCCGTTGCCTGACAGGGAGGGCGTTGACAAGGAGCTGTCCCAAACCGAGAAGTTGAAAACACCACTCTCCAAGAGTGGCTTACCCTTGGAAGACAATTACAATCAGGCCCTGGTCCAAGTGCTGAGTAATCTCCATTACAACGTGTCAACACCCCTTGATACTCATGGGAAAATAGATGTGGTTGTTACATATGATGAACAGAAAACATGTGGTCTGGAATGCATCATGGCATCTCGATCAGCGGTATGTTTGTACCGTGCCTCTGTCACTCTTTTTGCTCTGTCCGGTGCCTCACGCTCCTTTGCTTCTTTATTTCAGCACGATCACAACGAGTACGCGGCGCGCTTTGCGAATGCTGAAAACTCTGATTATTTCAAGGCAACGTTGCAAGGGTTGATCGTTATTGGTTTGGACCGAGAGACTGTTTGCAACCGTGTGAACGAAACATGCGTCCGGGCGGAACGACTCGAAGTCATTGGCTTGGTGGTTTCAGCTGCGCATGACAGCTATGAAATGTATGTCCGGCCCAAGTCCTCATCCAAAGAGCTTGAGGGCCCCTTTTTCTTTGTTTGCGATTTTGTTGCAAAGCAACTCAAGCCAGCTGCATCCTTTCGAGGCGAATGTGTGGTTGCTGCCGTGGAATTGCAGAACTCCAAAAAGCGCAAAAGCACACTTGACTGAGAATATTAGAGCCCACCAGAATCACGATATCCATCCAGTCCCAACATAGTTGGTCGGTCCATCCAAAATGGTGGCTCGGGCCCTTCCCTACATGTCCTTCTCAACGGTGGTGGTGGGTAACCCGTTGCCTGACAGGGAGGGCGTTGACAAGGAGCTGTCCCAAACCGAGAAGTTGAAAACACCACTCTCCAAGAGTGGCTTACCCTTGGAAGACAATTACAATCAGGCCCTGGTCCAAGTGCTGAGTAATCTCCATTACAACGTGTCAACACCCCTTGATACTCATGGGAAAATAGATGTGGTTGTTACATATAATGAACAGAAAACATGTGGTCTGGAATGCATCATGGCATCTCGATCAGCGGTATGTTTGTACCGTGCCTCTGTCACTCTTTTTGCTCTGTCCGGTGCCTCACGCTCCTTTGCTTCTTTATTTCAGCACGATCACAACGAGTACGCGGCGCGCTTTGCGAATGCTGAAAACTCTGATTATTTCAAGGCAACGTTGCAAGGGTTGATCGTTATTGGTTTGGACCGAGAGACTGTTTGCAACCGTGTGAACGAAACATGCGTCCGGGCGGAACGACTCGAAGTCATTGGCTTGGTGGTTTCAGCTGCGCATGACAGCTATGAAATGTATGTCCGGCCCAAGTCCTCATCCAAAGAGCTTGAGGGCCCCTTTTTCTTTGTTTGCGATTTTGTTGCAAAGCAACTCAAGCCAGCTGCATCCTTTCGAGGCGAATGTGTGGTTGCTGCCGTGGAATTGCAGAACTCCAAAAAGCGCAAAAGCACACTTGACTGAGAATATTAGAGCCCACCAGAATCACGATATCCATCCAGTCCCAACATAGTTGGTCGGTCCATCCAAAAGTCACAATTCCTCACTGTCGCTGCTCTCGACGAGTTTTCCATGTTACCCCAGTCCCTCGCGTCTGGTGTTGTTGTGTTTTACTCGCAACTCTATTGTGGCCACGTAGATCCTACAAACGGACACAATATGCGAAAATTCCCTTCAAGTCGGACAGGTACATTCGGAACGTGGTTCATGGTGGTAAATCTTAAGTATTTCAGCAGTGGTTGGTACGTAAGCCTTTGGATGGTGACGTGAGGAAGTAGTACCTGGGGAGCACTAGTACGTGGTGAGGGAAAGGGTACGACAAGTAATAATATTCGAATGCTGCTAGGCTGAATACGGAGCAACAGTCAAAGAGAGGTCGATCTACAGATGCACCTGTTCGAAAGCTTTGAGCGACGTTGGATTTATAATAGCACACATCCTCCGCAACAATCTCGATAAGAAGGATGAAGGAATCTGCATTTCTCGCGGACAGACTTATCTTGTGTGTTGGTTTGTCCCATCGAATGTGCTCTCACGAGTAGGAGTAGTTAGGAGTAGTACTCCTCTAGTAGAACGAGAGAGCCATAGGCATATTGTAGGCATGATAGCCTTGTGGTTCACTCACCTCCTTCGGTCCGTCTGTCAGATCCCCCAGCGGGGACGACGCACCCCTCGTCCAGGTGGCCAATAAGTTCTCGGTTTGGAGTGGGAAGAAGAAAACGAACGACCATTGGTGTGTGTGGTGTGTGTGTGGTTTTGGTTGGCCCATTTGGCGGACGTGTCCGATTCCGTACGAACCGCGAGCCAAGAGCGAAGAAGGCGTGCTCGCGTTAATTTGGACACCTGAGCGGGTATCGTCAGATTCTGGTCCCATAAAAACGGATTCGACAAAAGGTCCAATCCGTTGTTTCGGAATATATCTCGCTGGGGTTTCCATGGCAGAGCAGGACGTGCGGTTGGGTGTACTCTTTGGGAGCGACGAGGGAGTGCCTGTTGCAGTCGGTGGGACGTCGTTATCCTTCACTTTGTCTTGTGTTTCAAAAGGGGCGAAGAAAAAACGAGACAGTGGAAGAAGCGTCGGTGGTGCGGCTGGTGGTGGTGGCAGCACCACCAGCACCACAAAACCACAAAATCGAAAAACCTCTTGTCTTCCAACCAGAGAAGGAAGGAACCAGAACCATACACACGCACACAGACACACCAACAGAACAAGAGAAGAATAGAGAGGCAGATCATCTTACGTTGCACCACACGTAACCCGAACAATACAGACAAGAAGAGGCAAACGTGTTCTTGTGTAGTGTTGTGGCTGCTGTCTCTCGTGTTCCACAGACTTTTGATTCAACCTAGAGTTGCTGTGGAGAGCAGGATCCTCCTCCTGGCTATAGTATAGCAACCAACACCGAAAACAACAACAACAACAACAACAACAACCAGAGTCTGTGTATAGTGGCAGTGTGTTCGATGGTGGAAGAGCAGCGAGCGCGCGAATAATATCCAACCACAACCAATCCCCAAAAAAGGCAACCATAATCTTTTTCCCTTTGTGGATTGAGTTTCACGATTGAGAGAGAGAGAGAGTTGCTCTACACCAGATACTTGATTCTTCTGGCTGCACTGTGCGCTCTCTGGTTCGAGCGACACACACCAAAAGAAGAAGAAGAAGAAGAGACGAATCGTAGAACGAAACAACAAGCTCCGGTTTGGCAAATTCTAGACACCAGCAACATGAAGCAACCAACAACCACCACAACTTCTTCCCTGCTTTCTTCTGGGAAGCAAACCACCACCACCAAACCGTCACACCATCACCATTCTTCCAAACTCACGGCAGCAGGAGCAATCTCCACAGGCTCCTCTCCCCGGTTGGTTGGACGCACTACTACCGGTAGTACGAGCACCTCCAGTGGCACTCCCAAACCATTTGCCTCCTCGACCACGGGCACATTGGCCACGTGCACCACCAGTCCAACCACAACCACAATAACCACATGTTGCGCCACGGCCAAGAAATGTGTCAATTTGTGCGAAGCCTATGGCGTGGTATGTCCCTGGGCCGCCTTGGTGGCGGCACGGACCACGCAAAAAACGGTGCAAGAACTCTTTGTCGGATCGCGCTTGTTTACCCACCACGACGACATTTCCTTTACCCAATTTGCACCCCATCAAATTACTCTTGGTCCCAAATTGGGCGAAGGAGGCTTTTCCATTGTCAGTCAATGTACCGTAACAACAACGACGACGAAACCACAAGAAACCGAGGATAGTGGTAAGGATACTGGAGTAGCAGCAAACGAAAAGGAGGAGGAGGAGGAGGAAGAAGAAAAGCGAGAAGAATCAGACGATTTGGAGGACGATGTCGACAGCCATTCGGCTACCACCACAACGACTACTGCTACCACTACCAAAACGTTGGAATTGGCCATTAAATATTTGCGGCGACGCGCCATGGTAGATTATCATCATTTCAAACATGGAGCGGCCGATTTGGCCGTCGAGGCCTACTTTTTGCAAACCTTGTCGCACCGCAACATTATTCAATTGCATGGAATTGCCGCCGGGTCCATGCAAGCCAATATTCTCAGTCGCAATGGAGGATTGGGTGGATGCTTTTTGGTCCTGGATCGACTCGTGGAAACACTGGAACAACGCATTGATGGATGGAAAAAACAAGATGTCACGGCACCCCTCTTGGCACCATCGTCGGCGAACCACCACAACAAACACCACCGAACGACTGCCGCATCCAACACTACGAACACTCTGAATCTCAAGGGTCCCTTTACGGCACGGTCCATCAATCAGCAACAACAACAACTCACAACCACTCCACGAATCCGACGACCGGGTTCGACGTGGATGTCGACATGGACCATGAGTTTGGCCACCATGTGGTCCAACATGATTCGCAATACAGCCTCCAATGTGGTATGGGCGCGACGTCGTTCGTCTCCAGCAGCAGCATCGTCGTCGGGATTTTGCATCCAAGGTGCCACTACCAACAACAACAATAATAACAACAATCACTTGGCGACTACGGCGGCGACAACGACGGCCTTTTCGTTTTGGATGAAACGTCGCGGTGGTCTTCCACACCGACGCCGACGACGCCCCGCCGGCGGTACGGCTGGTACGGGCACTCGTGTCGTCACCAGCTTGTTTGGGGCCGCCACGTGGACGCGACAGGCCAAACGGGCGCAATTGCGCGAACGATTGGAAATTGCCTTGGAGGTGGCGCATGCCATGGCCTATTTGCATTCCTTGTCTGTCATGTTTCGAGATTTGAAACCCAGCAACATTGGTTTCAATACCGAGGGGACACTCAAATTGTTTGATTTTGGATTGGCCAAGGAAATCAAGGGGCCACCCGGCACGTACCGATTGACGGGCCATACCGGATCGAGACGATACATGGTACGTAAATAGATGTGTTTGTGAGAGAGTGGTTGTCCAGAGCAATTCTCTTGTGTACTTTTGTGAAAATGAAATTAGTTTCTCAAATTATTTGATTGTCCGTGTGATTGTTGCCGTCCTTGTCGATTGACAGGCTCCCGAGGTGGCCAAGGGTTCGAGTGATTACGACTTGTCGGTAGACGTATATGGTTTTGGTATCATGTTGTGGGAATTGTGTTGTGCCCAAAAGCCTTTTTATGGATACAGCAGTAACAAGCATACGCAATTGGTGGTATTGGGTGGGGAACGACCCAAAATGGAACATGCCAATACACGATATTGGCCCGCAGAGTTGCAAACCTTGATGAAAAATTGTTGGTCCGCCCTTCCACCACAACGACCACCCTTTTCGCAAATTGTGGTGGAATTGCAACAAATTATCCAGGCCCTTCAGGGCGATGTTCCAACCACTACTGCTACGACGACGACAACAACAACAAGTGCTTCACCGGAATCCACCGCAGTCTGTGAAGGTAGTGTCGAAGATACCAAAGATGTGGCCACGGCCGATACTCGTGCAGCAACGGGAGGAGCCGCGTCAACGACCCGAAGCAAAACGTCTTCATCGTCCTCATGGGGCTTTCCATGGGACAACAACAACAACAAGACACCATCCAAAGCGACAGGATCATCCTCGGTACCATCGTCACCATGTCAAGGCGACAAGAAAGATGGAGAAGAGCAACAAGAAGGAGATAAGGATGATGATCTCTCCATGAAACGAACAAGAAGGTTTTCCTTCTTTCCACGATTGGCACTCTTCCAACGGTCCGATTCTTTTTCGTCTCCTCGAGGGAGATCGAGAAGTCGAAGTACGGATGGACGTCAACGACAACGAGGTCTTAGCTGGGGTAGCTGGAAAACTCGAAGCCGATCCACAAGTAACGATAGCGTTCGCAGTGAACAACGGAGACGACAACGACAACACAGCAGCCGACGAAATCTCTTTTGGAACAGCTCACGAGACGATCATCCCGAACCTACACCTTCGTCCGCCAGAGCCAATGAGGATACCAACGATGGAACGGGTCCAGCCAATCCTCCAGCATTGTTGAGTGGAACTTCAGTGATTCAAGTGTTGACCGAAGCTGCGGCAGAACAGTCTTCGTCGTCCCAAGCCTTTTTGCTTGGAACGAGCGGGGACGGAGATGCTCGATCGGGACGATCCATCACTGCCAGTTCGGCGCCGTCATCATCGCTGGTCATGATGAGCAAACACTCGGAAGCCTCGGTGGTCAAGGAACACGAAACCACAACAACGACGGCAAACACAACGAGTAGTAGGAGTGGAGATGATTTGGATCTCTCCTTTCACTCGGCTGTTATGGAGGTGAATAGCAGTGACGACGAACAAGGTAAGAAACGTTACCAGCATGTCTTTGTTTCCAACAACACCGACGCTAACCCTTCTTACCACAGTATCCTTTCCCTCCTCCAGGAAAATGACGGTTCGATAGATCCTGCCGAAAGAACTATCATGGTTCAAATACCGCTATCACCGCCTTTGTTCAAATACCGCTATCACCGCCTTTGAATCCTCTCTCTGCATTGTTAATCGCTTCCTCTGTAGCCTTGTCGATGCTTGTATCGACGTGGCTAGCTTTGGTACAGCATGGCAAATTCTTACATTTCAGGCCCTTTCGTGCTTGTCATGGTCGAATGTTGTATCCTTCTTCCTGTCAAGGAAATGGACATTGGGGCACTGGAGGATTCTGGAGATGAATGAATTGCAGTTGATGCTTTTCCTATTTATGTACACACACACGCGCGCATATGATCACAAGAGCAGCACAAATCCATTGTATACACCTTTTGTCGCGATTGGTTGAACTGGGGGGAATACTCAACCAAACCACTCTGCCACACAATATATCCTGTTTACAGTACACAAGACTGACACAATTCCAACAACAACAACAACGCATGCTGTCAAATGAAAACTAGGGTTATGACATAACATATAGTACATGTTGCATCTATATAGTTCCACTCTTGGTGAACCACAGGATACGAGTGGACGTTAAACCAAGATTTATAGGTGCAACAAGGCCTTTCTAGAGAAGATAGGCATTTTTTTATTCTAGTTCTTGAGCTTGAAACAGTAAGGGGGATACAGGAGAAACACACACGTCACGTAGATACTGTGGAGGAGGAGGAGGAGGAGGACAAGGACAATGTCGTAGAAGCAGAAGACGACGAAGCGGATGCCGCCAATGCCGTTCCCACCGCTTGATGGGTACACAGTACCATGGCAATGAGGGCGCCAAAGAGGAGCAACCAGGCATTGAGGGCTTGCATGGTCAATCCCTTGTGTTGTCGGATTCGCAAAAAGCAGCCGGCTGGTACGACAAAGGCAATCCAAATGGCCAGAGACGATCCGACAATGGACCACACCAAGGCGACACCGGGTACTGTAATGGCAATACTGTAGGTCACCATCAAAATCAAAATGGTGGCAAGACCATTGGAAACGGGAGAGTCGGCGTTCCACCATTCCAAGGGTGTTTCCGTCTCGGACGACGACATGGCGTGATGGTCACTGCGTTTGTGGTTGGTGGTGGTTTTGGGGTGGTTCATGTTGTCGAGTGCGATTGGTGCACTTCGTTTCAACAAGGGTGTATTCCCGTGTGATTCCTGGTTTTTGTGGTGGTCGGCTTGGAGTTCGCAATCGTTGTAATAATAGTTGGTCACGCTCAACGTGTTGTCGTCGTCGGTATGATTGGTCCGAACCACAAGGGCACTCATGTGTTGCTGCTGGGAGTCGGTCGTTGTATCATCATCCGGTCTCAATGGCACGAGTGAGGATGAGGAGGAAGATGCAAAAGTGGATGGAAACCGATTCGAGTTGGTCACACTTGCTGTGATGGTGGTACTCGTATCATGGTGCTGCAAGGCATTGTTGGAGGAGGATAAAGTTTGGTTTGTCGTCGTTGTCGTCCTGATGGGTGGAAGGAATGTTGTGGTCGTCGTTGAAATGCTCTGGTGTGGTGGTGGTTGCTGTTGCTGTTGTTGATGTGGAACTACTGATGTGGAGAGGGATCCGTAGGAACCACCACTTGCACCACCACCCGTCGTCATGTTCTTGGGACTATTGTGGTTGTTTGACCACAAGAGAGTGGTTCCATGACATTGCGTGGGATCTTGGGAAATGAGGACGGGTCGACTTTCATCAAAATCGACTCCATTAATCACCAAATGAGGAGGACTACTACTAGTAGTAGTGGGGGACGACGACGACGTGACTCGTTGAGGGTTTGTCGTCTTGTGGTCGTGCTGCGACACTCGAAGAAGAGGCGTTGTCGTGGTGTGGACAGCAGTGGGGGACAAGAAAACTTGGTGTCGTTCTTGTTGTGGTTTGGTAGTAGTAGTACTGGGTGGCTGCATGCTTGACAAAGACGTGTGTTGCTGCTGTGCATGGTCAGGTCGTGATTGTTTGTGATGAGACTGTTGTGGTTGGTGTTGTGGTTGGTGTTGTTGTTGTTGTTGATAGGCGTGATTCAAGGTTTGAAATTGACGAATCAATTCGGAATCGCGGCGCCAGGCTTGAATTTGCTGGGGCAAACTCAAAAAGGCTTCGCGACAGGGCAACAATATAAGGGGCAATCCAAACAATAATGTAAAGCAAAAGCCAATGCGTCCCAGCAAAATGGCTGGATCCGTCAAGTCAAAAGCCACGAGCAAATTGTCGGGTGTGGTGGGATTATTGCTGCTGCTGCTGTTACTGGCATGCTGTTGTTGCGCATTGACGGCCACGGCGGCGGTGTAAATGTACCCAGCCACACCGACACTCCAAAAGAGGGCACAACACAAGCGCAGACTATTCCGTAGTACCCATTGCATGCGAGGTCGGGTCGGATGCATCAATTGCGCTTGGACGGCCAAAACATTGTAGGAACAAAAATAACACAAGATCACAATGGGAAAAGCCACGAGCCAATCGTGCACGTCGGTCGACCACCAATTGAGGGACGACCAAAACTGACACAAAGACGACGACGACGACAAGGAAGAGGAGCTCATTGTCAGTATGGAACTGCTACTTGCTGTTGTGCTGGTCAGGAGTGACGTATCGTCGGCCGTCATGTGATAATGATCATCGTCCTTGCTCCAGGCCGAAGACGACAACGACGACGACGACTTGAGATGGCGGTCCGCCTCATTGGTATTGGATGGTCCTCCCCCGGCCATTAGGAGCAATTGTCGTGTCCATGACGAGTCCTCCTCCTCAGGGTCCTCCAAAAACGACGACATGGACGACACTTGCGCCACTTGTTGAGCCGCGCGATAGGCGACGGCGGCCCCCAAGACGAGACAACTGGCAAAGCCAATATAACAAAAATGCCTCAAGGCATGCAAATTGTGTTGCAACAACAAGGGCAAGGCCACGAGTAAAATCACAGCCAACAAGACATTGGCTTGTTCCGGTGTGGCTGACGACGACGACAACGGCGTGTGATCCAATGGAGGATTTGTCGTGGAGGGTGGGTGGTGAAACGGAGAATAATGGTGGGTGTCGTACAATGGTGTTGTCGTCGTGGTTGTCATTGCATCGGACCAGTGGTTGGACCGGTCGTCGTTGTTGTCGGATTCCTCCTCTTCAACGACAACGAGTCGTTGCAGCAAGGCCCACACGACGGGCGTCCACACATCCTTGACCAAGACTTGATAGGCAATCAACGATCCGGACAGCATTGTTGCCAAACTGAGATTGGTCCAAATTTGGGCCGACTTGCCAAAGGCGGCGGCGGCGACTTGACCATAGGACCGACCACCCATGGTCCGCGCGGCATCCATTAAACACACGAGACTGTGATACGTGACGGTCGCTCCGGCCACGAGTAACAGTGTGGTGGGCACAATGCCGGCTTTCGCCACGGCCCAGGGCAAACTCAGGACGCCGCCGCCACAGACGGTGGCGACCAAATTCATCATGGCCACGAGACGCGAGGATTGCCGCAAGGGACTGTGTGACTCGGGATTCAAACACTCCAACGAGACATGATCTTCTCGTTGCAAGACCACTTCATGACCGGCCGTCGTTGGAGTAGTGGGAGCCGTGGAACCCGAAACCTCCTTCTCCTTCCCCTTCTCAGTGCTTGGCAAAAAGGCAAAGGATGAAAATGGCGACGAGGGCAAGGACAGGCATTTCTTGGTTTGTCTTGTTGTTGTTGCTGTCGAAGACTTGTAGTGTTGCTGTTGCAAGAGGGGTGATTTGGACAAGTAATTCCACAGTGGCGAAGAAGATGAAGCATCCGGTTGTTGTTTTGGTGGTTTGGATGTTGATGGTTCATGCTGCTGTGCATATTGCTGACGCAGCCATTGCAGTCGATGCTCGCGAGGATCCGTTTGACAATTGCAATCCTCTTTGTCCTCCTCGTCCTCCTCCTCCTCGTGTGGAGCAATTCGGCTGCTGTCATTCCAGTAAGAAGAAGGGACAGTCGTCGTTGTCATTGTCATCGCTCAATCTGTTTTTGTGGTTGTTGCCTGCCTTGCCGTTGTCGTCCTCGTTCCTTCACCCACCAAGAAAAGAAGAAGAAGAAGAATGGGATTGTTGTTGTTGTTGTTGTTGTTGTTGTTGTTGTTGTTGTTGTTGTTGTTGTCGTCGGAGAGCAATCAACAAAAGCAGCCAACGATGGATGGAAGGAGGGAGGGAGAATTCGAAACGGAACCGCGGGCCAATATTCTTTTCGTTTCTTGATCCGAGCGAGCTGCGCGAGACACACCGAGAGAGAAACAGAAGAACAACTGACATCCACCGGCGGTGCCACAATCATCCACAGAAGGAGGAGGAGATGTTGTGGTTGCCACTTGCCCACCACCACAACAATAATAACAAAGCCACCACACACAGCCACAACCGATTGCAGATTGTGACACCATCTGTCGGTTTCCAGAGGTGCCATGAATGAGAAGCGTACCCCCATCGCGCCGGTCATGTTCATGACTGGTGCGCTGTAGGGTGGCGTGCGTCTCGGGATCGACAAGTCCCGGATCTTTCGATCGTCCCATTGCGCGACCCAGAGGATAAATGAGCGACTGAAATGGACTGACAAGTCGCACATGAGTCGGAACATCCAGTCGTGAATACGACTCAACGATCTATCGACTTCACCATTCCCTATCTCAATGTGCAATACCAGAACCACAACAACAGTATTCTATTATTGATTTCCTCCGAGAGCCTCTACAAGCTGAGTTCAGACAGAATGTTCCTGTCGTAGCGCTCCAGTAGGAAATCTACGTAATACGCGCCAGCCATCTTTGTTAATATAGCCCTTATAATTATGCCTCTGTTGTGCAAAGTGCTTCCGAAACTCGACAATCTCGCGTTCCCCCAGAAAAACTTCGTTTTGTACGAGACTATCGTGCGTGGGGTGCGTCCGATGATCATGTTATTGTGGATGATGCTGATGCGTTGAACTGTTGCCCCATTGGTGATGGTCCAACAACACCCTAAGGGAGCTGGATGCAGCTCGGCAACAGTTCAACAGGTCGGGACGGCCCTCCACCATGGTCAACACACTCGACTGTTTTTTCGTAATTTTTGACGAAATACTAGCGTTCGGAAGAAATCACACATAACACTAAAGTTAATAAAATATTTATTTCAGCCACTAGGAAGTCGCTAGTCGGACACTAATAACGCAGAACGCTTTCCAGGATTACTCCTCTGGTACAAATTCTACAGGAGTCTACGACAGGAACACACTCCCTGAACTCAGCTTGTAGTAGCTATAACAACAGTATTCTATTATTGATTTCCTCCGAGAGCCTCTAGTAGCTATATAAAATACCAAAGACCACACACCAGGACCAAACACAGGACCACCACCACCAAGCACAATCATGGTGAGGAGAAATGGTGGACTCCAATGTGGAGCAACGAGAAAATGAATCATCCATGAAACAATGGCCGACCATGGTCGGAGAGTTTCGAAAACAAAAAGTCGTGTGTGCTGGCTCTCCACCACACGAGGAGGAACACCGAGAGGATGAAACGGACCGACGGGACGCGGCGGTCGGCCGGATTCGATCGCCGTATGGAATCGAGAAACAGGACCAGGATTGGATCCTCCGTAGTGCCACAATCGTACGCAACAGGAAAATTGGGTGGTGGGTCCTCGTCCAAGTATGGCAGTGCAGCCCGCCGAGAGAACATTCCATGGGTCCTACTACTCTAGAGAGGGCCTGGAGAGCAGCACGAGGACAACATACCTTATCCTGGACCGTTGCAATCCCACGACGACGACGGCTCACGTGGTACAGAATGTGGCCTCACACCAACCGTGAGAATCTGGTCCTGGTGAAGTTCCATCCGAACGAAAGTGACGATCCGAGAAATGTGTTGCGCGTCTGCACCGAGAGAGTGCCGATTGTTTCGATCGCTTTCCGTTGAACATGGTACCGTCCGGAAGGTGTGGTGACGTCTTCCTCCTCCTCCTCCTCCTCCTCCTCCTCCTCCTCCTCCTCCTCCTCCTCCTCCTCCTCCTCCTCCTCCTCCTCCTCCTCCTCCTCCTCCTCCTCCTCCTCCTCCTCCTCCTCCTCCTCCTCCTCCTCCTCCTCCTCCCAGTCTGGATCCGAAGATTCTCGACCAACAACCGCTCCAGGACGGAACCGAACCGTTTCGAGACTTGGAGGAGGGACGCCAGCAGTTCCAATGCCCGACGAGTGGGAATCTGCAGTGGCGACCATTACTACTTACTACTGGCCACGCACTCGGTCCGTCGTCATCCTACGCTGGTTCAATTTGGGAATGGATTGTATCCTAGGAGAAAGAGGAAAGACTGTGGTCGTTTAGGTCCTGCAGGAGTAGTCTCGTGAAAGGAGGAGGAACGTATCCGTCCCCCACGATCCGAATGGGAAGGAGCAGAGGTCTTGGGGGGAACCATGATCCCGCACGAGTAGTAGATTCCAATAGCATTGAAACATACAAGGTAGGGAGGAGAATAGTCTTGTTGTCCCCACTGGCATGGTGGCATGAAGGAAAGCACACTCCCACGATTCGACGAATCGGAAACATGATTTTTCTTGGGACGATGCCGTAGGAGATGCAGGGAGAATAGTCTTGGAGCTGCCATGGTAGTAGTAGGTTGAATACTATGCACTCCCATTCCCAAGTAGTTGTAGTTGCCTCGTGATTGGTAAGAGAGTGGAGGCTGCTATCATTCTCCTCCTCGTCGGTACAGATGGAGTCGGAATGTCGTTGGCGACGATCAGACAACTTATCACCAGAGTAGTAGTCCTCCCATTTGCTTTTGTTGTTGCTCGGCGTTCCGTTTTCACCACCAAGACGGAGCACCATTCGTACTCATACTCATCTAGAAGTAGTAATAGTGAGGTCCAGGTGGGCGCACGGCACCAACAAACTTTGGTCTCCATGCAAGGCGATTTCAGGTCTTGAAGAAGCAACAAACGCACGAAGATGCATCCGTGTGGTGTGAGCTTTGTTTGTGGATGAACGACCCGCGACTAGCGAATATAGTCCATACAGTGACGACACTCGAGTATGTACTCAGTTTGTACTACCTAGATCCGTAGGACTTGTTGCTGAAATTGTGGGATGAAGAGGAGGAATGAAACCACGGCGTGGCCTACATAGATTACCAAAACGGCTCCTTTCAAGGATTTGAGGGAAGGGAATTCCTACCGCATCATGGCAGAAGGTAGGTGGTCCCGAAACATGAGCAGAGCGTGATGCTCTGCGGATCGAGCGCCAAGGACGAGAGAGAGGGAATGGTGAATTCATAACGACCACAGCAGAGGCTGAAGGACAAGCCAGGCATATTTCTCGAGGGATGACAAGCTGTGGACACATGACCGTACACAAGCAGGAAACAAACAGGACGACAGCACATGTGGATGTGGCTAGGTCGTCCGTTTGTTTTTGGGTGACGACACGTGTGAAAAACAACTTGCAGAACTCACTCATTTGGATGTTGCTCCTTCTGGTCCACCCAACGAGAATCCATTCGAGACAAAATGAAGCAACCAGTGACAAAGTTGGATCTATAATTATCATTGCTTCCCCATAACCAGTCAACAGTCAACACCTGCAAAATCGAAAAAGTGAGAAAGGGCATGTTCCCAATATGAGGAGGAGGAAAGGGCCATAATCGAGCATCTCTACTAGAGGACTCACGAATATAACCAATATAAGATCTTCTGTACTACTCTATGTCACTGTGTATATCCTGCTTTTCCCTTTCATTACCGTTTCCACGTATACTTGTCCTACAATAGCTTCGAGGTTCTCTGGATGTACTACAAGTACATCATAATACAGTTCTTCACTAAAGCATACGAGTACTGGATACTGGTTACTGTTACTGGTACATCTTAAGACTCCCCGTCATTCCATACCACTGACCATGATAATTACTTTACGCAACAAATGGGTCAAGAAGGAAGAGTAGAGGGGCAAACGCTAATCATGCAAACCTAGCATCCAGTTTCTAGTCAACCGTGAAGTCGCTTCAACAAATGGGTCAAGAAGGAAGAGTAGAGGGGCAAACGCAAATCATGCAAACCTTACATCCAGTTTCTAGTCAACCGTGAAGTCGCTTCAACAAATGGGTCAAGAAGGAAGAGTAGAGGGGCAAACGCTAATCATGCAAACTCAGCATCCAGTTCCTACAAGCTGAGTTCAGGGAGTGTGTTCCTGTCGTAGACTCCTGTAGAATTTGTACCAGAGGAGTAATCCTGGAAAGCGTTCTGCGTTATTAGCGTCCGACTAGCGACTTCCTAGTGGCTGAAATAAATATTTTATTAACTTTAGTGTAATGTGTGATTTCTTCCGAACGCTAGATTTTCATCAAAAATTACGAAAAAACAGTCGACCGTGTTGACCATGGTGGAGGGCCACCCCATCCGTTCGAGATGTTGCCGAGCTGCATCCAGGTGCCTTAGGGTGTTATTCGACCACCACCAATGGGGCAACAGCTCAAACGGTTGGCATCATCCACAACAACATGATCATCGGATGCACCCCACGCACGATAGTCTCGTACAAAACGAAGTTTTTCTGGGGGAACGCGAGATTGTCGAGTTTCGGAAGCACTTTGCACAACAGAGGCATAATTATAAGGGCTATATTAACAAAGATGGCTGGCGCGTATTACGTAGATTTCCTACTGGAGCGCTACGACAGGAACATTCTGTCTGAACTCAGCTTGTAGTCAACCGTGGAGCGCCAGTTTTGGCATTGTGCTGGCTTCTACCAAGAACATTGCTTGGTTGACTGCATAGAGCATAGAACAAACAAAGATGCAACTTTATGTTCTCATTTCTTTTCAATCTTTTCAACAGAGCCTCTCGGCATTCACATTCAACGGATGTAATACGGTTCGACCATGCAACAATTTCAAGTCATTTGGTGGTTCATCAAGAATCTCAAGTGCTGCTGGTCGACACGCTTTCCTTTACTACATTCAATTCTGGCTGTTACCCTGTGGATGACACCAAGCAAGGCCTTTTTGGCATCTGATCGACGACCCCCAACCTCTCGTGCATTTATTCGAGGACATGTTCGGTACTACACCTCTGCATTGGTGACCCAGCACCCTCATCCAAACGAGTGGACTCACACGCCAAGACATGAACAAAGTGCCTGCACGTTCCCCTTTTCAAGAGACTTCTTCATGGCTCGATCCATGAATGGCTTTACCATGCCTCATCCTCGACAGGTTGTGTCCCATTTGAGCCACCCCTTGGCCGCTGGAGCCGTTGCTGTCCAAACACTCTTTGCCCAGTCTGTCATGGATAAGCTAGGCGATGCCTGGAGCTGTGCCATGGATAGTTTGTGTATGGTACCTCCTGATGCCGCCATGTTTCCTCCTGGAGTCCCCGTGAATGAAGTCATGATGGAATCCAAACTGCTCAATGATTTGAGTCACTTTGCCTTGGATGTTGTGGCTCCGTTTTGTATGGCGCTGTCCGAGTCTGCAACGATGGAATTTCGAGGATGGACCGTCGTGGGTCAATTGTTCGCCACGGGGGCCTTTCAAGTGCAAAATGTCGCTGTCACAGCACCCGAACAATGGGTCATTCAACTCGTGGCGCTCTACGTGGCATATTCAAGCCTCTTCAAACACGTATCGCACATGGCGGCCAGTCACTTCTTTTCTCAGGGTTGCACCGTGTCCACTTCGGCCAAGAATTATCGAGCCTTTACATTACTGTTTGAACCCTGTGGCATGAGTATGCACCAGTACAATACGCTCTCCTCCTTTGCAATGGATTGGGTTTCTTTGGAAGAAGGCCAAGTCATTGAAACATCGCCCGAGTCACTCTTTTGGTTGTACAAGGGAAGTGTCCAAGTACACAATCAACTGTCCAAGTCGTCGTACAATGTGAAATCCAACGCCATTACACGAAAGTGGACGGGCAATGATTTGCACGCTGGACTGTTGGGTGATTTGGACATGTTGCGAGAATTGGACTTGCCCTCCTCATCGTCCTCTCCTTCCCCGCTCGATGGAACCATGACGGAGTTGGTCGTGTCAGGAATTTTGAATCGATTGAGTTTTCTGGGATGTATACAGTCGGAGGATCAAGAATGTATGTTGTTTCATGACGACAGTAATGCCTCCATGGGTGAAACGTGGACTGTGGGTCCGGGTGGAGCCACGGTTCTACGGCTCGACACACAAGCGGCTCTTTCTTTGCTAAAGGACTACGACGAGTCTCTGGAAAAGCCTCTTCGCAGTATCCTCATGAAAGGAATTGAGTCCAAGCTGGGACGTGCCTTTGCCCAAGCTTCTTTGTAAATTGCCAATCGTTCGTGTGTTTTTTGTTTGGTTTTGTGTCTATCGTCTGTTTGCAGATTTTAAAAATAATACTCTGAATAGATCCTACTCTACCGAAAATTACATGTACATCTCCTTTCCAATCTCATTTTTGCGCAATACTGGGCCATCATGTCCCGAAGCTCTTGTTCTTCTACGGCCATACCGGGTGTACATTTGCGTTGCAGGTCCAGGCTCGTACATCCACAAGTGCATGAGTTCGTCCACGACCGATGGTTCCATCATGCTACTACTACCACTGTCTTGTTCATACGACGACAAGTCGTCTTCGTCCTCGTCGACATGATCGGTTTCCAGGACGGTATCGACCGCAAGCTGACGCAAGAGATCCATTTCGATTTGCCGACGACGACGTCCAGCACTTGTCATGAGAGTCACGGGGACAGTTTGGTGGTCGTCGTCGAGTCGGTTTTTGTGGACGTCATGGGTGGAAGCGACAAGATTTTCCAGAGTATTCCGGGCCTGATCCATATCTGGATTCGGAATATCACGGTTTTTCTTGTTTCTCTGACTATCACCGAGGTTGGTTTGTCCCTGCTTGTCAATGGTCGAGAAGAGTCTCGATGTTATTGTCCTCGTCGTCGCGACCCCTTGTTGTCTTGTCGTCGTCGTCTTGGACGTTCCGAACGATTGCAACCATGCTGCTTCGCAAACAGAACCGGATGTCCCTAACAACACAACAAGAAAGAGACAAGTAGAAGAAGACAAGGTCAAAGGAAGAGGAACATGGTCAGGCACACACTCTTGTTGTTTGGCAGGTAAGGTATTCGTATTTCGAATCTCGTTTCCCTCGTCTCTCGTCGTTTTATGTTTGGTTTGTGAGATGGATTTGTTCTTTGGCATTGATTCAATCACCGAAGACGCACGAAAGACCATGGAGCATGGAGACAGATTGCATGGAAGTCGTTGCAGATGTTGTTGTCGACAGACACGGCTGAAATGAGAAATGAAGCAAACGCTAACGGAGAGAGACCCCATCGCGCCCATCCGGGCATGCCGGCTGGCGCGATTGGGAGAACAGGAAACGGCCACATTTTGGTGCATTATCTGCTGCATCACCACAAACAACGAGCCACTGGAAATGGAATGCTTGGGTGGTCTTGCTGGAATCCTCAAACAGTACTAATAGTATGGGAATATCCGGACTCTTGCAAGGGTTAAGCCCTTTTTCAGGAACTCGAAATAATGTTCGAGACTTTTCCAATCAAGCTCTCGCGCCATAATCGAGCATCTCTACTAGAGGACTCACGAATATAACCAATATAAATATAAGATCTTCTGTACTACTTTATGTCACAGTGTATATCCTGCTTTTCCCTTTCATTACCGTTTCCACGTATACTTGTCCTACAATAGCTCCGAGGTTCCCTGGATGTACTACAAGTACATCATAATACAGTTCTTCACTAAAGCATACGAGTACTGGATACTGGTTACTGGTACATCTTAAGACTCCCCGTCATTCCATACCACTGACCACGGATATTATTACTCGCTATATATGGGTGGAAAGATTGGTAGTAGAAGGCTAGGACATCCTCAAAGCAAGTGGGTAGCCAAGAAGCATCAAGGAGGTACCTATTACCTATCGTGCGTAGACACTTTTATAGTGCACAACAGGGTTGATCATGCCGTAAGCCGTTACCCGCAACGGTACATCCAAGGAGATTAGGTAGTGCCAATTGGAGCCTTCGCCGTGAACATGCGGCTTTGATTCACTCTCATTGATCTCCACAATAATCAAAAGGCGCTCCATCCATGGCTGACTCCTGTCCGTGACCCATCATGGGAGGTCTTGTGGTCGCTTGGGATACCACGAGATTGCCACATAACAAGATACATGAGGGTAGCCATTATGCGAAAACAGGGCACATGGAAAGATCTAAACCGAGCAGTGCTACCACATGCATTATTGATATCACACTCTATTACATACGTGGTATGGCGAGTCCTCGTAACACATGGGCGACATACTATCGCTGCTAGATTGAGGACATGGAGCCATTCAATCGGTGATAGAGCCATGAGGAACGAGCAATCTTGGAGTACAATAAATTCCGCAGCATTATGGCGCTCCATCGTCAAACTGAATCTCAAAGTAAAGATGAAGAAAAAACACTGGTTTTGTCCCAACGCCGTTCAGATGCGACGAAAAGCGGCGAGTACAGAGATGTGATCTTTCTAGCCCAATGTGGTCCAGCAAAAGTAATCAGGCGCAAATCATCATCCGCGCATGGAAACGACACGGCCATGGAACGATACTCGATGGCATGCCAATTCAATGCACAGACCATGATTTGCCCTTAAGAGAACTACAAACCAGACCAACATCAGAAATAAGACCACTCTTCACCATGCCAATGGAGAGCAAATCATCATCTGCGCATGGAAACGACACGGCCAAGGAACGATACTCGATGGCATGTCAATTCAATGCACAGACCATGATTTGCCCTTAAGAGAACTACAAACCAGACCAACATCAGAAATGAGACCACTCTTCACCATGCCAATGGAGAGCAAATCATCATCCGCGCATGGAAACGACACGGCCATGGAACGATACTCGATGGCATGCCAATTCAATGCACAGACCATGATTTGCCCTTAAGAGAACTACAAACCAGACCAACATCAGAAATGAGACCACTCTTCACCATGCCAATGGAGAGCAAATCATCATCCGCGCATGGAAACGACACGGCCACAGAAGGATACTCGATGGCATGCCAGTTCAATGCACAGACCATGATTTGCCCTTAAGAGAACTACAAACCAGACCAACATCAGAAATGAGACCACTCTTCACCATGCCAATGGAGAGCAAATCATCATCCGCGCATGGAAACGACACGGCCATGGAACGATACTCGATGGCATGCCAGTTCAATGCACAGACCATGATTTGCCCTTAAGAGAACTACAAACCAGACCAACATCAGAAATGAGACCACTCTTCACCATGCCAATGGAGAGCAAATCATCATCCGCGCATGGAAACGACACGGCCACAGAAGGATACTCGATGGCATGTCAATTCAATGCACAGACCATGATTTGCTCTCGTCTTGAAGAAGTATAACCATCAGAGTTCTTGAAGACGGAACTGATATGTTTTCCGTTACAGACACCGCGGACTGGCGATCAGATCCAAATTTGCCATTGCCTCCAGGCAATGGCAACCAAGCGCCTTCGTGTCACAGACTATCTGTGTACATCCATCATGTCCGAACAGTGATGAATCCAAAAGAGGTTTCCACAGAGTTGAGTTGATGAGGAAGTTGACCTGACAAAACACATGTTTGCAAACATTATCTTACCGGTCGGATCTCGTCACTGGGACATGAAGCTGTAGTAATTCCTCAGAGTCTGTCTCTGTGATCTCCTGTCATTGGCGTCGTTCCTGCGATCCGGTCCTCATGATATTAGAAACAGCCCAAACCAAGCAAACCATCGTTCGACTATCGGAAATCGGACGCTCTGGCGTCAGATGGAATTCAATGACTCATGGGTTCAATGTTGATACCAGGATATGCGCTTTTCAGTGTCATAAGCACGAAACGGGTTTATTCACGTCAAGGCAAAGGAGGTCTCATGGTATCACGCACCAAATCAAATGTGATGAATCCACGAACAAGAGAACCACACACAAACCCAGGTCATACAATTTGCTGTGGCTAACTTGTTCAACAACAATTGCAGTAGCCCTTCGATGAACCTCAACTGTTACTCGTGCCGGGTCGCAACAAGGTCCACGGTGGACTCGGGGGTCGAAAGCTTGATTAAACTCTCGCTTTCGGTTACCATGCACCAAGGATGTTCAACATCGATGCACGGCGCTGTGCTCACATTGGTAGACATGATTCGGTCTCAACGTACCGTGTGTCCCCCGAAAGATACAGAGAGCTCATTACATGAGAAGAATGAATTTAGTCAGCGACGCATTCGCAATTCAAAAAGTTAACTTTTTTTGGGACGAAAGCGAAGAGACCTACATCTGCTCTTTTTGGAAAGAGCTAGGTGCGCTATCTAACGTAAAGCCTCTTTAGCACGGCCATGAAATGACTCCCTGTTCCTATTGGAATCATTGTAAAGAGTATGGTTCAGGCTAAATGATCCTGTCACAGATCGATCGTATCGAGATTGGAGATTGGGATTTGTTCATTCCCGACTGTGGAATGCATACCAGCAAAGGACCGTATAGGCTTGCAGATAAGTAGACCGGTCTTCCTGCACTTGCCTGAGACCAGGCTGTATCATGCTCTTGAACATTCTGGTCAGAGTTAATGTTCTTTTGCTAGGCCCTGTTCCCGATGTCCACTGCCTCTCGTGTCGGAGTCCACAAACAGTGTGTTGCTCGTCCGTGATACTTTTGCACCCAGACCTATTAGTAACACCTCGCTCCGTAAACGTAATACAATAGCTCCTGTGCATCTCAGAGGTTTGTATTGCCAACTTGAAAAGGCCAGCGACATAAGGCGTTCCATTTCCATCTGTAATGGGATAATTATGGCCGCTTTCAGCTCAACGTTCAAGCTAAAGTGTAACGTGCGGTCTCCTTAATGTCATCTACGTATAGACGTGGTAGTTTCGTCTCGTCGACGAGAACATACCCAAAACCAGCAACGTCCGCCGCAAGGGACATCGAACATGATCCAGCGTGCGGGAAATGGCCGTTTTGTGACACCTCAGGTTGATTGGCACATTCCTTCTCGTTCTTTGAAAGTTTGTCGTCAGGTAGAAGATGGTTCCTCTGCGGTTTCCACACTTCGTCGCATACGCATATGAAATGTCTCAGATCGTCGATGAAATCATACAATGGTGCAAAGCCGTTCGATATCAGTATGCAGCCGCTGAAAGTTGTTTCCAGTACTCTAGTCAATGGGCTAACAGGCCGCGTTTACCATCTTCATTTCTCGGTGAGTCCAAACGTGATTTTCATGCTTCAATGCCACAATTCGTTGCTCAGAGGGCGTGATGACAGAGATGCCATTGTCATGGTTTTACTCGTGGCAAGTCATCATCCGAGTGTTGCATCGGTACTACGTGGAATGCGTATTGCTGAGTCGATACTTGGATGATGATTTGCTGTCAGCCAATTCAATATTGGTGGTCCGTTGAGATTTGTAAACAAGATTCTAAATCTAAACGATAGACACATAGTTTTGCCGAAGGCCTCTGAAACCAAAAATGGCTCCAGGGCGGGGAAGGGGAAATTTTAAGATTAGCTAACTAGAATCGTTGCGATCTCGAACTCGTCTCGTAGTCGTTGCAAAGATGCTGAACCCAAGAAGAGTGAGCTCTTCTCACCAGGGTGTGGAAGTTGGAAAATCAGCCATTAGACTTAACTTCCCAACTAATAATTCATTAGACAGTTTACTGTGATGCGACTTGTACCCACTAGTTAATGCAACATGTCAAATCACAAAACCACGATACAGAATGAACTTGCAACTAATAGTCTAACACGACTAAGGTACTAACTTGACTAGATTAAATATGGTTCCAATGAAGAACCTGCAACTTAACTTAGACTAACTTTGAAAGTCGTAGTTTCTTTTCTGAGTCTGCAACTAGACTAAACAAGTCCAAGTTGCAACTTTGCCCCTTGTAATTAAACTTCATCCCTCTGTCACCTCCATAGTTACAACTATTAGTTGCAACTTCTTTGTTGTCGTAGTCACAAACAACAACTTTTATTCAGAGGAACCATTCACTCTTATCTGTTTCTACGTATTTATTCACACTCTTCCTGCACATATTTACCAATATCACTCCCAGAGGAGTAGAACGTTCACGACTCACGACAGAGGTTCAACCAACACTCACAACTCACAACTCTCAACCTCTCAACATTCACCAATCCACTGTCACCTGTCACCTTTACCTCTGTTCCTTTCCATCAACGACACAACCTTCAGTTTTCCTGCCCTTCTCATTTCTCATTGCCACTATTATTTCCCCATCCTCAACCCCATGCATCTTATATTCAAGTACAATGGAAGCATCAGATGACCGTACCATCGACCTCCATGTGACTTGTCACCAAGTCATCACTGTGACCCATATTCCAATGTCGTTCATGACCATGATGCTAGAGGACTCAACTTTGTTAACCACTCCCTTGGAAAAGGCGACACAAGACTTGGCAATGGAGAACATAAAAGATGTGGTGTTGCTGTGGCTTACCCGGTACAATGGAAGTCTGCACTACCAACAAGTCGACTATCCATCCAACACAAGCCACCCTTGTTTATCTCCCAGTCGCATGTCATTCGAAAGCTTACTGAACACTGTCTGTCGAATAGTGTTTACGGGTCTGTATTCCCAAGAAGATGACTCATTCCAAGTCACATACGAGATGAACCCCCCCACCGACGACCTCCCCTTCATCTCCATTGAAGGAAAATGCCGACCAATATTTTCTTTGCCTTCCTCCAATGGTCTCAAAGCTTTTCAAAAATTCAATGCCGATTACCATCAGCAAAACAACTACACTAAACTTTCCGTGGAATGGAATCTTCTAACCTGGATGACCCGACACAATGCCAGAATCCAGGTTAGAAATTCCTTTGACCTACGGACAGAGTGTCCTATTTGTATTAGTCCAAGCATCGACATCGTTGTTGAGGACATTGTTGCGCATACTAAGAAGAGCACGAAGGAGGATGACCGTTACTCAATGAAACTGGATACAACAACGTCCCCTCCTCCTATTGATACAAGTCCTCCATCAACTCCAGTTGCCAAAGCTTCTCAATCTACCATGGGCCCAAATAGCAACAACGCTTCTACTTCTGTCACCCATGAATATTGGGCTTCTTCTCCTGTCATTGATGAATATTGGACCAAGCGACAATTTTCCCCCACTGCCCATGTCTTGACTCGGCAAAGAAAAACTGTTCTCTGCCATGCTTTATTGCAATCATGTTCCGCCAAGGAACAGATAGTCTATGGCGACAGACACATGCCTGGGACACCTGCAATTACCAAACCTGTCATGACCAGAATGTTTCGCCCTTCCATCCCCATTAGAAACCAATCCACAATTGATTCCCGGCTGTTTTTACTTGATAATCTTTCCCATTTACGTCGGTATTTCCTTCAGTCTGGTTTGGAAGCCCCCAGAGACACATGGTCCGAATGGATTACCAACAATATGTCGGAATATGAAGACTCTGACCCAGCCTTCATGTGTCTCATTGTTATCTTGATGAGCTCGGCCACATCAGATCAAAGTCTCTCTCAAGTGATCCCTCGCTTATTCCAATCGGGCATCACTAGTGCACAAGGAACAATTGAAGTGTCAACATATTTTGGGATGGATGTTTTCTGTAGTTTGTTTGCAGAAACAGGACGGTATCGTGTCAATGCGGAACGCATAGTCAACGCCGCGGACTATTTCGTCCAGCGACACAAAGGTCGCATTCCTAAAGACATTTCCCTTACTGAGCTTATGACCTTACCTGGAATTGGCCACAAGACGGGAACAATCATTCTACAAACGGCATTTGGCCGGACGGAAGGAATTCCCTCAGATATTCATGTTATCCGATCAACTAAGGTTCTCAATTGGACGGAGTCTCATATCAATGACGGCATGGAATGCTCTTTGAACCTTCAATCATGGCTTCCTAAAGAACGATGGGAGGAAATCAATCCTTTATTTGGTTCTCTAGGACAACTACTTAACAAACCACAGACCAGAAGCAAGTGCCAAGAACAAATGGAGTCTTTTATTGTGGCTCACTCTCATGACAAATCCGAATCTAAATCTCCAGCGAATCTTCGCCATCTCAAGTATTTCTTTCTGCAGTTGATAAAAGAATATACTAAATGACTGTCAATATATTATATTTACCAAAATGCACTGCGATTATGGATGTATAGTATCCGTGACGTTTCTTCCATTGTCACCTTCAGTGACGTTCGTGGTCGGAGATCAACTGGTACCGTCATTGTCCGCACTTGAGACTTCCTTCTCTGCAAGTCTTGGGCTTCTTCTCGTTGGCGAGTCGTTTGGGGTTGGGGGTGGTTTGCGATTGTCTTTCTTGCGTGGTGTTCTAACCACAGTTCTTGCGAGTGCCTCAGAGAGTGAATTCTGCTTCGTCCGTTTCCTTCCTTTTTGAATAGTTGAAGAGGCTTTACGTTTCCCACTATCTCCTTTCGTGCCTTCATTGGCATTTGCAACGGGCAGACTAGCAACAGTCTTCTCCAACGCGGTTTGTTGAATGAGTTCATTCTTTCTTTCCTGGATGGCTTCTTTTAACGCCGTGTCAGAATCTTCCTTGTCTTCGTCATCGTCGTAAGGAGCAGCAACTTTTTGATCCAAAGCCTCTAGTTGGTCTTCATCTCGTGGATCGTCTACCAGATCAACCAATTCGACGTCGTCCCATGTCGCATCGCTCACAACTGTCTTCTTATCAACCTTTTTGACCGACTTGAACTTGTAACTTGTTTCCGCCTCTATGCCGTGGGCACCAATAGTTCCGGACAGTTCGTAGAGTTCCAGCTTCGACGTTGCTCGTAGTACCGTTTCCATCCGAGTCATATCGGATTGTGTCGGTGTGGCTTTTTCCAGTGGGACAACAGGAACTTGTGTTCCTGTTGCCGGAGTGCGTTGTTGTGCGGTCTGTTGTACCTGACTGACTTCTTCCCCTTTAGATTCCTGGCTGAGATCTATCACCTTCTTTGCTTGGCGGCCACTGGCTGCCTTTTTTTCGTCGGAGGTCGCGCCTTGTTTGAGTAGCTTTTCATTCTTGACAATCTCAGAGCGCACCTCCCTTGTAATACTTTCCATAGTGCGCATTTCAAAGTTCTTGTCTAGTTGGCGTCTCATTAAGGGATTCCTATCCATGAACGACGACCGAGAGAACACGCGTTCCTGGAATGCGTTTGTCGCAGGTTTCGATATCCAAATCAAGGCACTAGGAAAGAGTTTGGGGAATAGCATCTTGTTGTCGGACCACCATTTCAAGACGTCAAAATATTTCCCAACGACATGGAAATAGTGTTCCGTACAGGCCAACTTGAATTCTTGTTGTTTTTCAGGGTTCCACGAACCAGATAGTTTCAGAAATGCGGCAGTGGGATACTGGCGAATCAAGTCCTCCCAGGATCCATGGACAACGTTCTCGCAAAATTCGAGATAGCGTCCGAACTGTTCATCACACATCTTGTATAGCTTGGCTCTATCAACTTGGTCATCTGTACTGGTACTTGTCGCCGTCGCCTCCATTAGTGCAGCATTTTCTTTCTCCTTGGTGATGCGATGTGTCTTGAAGATGTTAAAGCAGTCCATTACATTCGAGACAGCTTTTGGGACTGAAGACTCTTCCTCTTCGTCCTCAATGATCTCCACAGGTGTACTTTCCTTTTGTTGTTCACGTTCCTGCTGATTCGACTTGGATTGGGGATTGGTGCCATTCTTCTTTGGCTGCGAGAACTTGCGGACAATGTCCATCACAAATTCTTTCCGAATCCGTTTAAGACTCTCATCGTCGTAAACATTTATGGTTTTCAGTATGTTGGGACCATAAGATGCAAGGAAAGGATGTCCACACATGGCGTGTTCAGCGTGGGAGTCATGGCCTTCCTCAATGTAGTTTGTATATTCCACAAGTACTCGCTCGATCAACAATTGACTCTTTTCTGACAATTTGTCGTATGTTACAATGTCTCGATACGATTGAAGCTTGGCGATGGTGAGACTGGCATCCCATGGGCGTGCATTAGGCCCAGTAACAGTCAACACGGGCACTCCCTTATCTTTCATAACTTCCACACAATGCTTACTGGTGAAGATTTCCAGCAATGAACAAGCCGATGCAGAAGGGTCGTCAACTTGGAGTGACATGGAGACTTGTTTGAGTGGGGCCAAGATTCCCTCGAATTCGGCCAAGAGCTGCCAGTCCTCTTCAGAGGGATAATGTTTAATGAATTCGTCGTCCTTGTACTCAAATTGCTCTTTTGCATACATATCCGTTACAAATTTGTTCCGGAATAGGTCATGAAAGGTAATGATGCAGCCTCCAACACGGGTTGTATTCGGCATAGAGACTTTGATGACCTTCCTCCCATGTTTTAGGGCGTAGGAACGTATCTTTTCAAATCTTTTGGCACGCGAACTCATCATCCATGCTGCAAATTTGAAGAATTTTCTATAAACAGTCATGAATTCCTCGTTACTGTCCACCACTTCGCCTTTTTTTTCCGGACTGCCAGACCTGTGGAGTGTTTCAAGATCAGTTCGGCCCTGTGCATGTCGCACTTGCCGCCTGTCTTATTACCCACTATATACTTTCCAGCCAACACGGCGGAGTTCGTGTTGTCATTCACGGAGGCAGAGAGGTCTTGTTGCGTAAAGCCGACAGCGTTGAGGATTGATGAGGTGTGGTCGGCTACTTGTTTTGCTGTATGACCCTTTGTTGAGCAAAGGCCAATCGGGAGTCTGTAAGATTTACAGTTCCGAGGATCGGTGAACATCAAACAAACCCCAAGGACATCCTTGTCATTTCCCTGCCAGATGTCGTGTGTAATCGTAGAAAAGGCGATGGGTTTGTTGCATAGATCATGGTACGCTTGTCGTACGTTTTCTCCAAGTTCCGTAACGGTCTTGAGAAAATCATTGTAGGACTCCAATCTCATCCGAGTGATTGCTTTGTTGCTTATGGAACAGTCCTTTTCCTTGAGCTTTGGGGCGTTGGCAATTGCACACTTGAGAAGATCTCTAAACGATTCCTTCTCAACAGTTGATGCCGGGAAACCACAGTCATTCACGAACTTATAAATTGACTGATGAAACATTACTCTGGCATCTTGTTTGCTAACCATTGTGCCAGAATACATGGAAATGGGTTGTTGAGTAGGGTCGGTTGCAACAGAGGCAGTATCTTCCACGACTTCGGGGTGGTATTTACCAAAGTGTGTGCTGATGTTGGACGAAAGGCCTCTGCCAAGACCAAGGAGACATTTGTCGAGACTAACAGTTGGGTCGTCGAAGCAATGTGGACAAACAACAAGCTTCTTTACAATGGAATGATAGCCATCGTTCATTTCTTTGTCTTCGTCAGAAGCTGACTCTAACAATTGCAGACACGAAAATAAACCTGGCATTTTCCCCAAATTGACAGCGGGGTTTGATTTTAAGGTCTTCTTCGTGCTGGTCAATTTCTTGAAGTTCAGGTAACGAACTTTTCCAAAGAACGAATTTTGGCAATTTCGAAAGAGCTTCTTCGGAGGTGGACAAAACGAGACGTATGATTTCTCTTGTTTGATTTCATCCTTTCGGCTTTGTGTCAAGGGTCCCTCGTCCGTAGGAGCAGGAGCAGCAACTTGTTGAGAGTTGTCTTCATTGTTGGCTGTTGTAGGAGGCGCCTGGTTTTCATTTTCTCTTTCATTGGTTGTTGTCGGTGGGTTCGTGGGTTCTTCATTGTTGTCGTCACCTCCAGTTGCTGACGATAGTCGAGCTTCTTTGGAGGATTGAGATGACTGCTGTTTTCTTTGGGGAGCCATGGCATACATGAATGTCGCTGATGAAAGACTGGAAACAGCAGGGGAGTTCAAATCTACTTCAATGTCCTCGATTGGCAACAAAGACATGTGCTTTCAACCAGAGATTGGTTGTTTGATTCCGACAGTGTCAACTGGAAAAATCACACCTCATTCGTGTGCTGTAACGCTGCAACAAGCCACAGCAGAGGTGAAGAGATTGTGTGTTGGGTTCAGTGTTAAGAGGTAAGAAAGAGGTAAGGGGCCAGTACCGATTATATCTTGTTGACTGTGTTTGTTACTGTAGGATAGTGCGAAGTGACCAAGTGTCAAGTGTCGACAGTCGACACTGACACTAGTTGCAATGAAGTAAAATTACAACTTGATTTGGAGAATTTAGTTCTAATCTTGAGACTTGCAATTAGACTTCAGACTTCGAGTCACTAAGTGGAGACATGTAACTTGATTGAACTATGTGAGAAAATTGCAACTTGGATAATTACATTGGTGTGTGCCAATGTTCCGGTAATAAGAGCTTGTAAATAACTAAGTTGGATGGGTCCAAGTCAACTTCGATGAAAAATGTGAGCAATTTGACTTTGTGAAAAAAGTTCGTTTGAGAAAGGCTAGTAATGTGATTTGATTTGTGAAATTATGGTGAAAAAGTTCAAAAGTTGCAGAACTTAGAAAATTTTTCGCTAGTGACTTCCACACCCTGCTTCTCACGCTCCAACGACTCTGCATCAGGGTCATCCTAAAACTTCCGATTGTGGGAATCAAATCGGATGCTCGCCTCGCGTCGAGGAGGCGGAGCAGTCGCACCTCTGTTGTCGGTCGCGGAGTCTGGCCAGCATCAGCCACGTCACTCCACCCAGTACAGACAAGACGAGTAATGTATACTCGTACTCACTCTTTTCAGTACATATTGAGCAAATAATCAGAAACCATGGTATCCGACACAGTCCGACTCGCATCCGAACCGACCACTGACCACAAAAATGACTGTCCATCATCTCGCTCTACCCCTGCGAGAGGGACAGATACATCTCTAATAGAAAGGTAGAGGAGATGTATGTGATTGTCATGCTCCCATTACCGCATGCCATTTTGGCACCTTCTCGTCCCTAACTCAGCACGCATGTTCTAAATCATGCTCTTGAAAGTCAACTCATCGATAAGCATCTGATTCAAATCATGGAATAGTTCGGAGCAACAATCTCCCCATTCTCGAACCTTGTTAAAAGTCCGACTATCCAAGGTTCCAATGGACACCGTTCCCGAATGCCAGTATCGATATCTCTGTGGCTGTGGACGAAGTACCACGCATGATGAAGAAAGAGGACTTCTGCAATGACGCAATGAGTCGAATCACTTAATTCCTTCACTAACCCGTCTTGAATATCAAACGTCCACATCAGGATTCCTGGGCTGCACAAGTTGTTGTCTTCTAGCCCACAACAGAAGGGTGTGATTGTTCAGTTGCCATAATGAAAGAGAGCTTAGAGAGGAAGGACAGCGGGAGGGAAAGACCCTTGTTCCTTCCCTCCGTAAACTGAACTGGTGTTGACCATGGACACTTTGGATGAAGAATTCGGAGCAGCTCATCAATATTACGATGCGGAACATGAATGGTTTGCCCATTTCGGAGAACCGTCTTGTTATGTCACTCCAATCATTGCTCGGTCTTGATCTGACATGGGCTGATGATCCATAAGACTGTGTTTTCTTGCTTTCACAGGCCCTGCGCACTGTAGGCCAAACAAAAGAGCAAATCATCATCCTAGCGTCGAAAAGACAAGCCATGGAAGACGACTCGATGGCATGAAGTGTCAATGCTCGAACGATGATTTGCCGTCGGCGGCCTGTGTCAAGGGAGGCAATATCTCTGCTCATTGTCCTTTCAACCATCGTCGGTGATGAGAGAAACAAAAGGAGCAAATCATCATCCGCGCGTGGAATAAGCAAGCCATGGAAAAATGCTCGATGGCTTGGAGATTCAATGCCCGGACGATGACTTGCTCCGCTTGTCTTCATCACTGCTTGCTTGTCTGCTTCTCCAGCTGGAAGGGGCCTTGTACTCCATCGTGAATTCCAAACATGTGAACGGAGAGCATATCATCATCCGAGCATGGCAGAACCAAGCCATGAAGGGGGCGCAATGGCTCGCAGATTCGAAGCACGAATCATGATTTGTCGTCTTCTCCGCATGCTACCCGATCATATGTATGGCACACTGATCTGTTGGTGCGAATATCAACCTCGACGATGCCATTCTATCCATTTGAAAAAAGAGGGTCGGATCAAGAGACTCCAAATACATCCGGATCCTTCGAGCAACATACTCTCTGGAATGGACATGGTCTACTCTGAAATAGCGGTGGCGATTCCACTTTTTCCCCACGCATTCCTGAGTACGTTGAATACATGGCAGCTGATAAGAGAGCGAACCACACTTGACCAGAAGCCACTGGCTTCATTTTGCTTCTACGTACCTTCCACTTTCAACATTGCAATCCGCTGCGGTTTCCATAAAACCATTGATGTTCTCTTGTCACTTGGTCTTTTTGTTGACGACAACGTCTCTTTACCACATTTTGAGCTTCAAGACAGCGTATCTTTGTGTCGACAACTCGTTCGAGTGGAGAGTTAGTTGTGGGCTATTGGGAGCTATGTACTCCTATGAAGAGTTGATAGCTATGCGAAAAGCCAAAGCCATGCGACATAGTTTCATGGCTAGAGGATTCGTGACCTTATCTTGGGATTCTGATCCAAAGGCAACCACCCAGTATAGTCTAGCAACCACGAAAATTTCTCAACAATGCAACAAGGATTTGTGCGAGAGTCGTTTTCGGTCATATATTGAGGCAGGACGACGCGTGAGCTGGATGAACAGAAGTGTAGATAACATGACAATCTAGAAGAAAGCAACAATGGCTGGTTTCCTAGAATGTCTCAACAGGTAAAAGACGATTTACATTTTGATCAGTACAAGATGTGCTATCCAGTTGGTGAAACACACTCACTACAGTGCCGCATAGTCGACGCATATACATGCATATGAGTAGCCCTCTAGAACAGCTCATATATCGACCAAAGAATAATTTGTTTGGCCTAAAACGATGAATAATCAATTCCCAGAGAGCCCGTGACGCTTATGATAATCAAGTGATTTTGAGCATCTAGAATCCGATGCTGCTCTTACGTTGCATTCCTGACTTCTGACGGCTACCATTGTCAAGCAGCAATGGTGAACAATGGAGAGTGAGTAGTAGAGCTGTAGTCCCACTTTCACATTGTATCATACCTCTGCTGGCTCACGGGACACCAGCGAGAACACAACACTTGTTGGGGTAATTCATGCCTGAGAGCTGCGAGTGTTCGTTATTCTTTTGTTTTTATGTGACTGTGACAGCAGGTGCTGACCTGGACGGTAGGTGTCCCTGAGGATCGAAATTGAACATGGGATAATGACTATGGATCGTGAAACAAAGCGTTTCGCGACCATAAAGGCAATAAGCTGCAGAATGAAGGCAAGTCTGGGAATCTCATTTTGATTTCCAATCCGACTCAATTCATTTGTGCACCATCTCATTCGATTTTCCTCACGTGACAAGCTCAATCATTTAGCCACCTGACCCTGTCGTTGTTTCATGGAAAAGATGAAGCAGAACCACAAATCAAAAGCATCCAATAACGAGAAACGAAGCCATACTTCCGACGCCTTGATTCATGTCCTTGACGAAACTGCTTTCTCGTTCACCTACAAAGCTATTGTCTTGCGCACCTCTATAAGGTTTGCGCAATAGCAAGCGTCCCATGATGGATTCCGTTAAACGCCTGGCATCGGAACCACAAGTTTATCTGTGTTGTTGGCCGGTCATGTCATGTCAGCGATGAACCATCAAGCAGTTTTCTTCCCGTCTTGGCATGGCGACAGATTCAAGGCAATCAATCAATATTCTCTCCATTGACAGCAAATAATTCCTTGTTTGTCGCGACATGGGGCGTCTTTGATGAACAGTGACAGAGTTGGAAACAAAAAACTGCAAGTTGCCAACCAGTGACCATGCTTGATGTATACACAGTCAAACGAGAAAGGGCATTTTGGATATTTTTGTTCCATGTTCAATTTGAGTGAAGATTGAACCTTCGAAGTTATGCCGCCTGGCTCGAAATCGTCACACAATACGCGTATCATAGTATGATGTATGAGTATATTATCCGCGGATCCGATCCGTAGCACCGCGGTGCAGGTCCAACCTCTATATATTAAAGAGTATTATTCGTACCCAGGATAAGAATTTTAGTAATTTTATCCTCATTTGAGTCGCACAAACCATCATTTTTATCCTGCCACTGCTTATCTCGTAACCAATAACGGTGATTATCCTAGCCATAAAGCGTCTTATTTGTAGTGGGATAAGGTTCATTTTCCTTCTGTCCGTCGCTCCATACATAGGGATGGTCATTCTCGAATACCACGCCTGTCTATCAAACTTGCCCCATACCTATCGCAAGCACGGCCAAAGACGAATTACTGGCAATGCGTTTGAGTCATTCTTGGAAAACCACAAACAACATCCAATGATGCAATGGAATGACTCTCTTTACGATCTTTAAATCCTAACGTAGCAGGAGGTGGTCTCATTTCATTAATACAGATCTGTTATTTTCGTTACTTTTGACATGCCGCGAACGAGTCGAGCCAACCCATCTCCCCTTCGTAGATCGTCGTCGTCTTCTCGTCGCTCCAGAGGACGCAATGACAATGATGGAGATGCCCTCAATGGGAACCGACCTACTACGGCAAGGACTGAGAATACTCCTGAGGCTAATAGTCGTCGTATTCTATTTCCTGACATATCTGCCTTAACCCCTACAACCAACACCAACAACACAACCACTGCAGCTCAATCCACCCCAAACTCGCGCAACCCAAGCAACCCAAACAACCCGAACGAGGACGAGGTTACGGTCAACAACAACACCCCCCCATCCAATTCTCGCCGTACGCAATCCCAGTCGTTATATTCGATAGCCCGTGGTACCACAGAGCTTCCCCAGCCCCGCATGCGCATGAGTGTGACAGAGATGCGAGCTGTGACCCACCAGATAATGGATACGCTTATGCGAAAGAATACACGCGACGCCTATAAGTATCGAATTTTAGAGTTTCGAGGATTTTGTGCTTCAATCTACTACTTTCAACCGGAATGTACGCGCTACACCGTGACGGGAGAAAAGCTTTATCAATTCATGTTTTATCAAGTGTTTCGCGACCAAAAAACCAGTCACAAACACCCGGGAGTATTTGACGAATTGGACTACGACCGCTTGGGAGAAAAATACCTAGCAATTCTTGATGACAACGATGGTACAATTATTGGCCATGAAACAGAAATTTTGGAAGCCTTGGAACCAAGAAACCCGCTTGGTTTTTCTTCAGTATCCACCTACCGATCGGCGGTTCGCAAATTGTATGATTACCAGGCCGAAGAAGGTAATGGAAGCAACTCGCTTCACTGGGACACCCAGATCTGCACGCGTAGCGTTAAAAATCTTTTGAAAATTGTACAGGTAAGTACAACAAATTTGAAACGAATTTGGCAATACAAATCTAACCAGTGAATTACTCCCCAGGGTCGATCAGCCCGTGTGGCTAAGAAGAATTATAGGGAAAAAGTGAAGGAATGCTCTCCTTTCGAGCACACCAAATTAGTAGGCAAGATCGAAGAAGTTTTTTGGCTCGCCGGTTGTGGAGAAAATGTTGTTCGCAGTACCTTCACATCATTGCGCAATCGCTTTTCGTTCCTAATGAATTATGCCTCCATTCTTCGGAGCGAGAGCTTGCACATGGCGGAACTTTCTGACCTACGCGTGTTCCCTATTAAATGCAAGCAGGACCATGACTCAATGGATATCATGCTTATGCAGTTTTTCACTGGGAAAACTGTGCAAGCGGATTCCCCTTCGCAATTCGCGCGCGCTACCCGTCACCGTGATGTTTTCACCTGCCCGATTGGTGCTTTAGCGACGTACCTTGTCTACCGTTTCCAAGCCAACACCGAGTTCATCCCTGGACACAATTTTCCAGATCTCCGCGACAACTCTTCATGGTTCGACATTAAGTTGTTGGTCGAACTTGGGTCCGACGATTGTCGTCAGATGGACCAACAATGCTTCCGTCGCGAACTCTCCAAAGTCTTCAAAAAGCTCGGTATAGTATCAGACCATGTGACGCACTGGTGTCGTCACACGGCGCCGTCTCACTGCGAGTTCAAAGAACTCTCTCCAGATTTTGTCAAACAACTCGGTACGACCTCTATTTTTGTTTTTCTTGTTCAATCCCTTACAGCAATCGTACTCTCACTCTTCCTGTTATATTTTACTACACTAGGGAACTGGGAACGCGACACTCAAGAATCTCGGTACAGTGCGAAAGTACCGATTTCAGCCATTCGCTGCATGGCCGGCTTTGAGGTTGCAGATGGTTATTGGCTTCCTCGGGGCAATGTGACAATTCCTGAGGAGGTGGAAAGTCTTGTTTGGCCCTGGATTGATAGCGCAGAGGATTTTGTTTTAGGCTACGTGGACGACGAAGGCAATCAGGAAGACGAAGATGATCTCCGTCGTGCAGAACACCCCACAGCGATTGAATTTCTACGTATGCTCAAGTTTCTACGCAAAGTTTTCCTACAAGACATGGCTGCGATGATTGTTCTTTTACAATCATCGAATGACAGTCGTGCTGAAAAAAGACTTTCTCACGATCTTTTTTCTCGTTTTCCTCTCTTTTCTGCTGCTTCGTTTTCCGAGTTCACGGAAACCATGCGTCTTCATCTCCAAAAAGTCAACGATGTCAACAACGAACCCAGTGTTGCTTTGCTCGACCGTTTCCTACCTGGTATCAACCGACGCTTTGACCAAGTGTCAGACGGAGTGATCAAGCTGGAACGGTCAATGGAAGACGTACACAGTCAAATCCAGGACGGTGTTCTCTCGTCGGCGGAGAACTTCCATCAACTAGAGCTTCGATTGACAGAGAATGCGAAACGACGCCAGATCCAGCTAACATCGACACTTGGTTCTTTTTTTTCTCGCGGTGTCAGTGAACGCGCTACGGAAATGGAGGAATTTGTCATCAACAACACAACAAACACCTCAACGACAAACAACGAGTACACAACAGTTTCTCCTTTTGGCCAATCTACGAGTCCCAATGTTGCGACACCCAACGACAGTCCACCCGCTTTGATGACGGAGATGTACTCACCACAGGAAACAGACGCAACAACAAGTCCCACGAACAGAACAAACCCTGACGACAACGATCAGGACGACAACAACAATGAAGAAGAAGACGAGTTTATTTTGGTCTCTAACAAAATTTTGTCCTGTCGTTTCATTGGCAACAACAGGATGCTCAGTCTGTCCGATATCTACAAGGAGTTTTTTGGTCTGGATATCTACGAAGGGGTTCCTATAACCGGTGGTTTTTTTGGATTGGAACAGAAATACAAGTCTAAGTGGCGCACAGGATATTCAGCAGCAGACAAGAATTTTTTTTCTCGCGTCCATGCACTGTTGAGAGGAGTGGCAGCTAAAGCAGGAGTTGATGTCGGTATGTGGAACAACGCAGTGGAAAATCAGTGTACTGCATGGGACGAATTGGTGAAGTCCAAAGGCGTTGCGGGGACACTTCGTTTTTTACAGAGCAACGGTGAAATTTGTAAGAAAGGGAAACGCAAGCGTTCAGAGAACTAACTATCAAAGGATGTCGCCTTTCAAAAAGCGGGTGGTGGTGGGAAAAGTATTAATCTTAGTTATATGTTAGTCTCTATACCTAGAGCTATTCCAATCAGTAGTACTTTAGTTTTCGGACATAGCTTCCTCTTCGAGACCCCTGATTCGCTCTTCCATGTTCTCTAGCCGAACCGTCAAGCCTTCCATCTGCTGCACCAGCGTTTCCAACATTATTTCCATGCGCTTCGATACATAACCAGAAGATCCAATACCATCTGGGGTGTCTACCCCCGTCCCGTGACGCACCCCTCCTTCTGAGAACACTTCTTCCGGCACATTCACGGAGATTCCCTCTCTCCGATGTCGAGTAGTCGGTCCAGTGTCCACGACATTGGCTTCATTCTTTTTTTTCTTGATAATGTACTGGTTACAGAACACGATATAGTGCGGGTTCTGTTCTATACTTAAACGAGCTTCATCCAACTTTCGCGGGACTCGAAGATTTTGGGGGCTGTAGGAAATTTTCTGACCATCGGCGAACTGAACTGTGACCCGCGCTTTTCGCTTCTCGGGATCGGGAAGTTTCGTCACCCACCCACAGTGATCCTTACGAGTAGACCACGCAGACTTTACCGCCACAATATCTCCCAATCCCCAACGTGTCAAACGAGGAGAATCAACGAAACTCCGTGGCGACGATTCCGACATTGTTGACGCACACTCTGGGAAAAATCTTTTGCTCTTGGTTCCAAACCAAGTAATGGACTAACAGACAAGCCAATGCACCGGATTTCAATGCAACCCAATGAGACCGTAGACCGCCAATCCAACGATTGCCAAGGCAGTAGGTGGTGCCTCGGAGTCAATGAACACTCCTCAGTCTCCACGGTGAATCAAGCAGACAACACAGCTAGTGCATAGAGTCATAAAAAAATAATGGAACAGGATAACAACTCTCCTAAGAAAAAACAGGTCCCTGCCGATTCAGTAATCGTTCTCCTAGGGGAATCGTCCGACGATAGTGACAAAGGAATTGGTGAGGACAACAAGACTACGACAATTAAGATGGACGAATCTAAGACAACGAAGGAGGAAACCGACAAAAACAACGACAATGGACCCAAAACTGGTGAGGATGTCGACAAAAACGAAACCGACGAGAAAATGGGATCGTCCGCAAATCCACCGGATCGCAAACGCAAAGTGCGAGAGGCAGACATGGAAAGCACGACTGGTAACACTGGAACAGACATCTCCCTGCCCGTGCCAGAACCGGCCACGGGCTTGTCTAACACCACTGCTCTAACACCCCAGCCCCTACGCTCTAACACTACTTATGCAAACAGTCACCGACTCTTCTTCCCCTTGCCGGTGGATTTGCCAGTGTTGCACTATGGTTCGAATCTTGGTCCGGGTATTTTTAAGAGATTCTTCAAGTTTCACGGGATTCAACATTTACCCAAGAGCACTGGAGAAGGACGCAAATTCATCAATTGTTTTTTACGTCGGTTGGATTTACCCGGTGACATCCTCTCCCTGCACTCCCGATCTGTAACGGAATACGAAGATTTCGCGACAGGAATTCCGAATGGAATGCATTTGGTACGCTTGGATGTGTATTACATCCGCCACCCCGACTTTCCCCGTCGAGTATTCAGTTGTCAGGTCGTCCAAACGTTCTTACTCTACGCAGCTGGAGTCGCGGTTCTCCGTGTTGTGATGTCGGAACCTAAAATTCATATCATGGAAACGGCGACTGTATCAGGATTCATTCATTTTGGAACACGCCTAATTGAATCACCAAATGACCCGACTCAAATTGTTGTGCCCTGCCAGATCGCTGTTGGTATGTTGTGCCCGAACAATTCTGTGTTCACCTACTACCCCCATCCTTGATGTTATTGGAATATATCAGACAGCCATGTCAGGACAAATTTGTTTCCCTTCTACAATATTACCGATCAAATCAAACCAATTATTGTAGACCAAATTTAGCGATGTCTTTGTAAGACTTAAATAATTATGTGGTACCTAGTTTTAGAACGAGTTTGAAAAAATGGACATGAGTAGAATTTCTCATAATCGGCACAAACATGAACCAAGAACGCGAAATCTGGCCACAGGCAGAAGGCCGCGATTATAACAAGGAACCAATGAACGACCGTCGCTATGATTGGAACGATCGTATCAAGATATTCTGTACATTCAACGATGATGACGTTCCAGACAAAAATCATGTGAGAAGTTTTGTAAGTGATATTCTAAATATCATGGGGGAAGATGTCACTCCGAAGACATTCACGTTGGAAGCAGGAGCGCCAAACACATTTGTCAGTGAAGCACGTTTCCACGGACTGATTCCAGATGGCACGCATATTAAGTCATTGGATTTTTTCCGGATGAACTCATCAGGTTCCGGAAGTGTCATGTATCAGACCATCTGTTCTAGGGTTTTGTATTTAAGTGGCAATCCCGTTCTGCGAATTAAAACGGTATTACCGGAAGTGTTTGTTTTCGATGAGAACAGGAAATTGACGGAAGTTAGAAAGCCAGAGAATTCCGAAGACATGACTACTAAGCTGAAACCAGGAATCAGCCTGTCGTATCACCATTTGAGTACTATTCCTCATCAAGATCCAAGCACAGTTCATCCAAGAGATTTTTACTTCGCGCTCCCACTGGTGAACTGGGCATCTCGTCTAGAGGGTCCTGTGGAACGAGATAGTTTTGATAATATCAAACGTGGAGAATCGCAAAATAACCGAAATGTACGCAATCACAAACGCAAATATTAAAAATTTCAGAAAAAAACTAAAATAATGGAAAAATTATTACTTAATATCGGAATTTATAGGAAAATTTACTTCTTCGAGGGGAAAAAAGAATCAATCTTCGTCTGGGACATTTGGTTTTCGTTGCGTTCCTCATGCGGCGGACGGTACACACGACGAGACGACCCATAGTGTAAAATGGCTCCACCATTGGAAAGGAGCATGAGGGCGGTGATTTTGTCATTTGGGTGCCCATAATCCACATCATCTGGGTCAATAAAGTCAGGGTCACCTTTCTTAGGAGAAGGATCAGGTTGATCCTTGAGAAAAGAAAGCTCCACAGAGGATTCTTCGTCCATCCAAAAATCATCAGGGTCTGGTTCGGTCCCTTCATGTTTGTCCTTAGGCCCCTTGTTCGCGGTTTCTTTTACGGAGTTGTCTAGAGTCGGCTCACTGTCCTCCTCCATCTTCATCTGTAGGATTTCGTCAAACGTAGAAATAGAGTTGTCGTCGCTGATAGAAGCCATGATGAACGAAATCCTATGAACCATCAAATCGTTCGTTCCTCATTTAGGTCTGAGTTTGTCATATTGATTCCAACCGTTATATAGAGCGCGTGGAGTCCTTAACATAACAGCGCGTCTAAGTATTTGTAGTCAACAAGTTGCCATGCTCGGCGACCACCAGTATTTGTATGTCCGGTCGCGTTACCTACCTAGCAACCCTAACTACTGTTTAACGTCTGGGAGACGCCTGTATGGTCATGTGTGTTTCCGAGTAAAGGCACGGTTGTCGAAATCAATGACCAAAGGGGAAAGCACGAAAAGGCATGGAAACAACAATGGACAACACAGGGGGGAAGGATTTTCTGTGGTGTGGAGATTGTATTGATCGGAATTGCTTGGAATGTGATCGGATCTTTGTTGAGGCAATGTCAAATCAAGTACTAAAAAGTTTGCCAGGAAACAAAAAGCAACAAGAAAGCAATCCTAAAACAGCTACGGAAGGGAAAAGGAATGGGAGCACTACAGAAGTGAAGGAGATAACAAGACGACAGGCAAGGAAGGCTACAAAGGCATATCTTAAAAGCGCAAGGCGCAAGCTCCAGTTTCAGCCATCATGCCAAACAACAAAAGGCACAAGATACCAAAAGACAACAAACAAACAACGTAAAACAAACAAATTAACACCAACAACATAGAAACTGTGATAGTGCGACTGTGATAGTAGTTTACTGTACGGTCATATTGTTCTACTCATGTACTAGCAAGGAGTGTCGCTGACAAAGTACATCACTGGTTAATGATAACGGTATACCCAAAGGGTATCAGGCATTGTAATGTGGACTGTGGTTGGCCATGCGCGAAAATCAAACGGAAAAACGTTAAAAACGACCATACTCGGATAATTTTCTCGGCTTCGCAATTCTGGACTGGGATAATTCGGCGCGTATCCTACGTGATTGACTGCGGGAAGGGGTCCCTTATCCCAGGATAACCCCGTGTTAACCGGATATCAATAACACCATATTATTTTTTATTTTTTCCACTCGTACTCCCAGCTCCCAGTACATGTACTTAGTAGTCTTTATGTCGGCATAGATAATAATTAAGACTGATTCTATTGTGGGTCGGGATATTTGAAAAATCCACTTCTCGAAAAATCAAGCCTTAAAGTTTTGCGCGGTATGCGCGCGATGTACCCCTAGTGTCATTCACGTGCGCGACTGCAGTACCTTTTCTACGTATCTCGTAGCACATCCCACATTAGGGTTTTGAATACGTAAATTTTGCTCGCCATACTTTAGTCCAATATTTTGAAATGAATATATTAATTTGGCGAGGCATATACAGAGCAAATTGAAAGAGAGGATTCAAAGACGAGTTGATCTATGTATAAATCTCCAATTATGACCTCTCTATAAAATCCCGACCCACAATAGATTCATTCTTAATTTAGATTCCAAACGAGGAATATTCTTCTCAATCCGTATTTTATAAAAGACTTTTCTGCTCAAATGAAAGGATTTTCCAAAAATCCCTCTCTCGAGATATCGCGCTCCAAAGTTTTTGGGTTGCGCGCGGCTCGTACCCCTAAGGTCATTCACGCGCGCGACTCACGTAGTCTTCTTACACCAGTGTCACACAAACCCCTTTAGGGTTTTCGATACTACCTAGAATTTCGTTGGGCAAACTTTAACCAAATATTCAAAATGGATATCTCTATTTGAGAAGACATATAGGGGCTTATCAAGAGCATCAAAAGACGATTCGATCTATATGCTTATCTCCGATCCGACCCTTACATTTTAATTAGAGGTGGCTCCAGCAACAGCTCATCTCTGCTGGAGCTAGGTAAGCGCTGGAGACGTCTCTGCTGGAGCTAGGTGAGCGCCTCCAGCTGGAGAAAAGACTACCTATGCTACCAGGATGAAAATGCTTAGCTAGAAGCTACTCCTAGTGAATCTATCTTATGGTGAGAACACATGTTCCCAATTCTCACGTAAAAAATGTAAATCTGTAACGGTGGAAGGGTCCAGTGATGCTTCTTTCGCAGATATGATCAGTCCTGCAATACTGAATGCCCGTTCAGAAGAGGCAGCAGTCGCAGGCAACGCAAGATATTTACTTGCTAGGCGCCAAATGTTTCTGCGTGGCCTTCGAAGTGCCATCCATATCAAGCTCTTCCGCCTTTGATGAGTCATCATCATCATTGTAATCAGACATTGTGGAAGGCAGTGTGGAGCAAATGAATTACACAGGGTCAGCAATGACCAGTGCGGAGCAAATGAATGACATGCAACAGGCAACAGTCACAGAGAAAGGCGACCAATGTAGCGCTCTTTTCTCGCAACAAAAAACCTCTGCTGGAGATTCTCCAGCGCTGGAGCTCCAGCGCTGGAGCTGCGCGTCCGCTCACCGCTGGAGCCACCTCTAATTTTAATCCTTCCATTTGAGCCGAACAGTCTTATATATATTGAAAATGAAAGGGCGCATTGACCACTGACCACAGGGTGACCCACGGCTATGGCTATGGGAACAATGCCGTTTCATACAACAATGAGGACTTGGAGACCAAGAAGTAGGGAATCATCGCCTTGGCACCACTGTGAAACCATGGAAGTCGTCACGTAAGTGAGATCGTACCACTCACATATCGTTGACCAATGACACTGGCCACGGTCCAGATCAAAACCCCTGCCTACCGACATCGAATCACGGTTGTTCCACCTATTCTTGCTTCCGCCCGTTGAGTAAGTGCAAATCATCATCCGCGCGTTGCGTAAAGGAGCCACAAAGTACACTCGGTAGCTCATAGATGCAAAGCGTGGATAATGATTTGGACTCGAACAACACGGCGAAGGAAAGGATATTGGTACTCACCCTCTTTTTGTTTCGTTTCTGCTGAACCTTTATCAACATCAGATCAACGGGAAAAACGCAACCGTCTCACAGATTCAATGTGCCGATCATGACTTACATCGGCATCACATGAAGGGAATCCAGGAACTGGTCCTTTTCGTCGACCGCAAAACCACATATGACGTAATAAGGAGACAAAATAGGGCTCGGACTCTCGAACAAGACATACACATTCTCTTGATTGAAGGAAAAGGAGCAAAACACTTTCGAAACGTTGAAAGCATGAGCCATGAAAAACAATTGATAGCTCATCGATTGGAGGCTCGAACTATGGCTTGCTCTGCCCCCTCCATTCGGGAGAAACCATCGGACTATCCGAACAAGAAGGTCTCTTTTTTCTGGAACAAGGGCAAATCATCATCCGAGCGTGGAAAAGGCGAGCAATAGACTTGATGGCTTGAAGAGTCAATGTTTGGCCAAGGACATGCACTAGCCCCCGATGAATCTAATTCTGTCCGTCAAACTTAAAAAGGTCTCGCTCACACAATTCCTCTTCAATGCTTCAGACACTGCTTTGGTGTTCGTCTTGTATGACAAGAGCAAGGATGACCAGATTGCGAGAATATTGACACGACAAGGTTTTCCCAGAAAATGGGCGACCTTTGTTGCACTTGTGCGGACTGTCTTGAACCGGCATCTCAATGAACTATCTTCTGAACAACGTCCAACCAATTACGTCGATGAAAATAATGCTCGGGAAAGAGGTCTCTTCACGACCTTAGAAGGAATATGCGTGTGTTCCAAGGTATGGTACTTGTCGGGCTCTTGTGAGCTAATCCAATGTTATCTCTGCTTCGAGGAATGGTTTTAACCAGAGGGTGCGATTGGTCTTCTGGATAACGTTCCGCCAATCTATCGTCGAAGAACCTGCTCGGGAGAGACGACTCATCACGCCCAAACAGGGAGTACGCATAATTTTCAGGCTGTGGTGTTTGTCGGGCTCTTGTCAGGTTCTACAAGGCTGTACCAGCTTTCCAGAACGGTTCTCGGGAAGGCGCGATCGCCGTCACTAGAATGAAAATTTTGATTTCTCTGTCATCGTTTGAGTAACCAGATGCTTCCAGAGAAAATATCAGTTCAGGAGATCGACACGTACCTTACCATACCACTAAATGAACGGACTCATGCGTTAGTCAGCATTCGATGCGTTATGTTGAAGTACTTTGCATTACCGGTGAAGGTCTGTGAGTGTCAATTTCACATTCTCACAAGCTTATCACACGTATTTCTATCTTTTCGAATCGACATGGTGTGTCAACTTGGACGACAACAGTTCTTTCAGAGCATCTGATATTCCAAATTCCAACCTGTGCTTCCATTCCGACGTCCGACGACAGAAGACAAAAGACTATTTCGTCGTACGGTCACCAGAAAAGACTTTTCCTAGAGGCGGAGGAACAACGAGGAAGGGAGGAGTACGTATCTACTTATGGGCGGCATGCACAAGAAGCTAGTATTCCTAGTTCCTAGCTAGGAGTAGCTCAGATTCATCGATCTACATAGCTTTTTCTAAGAGTTGTAGGAGTAGAAGGGAACACACCTCAAGTGGATGTCTAGAAATCAAATATCTTCATCGTCTGCCGTCAATCGATAGTTTCTACTCGTGCGGAAAGTGAAAGTGACAGCAGTCACATGACCTTAGAGGGTTGTGAAGTATCAAGTACCTGTTTTTTCCAAAAGTACCACTTTTCGCGTACTTTGTGGTTTTCCTTGGTCCAAGTCCCTCTTCTCTTCATCATGTACTTTCCTTTTCCCAAGTCCTCACGCAAAAGTACCTAGATTTTCCTGTACCACCTTAAGTACCCTACCACAAGTACCGCTCATCCTATCGCTTCCTTGTAAGTACCCATGCAAAGTACCTATGTTGAGTGATCTTACTTTAAGTACCTTCTGTCAAGTACCAGTACAAAATTGAAATCTTGACTTCAAATTACCAGGTTCAAGTAAAAAGTACGTACTTTTGGACCCATATTAGATGAAAATAAAGCTAAAATACCTTACTTTCAAGGTACTTTACGCTTGAATTTCATCCATCGAAGTTAAGTACTGCTATTTTCTCTACGTACTTTACTTTGAAGAAGTAAGGACATGCTATTTTTTGACTTATGGTACTTATACAAAGTAAAGTACCGAATCTAACTTAAGTTTTATAACTTTAGAATAAATTACCTCAGTCAAGTACGTTGTTTCTCATGAGGTACTTAAAGTACCTTCGTCAAGTACCTCTAAGTTCAGGAGTCGTACTTTAAGTACTAAATTCAAGTACCCAGTGCTAGTGTGAGTACTTCACAACCCTGACCTTAGGGATAGACGATGGATGTAAGAATGATGAATGCAGAGTTGTCTGGTCGTTGCAGAGGCAACAAAACGCTGTTATCCCTCTTCAATGTTTGCTCTTCAACTCCCTCATAAACGTTCCTTCAATCTGCAAGTAACTCGCTGATCAACGTATATCGGCCTTTCGAAGTCAAAGAAAAGATACCAGGGCTCGGGGATTGGATGGTTTAGTCCTGTCTAAGAGCCTCCGTCCTTAATGAATGGTCCACCACTTCTCGCGGACATTTATATCGTCTATATGAAAATCCAAAGAACCGAGCTCCTCGCGAACCTGTTTGGATCCAAAATCAAAATTTGATTCCATAACCCTCGAGCATCTACGATTTGCTTACCAAATACATATGTACAATCGATCACGTTGTCCTGGCGCAAATGTTTCCGGGAGTTATCGGTTAACTCGGGTCTTTGTTTTCACCGGCATCACAACGTGCAGGATTCAAAAATCTAATCTTAGACATGAATATTCTCAGCGCTGGATGAGCTGGTCAACTCAGATCCGCTTTCCAATCATTTCCTTTACCAAAAAGTGAGACTGAAGCATCGCATTCAGAATTCAGATAGGAGTAGGTCATATGGGATCATAAAATAAAGTCGGTTCATTCCCGGATGGGTTCTGTTGTCTCTCTCTCTTTACACACATAGCAGACATAGATAGCAGCAGCCAGAGAATCGGCAACTTCCGCTGGCAGATATATCTATCGTGCGTCCGCTTTTGTTAACACTTTTCTGCTGTTGCGTTCCTTTATGTGACTGTCCATCTTCTACGGATTTCTTCTCTCCCGTTCACAAGAGACACAACAAGAACCCGTTCACAAGAGACACAACAAGAACGTGCCTTGACCCACTACAACATCGCGATGGAACGGAAGTCTGTAGAGCACGAACTACCTGAATGGATTCCTCAAGGAGACTATCTCCTCTGGTCGATTGTTACCGCCCGTTCAGAACTCTAGAGACCCTCACCTTTGCGTGCCATCGAGGAATGGTGCTATTGCCACGAATGCAAAGGTAGAGTACTTGGTTCCTTGGAGAGTGCAAGACGAAAGGAAGCATTTCATCTTCTCAATTGAAATGTAGGTGGGCAGGTAATCCAAGTCTCACCATTATGGCACTTGAATGTCTTGCATTTGTCCCGGATAGCGACGAGGTCAAATCATGATAAAAGTGATCTCCACCGTGATGAATCATAGAGCCGAGAAAGTGAGAACGAGGTATGGGCGAAACGGCAAATCACCAACTGTTCTTACTTGAACGATATTCGTATCCGAAACATTCAAGGACTGACTGCAGTGATGACGAAAAGACGGCCAAGCTGTGGGAGATGACGAGGGATGGTACATCTTTGAGCTCAATGTCGACCGAATCGAACGTAAAGGGGATACTGCCACGAAAGAAAGGGTTCATGAGTAAACCGGCTGAGGCCCTTGGCTCATTGATGAGATATTGTGGGGGAAATGGCCGCAAAAACCTAATGCCTAAAGACGCTCTGCGCAAGAGCAACTTGAACCAACCGTTCCAGAAAGAGCCCGAAGGGCATAATGATGAGTAAGCAGCACCGATGTCAACGATACTGGTATCTGATGTTCTTCTTGGAGAGAAGCGTGTGTGAGCTCCTTCGAGAAATTGGCCTCGACAGGCCAAAATGGCAGCATAAGAACGGTAACTCAAGACAGATATGTGCAGCAAGGCGTTGCAAACTGCGCAAGAGTGGTGCAATGATGAATTATTCCGCAATGATGACCGGGAAAAGAGTCTTTCGAATGGAGTTGTTCCTGCAGAGAAGCAGGCAAATCATCATCCAAGTGTGGAATAAATGGGCCATTTATAGACTCGATGGACCATAGATCGTACACTTGGACCATGATTTGCCTTCCATTATGCAAAGGATATCACTTTCCGTCGATAAATTCCGAAATCAAGGACGAACAAGCAAATCGCTCATGCCCCTGGTGTTTTCGACATGATCTGGGCTTCGAGAAAGAAGGTGGATAACCACTAGGATGACCACTAGTGGGTTGGACAAAATCCGTCTTCTCCTTACCTTCTCTGTCCCGGTGAAAGAGCTGATATTTTTATAGCAACAACGGCATCGAAATGCCATACTTTACAGCCTCTTGGACCCACAGAATTGCGTTTATGGCAATCTGGAGTTTTCGAAAGACAATAACCTCCTTAGGATATTATTCGTTTCCTTTGACGGACTTACCTGCAACCAGCAGTGATCTGGAACAATACCGTGTAACTGAATGAAGCAAAAGGCAGTAGAGAGAGAGTGAAACGCCATCATTAAGCAATAAGTGGCAAAGGAGTCGAGCCAAGGCAGACGGCCGGGCTTCAAAAGCATCTTCAACCTACTCAAATTTGTGAGCGACCCAATCAGTGGGATCTGTGGCACAATGTGATCCGTACGGGAAACGAACAATTGAGTGAGCCACAGATCCGTTTGTTGGATGCGGTCGTCATCTATGTCATATCATCCATCACCACAACATGGTCGACTCTAGGAAGGACTTAGATGCATTTTGCTTCGAATGTCTGCTTATTCAAGGCTCTCAATGGACATTTTCGACCAACAAAAGAAACGAGAGTGATATACGGATGGAGGAAAGACGCTGAGCGCCCCGAAAACTATGTGGGGGAGTGTTATCATTCGCCTATCTACCATGAGCACCAACTGGAAGCTAATAACAGCAAAAATCTTGTTCACGATGATCGTTGCTCCATAAGAATCATATGGCCTTGGACCTTTCATCCGGTTGTGCTTCGAACCACATAGACAAAAAAAAAAAATTTGAATCTATTATAACGCTGCCGCACGTACCCACTCAGGGGAAACGCCGACCGACGCGCCGGGCATATGTAAAAACATACGCGAGGACTAACAAAGGTGAAAGCTAGCGACACTAGGTCGCTAGCGAGAGGAACTAACGGACTTGAGGATCACAGGTTGCCAAGTGTCAAGCCATGATCTCAAGCTAGCAGAGGTCGTGTGTGTGGTGAAGTGAATGTCAGGTGTTGGGTAAAACAAAATCTGATCCCGAGGATCAACGGAAGTCCGGAAACGATAAAGGCATCGAATCTCACGTTGAGCCTGAGCCAACGCAGCATCTTCGCGGGTCGTAGTATTGTGTCCATGTAAATCTTGGTTGCGGGATAGCCATAATCGATAGACGTGTTCCCAAATGATTTTAATCGTCGATGTGACAAAGAGCGTCCCATTAAACTGACCAGATTCAGACGGTGGTGATCGAGTCAGATAGTGATCTTGCAACGTAGCCCAGTCGGTAACAAATCGACCAAAGAAGAGATGAACAACTCCCACAGTTGATTGACGTGCCAGCAGAACCGCATAAGAAGAAGACAAGTGGTCAAGTTGCGGAGGAGTAGCCGCTATCCAGGAAAGTATAAGCTCCTTCAAGATAGATTGTAGAGTAGGATCAATAAAATGAGTCTTCCAATAGGTAGTCAAATCCTCCAGGAGAGAACCAACCCACTTGCGATGAGGGCACCGGAGAAAATGTTCGCGTGTCTCTAGCACCTGTGGATTGCACTTAGGGCATGTTGATGGATAATGATCTGCATAGAGTGACCGTTTGTCACCCAGCGGAAGCCAGTCATGAAGATATTTCATGAAGAACTGCCGTCTGGAAAACTGACTGCGGAGAGCAGTTGCATGTGAATTCCACAAAATAGTATGAAAGGTCGCTGTGCTCCATTCGTTACGACTGCAAAGATGATGAATCATTGCAGGGTCAGACGCGAGACGTCGCAGTACTTGACGGTAATTGGAGTTGATAGTACCGTTCGGACCGTGCAAAATTGCCGTTGCCCCGCTAATCAGAGGAGCATGAGTCGAGGACAGCTCAGACGGATAAGTGAATTGCGACGCGAGAAGATCAGCCTTAACATTCAGTTGAGCAGGAAGAGACAAAGTGTCTAACGGGACTCGTCGATCTTGATGTCCTTTGACATGTTGACATAGTGGTGGATTAGGAAAACGTCGAATGGCGGTAGTGATGGCCTGGTGTAGATCCCACTCCGGTGACATGGTGGTATAAGGAAAGTCAGAGTTCCATTCCAAGCGCGTAGTCATTGTCTGAATTGCACTCTTTGAATCAGTATACAACCTGAGGTGACTCGGAAGAGATATGCCCTGATACTCACAGAAGCGAAATACGAATTGCAGCACAGAGAGCAGACCGTAACTTTCGGCCCGAAAGGAGGAAGTGCGGAAACCTGGTGCCGGTCCAAGAAGAGTAAACAGTTCCATCCCATTATCGGTACTACAGACACAACCAAACGAACCATGAAACAACGGGGCAGACCCGTCGCTGCAAAGATGAATCGGTGTAGCATCGGAACTGGTAGATTGGAAAAATTGAGCAACCGTTTCAATTGTTGCAATGAGTTGAACGCCACGCAGCAGATCTCGTTCCCACGGCGGTAATCTTGTTATATGTTGGAGTAAAGTAGTGGGAACAGGTGGTGGAGGAGGTAGGTTTGCCGGAGACACTGAAAGGAGACCAAGAATCCCAAAGGATTCAGAACGCGTGACAGCTGGTACAGACGTAGCGGGGAGACTAGTAACTGTGAGTCCAGTATTGACAAAACGGCCAAGCATTAGCGGAGCATATACATCATATCTGTCATCATGAAAGACAAAGAGTTGAACAGTTGTCGGAGTGTATTGTTGCCTGTCACGATCCAAGGACCGAGAGGGTGCAAAAGACGATTCTTCGAATTCGAAATTGTGAACAATCGTAAGAACTTGCGCCAGAGCTGCCAAGCACGAGGGCCTGGCCGTTGTTGATATGGAAGCAAGCCTTTCGGAGTAGAATGAGACGAGCGCTTTCCTTGAATACACTCTTGAGTAAGGACTGTCCCATCAGGAGTGACAATATCACTGAGCAACACCACTCCAAGATAAAGACGACAAGCATTCACCAACTTCAATTCACCATCAGTGTAGTTCGCCTCGGTGGCGTAGTCCATCAAGAACAGATCATGATCCCGTTGAAGATTAGGCACAAAGTCCAAGCCTACTTCAATCTGACAGTCTACGGAATGTAGAAATTGTCGCATAGAAGGTAACCATTGCATTGGATCCATGTGGGGAAGACGTCGGTGAATATCCATCAAGATCGGTGCACTCGTGCCAGCTAGATATTGCCCCCAAGAGAGCATGATCGAAGCCAAATCGGAAGCAACGCCGCATGGGCGAATCGTGGCGAGAAACATGTAAACTTGAGAAATCCCGTGTTCTACCGATAGATCGCGAAGGGACAAACCTCCATAATCAGCCGCGCCATACACGACTGCATTTGGAGTGCAACGGTTGACACCAAATTTGGGAAGGAAAGCGACTTTGAATTCCCTCTGTAGTCTCAAGCAATGCTCTTTGGATAGCGATGAAGACGGAAAGGGGTAGCATATGCTGGGTAAGTAAATCGAATGGTAGTAAGCCCATGCATCGGTCGGGGTAAATGGGCTACGAGCCATGACTTCAGTGTGTTTCTTGTTTTTCTTTCGAAGAGACTCAAACAGTCCTTTGTTAGTAGAACTTGGAGCCTTTTGGACTCCTAATGTTTTGTGACTTGAATAAGCAGAGAGTTGTTTGAGTGGCCGTGGTGATTCTCCTGATTCGAACTCGATCTCAATCTTGGGCCCAAATTCTCCGTCCTGCAACACTGCTAGACCATCAATGGTAAACTTGTAGTACAGGAAATGATAAGAGCATTTTGTCTTTTGTAGTCCTCCTCCAGAGAGAGAAAGGACATTGCTCCAACGTTGTGCATCGCATGTGGCCCGTTGAATATAGTGTTCAGGGGAGGCGGGCTCTGGGAGCAGGAAATCGTTGATGCTTCCACTCGTATCATCAACAAAGCCAATCATAAAAATCCTCACTTTGACTTGCCCATCAGGTGACTGAAAGGATGCACCATATGCTCGTGACTCGTAGGTGTCAAAGAGAATTGAACTAATAATACACCAGATGGCTGGCGAATTCCCGGCGCCTTGGCCGGAACCGTAGATCGGGTGGATTGTACAATGCTTGTACCACCGCTCCGAGACTCCAAGTTGTGTTTTTAAATAGTACCTTGCCTCTTCCAGTGTTTTTGCGTTTATAAACACTATCGACCGATGTTGGCCAAAACTCCGAGAGACCAAACTGCCGAAATTCATTATGATCCGGTCATAACAGGCAGTAGCATCATAGTCAAGATGCACCAATGGTCTTTTGCTTGCTCTGCTAATCTCGTATTGATACTCTTCTATCATGGTTGGAATGATAGCGTCTTTTCCCGGAACAGCTCCGAACTGAGAGTCGTTGATCAATTGTTGTTTCACTCCTGTTTGAATGAGAGACCGCCACTTAAGAGCCAAGATCAAATTGTAATCTTGCTCATATATGTGGATGACTCGTAATCGATGAATCTTTCGGTTCCCAGATTCCTTGGGAATCATGACATTCACGATATGCTTCCAACGCTCAAGAGAGTAAGAATTCTTGATTGCAAGGTTAATAATATCCACTTGCCACTGAATCAAATCCTGCCGCTGTCGGTTTAATTGTTGCCCTTCTTCGATATTGGGATCAAGATCGTGCTCTGTGACCAGAGCCTTACTATGAGTGAGATGAAATCCTGACGGTGACGTGGTTGTCGCCTCGGGCCACTTTCGTATCTTATCAATCCATTCTTCCACTGAAATAGGACCTTTGATTGCATCAAGCGAAGTGCGAGCTTTCATATGATCAATGAGGTTTTGAGAGAGTTCGTCAAGATCCGGTTGATTCCATTGTCCTTCTAAGATGAGTTCCGATGTATGGGAAGAAGCCGCCCAATCAATCCATTCTGAAAATGGGGGCACAGTTGGAAAGGTACCATGCGCTTGCCCGAAGTGTAGCTGATTGCGTTTTAAAAGACTTTCCTCTATTTCTGCAGGCGTTTCGATCGTGATCCATTGGCGACAATTTGAGTAATCTGTATCAGTGCGGTCTGCTGGCACATCCAGCCTGGTAATGCCAGCACGAGTTTCTCCACGACATTGCCGCAATTTCTTATACATTGCTTTGGTCCTTTCAGCAGCCATTCTTTTCCTAATGGACTTTGCCTCTTTCTTATCGCCCCGGTCCAATGCCGCTTTCAGTAAAGACTGTTGTTCGTTCTGTCGTCGATGTGTAGCAGTTTTTGTCATTTCTTTTATCTGCCGTTGCACTCCTTTGAGAATCTCCATACATTCTTCAAAGCTTGTCGGAATATGGAGATGTGGATGACGTTGAGCCAATCGCTGAATCCCTTCATCACAATGCATTTGAAGTCGGTGCTGTGAAATGATTTTCTGCAATAAGCTTTTGTATTGCCGTAATTGAGCAATCTCAGACGCAAACGGGATATTTCTCGGTTTCCTCGCACATCGGTTTGCCGCGATTATTCCGGCACGTTGAAAGTCAGCGTCCAATCGTTCCATTATTGTTGGATTCCAATCATTCTTAGCGTTTTCAATTCTCGTTGCAAAGTTGTGATCTTGGAGGTACTTATGCTTCTGTTGTATGTACTCTCTGTTGGAAGCAAGATCTTTCGATGTGAACTCTCTGCTGCAAATTGGTCCCAATGCCTGTGTTTCGTTCCCGAATAATTGCTTGATATCAAAGTCCATTACCAAGTTTCGGTGATCGCCTTTACCCCTTGAATTGAAAGGCTCATAACATGCTTGAAGTAATGCTCGAGAAACATTAGCGGTTCCCAAAGCGTAATCAATTCGGTTGCTCCCTCTTGCATACGTCCCGAAGTCAGTCTGTCCAACGGCCTGTTCCATTATATCATATAAATCGCATTCCAAAGCGACACGTCCCATACCACTGTTACTTGACTGTAACGGTTCATTAAAATCGCCAAACAAAAGAATATCCGAGCCCCTGATTTGTTGTTCTCGAATGAAGCAAATCATGTCTTGAATGAATGCATCGCGAGGCGATTCATACCGACCCTCCTGACGTAACATACTAACTTGCTGAGCACTGCAAGTAAAACTCTTTATTTCGTCGTCCTCCACGACCGCTTGTTGGCATACTTGATAAGCAGTTATCAGGGTAAGCAATTTGCCACCTGTTCCGGCAAAGATTTGGAAAGCCCATCGTCCCATTCTATCTGTTCCTTGACGTACAACTCGTCCCGTCATTCTTCCAGTAGTTGCTAGTAGTACTCCTCCAGGTTTGTAGTTACTCTTTCTCGAGGGTATTGTACTGCTGCCAAATACCAGTCGATTGTGTTCTTGATCTCGCCGAACTGTGTTAAATAGTATATCCTTGACTGCAGGCCTTTGAGTGTCGAGGTTAAGTTCATAAATGCCCCATGAATCAACCTGGAGCATCGCCATTTCAGTACACCAATCTGCAAACTCGCCACCGTCGTGCCCTAGGGTGATCCCATCTGGATTCTTCCCAAAGACTCGAAAACAGCCGTCCGGTTTCTCTTTAATTTCTTCTCCAATATACCCATTGTTTGCATAGCTATCTTGTTCAATTTCTTCAATTCCTTGTGAATGTTCGGTTCCTTCTCGCTCTTGATTTTCATCATATTCTGAATCACTGTCTGAGACAGTGTCTATTTCAATGGTCGGTGCATAGAGATGATCGGATTGATCTAAGTAGTTGTTGTTGGGTAAATCTGCACTAATTGTCGTCATGATTTACACTCTTTTCGATTGCACTCACGTCCATCTCCAAGCTGGCCGATGACTGGTTGAGTGTCATGCTGGAATCTGTGATTTTTCCAACTTCATGATTAGGAGTCGCCTCATTACTGATCGCCTGGCTTTCTCTGGCTGCGACAGCGGGCTGGTTCTGTTTTGAGTCAATTGAGTCAGTTGGTTTTTGTCGTTTGGCCCCAATCGTTGGTTCCTGTCGTTCGTAACTCGCTGTGGTTAAAGGTTGAGAGCTTGGTAGTTGCAATTTGCTTTCGACTGCATTCAAGACCAGAGAAGCTATCTGCTGAATAACTTCGGGTTGAAGAATGCTAGTGGGATCCGGTGCAGGAGGAGCTCTGGGGGTAGTGACGGTGCTTGTGTCTGAGTATGTTGCTTGTGGAGCATTTTCTTCCGTTCTTGATTCTGGTTCCTTCACAGCTACGACGCTAGTTTCTATTTTGTATCCTTGTGCTTCTTGCAGTTTTCGTACCATTGCTTTCAGATCATCGATCTCTTTCTGCTGCTTTGCATTTTCAGCCATCAGTCGCTTTTCTCGTTCGTCGCTTGAGGTCATCACACTCGGCGTTTGGTCCGTTCTAGTTTCAACAGCAACAACCGCTGGAATCTTCACGGGACATTTCCATGATTGTGTAGCTGGACTCGATCCACTGGGTGGGTGGTACATGCCCGGATCGATCTCTTCTTTGTAATACTCTTGATTAGACGTACTGGAAAACATGGAGGCGCAGGACGAAATGTATGTTTCCATTGAGTTGTTTTTGTCGTCATCTTCATCTTCATAGGCTCCTTTCTTAAAGGCTATGCCAGGTTTAGGAAACTTGCTTGGTAAGCGCAAGTCGCTGTAATTGGTCAAAGCAGTTTGGACCATTTCTCCGATTGATCCTCTGAGTGCCTTGGTGACGCTATTCATATGATTACGGGTGGTGTGCACATTGAAACGTCCTGTCTTCGCAGTGTCTCTATGCTTGGATACATCTGTCACTCCAACTATTGCCATGATTTTCTCGCGTAGATAGAACATGATGTCATCGGTGAGACCAACAACTGGGACCACTTGATGCTCTTTGAGGTAAGCATTCTGATGAATCAAAGCGCTTCTATAAATCTCTTTGCTCGCTTCATCTTGGTGACGAAGTCGATGGAACAAAAAGACTGGATTCTTTTTGTACGTTTCTTTGAGTATCTTGATGAGAGTTTTTGCATCATCTTGGCGACACTGTAACCCGTATGCTTTGGAGTTACACTTCTCATTGAAGTCGTCATAGATAAACGGGGAAGTAAAGACCATCTTGAACTTGGGAATCTTCTTGATTGATAATCCAGTATTCTGCTTAATCATCTCTTTTTGTACGCGGTCGACAGCCTCTTCTGAAGTAACATTGCTCGGATCTATTTCAACAAAGAAGCCGAGATTAGAAATTCTTGTTTCATTTTCCTGCCAGTGATGAACCAGCATTCTTGCGTTAACGTTCTTGAGCCTTGCTGAGACGTCATGATGGTTTCGAATTTCACTTATAGGAATGCGAGAATGCAGGCGATGATAAACGATGTACATCGGCAATCGCTCTTTGTCTTCGTTTCCTTTCAAAAACTGAGTGTTGTAGTTGCGAGTGTAATCGGAAAGAACTAAAAGCCTGTTCAAGTCAGTGATGACCCCTCCGTTGTTGTTGAATATCTTAACTTCTGGGTATACGCGACGAATGACTTGGAGAACGGCAAAATGCGTAGATGAAACTTTAGTGTTGTTCTTCTTCGGACGGAAAACAAACTTTACCACATACTCTTTCTCTTCTCCGACATACTTCTTGGTATAGTGATTATGTGCCGATGCTGTGTCGGTACTTGCGTCGTCCATGGCGAGAGTGGACTTGGGCACCTCTTCGGCCATGGTCGGTATCTTGCTTCAAAAGATCCACGTAGAGCTTGGTACTGTTTCTACTAAATTTCCAAATTTTTGGGGGACAACGCTGCGGTGTCGAGAGCTTTTCGATTTGCTTGACCTCAGAATTGTCGGAATCAAAGAATTGAGTCGCTCTTCATGTCGTGATCCCGAAGTGGTCGCACATCCAAATCATTGGGATAGAAACCGCATGGGAGGCGGTTATAGATCACCTAGATCTTGGATGATTTCGATCTCAACTGGCACAACAACAACTCCCATCTTGGACAACACTCTAGTCGTAACACTCACTCTTTCTAGATCGATCATTTTGAAAAGCAATTCGTCTACATTTACATCTCTATTGCTTCTGTGCGCGGAAGACTCCATTTGGGCCAATCTAGTGATCCAACATACTAGCTAGTATCGGTGATTGCTTTGTTGGTCCCTCTGATGCAATAGAAAGAGAATCAAGCCTTACGGGAACAAGAAGAATCGAAGAACTGAGTCAAATCGTTGGATTGTTACATTGAAATCGGGACAGAACGACCATTACCGCAAAGGTTTGGAATCGTTGATCGTGTGTTGTTGTTTGCCAAACTCGTCTAACTCCATTCATCTATCATCAAAAATATCATCATGGATACTACAAGCAATGACAAGTCAGCAACAGTGGTCAAGGTACCAACTTTCTCCGGGAAGAAGTCGGACTATCCGATCTGGTGGATGAGATTCCGTTCTCATGCCCGAGTATACAATTTCATACAAGCTCTCTCAGAACAGCCTGATCCTGATTTGCCGGGAACAGAAGATGCCGTGATCGACGAATCAACAGACTCCGGAAAGAAGCAGAAGAAGGCTTTACACCGTAATGCAATGGCGGTATCCTGTCTCAGCATGGCTCTCCAAGCAGATGACGATCTCAAGCTCGTCATGAAGTCCATCACAGCTGATTGGCCGGGTGGACAAGCTCATATCATCATCAAGGGGTTGAATCGAAATTATACAAGCGAAAACATTGCGGCCAAGACACAAATCCGACAAGATATCAACAAAATCAACATGACTGATACCATGAATCCCAAGATTCTCCGTAAGAAGATCTCCCAGATTGAGAATCGACACAACCACGAGTTGAATGACGACGATCTTGTCGCCATTGTGATCGAGAAAGCTGCTCCAGTATACAACACCATCGTAGCCGCCGAACAACGAGCCAAAGGAAGTCAAGTAACGGCCGATGATCTGATCGACGCCATGATGACACAATGGAATCTCCACCATGACGAAGATGACGATGGCGAAGACGGAACGGAATCGAGTCTTGACAGTGGTGGATTGTCACTTCAAGCCACTCAAGTTGTCAAGAATGCTCCCATTTGTCAAGCCGTTGGAAGCACTAACTCCGAGGTCTCTAGTCCTTATGTGATTTGCAACTTCTGCCAAGAGCCAGGCCATGGATACTACCAATGTCCTTTGCGCCTCAATCAAGCCCATCAAGGTACAGCATTGGTCGCTGGACAATACCAAGCTCCAAACAATGGACCTCCTCAGCATCAAGCATATCAACCAAACACTCCAGGACAGTATCAACAACGCCCATACGATCCCAATCGCCCAAGACCATATTGTGAGGATTGTAAAGTGTATGGACATTCGACACATCGATGCTGGGAGAACCCCAAGAATGCACATCTGCGTCCGCCGAACTGGACAAGTCGCCGTCAACAACAACAAGCTCCACAAGAACCACCACCACAACAGACTCCAATTCCCAATGGAACACAAGACATTGCCACTGTTGTTGCATCAAATTTGACCGGTCCTCCTGTGAACACCAATAGCGCCACGACTGCTAATCCTTCTCAAGGCACTCATGTTGAAGCGCTTTTGAGCGGAATCGAGTTCCCTTCCGACATTCAGATCTTGCGTGATCCGAATATTTGGATCGCTGATACTGGCGCAACCCAACACATGACATCCCATGCACAAGGGATGATCAACCTCCACAAACCTGTTGATCCCATCGGATTGGTGATGGCCAATGCTACAACCGAAACTGCTTCGTTGATTGGTGATTTGCCTGGTATTCGTTGCAATAAACATGGCCACGAAGTCGGCCCAGCTCGTCTGACTGGTGTGAATCTTCTTCCGTCGGCTGCCTTCAACCTTTTCAGCGTGTCGAAAATGCTGAAGCAAGGTTGGTCTCTGTCTGGATCATCGGAGAAGATTGTCATCAGCAAAGGTCAGATGCATGTTGAGTTCGATATCGTCATTCCCACTCCAGATGGCATGATTTTCTGCATGTACTTACGTCGTGACACCAGCAAGACACATCAAGAAATCATTGGCGCGGTACCCAATGTCAACTTCCCAACAAAGCGCAACATCATGACACAGCAGCAAGCACATGACCGTCTTGGCCACATCGGCAATCATCAACTCAAGGCCATCATGGATCATCTTGGATTCACTCTTGACTCATCTCCAATGGACCAATGTGCCGCATGTGCAGCCGGAAAGGCACGTCGAAAGAACTTTCCTCGATCCAAGTCGAAAACCAAACTTGACGACGATTATGATCCGAGCCAAAATCTTGCCGTGAATCGTGTGTATCTTGACATGAGTTCTGTCCGTCGTACGCCTTCGATGCCATACCCCAAGAAATACCAGTGGTGTATGATAGTGCATGGAAAGACCCAACTAAAATTCTCATCTTTTCATTCCTCAAAGAACGCAATGGTCGAACCCGTTTGCGAATTGTTTCAACGATGGGCATCCAATGGATTGGGTGTGACACATGTCCGACTTGACAATGCCGGTGAGAACATTCTTCTACAGTCTCGAGCACAGTCTGCTGCGTGGAAATTGGGCATCGAGTTCGAGTTCACCGCACGCAATACTCCCCAACAGAACTCCCTAGCGGAAGTTAGCATCTCTACCATTGCTATGCGTGGAAGAGCTATGATGCATCGAGCTAACCTGCCTTTGGAATATCGCAATTTATTGTGGACTACAGCCTTCGATACTGCGACTTTATTAGATGGACTCGTCGTCATTGAGATCAATGGTGTTTCTCAGACTCGGTATGAACATTGGTGTGGTCAACTTCCAAAATTCGCCCATCATCTTCGCACATGGGGAGAGGCCGGAACTGTCAAGGTCGCCACAGACACCTCAAAGAAGCTGAATGATCGTGGAGCCCATTGTCTCTTTGTGGGCTATTGTAAGGATCATGCGGGCGATGTATATCGAATGTTCAATCCAACCACCAAAATGGTCCATATGACTCGAGATGTGGTTTGGCTTCGCCGCATGTATTTTGTTCCTCCTCCAAGTGTGCCCCATCTCATGGTTAGTCCAGTTGTTGACCCAAGTACTTATGCCGACCATGAAGACCTACCATTAGTCGATGACAATGCTCCGTTTATTGAAATGCTTGAAGACAACAACGCCCAACCAAAGACAGACGAGATCGAGCCCGAATCCAATGCACCCATGGAGATTGAACGACCGACTGTCGAAACCATCAATCAAGCCGATGATGCCGACGATAATGTAAGCGTGATGACGTCTGCAACTCCTCGTCGCGAGCAAGTCACTCGCACAGGACGACATGTTCGACCTCCGAAGCGACTGATTGAAGAATATGCATGTGCTGGCATCGATTTCAGCCGATTGCAACTGAGTAGCGCCGAGGTGCGGTATTATCAAGCTATGTCATCTTTGGGACATGAAGATGCCGATTTCGATTTCGCTCCTCCAGCTTCTGACGTTCGACAAGGCTATCAACATGCCGACATGTATCGAGCTCCTGTATTTCATGATGATGCCCCTCTGATCTCCAATGATATCAGCGATGCCTTTCTGTCTACTGATGTCGATCCCGACTATCAAGCTCCTACCTTTCCGATTGACAGTATTGCCTCAGGATATAGCACAAACTCTACAACGCTTGCACAGGAATGTGCCCTAGTGGGTGCAGGTCTAGGCGGTGGAATCCAGAATACTAAAGAGTTACACGTCCTGTCCTACAAAGAAGCCATAAATGGTCCTGAACGTGACCAGTGGCTTGAGTCCATTGAAAAAGAATATCAGCGCATGATTGATAACGGTGTGTTTATTCCGTGTGCTCCGGAAGATGTCCCTGTCGGAGCTAAGATTCTGAGTAATGTTTGGGCCATGAAGAAGAAGGCGAACGGCACTTTTCGTGCTCGTCTTAACGCCCGTGGCTATGAACAGGTCGACGGCGAACATTATGACAGTCATGCGACGTTTGCTCCTGTCGCGTCCGAGATGACCATCATGATCATTCTTGTTCTGATCATCATTGCGAATTGGGTGGTCCATATTATGGACGTCAAGGGCGCTTTTCTCCTCGGCGATTTTGAAAAGGACCGCAAGATGTGGATGACCATTCCGAAAGGAATGGAATCCAAATATCCGCCCGGTTGGTTGGTGTTTCTGGGAAAGACTCTCTACGGAACCAAGCAAGCCGCTCGAGCCTTTTGGAATAAGGTTCAGGTCGTGATGCAGCTCATTGGATTTCTTCGCAATCGCGCAGACCCTTGTCTTTATTTCGCCTGGACTGCGTTTGGATTAGTGATTTGGCTGTCATGGGTAGATGACTTTTTGATTTGTGGCTCTGAAGCCGGAGTCCACCATTCAAAGGAAGCAATGAAGGCCCATTTCGACTGTGATGATTGTGGTCCTATGACCGAATATATTGGGTGCAAGATTGACATCGATCGGACCAATCGCCAGAGCAAGTTGAGTCAGCCCGTGTTGTTGAAGAGCTTTCACGATGAGTTTGACGTACCGATTCCTTCACAGCCGTATACAACTCCTGCAGCACCTGGAGAAGTTCTTCGCAATGACGATGGATCCCCCAGTTTGACTTCCAAGCAGCAGTCTCTCTATCGTAGCGGAGTTGGAAAGTTGTTGCATCTTATGAAATGGACTCGACCAGATATTTTGAACTCCGTCCGTGAATTGTCGAAGTTTATGAAACAAGCAACGGAGAACCACCTCAAGGCAATGTACCGCGTCATGCGGTACTGTATGGACACTTCTGAGCGCAGTAAAACACTCCGTCCGGTTGGTTGTTGGGATGGTCGCAAGGACAGTTTTGACTTTGTCATCCGTGGTATCAGTGATTCCGATTTCGCCAAGGATCCCGAACGCCGCCACAGCATATCTGGTATTTCAGTTTTCTTGCAAGATGCTCCCATTTCTGAATCTAGCCGTATGCAAGACTGTGTGACTCTATCCGTGAGTGAAGCCGAAATTGTTGCAGCCGTTGAAACAGGTCAGAGGATGTTGTTTGGAATGCGCGTACTGGAACAGATGGGACTTACCGTTGCCAAACCCATGATTCTACACATGGATTGCAAAGGAGCTCTTGCATTGACACACTCATGGAGTGTGGGTGGTCGTACTCGGCATATTGATGTGAAGTGGCATTTCTTGCGTGAGATGAAGGAAGAAGGACTCATTCATACAGTATGGGTTCACTCACCGGACAACAGCGCCGATCTTTTCACCAAGAATTTGTCTGGTCCTGACTTCAAGCGTCACAGTCTCGTCTATTGCTCCGATCTTGATCCCAACATCAAGGCCGATGACGATCCCACAAACACTGCCAGTGATCTTCCATGCGCTCACGTTGAACCCTTAGCTGGATCCGAAACCGCATTGATGGTCCATCAAGGCCCCATTCCATACTGGATTCAATCCTTTCTTCGCTCTCAATCGACTTCCAATTGACCAAGCCCATTCATCCTCATACCACCATAGTGAAACGCGTCATCTTCATCGATAGCATCTGGCCTGAACTGCAATCTCAACACAAAACCAAAATAATATCAGAATCCAACAAAATCCAACAACAACATCAACAACAAATTATCATCATCATCATTACATACCGACAACAACAAGCACATCGAAGTCAGGCGGGGTATCTTTCAACGCACACGCAACACAGTTCTCACATCATTCTGCATTCGTCAAAATTTATGGCATCAATGACATTCGAGCGACACAATTTGGCAGGGTGTCGGAATCAAAGAATTGAGTCGCTCTTCATGTCGTGATCCCGAAGTGGTCGCACATCCAAATCATTGGGATAGAAACCGCATGGGAGGCGGTTATAGATCACCTAGCTCTTGGATGATTTCGATCTCAACTGGCACAACAACAATTCCCATCTTGGACAACACTCTAGTCGTAACACTCACTCTTTCTAGATCGATCATTTTGAAAAGCAATTCGTCTACATTTACATCTCTATTGCTTCTGTGCGCGGAAGACTCCATTTGGGCCAATCTAGTGATCCAACAATATTCCACAACATCAGGATATCCTGTCATCCATGTAAGGAAAAATGGACTGATCGAGTCTTAGCTCTTTCAGAATACTGCGTTAAACACAACAACACCATTGTATATTCTCAAGAAGACAATCCCAGTTCCCATCTCAGCAGTATGCTTGTTATATGATGGCCAGAATGATTGCAATGGATGATAGGTGAAGATTGCGGTGACGATAGACTTTGAATATAGAGACTTTCATCCCGTCCGTCACATCACATAGCTTCGGTAGCTTTCCCCTCGTACAGGGAGAAAGAGAGGACAGCCATGAAGATTTTCTTGCTGCGTCACCGTGTGACAACGAGAGAGTACATGAAATGAGAATACAGCATCGCTGTCGACAGAGCACATAATTCGGCGTTGATGACGACTGTCCTGACGACCACCAACCATAAAAGATCGATGCGGCGTCATCAACGGAAGATGCACGATAAGAGACGGCGTAATGCGCAATAGCATATTGCATAAATCCATTTCACACCCACTTTTTCTGACAGGATTAAAGAATAACTCCCTTTCCAGGGATGATACTCTCAGGCAAGTAATTCATCGTTGTCCTTTTTTGTTCGTTGATGCAAGATTTTGCTTGGATATAGATCAGGAACCTGCATATTCTCGGTGTGTCGTTGAGCTGATTCATGCTTCGCGTACTCCCCCATGCAAATATCCGACGGCATATTTGTACCAAGAAGGACCGATCAGGGTATAGTAGTGGTTTTTTGTTTTGGTGTTCGTCGTTCGTTGGTCCAACTAGTCTGCCCTCGTTGCTCAAACAAAGATCAAGAAGCCGCATTTTCTCCGCTTGTCGACGAGCGGATCCAGGTTCCATACATGTGCTCTGTAGTGCAAATATCCACGGCATAAATGACCCAAGGCGATCTGATCTCATGTTTAGGAGCATGTTCCGGTGGGGAAAGCTTCGAAACAGGACCGCATCAACGGGAGTTACTAGTCACTCAGGACTTTTGCGAAAGACAGATCATTGCCAAGTGTTGCACCGGTACTACGATGAAAATGTATTGCTGATTCGACAACTTGGAAGATGATATGCCTCTTGCATAAGATCTCGTGATGGTTTCATGTAAGGAAGCTTTCACTTCAACATCCATAAGGATCGTTGAGCCAATGGGAACATGAGGAAAATGTCACCATTTTGTTATGCTCCAGGACGAGATATCACTCATCCCTGTTCCCTGAGTTGGTAGGGGGAACGATCAAGCCTTCTTCGATTCGACAGTCCATGATTTTGCTGGTTGCTTTCATCCATGTCCAGGACGAGAAATCACTCATCGCTGTTCCTGAGTTGGTAGGCGGAACGATCAAGCCTTCTTCGATTCGACAGTCCATGATTTTGGCGGTTGCTTTCATCCAAGTACATGCACAAAAATTTCTGCCTCTCATCCAGATGAGTGCATTCCGAAAGTGTTATTGTGTATCAGTGCATCCTCAAGCCTTGTCTCAAAACCAACAATTTAAATCTCGTCCTGGCGACGTATCGATGTCACCGTGGAAGCATGAAGGCTGTTACAGTTCTGTCTCGGACAAGAAGGCGTAACAAGCACCTGGCGACACAAACTCTAGATCTGAAAACACGTTCGCTTCTTGACAAAATAACGCTATCAATCTCGGTGTGCATCGAGACACCTTGAAATACGTCCCTCGAAGATCACAGTCCTCCTGATACTCTTCAGCTGTGATAGCGTTTCCATCATGTGCCATTTTTGTTATCGTAGCATAAAGGCGAGGTGAGTAGCAGTGGGAGTACCTTTTTCAACATCGCTTGATACTTGGCCCTTGACCTTACGGTGTCATTCGTTTTATACTTCAGACACTCGCAATATAAACCATCGAGACGGTTCAAGCATGTACCATTGATGTCATTGATTTGATCAATTGAACCAGAATCAAGAGTTTTGAACCTGTCGATTTGGCATGGGTCCTTATGAGTGATAATTTATGCCGGCCTGGTTTCATCAACTTGCCGTCAGATCTCGTTCAAGAGTGGAACAAAAACTACACGCCCCTATAAGAAATAAGTTGCGAATTCAAAGACCAAGTCGCCAACCAGTGACCAGAATCGTAAACAGTGAGAAACGAAAGACGTCCTTGCATTGACCCAGTGTTTGTTCGATGGAAGTCAATTGCAATGCCGCGTTGCTCGCAAATCAAAGAGATAAGAGATTCAAGGGGCCTAATTATTAGGATTTGTTATGCTCTTCGTACCCAACGGATATCGCATTTCGATGTGACCCGAAGAAGAACGATGCGAATTCAGAATTCATATCGACGGCGTCTGATTATTTCTCATATTCATTTGCTAGCACTGACCACATACCACATCATGGACCTGGTACAAACGGGACGACACCATAAATCATATATCTGCACAGATTCCCGTTCATGATTCCATTGTCATCTTCTCCGCCCAGCGGATAGTGCTCTTCTGGGAGCTCATCCATGCTTGTCGCCTTGGTCCAAGAAAAATGGGGTCAGTACAATAGCGTGAAGAAGCCAAGGCAAGATAATTAAAAAATTCGGGATTGGAGCTAGGCCTACTGAAGCTGCTTGGTCTTGAAGTCCGCAGAACTGCAAGGGCAACAAAGCCCGATTATCAGTGCAAGGGGGCATCTTGTGGAGCCTCCAGACCTGGTCATTGGAAGAAGCGCAGTAAGGCAAACTTGGGAACAAAATTAGGTCGACGTTCTGAGCGGCGGCCCTTGTTTGTGATGGCAATATTCGTATGAACGAAGCAACGGCACTGAAGTTTTATGTTGACATGTTAAGTCGAAGATGCTGTTTGTGGCAAGCCCCATAGATGTGCCGACGTGAAATCCCAGGTCATTCATGACTTCGACAGGAGATAGTACCTCGACAAATCAAAGTTAAAAAGAAACTCGAGTCTACTCAAGACTGACGAAAAGACACCCCGCTCATGTATCTGATTGAAAAAGGAGCAAATCATCATCCGCGCATTTAAAAAAGGGGTCATAGCACTCGATGACTCTTTCATTAGATGCACGAATCATGACTTGCACCCCCTTCAAACTGCGAGAGGAATGAAACAGTTCCGGATGATGCCCATCGACATTTGGAATGCACCCTGTGATCATCTGACCAATGAAGTTTCAATTCATGACCAAGTCTCCGATCAACATTCAAGGAACGAGGCAACTTTTGCAGCCGGAGATAAAAAAGCAAATTCTCATGCCACAGTTGGACGGCATGAAAAAAATTCAGGGCATCTTAGCACAAATGCTCGGATTATGACTTGCGGTGTCCGCCCAATACAAGAGGAGCGACCTCGCTGGATCTTTACTTGGATTCATGAGCTCACCTGAATACCAATGATACGTGTATCAACCAGGAAGAGGACCTGATGTGTACCAAGGACCCTCTCCTTTACTAGGTCAACAAGGACATTGTAGGGCTAGAAACACGAAACATCATCATTTTGAACAGGATTTCACTGATGGAGACAAGGATAAAGAAAACTGAACACATGGGAGAGATGGCCACAATGCCTGGGCTGGATACCAGGTAGCGTCAATGTGAGAGATGATGCTGAAAACACCCGATCCCAACCATGCACGAAAGCGTCGCCGCAGATGCCATAGAAATCCTGCTTAACTTGCATTTGGCATTTGGCATTTGACATTCAGCTGCATACAATCGATATTGACAATACGCAACAAGCCAATTTGCACCAGCAACGATTCGGCATAAACGCAACTCGTTCATCGCTGCAGTCCATTTCCAGTTGTCACAGTGTGATCCTTGGGGTATGATTCAATCACCATAGCTATCGCCAGCATAAGGGAAAGATTCTCGCAAAGATGTCCTTCAATGGCTTCGGAACGTTCGTTGCGCGAACGTCTCCTGTACACAAACACGCATGAAGCGGAGGGCAAAGAGATAAGAGATGTCTCTAAGGGCTGGGTAAGCCGATCCATGTTCGGCTAGGTAGGCTCAGTACAAAAGCTACGTAGAGTACATAAAATCAGATAGTACACGTCACGCCGGAAATGGTCGGAATTTCAAAAAAATGCAAAAACGCTCGACAATGATGGCGAGATCCGGTGACGCCGTATGCATTCACCCATGCATCGCATAAACATCCACCCACCGTAAGTTCTTTGCCTTTACCTTTGAAATTGTTGTCTGAAATTACAGAAGATTTGCCAAGTTGGCTGAAAAGGTACGCTCATTTTTCTGCAGTGATGAAATCGAACGACCGCCCTAACTCATTCATTTTTCAAGGGTGCCTGAATCAAAGTGAAAGCTAAGTTGCTCTAGTAGTAAAGATTCTTATTGTAAAAGTGATTCAGGCAGGCTCAATTGTTCAGGAAGTTATTGCCATGGGGGTGATGACTTCCATCATTGTCGAGCGATGGCTTCCAATTTGCAATGTTTCTCGTGGCAGCAAGTTTTCGATTTGAGACCATCCGCCCCACTTACTACACTGATGAAAATAGTACTACGTAGCTTAATGTACTGAGCCTACCTAGCCGAACATGGATCGGCTTACCCAGCCCTTAGGAGTCAGAAGACGCTACCTTTAGCTAGGAGTACCTACTCCTACCTAGGAGTAGTAGGAGAAGTCGAAAGGCTATGTACGCTAATGCTTGGCGTTATTTGCGCCGAAAAAGTTCGATTCGATGAGACTACTAGTAGTCCACAGAAAGAGGATTCATGTAGTAGATGAGAGAGATTTGTTCATAGATCAATCTATGCTGTTCAACCTTTGTTACTTGTATGCTTTCGGGTGGACTCAGGAAGAGCCACAACATGTAGAACTACGACCAAATCTGAAAAGGTTAAACAGAGCTAACTAGATGACGGCCCATAGTGCATTTCCATTTGGGAAATAATCAATGAACAAACCAATATTCAAAGCGATTATTGTTTGAATCATTGCTCTAGAAGGTCTGAGGAATGGTAGAGTACTCCGAGATGAAATGACACTTTCTTTGCTTAGAGGTAGCTAGCACAAAGGAGTAGTTCATCTCGTGATACTATGAGACCTACCCTGCCCTTTTGGCACATGTGATTTACTCTCTAGAGAGACAATGATGTAGACCATGGAAGCGCACAATTTTGATACTGAATAATCCATATAGGAGCGACTACCCCACCCCCGCTTAGCCGCTTAGGCGTCGCCCAGAGTTGACACCCAGCAAAACTGGCTCTGTCGTTGTCGTCGACAATAGGTGACTGCCAACGCTCTGTCGTCGGTTCTATCGACCCGTTCAATAGTGCTGCCATGAGGATCGACTAAGTACAGGTTTGTCCTTTTGAAGTGCCAGACCCTTGAACATATGTTCCAGACGTTGGGACAAGGAGTTGCTCGACCAATCTTGTTTGTATCTCGTGGTTTGGGCTTAGAGTTGTTCACGGACAAAAGATCGCATATGGCACCAACGACATGTTGAACAGGAGCGCAACCACAAATATTTTTGTCTGTGTGGTGTCTTCTCATGTCCCTGACAAGAACTATTCTGTTTGAGGGTGCGCATTGTTGTCTCGTCTCATCCGTCTAACATGCCAAGATACGAGGTTCTCAATCTTTGATTTAGTAAGCCAATGCAGTTTGTGCCGATCAATCAGTCCAAGGACACAGAATGTGCTCTGATTCAACATGGGAGGGAGTATTGTTTTTCTCTGGTGAAGTTGTTCTGATGCGTCAAGCAGATCATTATTCAAGTACTGCGCCAGTGATACGTTGTCCCATTTATCGCTGATGCCATACTTGGATGATGATCTGCTTTCTTCATCGGGACCCGGTGCAAGGACATGGCGAATCACCTGCTATGTCGTCGTGTAAACCCGAGGATCTTTCAAGTACGCTGAAAGCCATGAGTGGCAGTGAGACGGTTTTCACTGGATCGTTTCGCTCGGATCCTCACATAGAATCATTTTCGTATATGCTTCTCCTGTGATATAGACCAAAGCATGTCATTGCAATCGAAGGACTTTGTGTTCCCTTTGTCCTTATGAAGCGCCACAGCTCGCGTAACGACAGGTCAGAATGCGCTGTTGGCAAGTTTGCAAAAAAGTACTCACCAATATTCAAGAGAAAATTTTGTCTTTTTCCCAATGTTCACATTCTCTAACGGTTTGTCCGATTCGCTTTCGCTGGTCAGTAGCAGCAGCCCAAGACGGCCCGAGCCACTCGAGGTCGAACCACCACTCGAGGTCGAACCACCACCACCGCAACAACAAAAGTGCCATGAGGGACATACGTGTGTTGGGAAAACGACTATCCATGGCCGAAGAAGAGCGAGATGAGGTTCGCATCCATCTTCGTCCGCACTTGGCCTCCCACAAGCCAATGCCTGACTCTTCGTGAACGCAACTCTGAACTTTTTCGGAACTCCATTTAAGTCGAATTCAGCTTCAACGTGCTAGCTCGATGTTTGGTCATTCGAAAACAGCACATTGCGCAAGACGGTATGCTGTTGAATATGAAAAATCATCTCACTGTGCTGAAACCAATACAGCGAAACTTTACGCTGCTTCAAAATACAAGGTTTCCAGAGCTGGGTCTCGTGCATCTTGTTGTGGATGCCCTTCTTTTTTGTGTCGATCCTTAGCACCCAAGAGTCCTCGTGTATCTCGTTTCTGTGTGTCCCACTTCATGAGATCCTCAAGGCCATCGTGTCGATACTCATCTCTTCTCACGGCCCTGATCACCGTCATGTGAGCTATCGCTTTCATGGTTGCCCCGAGTCAGGTATATGGCACAGCAATGGCACAGATTCGTGCCAGGAGATGTCGTGTGTTCGATTGGAGACCTAAGCCTTGTCATCCTTCATTCACAACCGAGGGGAACATGTGCATCATCTGAAACGAAAAATTCGGTGGATTCAATAGCAGTCCCATGGCCAGTATGAAACAATGGTTCTCAGGGTCACTATGATTTTTGGCTGTCTCTCCTTTCCTTTGTGAAAAGAAAGGATTCCCATTCTGGTGCCATGGGAGGCGGGACTGGACATCAGACTACGATCCCTTCCTACATCAAGTTTGAACCCTTGCATAGAGGTAAGCAGAGCAGTCGTGTTGATGCCCCTCTGGTACTTCTTGTGAGAATGTTCCATAAGGTTGGGCAACCGCATCGACTTCACGGACACCCGCCATTGAAACAAGAAGTTAGAGTTCTTGAATAAAGAACACAATCCCTTCACCCTTCATGCCTTAAACGTTGGCTGGCTAACGAGATGTCATAAATCCGGAATTTTGATTCATGTTGCCATAACCAGTCAACTTAGTCAGTGAGGCATGATCAACATGATCATGACGGAAAGTGAGAAGTGAGGCTCGATTATCGATTATGGATTTTTTAATATATGCGAAGAAGATGTGTATTGCACGTATCGAAAGAAAATGGCTCGGTAGCGGCTCCAATACACGAGTAGAAGGAAAATATCAGATGTACTCGTACTTACTGACCGACTTTCCTTACCAATTATTGGTCTTCATCATATGTCTTGGCCCCATCTAACATATCAACTTTACTTGAAGAATTTTATATGCCGTAAACTATCCTCCGTTGGGCTTATCTGGATCTGGTTTTCCCTTATTAGTTGTATAAAGCGCCATAGGATTAAATATTCATATCGCACCAGATAGCAGATAGCCTTCCTAGAGCTACCCCCTTAGTCGTCACGAAAAGGACAGGGGTCTTATGAAATGAGGATGAACCACAAACAATAAACCATGTCTGTCTTCTGATCAACTCTACTTTGCACTGATCAACAAACCTGTCCGAACACTATGGGAACAAGAGAGAAAAGAGTTTAGGCATAACCTCAGACTCAGACCCACATAATCTGCTTGTTCTTCTTTCTCCGTGGCGTAACCGCCCCAAGTCAGCAATTAAGCGGATCATTTGAGTCACTTCATTGTTGATTGTCTTTCCTCCAGGGCCACTCTGGGATTATTATCGGTGACGCGCTGAACCCTTGTCACGTTTTCGTTAATGTTTGAGACCCGTTGGTTTGTCATCGCAAGACACGCTTGACTGAAGATGTGTTTCTCTTGAGTGATTGGACGCTTTGCCGACCGGGCCGGTTAAGAGAAGATATGCAGAATGATTTCATTGTAAATTGCAGCAAGAATGGTGATTGGTTCAGAGGCTACGAAAGACTAGTTTACCTCTCAAACCACCGCGCACTTTCCATAGCTACGCATAATATTCCTGCAACACGTCCTTCCCGTTTTTCACTTGCGAACGAAAATTTGAGAAAGTCAAAAAGTGAGAAAAGTGGTACAATCAATCATCCTCTTCATCAAGGATCAGTCACACATAGACATGATGAATTATTAGTCATGAGTCGTCTAAGATCCGAATCACGGAGAGAAAAGCCCTCATTGTCATCGTTAGGATAGCGTCCGTTTCGTTGGGGTTCTGCGGACTCTTATAACAACGTGGATGGATGTTGTGAGCCTTTCGGATGACTGCCATGTATGATGAATCCTCTTTCCCATACACCATGCAGAGGATCATCTCTAGGTTTATCATACTTGTATGACCGCAGAGGAAGATCCGAGTGCTGGTATTGTTCTTCTATAGTTTTCCCACGACACCGTTCTACCAAGATCGTGAATTGTCCACAATTGAAGCTGGGAACTTCGAAAGATGAGTAGACGCATGGAAGGCATTCCTCTTTGAAACTAGATCGCTTGAGACAGTTTCTTTCGGCGAGAACGGCCGCAAACAGATAAGAATGGATGGCTTCTTGACGAGCTCCGCGTCTCCCCATCAAAAGAGCAGTGCCTCTCTTTCCGCAGATATCGCACGAAGAGGAGAATCTTCTTCCGTTTTGCCTCCAGCATCGAAAAAGGTCTTTCCCATCAAACTGATGTCTAGCGGAAAGACTCTTGCGTAAAAGACTAGACGCAAAGAAACCCAATGCCGGTGCATCCAGCGGCGAGATCAAAAGTGACAGGGGAAGATTCTCTTCGGGCTTCGAGGAAGCGCCAGTCCGCAAATGCCGTTCCCTTCTTTTCTCATTTGATGGATAGCATATCATCATCCAGGCATGATATCCATGAAACAACCACCGTTGCAGGGATACCAGACGTGGACAATAATATACTATCCAAGCAAACAAGAAGCCAAAGAAAAGGACGCGATCTAGTGTACATGCCTCTGCTTTCTTGGTTCGTGGGAAAAAAGGGCGGGCAAGGCTCAGTTATCTTCAGGCTCTTTACATTCGAGTTCCAGAAGGTCAGAGGAGCGATCAGGGATCTCATCCACCTCCGCTAAGGCGCCAAGAGCTATCGGTGCGAGGACGATCATGCCAAAAGAGAGTCCTGAACATGAAGAAAACCCGTGTTCATCCAACGCACACAGAGGATCAATTTTGGTGTCTCAGGGAGTAAGCCGTATTTCGATTCCTTTCTTGATCATGATGCCTTTCATGACCACAACGGAACAGAGCATATCATCACCCTAGTTGGTCGCATCAGCAAGACGAACTCTCCGTTGTACCGAAGTGACAACTAGGATCATGATATGCCTTGAGCCCAAGAAAAGTCAAGTCTTGTTGTGGTTTCAGAGCAAATCGTTCCGATCCAGACGGGACAGTCGCCGTTTATGGCTCCAGGGGGGCAAGCAACACTTCTTGGAAACGATCGGTGGCCTACCAACCAGCATCTCATATGGATCTGTTTTGATCTGGACTTCTATCTCTTGGTGATTCTTGAGGGATTCAGTCTTTGCCCCCATTCATACTTCCAAGAATACGGATGGACATGGAAAGAACGCGTCGCATCGACTGATCGTCGTGTCCTTCTGGGTTTAGCTAGCGAAGCTCAGTTACAGCAGCAAGCCGGTGAACGAGGGTACAGCGCCAAGTCTGCCTCGGTACTTGTTCAAGCAGAAGAGCATGGCCGACTATGCGAAAGGCAAAAGTTATCTCGCCCGATCATCTTCATTCTTCATGGCAACAGAGGATGGCTCTGGGCAAGACAGTCCGCTGCAATTGACGGCGTCTACTGAAGTCGGTTGTCTACCATCTCCATGAAACAGAATTGAGATCGTCACGAGTTCAATAGTTGTCCATGTTGTCTTCAAGGACATGCCTACCAAAGATCATTCGATGACACGTACCGTTGTGTCCGTTGCAACAAAATCGACGATTGCTGTCGTCCCAGTAGCTTTGTTTCGACAGCACTGCAACTGTGACGGATCATTGTCCATGACAGACTCTGTTGGGCTTCACCACCGCAAAAATGGACTTTCCTGTGAGCATACATCTATCCATACACCCACAGACACCCCTCAATAGGATGACAATCGAGACTGCGCATCCACGCAATGCTCTGCGCATAGCGATCCCTTGTTTTGCTCCATGTTGCACGCCCGCGTGACGCTATGTGGACGAAATGGAAAACAGCTGCGTGTTTAGGTTGGCTAACACTCAAAAGAGAGAGCGGACGATATCATCATGATCAACCTCCTTTGCTATTCCTTCTTATCTTTTTTCTCGATAAGACAATTCGGTTGTGGAACAAGACAACATAGTCAAACGGATACTACGAGATCTAACACCAAATGAACATTTAGGTTGACCATTCGGATCGGAACGAACGAGCTTTGTTACATTTCACACAAACAGAGGGGAGAAAGGAGTACATGGCCAAGTTCATGCTTTGGATTCATAGTTCTCAACCAGTACTGCGATCCATCCAGGTGAATGACATACAAAGGACGGGGACAACAACTGGCAACGGAACCCCGATTACTGACGAGGCCGCCCGTTCTTCGACTTGATAACTAGAATGTTTGGTATTGCTCCACGACACAGTTCAATCAGCAGAGCAGAAAAGAAGGCAAGTATGTTAATCTAGTCACTTCTGAGTCAACACAGTCGGCCAAAGGCTATCAGCGACGTTAGAAGATTTCTGGGATCTTCCCTTCATTACTCAGTAGCAGCAGGGTCACCGAAACATTTTGCGATATACTCTTTCCACTTGACCGGGCGAAATTCCAAACCGCAAGGTACTGACACTGCCCTGTCTTTCACAGGACCACCAAAACAACGACGGCAAAGCGCTCTGCATTTGCTTGTGTCTTTGGGAATTTCTATTAGGGTTTGATAACCAACTAGAACCAGAACAGAAATCTTGGATCGATAGTATTTTTCACTTTGGGCCTTGACAAGGTCTTCCCAGGTCGTTTTCTGCTTCAATAGAACCTTTGCCAGAATAGTGGATGTCCGGTCAATCGCTAACCGTTGTGATTGTGCTTCCTCGCACGCTTTCTCAAATAGTTGATTCATGGCACTCCATGTCTCAGACCAGTCCTGTGGTGTGACACCCTGCTGTTGTAACTCCACAGGAACCTCATCTTTTGACAGGGTCCACCGCAAATGACTCAATGGAGCGCGCCGGGTTTTCAGCTTGTTCAATCTAGGACAAACTTTGATGCTCACGTCGGAATCGCAACAACGACGAGGAGGCCCATCGAGGAACCCAGCTCTTCCAAAGTTGTCAGAGATAATTATGTTCCAGATGAAATCCAGCAGAACAATTTCTGCAGCACATTCACCGCGGGCTGTCGTCACACGGGTGCGGTCTTCATTGAACACATCAAAGAAATCACATTCCAGGAAGCGTCGAATGAAATACAAGACACCGAGGTATCAGCAAAAAGTGAGCACGTAAGAGGTGGGAGAGAGGAAAAGTGTTAGCCTTTGACCGGAAACAAGAGAGCGAAAGCAGCTATTATTACAAGGTTGACAATTGACTTCATGGTTGGTAAACGCCGTCTGTGTCCTCCTTGTTTTTTCAGTGAGACAATAGACCCTTTGAAAAATGTGAGCGAATGAAACTCGCTGGTCTGAATTTTCCCGCTCCCGCCCAAGGAGAACTCCACAGAAAATGTTTTGGTCTTGATCCGACTCAGTTGGGCATATGTAAGTTTTCGTGACATGCGCAGAAGGTATCCTTTTGATCTTAAGCCCAAAAACCTAACGCGAGGACTGTATTTCACATTGATTCGGATAATGGACTCAACCAATCCAATCGATCGGGAGTCGAGGACACGACATTCCGAAAATTTGAAATTTTGATGTGAAGCGTTCAAGAAACAAGAGAAAATTCCCATCCTCTAGATCATAAGAAGATTGTCCTATACAACCACAACACTCAATCATGTCGAAAAGGAATTCAGTTATACTAGGACGGTTACAAATTGGACAATGAAAATGCGCAAGTGAAATATATTAGCCCTCACAAATCAGCAGCGCTGGATGGAGCAACTCTGGCTACCATCTCTGGGGAGTCCCTTGTGCATAACTCAAGACTTAGGACGTCGTTTTACTCGTCTTCTCGCGCTTGTTGTTGGGGCAATCGAAGGTTCTGGAGGGTCGAGGACAATTCTTCGTCGGAATCGTCGTCATTGTTGTTGGAGACTACGGGATGGGGCAGTTTACGCCGTTCGACATCGTCCAAGACATCGTCGTCATGGGGCAAAAACTCGTGGTCTTCGTCATCTTCATACTTGAGGATGGATCCCAAATTCTTGGGAACCGTCGTTGTGGTGGACAAGCTCAACAACGAGTGTCCCGTCGTCGTGCTGCTGTTCGACCTCGACACAACACTTCGGGACGGCGTCGAAGAAGTCGATTGGGCTTCTCCTCCACCGGTTCCGGCATGGGGGTTGCTGGCGGCAAAGGCTTTCAAGGAGATGGCTAGACCTCGCATGGCACCCACAGCCGGACTGCTGGAGGCCGATGCTGGCATGGCCGGAAACCACGTACAGGTCGGAGGCGGATGTTGGCCAGCTTCTTCCACTTGCCATCCCAATCGGGGAATGCGCATTTCGGGTGACCCATTGGGGTTTTGTTTCTTGAGGGGATAACTGCAGGAGTACACAATAGTAATATGCTTCAAATCCTTGACAACGGCGTGATGATGACCGGCGTAGGTAGTGGAGGCATCGTCGCCATCGTGATGATAATGGTGATGCGGCGGAGGATGATCGTCCACATCGTCTGTATCCAAAGGGTGATGCGAGTCGCCATCGTCCGTTTCTTCAGCAATGGAATGAATATCCTTTTGGGGTGACAATTCTTGTTTGGGCGGACCGCGGAAAAAGGTGGGTCGTCCAAACACTTGTCCGGCATTGGAGTTGACAATGGACACGCGTTGAATGTGCAACTTGGGACTCGAGCTGCTGCGACTCGGTATGTTGGAGCTTGTGCTACTGTTGCTGCTGCCACTGGACTGATTCAACCGAAAGGCCAATACTTGGACGACACCATAGATTTGAATATCCTTGGAATTGTGAATGGCCAAATTATTCGCCAAGGATGCTTGCATGCAATAATGGCCATCGGAAACCACCACGGTTCGGGTACGCTTGTTGCTGCTGGAGTGTTTGACGGCAACAATTTGCAAAATGGGCTGAAAGAGCGGATCGACGTAGGCCGAGTTGGAATAGTACTGAAACAAGGTGGGAATGGCGTGAGGGGTCAAGAGAGGAGAACAAAAGATGCGGCATTCCACCACTTCTTGTCCAGGTGGAACGTCTTCGGCTCCGCTCCCGTCTTGGTTTTGGCTATACTTGGATTGAGCCGCTGGTTGATGAACCAACGAGCAGGAGAGGGTGTACACCATGGGTTGTCCAGCGACAATTTCGCGTTTCGTGTAAAGGGCTCCATGTGTCTTTTTGAGACCCGAGACCATGCGCACATACATACCGCGAACTTGTCGCGATCCGCAATCTTCCACCAAGACGCGTTCGACGGTTTGGTACTTGGCGGGACGGCTATGCAAGGACCAGACACGTTGTTGCGAGGCACGGAGCGCTTGTTTGGCAAAGGCTTCGTACATAAAGGTGGGATGAATAAAGGGACAGGGCTGGACAATTTGAAGCAAGGCCGAGGGTTCAATGTTCTCCATATTGAGGCACTTGGCGCAGTTTTGAGTGGCTTCCAATAAGGAGGAGGCTTCTTTTTCGTATTCCGTCGACTCGTTTACGTTGTTTCCGAGATAGGTGATTTTATGATCGTACCATTGCCTTAGCATTTGAAATAAAAAGAGTTCTCCGCACATGAGATTCTCACTCTGTAACAAAATTTGCAAGCGTTCGGCACGCATACATTCGACACCTCCCATAGATTCGTTGGAGTCGTCGTCCGAGTCAATCTTTTTGGGCGAAGCGCCGGTCGCTGCATCCGAGGAAGTGGTAACCGGGTTGGCAATGAGGCGTGTTCCAGCACCCAAGGACACATAGGGACGAACTTCCATCATCAATCGAGCGTATTCACCAATGCGGCTGCCCACATCTTCCACTTCATCAAAGACCACACAGGCCAATCCAGGATACAATCCAGTCAAACGACGAATCTCAAAATGCACCAAGTTTCCCAACTCATCCAGTTCCAAAAAGTCGGCCGCCTGATACAATCGCACTTGTTGACGGACCAAAGACTCCAAATCTCCAGTGGCTTGCGTGTTCTTGACACCGCCCTGTTCTTCCGGACCTTCCAGGACGGGCATTTGACTTGTTTGACAATAATGAACCACACCGCGCAAAATGGCACTTTCATAGCCCATCATACAAATCGTGGACGATTTGGCTTCTCGGAAACTTCCATAGAGCATGCGCTTCAAGACGGGTGACCGAGAGGCCAAGACAAAGCGAGAGGCGGGAATTTGATCGCCATCCTTCGCCACCAAAAAGACATCGTGCAAGTCCGAGTCTTGAAGGGCTTGCAAGAGGGCTTGATTCAATTGCGTCTTTTGAGAATCCATCCGCCATGGATTCCAGTCCGATTCGCGCGGTGGAGGCACCAACTTGTACGGCGAGGACACCAACAAGGCATTGGTCATGGGGCTTGGAGGTGCGCCAGTGCCATTGTTGTTGTTCGAAGGCATACTGATGGTCTGCGAAGGAGAATGAGCCGGCGAAGGACTGGTGTTGTTGGAATTGTTATCACCGCTCGTTTTGGCAGCTGGTGAGTCCATTCTTACAGAGTTCAAGTCGTGAGTTTTTCTTCCCAGCGTCTGTGACAGGTTTGGAAGGAAGCAGTGTCACACTTTTGTTCAATCCTAGGAACTATATAGCGTGTTGCACGTCGGAGTATCCAAAAAAAAGTCTTTTAACCTTGACAAATCTTGGAAGCAACGGTCTCGGAATCAATCTTGCAATGTGCCAACGAAAGATTGGTGAAATCACACAAGATAGACGCAACGGAATCGATCTTCCTTGACAACCAGTGTGGTCCTGGGAAAGTGCACTGGTTTGTTTCCAGAGACTGATGAAATAATGTCACGCTGCAATTTTCAAGTCGTTCTTTGACAACTTGGGTATCCAGCACCAGCCCCAGAAAGCTTTGTTGCAGTCCAGTTGTCACGATAGAGACCAAGGAATGTGTTCTTGTGTTGGTTTTTCAAAACAACTCAATCTTTTGTTTACACACACAACAGGGGCAGTCCTACAAGAGCACGACGTTATGTGATTGCTGCGTTTGAATTTCTGGTGGTTGGACTCCTTCCTTCCGTCGGCCAACCGAAACGGTGAGCCGCCACACGCGAGTCGGCATTCTCTATATGGACGGAATGGCTCCAACGTCCGATCCAGGAATGAGTGCCAACTTTAGCTAGAAGCAAAAACGCCGGTCGACACTTTGAAAACGCCCGTGCCTAATTTTTCGGTCTCGGTGGCCGATCGTTTCTCGGCATGCCACACATTCCCAATTCCCAACCTCAAAAGGCGGCCACGGATGATCCGGAGCAGATGCAGGAGGAAAAATTATGCAAGACCAATATGTATTCGATAAATTGACTGGGTGACCAATCCCGATTCTCTATCATAGTACACAAAGGAGAACTAATACACATTCTAAGTGGTATCTCTTCAAATGAGCCCCATGATAACGATACCTAGGTAGTTGAATCGGAATTCGGAAGCAAGTCCTTGCTTCGGTTGGAACTTGGAGGAACTTGTCCAAACGCCATGGGCACAATGCCGCTGTGACCCACGCCGTTGCTTCTCTAGTTCGACCATTTGCATTTACATGCATTCGTCTCTTCGTCTGATCTCATGACTCATGACAAGGCAGGGTATTGGATGGATCATTTCCACCATGAGGAGACGACAAGTCCGATAGGAGAACATGGAGAGACATTCGCTCTCCTCTCCAGAAACTAATGATTGGGCCTCTACATTGCCTAGCTCCCAAGGGCGGGTATGGGGTTATTTTTGTTTAGGTGTCTACGCTACGATCCAGTCTTCTGGTCACAACGTGTGATGGCTTGAGACTCTGCACAAACCAAAGATTGTGAGCTCCTCTGTCTCTCTCTCATCTATCTTGGGTAGGAGTGGACCGCGCCGCATTCTTTGGGGGAAGGTGCGCGCCCGATCCATGTTGTGCTGGCGCCATCGACACGACGCGCTCGTTTAGGACTGGTAACGATGGGTGGTACCCAACGAACCCATCCTGACGGCGCTTTGTTCTTAGGGCGACCAAGTCTGTAGCTTAGACGGTTAGGCATCTTTGCTAGACTACTAGTTTGGGAGGAGTAGTCGCAAGTTTGCCGTAAAGGCCCAGAGGGAACCGAGATGGCTCCCAACACCATTGAATCTTTGACATTGCCTTCCGCTCGGAACCTCAAGGTATCTTCGGTCCATCGTTTAGAATTCCAAGTTAAGTTGAAGGTCGAAGGAAGCAGTGGTCACGGAGCCATTGAATGTTAGTTCCTCGGGCGAGTCGATGGCGAATTCAAGGTTCTGTTGGATCGCTTCGATGTCGGAGAGTTTTAAATTTTTCGTATCTTTCGATGTTTCACTGGTCTTGTTGGTGGTATTGGGAACGCCTGTTGGGTCGGCGTGTCTGAAGTCTGGCGTATTGAGCATGGCGATGGACATGCCCGCCGTCCACTCCATTACTTGTGGTCGAATGTACCGCATAAACGCGGCTGATTGCCATCGGCCGAGTATCATGATGCGCAATACGGAGATGCCGGGCGAAAGGAAGAGGGCCATTGCCGCCCCGGATCGGATGGAATGTGTGCCGATTTCGCTTGGTTGGTATCCGAACAACGGTTCTTGTGTGGATGGGTCAGTGCACGTCTCGCGGAGGAGCTTGAGACTGTCTTCGGCGCGGATGAATCTCGGTGGTGGGTTTGGGTTTTTGGCTGTTGGGGGAGGAAACCAACAATTCACCGGCGTGTCTGGAGGCGCGTTTGGCTGGTGGTGGAAGATGCGTCGCAGGATTCGTCCCCAAATTCGGACGGGGCAAAGGATGGGATCCTCTGTCTTGCTTTGCGTCCGCGTCTCATGAGGGATGTCGTGTTTTTGCGCGATGAACGTTATGGAGACATAATATGCTTCGTCGTAAAAGTTGGGGTCGCGAGGGTCGATGCGGGAGCGGGTTGCATCGCATCGGCCGAACACCACGTTTGCCATCGTCAGCATCTTCGTCTTTCCTCGTTGTTTGACTGTGGAGATCTCGCAACTCCGTGTTGCGTAGAAGTATCCTCCGCAGAGGAGGTCGGCGTTACAGGCTCTGAATGATGATGTTTCGTATTGGGGCTGTTTGGTTGTCTTGTCGGTGAATACCTGTTCCTTGTTCTCGGTGTTTGATGTCGCTTGTGGCGCCGTCAAGGTGGAGTCGGCGGTGTTGGGTTTCGGTGTACATGCTTGTTTCCATAAATGGACCAAGTGTCTTGGGGTGACTGCCTTTTCCCGTTGCTCTGGTGGGTCCAGGTTCTTCCATCCCTTCTATTTTTGTTTAGGTGTCTACGCTACGATCCAGTCTTCTGGTCACAACGTGTGATGGCTTGAGACTCTGCACAAACCAAAGATTGTGAGCTCCTCTGTCTCTCTCTCATCTATCTTGGGTAGGAGTCGACCGCGCCGCATTCTTTGGGGGAAGGTGCGCGCCCGATCCATGTTGTGCTGGCGCCATCGACACGACGCGCTCGTTTAGGACTGGTAACGATGGGTGGTACCCAACGAACCCATCCTGACGGCGCTTTGTTCTTAGGGCGACCAAGTCTGTAGCTTAGACGGTTAGGCATCTTTGCTAGACTACTAGTTTGGGAGGAGTAGTCGCAAGTTTGCCGTAAAGGCCCAGAGGGAACCGAGATGGCTCCCAACACCCAAGTCTTCTATGTCACCATGATGTTGCTCGAGCCATATGGTTACGACTTGCGCAATATACTCAAAAAGATTGTTGGACAGTTTGAGATCGGTCGTCGATGAAAGTGTTGGGTCTATGTCGAGGTCGTCCGCGTGTCCTGCCATCTCGTAAACACTCGGGTCCAGCGGTACTTGCCAGGCTATGCCGGATTTTATCGAGTACCCGCCCATTCCCAAGGGGCATGCGTCTGCCAGCAGAATATTTGTGGGTCTGCGGCAAGTAAGGAGGTTCAAGTTGACGCCTTGGTGCGCTCGTTCGAGTAGATCTATCCAGACTGTCATGTCTTCTTTGACATATTCGGGGACGGCGTAGCGGAACCAAGGTTTGGGTCGGAAGCGTGCGTCGCTGCTTCGTTGTGGGACTGTTTGGTCGCCGTCGGAGCCAACTGTGCCGGAGCTTGAGATGGAGGATTGGTCGTCGTCGTCGTCACTTTCGTCGGCCGCTGATCTTTGTTTGTCGTCGAATTGCTTGATCAAGTTTTCCATGTACGTCCGCGTACGCTGGAGGAAGAATCGCGCCAGGGGGATACCCTTGCTGGAATGTATCAATTTACCGACCGTCGTCTCGAGGTCACGGAATTTTGTCTTTCGCGTCTTCGGGTCAGCCAAATGTCGCACGGCTTTGGACCAATTTAAGTACTTGTCAATGGGAAGTATCAATAGGAGACGTCGTGTGTCAAGTTCCCAGCCCAAGACTCTCATAACTTCACTGGGACTTCCTTCGGCCATCATCTTGTCCTCGGCCAGTATGTCCGTTCGTTTGATTGGTTCTTTATCGGGTTGACAGGGTCGGATGAAAAGGTGGAGTACTAGCGGCACCACGGCACTCGTTCTTGAGACAATGTCCTCTTCGTCGGCGAAGAGTTGGACCATATCGTCGAGATATACGTCCACTGAGCCATCTGGTCTTGCAGGTATATCAACAATCAACGGTTTCCCTTGTTCGAAAGGGATATCTTCGGGTAGGCGGTTTGGTGGGCCCATCAGTTTCTGGAGGGGGGAGTAGCAGATCGATGGATTCCACTCCTTAAATTCGATGAGGTCGTTGCACAGGTCGCAAGCTGTTTCCGAGAACAAGCTGAACATTGCGGGATGTGTCTTGCCGCCAAATGACAGTCTGCTAAGAATATTAGCAAATTCACCAGACGCGTCGGTTGTCAAGGCATTCGCAGCGAGGAGTCCATCGCCGTTTATACGTCGGTACGCCGCTCCCCAGTCGAACTTACAAACGAGTATCCGTGTACGAGGGAATTCAAGTCGAAGTGCTACGATTTGGTGAATCAATCTCTCAAGACACCAACCGTATACCAGATCAATGTCATCGCTGTCGTCAACGGCAAGGTTGAGGGAGGGTGCTAATCCGGTTGAAAACGTTTGATCATGTGCAAGGCGGTCTTTTACGATGATCTCGCCGCGCTCGGTGATTCCGTTGTGCTGAGCGACCCCGAGTGGGGCAAATCGTCCTCCCTTAATTTTTCGAGCGCAGTCAAAAGTTAAGGGGAAAGCCCAACCATGAACCGTGTCTTTTTGAGACACTTTGATCAACGCTGCAGGTCGTTTGCGGGCGGAGCTGTGATTTCCGTAAGCGATTAATGCTTCGTTCTCGGCGACTCGAGCATCATCACCTGGAAGGTCATCGCGGAACTGGTACGTGGCTCCAAATGTTAAGTCATGTTCTATCTTCGGCCAAAATGGGTGACCGAAAAGAAGCGGTTTGAGTATCGATGGGGGTCGAAATTCCGAGCCTGGACTTATCGTTGTTCCGGGGTGGGCGTCGAAAAGGGCTTGGAGGTCGTGATCATACTTTGCAATTAACACAGAGTTGGCTGCGGCAGCTGCTACGGATCGTTCGTGAATAAACGGTGATGCTTTCGGGGTTGGGACGGTCGAGTGAAAGACGGAAAGGATTGTATCGATGTTCAATGGATGGGATGGAGGTGGTAGGGGAGGGATTGTAATCGGTGAAGGGAAGTGATCTTCGATCGAATTGGAAAGGTATGGAGGAAAGGAAGAGGAAATGGACTTACCAATGATTGCTTGATTCTCAACTAACGAGTTTTGAAGTCGAAGCAAGTTACGTTCCAACGGTTTTCCTGACGTGTTGGTCGTAATGTTTGGAGTGGCATGTCCTGGGAGGGAGGGATCGATGGTAGAGGGTTGCTTCCGAAGGGAGAGGATTGAAGGAGGAAGGCTAGATTCGTCGGCAGCTCGGCGGACGGAGGAAAGAAGATTCTGATTGACCGGAAGGAGAGGATCGGAAAGGGAATGGTCATCAGTAAGGGGCGGTGGGGTCTCAGTGTCAATCTTGAGGGGGGGTGTGTCGTCTTGGCCATCCAAGCGACAGGAAGGGGCTACGATTGGGTCAAAAGGGAAAAGTTCGGAAGTTGGAGCAAAGGAAATCGACTTGGACAAAGGCATAGGGAGAGGTTGTGATGAGGAGAAGGGGTCAATGGACGCTGGTGTCTGTTGGGGAGGGTCGAGGATCTTTGGGGGTAGTAACAATCCTGGGTCAATCGGAAGGGATGGATCGATGGAAGTTAAAGGAGAGGGCACTGGAACTTTTGGGATGGTCTTGAGGAAATCGTGGGAAGGGTTTGGAGGGTCAGAAGATGAAGAGAGGGTAGGATCGCCGAAAGGGAGGAGTGGGGCCAGGGGATCATTGATTGTATTGGGGGTGATCTTGGGCGGCGGAACAAAGGTCGGTAGGAGGGTGTTCGACGATCCAACAATCAGTCACGAGTTCTTACGGGCTCTCTCGAAAGCTTGCTTGAAAAATGCATCCAATTCGTCTTGCTTCCCATGTTGTGAAGGATCGGCATGGGAGAAGTAACATTTCTCTCCACTACGACAAATTTGAAGGCAGAAAAATTTTACGCAGAATTGGCGAGTCGATCCCTCAACCGTGATGGAAGGGACGTCGTTCAAAACAGAGCGAGGGAAGGTACGCCCGTACTTCAGTTCCGAGGGGAGTTTCCAAGCTGATGGATAGTTGAAGTTTGGTTTCACAGGGGTTGGAGCATCTGGAACGGAGTTAGATTGATGTTCGCGACCACGTTTTGCTCGCAGGGGTCCGGGTGGGTTTCCAGGGAGTTTAGAATCGGAACCACCACGTCCTCTACCATTACCCGAGTTATTATGATTGCTGTTGGAATTGTTCTGATTCCTGTACTTGGCTTGGACAGCTGAATTCAAAAATCTCGGCATTCGACAGATATCCTCTTTGCTCATGATCTTGTTACAGAGTTTGTTCGTATGAAAGTCAATCGCATCGCCTGAAATATCTTCGATACAAGTCGCATCTTCGAGGTTATCAGCAATAAAGTTTTGGACGCAATTATCCAGGGAAAACAAGAGTCTGGAGAAAAATGAACTGTCATCGGCTTGATTGGCAACATACACGCGACGATGACGAAGTAGGTGGTCATACATCTTTCGAATGTTCGAGACAATGTATGAATCGGAGCCCCAAATGGCGTCAGCAAAGCACAGATAGCTCCGAAGTTGAGTTCCGTAATGGTCGGAGGTTAAGGGAAAGAATAACTTGTCGTCCGAAAAGATATCTTTCATTTCTTTCGTGGAAAGGCCGTTGGAGTGACGAAGGGAAGACTCGAAGATATCTTGATGGATATCATGATCCAGGGCTAGTTGATTCGAGGCACCCGAATGGTTATTCGGATCGAAAGAAAAAGGGGAGAATCCACCAGGATGCTCTTCGGAACGCCATCGAAGTCCATACTTTTGGATAACTCCCACTTGGCCGAAGATCAAGAAGCACGTGTTATCGGACCGCCGAAATACTTGGGAGTGGATGGTCGTATAAAGGTTGTGCGTATTCTTCTGCTTGAAGATCTCCTTAGCCTTTTCAGTTGGAGTGGAAGGTAGACAAGTGCTATGAGGACCAACTTGTCCATAGATGATTGCGTTGCGCGTATCGATTGTAAAGGTTTTGAAGTGGTCCAGACGGTCTTCTTGAGATTTCATGATCGAGCTCTGTTGAGTAATCACCTGTGTCAATTTGTCTTGACGATCATTCATAGCATTCGAGATGTGCTCAGTCATGGATTTGGTCATTTGTGAAGTAAAGTACAAGATATCTTTCGAGATCTTCGGGGAACCAGCGGACTCGTGATTTCCGGAAGAGTCAACAGGATCATCATGAATAGGGCGTCGAGATTTCGAAGGTGAAAAGTTTCCAGAACGTTCGGAGGCTGGGGGACGGGGGCCGCGACGAGTTGAATACATCGCAGATAAACGATCCGGTAAAGAGGTCTTGAAATAAAATTCGACGGCTGTCATCGCATTACCGAAATCAGAGGGGTGGTCAAGGAAGATATCGTCAACGATAACTTTGCCACGGTTGACTCCCCAAAGGAAACGGATCGTATCTCGAAAACGAATACAATGTGGGTCTTCAACGGAGAACTTGATGGAATCGGGACGGCAGTTTGGGTATTCAAAAGATCGTCGCCAACGCAACAAAATTTTTTTCGAAGATGAACGCAACAAGGTTCGGAATGTTCAACTTGGGGTATGAGGTCTTCTTGTGCACCGAGTGACAAGAGGGATCCAAGAACTTGATTAATTCACCAGAGATTGAGGGCGGAAGCAACACAATACTCTTACAATCAAACCGATGCTTGCAACGAAACTCGATGTCTTCCTTCTTGTCTGAGAGATTGTCCGGAAAAGCAATGTAGGGATCGAACTCGGAAAACTTGGAAGCATCAAAGGCAAGGCCAGAAAGGGAGTCCGAATCTTTAATCAAGCACGCAGAAACAATCTCATCAAAGGATGGGATCCGAAGATATTCGAGGCTGTTAAGGATCGAGGCAAGTTCTTCTGGGTCAAATGTACCAGGGGGAACGTCTAGGGAATCTTTGCAAAAGCAAAGGAAAACTGGGTCCGGAGCAAGCACCGAGCCGGAATCGGGAGAAACGAAAATGTTATGAATCACAACAGGGTTCTTCTTTCGATCAAAGCCAAGGAAGGCTAAAGGATTCCGTTTCGAGTGGATTTCCAAGAAGGCTTGGAAATCTGCCGGCGTCTTCACATCGTCAAACTTGGAGAGAAGTGAATCCCAGTGAGCGGGATCACTTTCCACGGTCAAATGGAAAGGTCGGCAAAAGGAGTCGGACCAGAAGTCGCTATCAATGGCATCGAACTTCGACTTGACGGTCTCGTCGAGGGGAAACGGGTAGGAGAACAACTCTGACTTGCAACACGTCTTGGAAGGGAGGGCTTTCTTCATCCGAGCATAAAACTGAGGAGGAGTCTCAAAAGGAGGGATCTCAACGGTTGGGTCTTTCTTGAGGTTCGACTTCTTCTTCTTTAGAACTTTCTCTGGGGTCTTCGGAAAATCGGTATCGGTATCAACAAAGTCATCTTGGGTAACCTTGGCAGTATTGGAAGGAGACTTGGGAATCCCATTCCCGCGCGCAACCTTCGACTTCTTCTTCGGAGGGTGCTTCGAATGGACGGAGGCAGAATCTTCATCAGAGGGTAAGGGATCGCCCTTATCCGTCGGCGGGATGGAAGGCGGCGCAGCCTTGGCAGACTTCGAGGTAGTCCCGGTTGGGAGCGAGGACTTTTCCACCACATCCGCGAGAAGGTCTAAACCATCAGCATCAGAGCGACGAATCGTCTTGTCGGGACCGGAAGGGAGGTCAAAAGGGTTCTCGTTGAATGTCATAGTGAAAAAGTAAGCAAAGGCAAAGGCAACAATCGAACAATTTTTGTTTAGGTGTCTACGCTACGATCCAGTCTTCTGGTCACAACGTGTGATGGCTTGAGACTCTGCACAAACCAAAGATTGTGAGCTCCTCTGTCTCTCTCTCATCTATCTTGGGTAGGAGTCGACCGCGCCGCATTCTTTGGGGGAAGGTGCGCGCCCGATCCATGTTGTGCTGGCGCCATCGACACGACGCGCTCGTTTAGGACTGGTAAATATGGACGGAATGGCTCCAACGTCCGATCCAGGAATGAGTGCCAACTTTAGCTAGAAGCAAAAACGCCGGTCGACACTTTGAAAACGCCCGTGCCTAATTTTTCGGTCTCGGTGGCCGATCGTTTCTCGGCATGCCACATATTCCCAATTCCCAACCTCAAAAGGCGGCCACGGATGATCCGGAGCAGATGCAGGAGGAAAAATTATGCAAGACCAATATGTATTCGATAAATTGACTGGGTGACCAATCCCGATTCTCTATCATAGTACACAAAGGAGAACTAATACACATTCTAAGTGGTATCTCTTCAAATGAGCCCCATGATGACGATACCTAGGTAGTTGAATCGGAATTCGGAAGCAAGTCCTTGCTTCGGTTGGAACTTGGAGGAACTTGTCCAAACGCCATGGGCACAATGCCGCTGTGACCCACGCCGTTGCTTCTCTAGTTCGACCATTTGCATTTACATGCATTCGTCTCTTCGTCTGATCTCATGACTCATGACAAGGCAGGGTATTGGATGGATCATTTCCACCATGAGGAGACGACAAGTCCGATAGGAGAACATGGAGAGACATTCGCTCTCCTCTCCAGAAACTAATGATTGGGCCTCTACATTGCCTACTTGTGACGTGTTTCCAAGTGTTTCGAGGTGGCTCTCGGATTGGACCGTTCCTAGCAATACATGTCAAGTATCAAGGATTTCAATGTTTGAAGACCATGGTACAGGACCATGATCACCACACTTATCACTGAGTCTTTATTCTTGAAGTTTGGACACGCATCTACGACGACCTCAGAAATCGCCGGCCCCCTGAACTGGGATTGAGCCGAGACATCCATGATGCCCAAATACAATGACAAGCACTTGAAGGATCGACCAGTTATCCGATTTTCGATACCATTCCATTTCTAGACTCGATGTGAGCCCTATTCTAAATTTGATAGTCTTTGTGAGACAACACTGATTGAGCACCATATACCACAAATGTCTTGAATCTACGGAAGTTGTTGTGGCATATTCTCGATAACGTTCTGAGGGTCATTGTAACGATCAACCGCTGGCAAGACAACTTCAGGAGTGTCATCTGGAAACTCACTCATTCTGGAAATGGTTTCATGGTCCTGAATAGTGATCACGAGGAGACTGAATCGCTCCGTCATTGCATTGGCCAAATAACTGACAGCTGCACGATCAACAGGGGCATCATGATCATTTTCAAACTCCTCTCCCGAAACTCTTTCAACAGCTCCTTGGAGGGACGGGGGCTGCTGAAAACTGTGCTCTATGGGAGCTTCTTGTTCGACCACTTCTTCTCCTTCGCGGATGGGTTGAATGCCGAGACTCTCGAGATTCTCTTCTGCTTCCTGTCGGGTGCGAAACTTGAGAATATACTTTTCCTTTCCCCTACCACCAGCCGCAAGTTTGGCACGGTAATACACAGTATGAACGACGCCGGATATCGTGGGGACAATGTAGAATCTCGTGGGGTTTTGCGGTGAACCTCCTGTCCACACGTGATGAGCCTCTTCGACGGTGCGAAATCCTTGCGGGTCTTCCGACCATCCTTCGGTGGCACGCCGTGCCTCGTCCCAGTTTTCATAGACACCCAGAGCGCAGCCGGGGATCGCTTCAAACACCACGTACGCTTGATACCGGACCATGGTTGTAGCTTTTTTTTGGAACTTCGCAACGAACCATGTGGCCGATGCCTGACCGTCGGTCGCCGTTACATGACTTTGGTAAGGTTAGAACCCGTAGCTAATCTTAGATGCTATAACCATGCTTGGTTGTGACATCTGCTGGCGGGAAAAGGATTGCACAGACACGCCGCGGTCTACTCAGGCTTAGGATTCACACGAAGGTGAAATTTCCAATAACCTTGACGCTTCCTATAGAGTATGCATTCTTTGTAAATAAAAACTGTCATTTTCTAATGATTGGGTTGTATCCTTTTCTCGATTGTTTTGTCGTCGGTGGTATTGATTTGCCTTTGCGACGAACTTTGGTGATTCCATCGCTTTGCTGGTTGGCGCTGGGGACTACTGTGTTGTTCCATAGTCGTTTCAGTTGTAGGCGAGGATTGTATCACAGCTGATTCTTCTGGTGGTTCGAATGCGATATAAAGTTAGGCATTTCAATGCTTTGCATAGTAGCCTCTGTTGGATGTGTTGTGACCGTTTCATCCATCGTCTCCTCCGTGGTACTACTGTTCCTTGCATCCATGGTCTTTGGAACACTTGATGTGTTCCGATCCACCATCATGTCTTGCGTCTCGTTTGTTACGTTTGTCGCAGGGACGGCTTTCGTCGGAGCAGACGTGGAAATCAACGTGTGAGGTTCCAATGGTTTTGGTTCCCCTTGACCGTTGGACGTTTTGATCTTGACACCTTGCGGTCGTAATCGTGGCAAAGGAGGAGCGTTTCCTCCATGAATGGCCACTTTGACATGATGTGCTTGTCGAGCCCCGACGCGGTAGATGCGCGTACTCGGATCCATGGCCGTCCAATTTTTGGGAACAATGCCCCGGTCCAAGTAATTTTGTGTCTGCGTGGTATAACAGGTCCGACATTTTTTGCGGGCCGTCCATACAAAGCGATAGGAAGCTTCCTCCAAAATATTAGATGCCAACGATCGTTGATCGGCCGCCAAATATTCGGTATGATGCGGTGCTTGGGCATGATAGGCACACAGCGACAAACTGGTTTGATCGTATCGGTGATTGCGCAAAGTGGATCCTGGAGGAGCAATACACGATGCATTCCACGCACACGCTGCATTGCACTGGACAATGGATTCCACAAAACGAGAAGGAGCCAGGTAGGCTTGGGTATTTCCGGAAAAATGAGGTTGCTGTGTGCCCCGAAAGGTTTCCTTGTCCAAACCAAACCATCTATATGTTTCTGGATGGGATTTGGCTTGCATGGATGTGTCCTGTCCTTTGACTAAAAACAGACCATTCCGTTTCACGATATCAATGACGGGAGAAATGGGACCGGTCAAGGTCGAACCGGCATCCAACCAAAAAATCATGCCATACCGCTTCAGGGTTTCTTGTATAATCAGGGGTTTCCAGGCATATTGTTTGCCATTGTGCACATGTCGGGGATAGTGCGAGGGAATACCCTTATCCCACCATTCCATGGCAATGACATTGGACCAGGAAAGTACTTCGGCTGTTTCATTGGGTTGATTCAGTCCCCGCAAATTGTAAATCACGACGGCATGATTGGGTGCCCAAAACCGTGCCGAGGCAACCAAATTGCGCAATCCATCAAAATAGGGATTGGTGGCAGCCGTGACAATCACCATTTCGTTCCACTGGTGTTGGTTCCGACGTTGCTGTAAAATGGCTCGAATTGTTTCATTGGTGGTATGGGAAGTAGCAGAACCGCCATCCTTGGTCTTGATTGTCACGTTTGGGTCCAACACAAGATTTGTCGTGGGTTCCCAAAATTTCGAATTGCGTTGACAAGCTCCTTGCACACAGAGCCAGGGTTGTTTCCATAAGTCGTCATCATCGTCGTTGTCAGGATTCCACCACAAGGAATGCGGGTGCATTGTGGATTGGGTTTTACAATCACGGTGGGAGTGACACGGTGCCGAACAATAGGCACGCCACAGTTTGAATGGTTCGTCATTGTCCTTTGAGTGGGTCGAATCGGTACTGTTCTTGCCCGTCTCATTGGTGGATTGTACTACTCCTGTTGTTGTTGTTACCCTTAGCGGATCGACTCGTACGACATGTCGAAACCGGTGTTGTTCCCAGGCGACAATGGAGGGTTCGGGTTCGTTGGGAGGTACCATGGTATCGTGTGCATGCACCGTCTTCCAATCGTCCTCATTCGTGTTGTTGTGGTTCTCGTCGGCAGATTCCTCCTCGGGCCAGTGTCGCACAAAGTCGAGAATACACCCAGTCGGTCTGGAGTGCGACGACGTGGCCTGATGCGACACGATGCGAGGTTGTGTGCCATGAAAAAAGTGCTCGTCCCATTCCAATTCGGTGCGACAGGCCTGAACACAAGAGTCCAGTCGGTCTTGGTCGTGGTGGTGGTGGGATGATCGATCGATCGTTTCCTTATTGTTCTTGTCTACAATGGGCAGGAAAAGACATTGTCCTGGCATTTCCGTATGGTCGTCGTGTTTGGCCACCACACCGCATGTCATTCCAATGGGACAATGACCATCGTACCGACACGCCTGACCATTGCCTTGTTCTGGTTCCTCCGCCTCAATGTGGTAGTTGTTGTTGTTGTACCAGAACGAACCGTCTCTTTCGATAATTTGGTACATGTTCATGAAAAGATCTACATGACTGTACAAGTGCCACGTTGTCCATGCTTGCAGGACGGACAACCACAATACAATGTGAAAACAGGAGGATGTATTCCTTGGGAAGAAACGGTGAAATGGTCGTTTGCTTTTTCGTTGACTGGCTCTGGAAGCCATACGAGAGTAGGAGGTTCTTTCCTTCGTTTTCATGATTTCTCTGCAGCACGAGCATTAATGGTTCATCCAGATGTGCATCGATGTTTGGATGGCGCTCCCTTCTTGTGGGTGTGGGAGAGACGTTTGGCGAATCCATCCAAGAGTCTCCCCCGGCGCGTGGAAAGCACGTCGATGGAGATGCGCGCGTCGTAATTTCTGATCAGTCGCTTATTGAGGCGCGCTCAGTCACGAATGACTTCGTACTCGGCTATCAATGTCTACTCGTGGGAGTACCTAGATACTAGGAGTAGGTACTCCTCTATGCTCGTCCGTAGAGTTGACAGGGAAAAGCTTCTCACTTCTTACAAGAACAATGTCATGTTCTTTCATATGCTCTTCACTCAAAGGATAGAGTCGCTTTCTCTTTAGGGTGATTTTGCATGATGAATTATGACTAGGAGTAGACGAGATAGGAGTGTAAAGGTCTTCCCGTCACGAGGTTGCTCCTTCCTACCGGTAGTTCCTTCAAGAAAAGAACTCAGGGACGTCAACAGAAAGCAATTGTACGTGAAGCGTCGCCTACGAATTCCAAAGTCCGAAGAGGCTGTTGGGGTTGGGAGTTCTCGAGCCGCGATCAGCTGAGTGTCATGGGTAAGCACAGAACACGTTGACAAAATCAGGAGGTTTGCAGTTTGGGCGTCACGAATCCATTTCGTCATCTGACTCGACGAAAAACGCGTCTTGTCACGTCTGCCCATCGTCCCCTGACGAGACGTTGACGAAATGTAGGAAATATTATGTGAGAACTCGTTTCATCTTTGACAAGGCTCTATTATTTAGCGATCAAATACGACGAGTGAAGCTCAAAAACAGTCTTTACAAAGTGAAACATGGATGCCAAGGATAGTGATGGGAGCACCTGTCCCTGCTCCCTACCGACATAGTGATGGTGATGACACGATGACGATCCGTGGCCTCCGCTCGACAGCGTCAGTCTCAGTACGCCTGTGATCCACAAGCGAAAAGACTAACCTACCTGCAACCCATGTCCATCGTAAATGATATGTATCCATTAACTTAGTAATTATGTGTAAGTTCCATCCTTCTTCTATGTCTTTGCCTTGTTTATCCCCGTTCGTCGAGGGTGACGCTATTTCGTCCAGTTCGTCAGTGGCTCTTCGTTCGTCAAATGCGTCACGTCAGAAGCCCGGCCGAGGGTCGGTGACGCGACGAAGTTTATAGAGTTTGGACTTAGGACGAAAAGAAATATAACATGGGCCGAGAACAAACGAAAATTACCGGAAGTTGGTATACTACCTATTGCAGGTACTCGGTACAGGCATAAGATTATGACAGTAGACAGTCTACTAGAGAGCTCATACTTCTCGCAGTAATCGTATTGTTGATTGTTATCGTTATGAGTTATGCTCCCAAGAAAGGCGACTGATATTAAGCGAATTTTGGGCAAGTAGCTAACCCATGCGGGACGCGTAGCTTAGAGCTCACTATTTCAGTTTTTCACTTAGACGCACGATCGTAATTTGGTTTATCAGACCCAATGCAATAACTAATGAGATGCTATACCCACCATGGCCTGGGAAGGTCGCGAAATATCTAGATCATTCGCTTGGAAGAATGACTGCCCAAGGTTGGATACCTGTACTCCCATTCTTCTCAACAATATCTCGCCTGCAACGGGGCTCGAGATGGATGAATGTGGTGTGTGGTCCGCATATGCGCACACACCGGGCAATGGCGGACGCGCCGAACATCCTGCCGTTGAGGATGCAGCTATACGGACATGTTCATTACTTAAATGACGTGCGCCGTCCTAGCACACCATGCAAGCTCTCAAACTCCGATTCTACCGCTCGCTCGCAAGTAGAACTGAGACCATGACGTGAAAATTCCCCCAAAACTAACGAAGCTCACTTCGCTGGAAAGTCCGAACAAGTCCGAAAAAGAAGAACAATCGCAACCATGGCAGCACCGAATCCTATGCAACTACTGAACGTGTACTTGGATGTCGTCTTGCAGATTAACGATCCAGCAGTTCGTACTGCTCTCAATGGTCAAGGCCTAACCTCCGTCTACGACTTTGAAGTCCTCAGCGAGGCAGATGTCGCCGAAATTTGTACCAACGCTCGTAAACCTGGTGGCCTCATCCCGAACCCAGATCCAGCTGGTGTGCCAGCAATGATTGCTAATCCAGGAGTGCTCATTGGACACCTGGTCGAGAAGAAACTGAAGATGCTTCGTTATTATATTGTGCATATCGGGAAAATAAACCGCACCTTCGCTGCGGTTCCACCAACAATGAATGACCTGAATCTACTCTATCGATTCAAGGAAGCTGAAGACGAATACGATAATGATGTCGAACTACCTGGGAAACTTACCAGTGTAGATAATATTCGCGTTGTCCTAGAGGATTTGGACAATTACTTCGAACGCAAACGTGGAGTGAGTGGCATTCCACTTGCCGCATATGTACGAGCGAATCCTGCTGTGGAACCAGAAGCAACTGATCCGAATGGCTTTGGAACACCAACCATTCTATCTGAGATGATTCGTCGAGCATCACATGAAGGCCCAACAGCTACAACGGACATGGTTGCTGTATGGGAGACAATCCGCCATGTTACACATGATGGCCCTGGCTGGGGTTGGGTGATGTCTTTTGCACGCACTCGCAATGGACGAGCCGCTTATCTAGCTCTCAAATCCCACTATCTCGGCGATGCCTTTCAGTCACGTCTTCGGGCTAAGGCTGATCAAATTCTTGAGAGCACTTATTATGACGGGTCCAAGCGTAACTACACGTACGAGCGTTACATCGAAACGCTCCAACGAGGATTCACGGATCTCGAATCAACAGGAGAGACCGTAAGCGAAGAGCGAAAGGTGAGAATCCTGTTGACAGGAACTTCTGACTCTCGCCTTGAGAGTGCCAAGAATCAAATCCTGGCTACACCATTTCTGCGCTCTACCTTTGAGAATGCGTCAAATTTCCTTGCGGAAGTCCTTGATAGCAAGGTTTCCTATAGCGCTGCAAGTCGGAAACAAGCAAGAATCTCTGGTGTATCTACTTCCACGTCCAACAAAGGTGGTGGAAAGAATAATAAGAAAAATGAAAACAAGAAAGAGAAAGAAATAACAGACCGCTATTATAAACCCAACGAATGGGCTAAGCTCAGTGGCGAGGAACGTCAAAGAGTACGTGACGCCAGAGAAAAGCGAGATAAACGAAGAGGAGTTGGGGCTATTTCCAGCAAGCCCAACAAGAAGCCTCGTCAAAATGATGGAGATGAGACACCCGACATTTCGGAGGAATCGTCTGAGAGCCACGATAACGACACAAAGGGTGTCGGCGCTATCATGAGCCAACGTAAAAGGAGAAACGTTTGACATAGTGTGATGTCTGCGACAACTTCTCGTGAGATCTCAGTTCCCCTAATCAGGTGTGAACTCGACAGTCATGCGGATACATGCTGTCTGGGATCTGAATGCTATGTCCTGTATCAGACAGACACAGCTGATGTCAGTGGTTTTGTTGAGAGCCTTGGCAAGATTAAAGAGGCCGATGTAATTACTGGTGTATTGGCATATGACGACCAGGAAACAGGCCAAACGTTCCTTCTTTATTTTCATCAAGCTCTACATCTACCACAATTAAAAGACAAATGCCTCCTTAACCCGAATCAAATGAGGGAGGCCGGTATTGAAGTCAACGATATTCCGTTGAAGTATTTGAAAGCAGGGGACCGAACCCAACGATCCCACAGTATCATTGCAAGGGACAACGAACTGGGAGAATTGCGCATTCCACTCGACCTTGTTGGCGTTCTAAGCCAATTCCGCACGCGCAAGCCCACGAAAGAAGAGATTGAAACAATAGATCCTTCTTACCGAATCGACATGACGAATGAAAGACCCGAGTGGCAACCGAATGACTCAACACCTGACGTTGATGAAAGGGCACTCCGGGATTCAGTACAAGTGAACGCCTCAGAAGAAAAGCGTGAGCGGACGATCAACCTTGCAATGACAAAGACACTACGAGTGAATAATCGCGCCATCCATGTCCATGTATCAGATATTGGACATAGGCGAAAGGGGACAGTACGTCCAGATGAATTGGCACAGCGATGGAGTATCGGACTTCCTAGCGCCGAGCGGACATTCCAGCAGACGACACAGTTGGGTGTCCGAGAGTTTAAAGATCAAGGAGGGAGTCGCCGTTTGAAACACACGGCATACCAACTGCGGCATCGCCGACTGAGAGCAGATGTGTACACCGATACACTGTTTTCTGAGACGAAATCGCTTGATCAACATACATGCGGGCAGATCTTTGCCACAGACTTTGGCTGGGTCCATTTTGTCCCTATGCGAAAGAAAAGCGAAGCTCCGACAACGTTGCCATCTATCTTCGACAATTACGGCATTTTCAACCACATAATTCCTGACAACGCGCCAGAATTAACTTCGCAAGAATTTCGGAAGGTAGCCCACAAATACGGATGCCGCATTAAACCAGTGGAAGCCTGGACTCCAAACCAAAACCTGGCTGAGGCCAATATCAGAGAATTGAAGCGCCTCTACCGTCGCGAGATGAGGCGTAGTAACGCTCCAGCTGTGTTGTGGGACCATTGCCTCATGCTAATGGCGGAACGACGCTCCCACACGAGTTTTGGAAGCAATGTGAATGGTCCGCCCATTCAGCAACTCACTGGCGATACGCCAGATATTTCCCACCTCGTTGAACATCGATGGTTTGATTTTGTTTGGTACAGTAACCCTGGCTTTGAGGGTCGCAAATTGGGCCGCTGGCTGGGACCAAGTCATACCGTTGGGCAGGCAATGTGTGCCAAAGTCTTAACCGACAAAGGAAAGATAGTTCATCGCACCTCCGTATGGCCAATCCATCGAGAATCACAAATGGATGACGCACATAAAGCTCAGCAGGCTTTATATATGGAAAACCTGAAAGCTGCCCTTGGGAATCGAATGGCCGGTATCCCCATCGCTGATGAAGACGATAATGAGGCTGACACGCCTACCTTTGAGGCCTATGAAGATGACGAACAACCAGATGTTCGGATGCCAGAAGCTGATGCCTATGCACCCGATGCATACGACAAACTCATTTCAGCTAAAGTTATGCTGCCTCTTGGGGATGATCAACGAAAGGGGACGGTTAGAAGAAGGAAACGAGATGCAGAGGGTCGGGTCGTCGGACATGCCTCCACAAATCCCTATCTGGATACGACCCTCTATGAAGTTGAATTCGACGATGGCCATGTACAGTCCTATGCGGCAAATCTTATTGCCGAAAATATATACGAGCAACTCGATGATGAGGGCAATTTGTATCGTATGGTGGAGGAAATCACCGATCACAAAGCAGACAAGACAGCTGTGCCCATATCGGATGGCGAATTCGAATTGAACGGACGAAAACACAAGAAGAAGACAACGAGAGGCTGGTTCTTATGCATTAAATGGAAGGACGGCTCTTCAAGTTGGGAGGCCCTGAAGGATCTCAAAGAATCGTATCCTATCGAAGTTGCTGAGTATGCTGCTGCGAACAAACTAGAAAAGGAACCCGCGTTTGCATGGTGGGTACCGTTCACTCTACGAAGGAGAACGAGGCTGATCAAAGCAGCAAAGACTACAAGATACATGCGGCAATTCCAAAAATACGGCATTGAAGTGCCCAAAACGGTGGAACGAGCTCTCCAGATTGATCGTGAAACTGGTACGGATTATTGGCGTAAAGCCCTGAAACTGGAGATGTCCAAGATTTTCCCAGCCGTCAAAATATTGGATGACGGTGTCAAAGAACCAGTTGGCTATCAGGTAATCCCTTGTCACATCGTCTTTGATGTCAAGATGGATTTCACCCGAAAGGCCAGATATGTGGCTGGAGGCCATAGAACGGAAGAGCCTGAAGCACCAACATACGCAAGTGTCGTTAGCCGTGAGAGCGTCCGAATTGGATTCATGCTGGCCGCTCTCAATGGATTAGAGATTCAAGCAGCTGATATTGCCGGAGCATATCTGAACGCTCCATGCCTTGAAAAGGTCTGCACAAGATGCGGTTTAGAATTCGGCACTGAATACCAAGGCCGGATTGCAATCATCACAAAAGCCCTCTATGGGCTAAAGACCAGTGCCTATGCCTGGCGCGATCTCCTGTCCACTACCCTGCAAGAGGACTTGGGCTATTTCCCATGTCGAGCAGATCCAGACTGTTATTTACGTCAAGCTACAAAGGGAAATGGAGAGCGCTACTACGAAATGCTGTTCGTCTATACAGACGACATATTGGTCATCTCGCACAAGCCGATGGAATCTTTGACGATGCTTGACCACCACTACCTACTTAAACCAGATTCGATTGGTATTCCTAAGTCTTATCTGGGATCACAAGTACAAACGTTCGATATCAATAATGACGTGTCGCAACGATGCTGGGCGTTGAGTTCAGAGAAATATGCAAAGGCAGCCATACGGAACGTCGTCTCATGGCTTGAAAATCAAGACCGCAAACTCAAAACCAGAGCACCAAGTGTGTTGCCCAGTGGGTATCGTCCTGAATTGGACACAACACCATATTGTGACCCACAGCTAATGACCTTTTATCAACAGCAAATGGGTGTGCTTCGCTGGCTCGTCGAATTGGGAAGAATTGACATCGCTGCAGAAGTGTCAATGTTGGCTGGATTTTTGGCAGGGCCTAGAGAAGGGCATGTGGAGGCAATGCTTCATCTGTTTGCCTATCTAAACCTACACGATCGCTCACGGCTCATCATGGATCCATCATATATTGAGCTTGGTGATGAACCAACGAGTGACTGGACAGGCTTCTATCCTGGAGCCATTGAAGAGATTCCTCCAGATGCACCCGAACCATTAGGCAAGGCGGTCCAAATGACAGTCTTCGTCGATTCAGATCATGCTGGAGATCTCCTGACTCGACGCTCAAGAACAGGTGTGCTCATTTATTTGAATCGAGCCCCCATCTCGTGGTATAGCAAGAAACAAACGAGCGTTGAGACTTCTACGTTCGGGTCTGAATTTATGGCCCTTAAAGTGGGAGTAGAGATGCTGAAAGGCTTACGATACAAGATGAGGATGATGGGTATTCCCTTGGACGGACATGCACATGTGCGAGTAGACAACATGTCTGTGGTCTACAACAGTTCCTTACCGGAATCGACGCTACGCAAGAAATCGAATTCAGTTGCGTATCATTTTGTACGTGAAAACGTGGCAAACGGTACATGCAAGATTGCCTTTGAACCGTCTAAGACAAATTTAGCGGACCTGCTTACGAAGATTCAAACTGGTCCGGAGCGAACAAGATTGGCACAGATGATTTTATTCTAAAGAAAGCTGCTGGACAATGAGTACGTTTCCCGCCCGACTGAGGGGACTGGGTACGTCCTGCACGCCATAAAAGTGGGGCGCTCTAAAGCAGGTGTGGAGGAAATGAAGAAGATGAATGTTGATGAGTATGGAGATGGCAAAATGTGACTATACCAGGAGGGTCCGTCATAGCAATTTTGAGGGGACCAAGAAAGGCGACTGATATTAAGCGAATTTTGGGCGAGTAGCTAACCCATGCGGGACGCGTAGCTTAGAGCTCACTATTTCAGTTTTTCACTTAGACGCACGATCGTAATTTGCTCCCCATGCCCCATGAGAATTGAGAATGCGAACGAATTACGAAAAGCGACTACGTAGAAGGTGGTAAGCAAACAGAGAGGCTAAAGGCTACAATAGAGGCTGGTCACTAGTTCATAGGTCACTGGAGCTCCATCTCTGTCGTTTTGTCGTCTCGAGACTCGAGAGAGAGTGGAGACTGGAAGCCGGGATTGCTAGATCGTCGCAGAACACAGACCACCACTCGGATTCTTGGTTCATGGACTACCGACTTATGTTGTAGAAAGTGCAGATCATTCTTGTCATTATTATTTCCGTTCCTCGTTAAGCATTGTTTCATTCAACAGTGACTGGTGATTGCGAGTAAGTTATGGAATCTGGAATCCGAATGGAAAACTCATTTCTTGAGAGACTCTATAGACGTTCCAGAAAAGACGACAACACAGATGATTGTTCTTTATTCTTCCGGATCAGCATTCTTTCATCCGAACAGAACGACGTCTCGAAATCAAATGCAGAGAATACAGAGACAAAACAGAGTGAACAAGCAAAGCCCGACCATTGCAGAAGTAGATTCCGGTTTTGACGTTGGTTCCGCACAAAAACGTAGGTCGCGTGGGTTGACGATCCACATTATTCATAAAATAGTATATCGCAAGTACGGGAGCGTGACAATGAAAACGAGATCCGCTTCATCCTCCCCGTCGATTGGGTACCTCACTCGGTGGTGTTTCACCCCACCCAAACCCAAAGCTCCACTCAGTGCCTATAACTTGTATTTCCAGCTCGAGCGCAAGCGCATCTTGGACGACCAAACCGATTGGAACGGGATCCCCGTTACGTGGGCGGAAATCCATGAGGTTGCCTGTACACACAAACGGAACACGGGGAAGAAACGCGTCCATCGAAAGTCTCACGGGAAGATTGGCTTTGTGGAACTGGCGCGTACCATCGGAAAGCGATGGAAGCTGCTCGATCCTGAATCACGACGTCTCCTAGAGGAATATAACTCGGTCGAAAAAGCAGAGCACCTCAAGTCTTTCAACGCGTGGAAGGCTCGTCAAGTCCGCACAACAGATTCCTCCCAGGGAGCACAGGAAGCCGATTTTTCACACCTCTTGATCAGTCCCAGTCCGGTGGATGATGGCGTATCAAGAAAGAAGTCGAGCAAACCAAAACGAGTAATGGTATCGCCAGCTGGGGAGCTTCTTACAACAAACGCCCAACTCTTTCCTCAATACCAACATTCAAAGCAGCAGTCTGCTGGTGTCCTTGGTACTCCTCGCAGTCAAACCTCCTTTGGTGTCTTGGCGACGACAACCACGCTGGAAGATCCCTTGACCTTTCTTTGCCCTTCCATCAGTAACTCTGTGCTTCAAGGTATCTTTGAGAACTTTGACAGTGAAATGGATGTCAAGGAGGAGCGAGCATGGAGTACATGGAGACGACACGACGACTATAAGGGTCATCCTCAAACCAAGCACGACAACCAAGTACCCCAAGACATGTTTTGCAATGTACAGACACTCAAAGACTGTCTCGCAATGGATCCTGACGTGGACATGTCGCCTCAAGAGATGGACACTCTGTTCGATGATGATGATGGTGATGAGAGAAAGTCGCACAAAGGTGTCTCACCTGTCTCGTTTCCAAACGAACCATGGTTGGTGCACAAAATCCCTTTCTCTGCAGATTCCATGTACTTTGTATGACCTGTTCGTAGTTTCATCTGGATAAGCATTCATATTTGTAGAGACAACGCAAATTCCGTTTCCCAGCAAAATCAGTTGGTTTTGTTTCTCGTGACTTGCAGTAGAGCGCAGTGTATCGTTTCCCATCACGCGGAGGTATCTCTAGAGCTCACCGGAATCATGTTTTCCTGCCACCAACCATGAATGGAAATGGACGGACCGGACCGGTGGTGAACGTGGTAAGCAGATTGTTTGTGACTTAACAATTCCAACTTATGTCCCTATATAGAGGAATGGATTGGATGGAGTCACTCACCCAGCTATTGTTTTCGTGAAGTCTTTCTTGTGGGAGGAGGAGGAGGAGGAGGAGCTGATGGTTGCCTTTCGTGGCGTGAGCCATTCTTTGGAATCCATGGTGTCTTGAGAATATGAGACTGTTGTTCCAACTGACTGACTGATTGACTGTACTCTGCATTGTCTTCCAAACGCCATAACTCCATCCATTATTATCGTGCCGTCCGAGAGTTAGTGGCTGCGGAGATTCTCCTCCGTGTCGAGAACGACGATACTGCAAAAACCATTGCAGACGTGCGCTGTTCACCAACAAACCATGTGCTTTCTTTTCACCCCTCCCTCCGTCGATTCACGAGCTTTCTCCAGAATCCCGTGCACATATCTCTCTGTCCCTCGCTCGTCGTCGTGGGAGTCACGAATGGGATCGTTCACTCAAGACAGATCCCATTCTTCCCTTTGATATTTGAAAATCTTTCTTGGTTTCGAGAAAGTTTTTCGCATAAAATATCCGTGGCATCAGGGGATCTGTCCTTCTGGAAGGAAGGTGGATCTCTTTCTATTACCGCCTGCGAATCCACGTTACGGCCGAGCGAATCGACACGCAACGACGTTGGTGTGGGCGAACGCCGCTTTTGTATTGGAGTTTTTCTTTCCTTTTTTGGACGATACTCTCTTGGACGAGGGATCTACTTGAAAGCCGGTAACATGTTCCATCATCCACTCAAATGAGCAACAAGGCGTCCCATCACCGTGCACTCGACAATGGATTCCACAAAACGAGAGGGAGCCAGGTAGGCTTGGGTATTTCCGGAAAAATGTGGTTGCTGTGTGCCCCGAAAGAGTTCCTTGTCCAAACCAAACCATCGATACGTTGCTGGAATCTTGCATGGATTGGTCCTGTCCTTTGACAACTAATTACACTTGCAAAGGTGCAACACCACCAGTGGCGACGATCTAAATTCTATGAATAATCCTACCGTCCAAGATGACACCACGCAGAATGCGGCATCCGTTCTTGGTGTAAGCTTCGGGCTGCTTCAAAAAGTTGACGAAATTGGGTTGTATGGAGGATTCAATGGAACTAAAGCGATAAGAAGTCAAAGATCCGATAGAGTCGTACAATATTTTGCGTTCGCCGCCATAAACCTTCTCAATTATCACCATCCGGATATTCCGCAAGGATACGGGCAAGGTTCGGCTCGTGAGCTACGAGACGAAAGCGGTTTACAAAAGAGTCCACCACCATCGTCACCTTACTTTGAAGCAAAAAGTCCATGCCAAGAACATTGACATCACGGAACTTTCCAGGTTCTTCTGGGGTTCCCAGAGGGGACATGTGAAATATCATGGGGCATGACTCGTCCTTTACAACGACCTGGAGCTGCTTCGGCAAGGCACATCCTGGTTTATCGATGAGAGCGTCAAATGTCTCTCGACACAGATAGGAACATGGGGAACCCGTATCAACCAAAAAGTAAACGTTCAAAACTTTGTGGTTTCGATTGGGTCGTACGCGTCTGCAAGGTAGGCTAATCATGAGGCGCTTGTTATAGCCATAAATTGTTCCATATGCCGGCCAGGTCTGCGGGAATACATCCGCCTCGCTCAAATACGGCTCACCCCGTCCAATTGAGACGGTACCGTTGCTAGAATGCAGAATGTCGCTGGTGATATCCATCAGCATCATATCCTGCTGGTCTGGAGGAATGTAATCGGGAGGGTCGAGTAGCGAATCCTCGCTCTCAGTCGGAGATGTTGCTGGAGTGGAATCGGTGGCTTGCTTTGGAATATCGTCGTCCATGTTTGCAATGGTCTTCAGTGATCGTCTTTTTTTAGGCACTGTCCCGTCCACGGCGTCGACGGGTGTTTCCTGTTCTGCAATTACAGTGTCTTGAGTTGTTGCGGCGGGAGCTGGTGCTTAAGGTTAATGGAGCTGCTTCTGAGCTGCTGCTGCTGCTGCTGCTGCTGCTGTTGTTGTTGTTTGAGTGGTTGGAAGGAAGTAGTTCGTGCAATGTGAAACGTGAAACATGAAAAAACACGCTCAGGCTAGACCAGTTTCTCTGCTATGTGCGACCACTGCACACTTTGCTTGCATTACGAGCAGCTACACTCCCAACGCACGCGCGAGCCTCGCCAGCGACCAATCTCCACCATCTCAGAAACCCAAAATTCACTATACCCCTAATTTGTGGAAGAGTTTTTCATTAAATGTAAGACCCCGAGCATCCGATTTTTGACCAAAACCATCCGAGCCAACTTAGGACGCCTTAACGACAGCAATGCCCAACCTCCGACTCTGATGTAAGTATCCAGTTCACTTGAGAAATAACAACTCTAGTGCCCTGTATAGTTAGATCAGCATCAGCGCACCTTCATCGATGCTCAATTACGCTCCCAAAAGCGCCCTTGGCTGAGACACCAAAATATGAGGGAGATGCACTACTGACACTCGGCTCACTCGATCGTCCACCCTACGGGACATTTTTTTATACGTAATTGTATAGAGCATAACAATTGAGTCGCAGGTTATTCGTCGTTCAATCATCCATTTCAAAGTTTGGGCCTCTCTTCCGAAAGGAGCATCCGATGACTCCAACCTGCCCAATCGAGCAATGTATCATGGATTACTCCTCCGTCTCTGCACAGATCAGCAACCCCCGTTGCTGAAGTTGACTTCATATACAGAAGGATCCTTTGGCAAGCCTGATTTTTGTTTCATCCAATGGACGAGAAGAAACCTCCTCCTATCCGCCGTTCAGACCGGCAAATTCAGCTTCTCCCCCCTTCACCGAAACAACAAACTCGATCCACTCGTTTCAAGAAAGGTGTGTCGGTGGAACAAAGCTTCAATGAACGCGAACAAATCGCCCGCATTTGCAGAAATTTTCGGAAGGAAGAGTTTAAGCCTTGTTCGGTGTTCGGACAAGATCGAGTTGCTAGGTTTCGTGGTGGTTTCTTCTTCTGTGGCAATTGTACGATGGCTGACAATCAAGAACTTGCCAACCCTGACCGAGAGATCAACCGTTTCTCTGGTCAATACAAGTGCAGAGCCCGTCATCAAACGACTCTATACCCTACGGATCGTATGATAGACGAGAGAGAGAGAGAGAAAGAAAAGAACAAAAGGAAACAGTCTGCCATGAAGACAGCTCCCATCCAACCCGTCACTGAGCCGTCGACGACCGTCAATCTAGACAAGGATGACGTTCCTCTCGAAGTTCCTGTACCAAAGAAGAAACGCAAACCCAAGTTTCGATTGAGTACTCGTCGTAAAAAGAGTCGCAAAACCGAGCCTCCTGTTGTCTCGTACCAAAATGAGGGTGAATCATCTGCCACGGAAACTCAATCGAAGCAAAGTTCTTTTGAGTCGGAAAACAAACCAAAGCAAGTTCCTTCCAAGTCTGAAAACCAATCCGCAACAGAATTGCAATCCAAGCAAACTTCTGTCGGGTCCGACAACGAACCTGCAACAGAAACTCAATCCAAGCAAGCGCCTTCCGAATCCGAAAAACAAGCTGACGTTGATGAAGATTCTTCCTCTGATTCATCCGACGAAGAAGTTATACAATTCCTAGACCAATGGTGTCAAACCGACCCTATTGATTTAACCAAGACTGTTTCCCCCCCTTGTGACTCGCCCCCTCCGCCTTTGCCTGTTACGACGTCGCAGAATACGGAAGGCCAAGAGAACTTCGCTGCACCAGTTCCATGTCCTCCTCCCATCTTACCGTCACAAATGTTCGCAGTAGCTGAGATGACCGACCAAATTGCCACTCTCCGTGACAAATTAGAGAAGGCGAACAACGACAAAGTCCGCCTCCAACGTCTTCTTGCGTCGGAAAGGAAGAACAGCAAGTCTCGGTACGACCGAATCCGATATCTCGAGAGAATTCGCGCCAGTCGACAAGAAAGTAAGGAACTCATGCATGTTCCCACAACATGTTCAAAAAAAGAAAACGCGGATACAATCGTTCTGCATGTCAGGGATGTCATCGAAGAGGCCGTTAGCCGACATGGTACCCACAGTCATCATGCTACAACATTCTTCAATCCAGTTAAGAGACTGCATTGTGAAGCAAGTTGGCAAATATTTGCGCGCCAATGTATTCACCCCGTTTGAAATTCTCCGGCAAATGGACTTGGCTGGTGGTCGCTTGAGTTACTCTGGAGTGGAGGTGTTACGACGATGCGAGACGAAAGGCGCCAAAGGGATACACACCATCCTTCCTTCGGCCGCAGCATTAAAGGCGTATGCATCACATGTGGAAGCATATGCTGACACATTCATCCCCTTCAAGATGATCCGCAACTTGAAAGACCATTCTGAGGGCTTCTATTTCCGTGGAGCGGACATGATGACCCATGTACTGGAGACCCAAGACATGATCGCAAACGAGGCCCAAGAATCCAACCGAACGGTGTCGATGTCGATGGCCGCCGCAAGATTAAGTAATAATTTGACTCACACCCTTGGCGGCTTCAAATTCAACGATGAAAGCAACCCTCTTAAACAGTCTTTAATGGCTGTTTACCCCCAGGTTTGCATACTTTGCAAGGAAACCAAGGCTACGACTCGTGGCATTTTCGCTATGATGCATAAGGAAAACAAGGAAGCAGGCGATACAGTGCTTTCGTCAGAATACGGGGTCGAGAAGATAAGCACTCCCTTTGATTCAGACATGTGTTCCGATTGGAAACTGTCTGACAAGGGAGGTGCCGCCAAGAACGTTACGTACCCATGTAGTAAATGCAACATCACCAGTGCGCATCTCGCCTCTCCAAACGCCGCCATGGAGCAGTGCAAATGGTGTATTGAGCTTGGCTACACCGAATTAGAGGACTGGAAATGCTACCATTCCTCTATGTGTACCGAGGAATTCATCGGTATACTCGAGGTGGAGGTGAAACAATTCAAGAAAGAGATGCCAACGATCTCTAAGAAACTTGAATCCTTGTGGAAAAAGTCCAAGATCAAAGTTGATTGGACCGAAGGCCCGAGACTCAGTGCCACTCCAATCGAGAAGACTGCATTGACATCGATTCAGTTCTCGGGACGATAGTTCAAAGGGAAGCAGCAAATTTCGTTGGGCTGCAAGGGGATGAGAGATCGATTGGGTGGGTCTTGAAGTAAGCTTGCAGGTTCCTTGTATCGGCATATGTTAACGTTGGTGAGACCGTTTGCCCAACTATTAGCAGGATCGATGAACTCCTCCAAGGTAAAAACAAAAGCCGGGTATCTGATCTTGATATTCTGTCTGAAAAGATCGTGCGCAGGAAACCAACGGTCGGACTTGTATTGTTCAATGTGATTCGAACCAGGGCCCTCGATCACCTTGGAGAATGAGTGAGAGGGAACGGATGGGTGGCATTTGAGGTTGTGCTTTGGGAATAGCGGGTAGTAAAGTCGCAGACACACTGCTCCCTGGTGTTTAATCAATTGACAAACAGTTGTTGTGTTGTTGTCTTGATCGGAAAGCTTGACGTGCATAAAGGTGTTCATACGAAATACATCGTCAAAGTGAGGGACATAGATGGGCCCTTCTTGCGGCATGATGGCACCTTAGCATCAGCGATTGTTTGATTGTTCTTGTGTTGTAATTGGAACAAGTGTGGCTTGATTCAGGTCAGCTGTTGTCTTGGTATCGTTGTTCAATGGACAAGAGTAACACATTGGCATGCATCGTCCAATGGCTCTTGTAGATTGTGATTTCAACTTCCGAATGGTTACTACCAGTCAAGAATGTGAAAAAGATCGAGACATGTCATTTCGGAATTTAATAAATCGTTAAGAAATTAGAATTGTCCGAATGGGATTGATTGTCTGCTCTATTTATGGGCGCGTGCCAATCACTGGTGGGGAGGGCATGCTCGTTTTGGGCCAAAAGGCACGTGTGAGTGAAAAAGTTGGGAGTGGAGCTGCTCGTAATGTTATTCGCTTCCTCCGTCCCCGATTGATGGAATGATGGGAACATTTGCTAGTTTTGTTCCTCTAGGAGAAGTCGAGGAAATGTCGTTCATTGTTCTCTAAAGGTAGCGTTGTGTCATTATGCTGTCGGTCGGTGTCCTCTCTAAAAATCCAATCCATAGTGTTGGCTTCGTCATACTATAACTTCTGGTGTTGACGCTTCGCGGATATGGCATGGGTTGTTTAAGCTTTTTTGTCTTTTTGCCTGTGGAATGAAATGGTTGCTTTTGAGTATGTGGATCGTGTTTGGTTTCGTGTGTTGCCGCCCTCTCTGTAGGTTGGTCGGTGGCCCGTAGGCGTACAATACGTCACATCTTTTCGTCTTGTGGATGTAGTGGTTTCCAAACAAGTGGGGATGAGATGTATCGTATGGATGGGAAGGAGCCAAGTGGGCGAGTAGTTGCTGCACTCGATTGATTGATTGATGGATGGATAGACTCCTCTATTCCAAAAGGCGGCATGTGTGTGTGTAGAGGAACGGAACGAATGACGCTTATCGTGCCGGAATGGATCGGTCGAACGAAACGAGTGGTCGAGTACATTCTGGTTCCTTGCTTTGATTTATTCCGTCACAGGCGTTACGGTCGCTGGAGTGGATCCATTGGTCGACGACGACGGTACTACCGACTGGTTGCTGTCCGTAGTCGTCGTCGTAACCCTGGCAGTTCGCATTCTCCATCCAACAAGCACGATTCGGTCAGAAAGTCCACTTCAATGAGTCGTTCAATACTGGTCACGAGGGAATAATCCAAAAAGGTTTGGGGGGGGGGGGGGGTTGGGGTTTGGGGGAGTTTGGACCGGGCGGTATTCGGTAACACTACCTAGGTAGGTATTCCTAGGAAAAATCGGAGATGACGACAGTAGACAGTCTGGATAGCTCATAAGTCTCGGAGTAATCGTATTGCTCTGATTGTTATGAGTTATGCTCCCTATGCCCCATGAGACAATGCGAAAAACGAAGTACGTAGTAAGCACAAAACAGAGAGGCTAGATGATGGTCACTAGGTCACTGGAGCTCCATTATTATTATTTGTTCTCTCTCTCATGATACATACATGATCGCTGGCCAAGAGAGGCCTGAAGGGCGAGAGTGGAGACTGGAAATTGGAAGCCGGGATTCGTACCTTAGATCGTTGCAGAACCCAGATCACCACTCGGATTCTTGGACTACAGACTTATATGCTGTAGAAGGTGCAGATCATTCTGGTCGTCATTATTATTATTTCCGTTCCTCGTTCTAAGCATGTTTCTTGTTTCACATCAACTCTCTCAACAGTGACTGGTGATTGAGTGTACGAGCTCGTATTGTAAGGTATGAAATCTGGAATCCGAATGGAAAACTCGTTTCTTGAGTGATTCTATAGACGTTCCAGAAACGACGACAACGCAGATGATTGTTCTTTATTCTTCCGCAGCAGCATTCTTTCATCCGAACAGAACGACGTCTCAAATCAAATAATGCAGAGAATACAGAGACAAAACAGAGTCACCACGCAAAGCCCGGACATTCCGATAAAGTAGATTGCGATTTTGACGTTGGCTCCGAACAAAAAACGTAGGTCGCGTGGGTTGACGATCCACATCATTCATAAAATAGTATATCGCAAGTACGGGAGCGTGAAAATGAATACGAGATCCGCTTCATCCTCCCCATCGATTGGGTACCTCGCTCTGTCGTGTACCACCTCCAAACCCAAAGCTCCACTCAGTGCCTATAACTTGTATTTCCAGCTCGAGCGCAAGCGCATCTTGGACGACCAAACCGATTGGAACGGGATCCCCGTTACGTGGGCGGAAATCCATGAGGTAGCCTGTACGCACCAACGGAAAACGGGGAAGAAACGCGTCCATCGAAAGTCTCACGGGAAGATTGGCTTTGTGGAACTGGCGCGTGCCATCGGAAAGCGATGGAAGCTGCTCGATCCTGAATCACGACGTCTCGTAGAGGAGTACACCTCGGTAGAAAAAACAAGACACCTCAAGTCTCTCAAGGCGTGGAAGGCCCGTCAAGTCCGCACAACAGATTCCGCCCCGAGAGCGCAGGAAGCCGACGTTTCACATCTCTTGACTAGTCCCAGTCCGGTGGATGATGGTGTCTCAAGAAAGAAGTCGAGGAAACAAAGAAGAGTAATGGTATCGCCAGCTGGGGAGCTTCTTACAACAAACGGCCAACTCATTCCTCAAGACCAACATTCAAAGCAGCAGTCTGCTGGTGTCCTTGAAACTCTCTGCAGTCACACCTCCTCGGGTGTCATGGCGACGGCAACCATGGTAGAAGATTCCTTGACTTTTCTTTGCCCTTCCATCAGTAACTCTGCGCATCAAGGTTTCTTTGACAAATTTGACAGCGAAATGGATCTCAACGAGGAGCGACCAGCATGGTGTACATGGAGACGACACGACGACCACAAGGGTCATCCTCAAACCAAGCAGGATAACCATCAAGCACCCCCAGACATGTTTTGTAATGTGCAGACACTACAAGACTGTCTCGCAATGGATCCTGACGTGGACATGTCACCTCAAGAAATGGACACTCTGTTCGATGATGATGACGATGATGACAATTGATGCTGATGTGGGCATCTCGCCTCAAGAAATGAACACTCTATTCGACGACGATGATGAGGGAAAATCTCCCGATGGTGGCTCACCTGTCGTGTTTCCAAACAAACCGATGTTAGAACACAAAGCCTTTTTCTGCACATTGCATAGCTTCTTTGTAGTTTCATCTGGATGACCATCTATACTTGTATTGCCAATGCATATTCCATTTCCGAGCAAAATCAAAGAACGCTCGTTTTCCTATAGTCTTTCTTGTGGGAGGCCGAGAGGAAGAGTAGCTGATTGTTGGGCGTTCCGTGGTTTGAACCATTTTGAATCAATATCTTTAATATGACTGCCTCTTCTTCCATCTGACTGACAGAATGCATCGTTTGCTCTGTCTTCCGTAGGAGGAGAGGCCAGTGCAACGTTTGGCGAATCGCCACCAAAAAGTTGTCCCCCGGCGCTCAAGAAAGAACAAAGGCGTCACGTTCCACACTAAGTCAGTCGCGTATTCAGTCACGAATAATCATATCCATGTTAGGAGTAGACTACGTCTTCCTCCAAGTAGAGGAAATGTCGTTCGTTGTTCTCTAGTAAAAGTAGCGCATGTTATTGGGTTGTCGGTCGTTATCCTCTCTAAAAATGCCATGATGCATAGTGTCGGCTTCGTCATACTATAACTTCTGGTGTTGACGCATCGCGGATATGGCATGGGTTGTTTAAGCTTTTGTCTGTTGACTGTGAAATGGAATGGTTGTTGTTGAGTTTGTGGATCGTGTTTGGTTTCGTGTGTTGCCTCCCTCTCCTCAGTAGGTGGCAATACACCACATCGTTTCGTCTTGTGGATGTAGTGGTTTCCAAAAGAGCGGAAATGAGATGTAGTATGGATGGGAAGGAAACCAGCAGTGGGCGAGTTGCTGCACTCAGGTTCATGGATTGATTGATTCCTAGGTGTGTGTCCAGGAAGTGAACGAAAAACGAGTGGTCGAGTCGTAAGAATGCTCCGTATTCTTGGTAACGTCCGTTGTTGGTTCCTTGCGCTTTCTTTTATTCCGTCACAGGCGTTACGGTCGCCGGAATGGATCCATTGGCCGACGACGACGGTACTACCGACTGGTTGCTGTCCGTAGTCGTCGTCGTAGTCGTCACTGGCAGTTCGCATTCTCCATCCAACAAGCACGATTCGGTCAAAACGTCCACTTCAATGAGTCGTTCAATACTGGTCACGAGGGAATAATCCAAAAAGGTTTTGGGAACAATCCACAATTGTCCCGCCAAGAGTATGGAATAGACGCCGTACAGGGTCAATTCGGGAAGCAGGGCCTCGGGTCTTCCCATGGCCACCATCATGGCATCCCCCGCCGCACCGCCATTCAACGTGACGAGGGCGGCCAAATCGCGCGTGACAATTTGTCCCAGCACAAACACGAGTTGGGCAACGACAAAGCAGGTGTGCAATTTGATGGAATTTTGATACAAGTGTGGTCCCGCTCGACCGGCCGTTCCAAACAAGGCTTCGTGACGATGTCGACCCTTCTTGCCCAAAAGGGATTCAATGGCACCAATGGGAAAGGGCGAGGAATCAAAGGCTTGCAAAAAGTAATCGTCTTCGTACCGCGGTGGCAACAAGACGGCTTCACTGGGACCGTCGGGGACGGTCGGTGGCGTCCGGATCAGGGTGGGCAACAACATGCCCTTGATTTGGACCATTTTCCAAAAATTCCACACGCCCCAGACACAGGCCAAGACAAGGGCAATGGTTTGGGCAGCCAAATATCCCGGTGAGGTGATAAATTCACCACAGGATTCAAAGGCATTGGTACTCCGGGCACTGACAATATCGCGGGACAAATCAATCGATTGTCCCAAGGCCACCACGGGCAAGAGGGGCAGCCAGGTCAAGGGCGACAATTCCACCATTTCTTGCAAATTACGTCCAAAAATCTTGACAAAGTAGGTGTCCATTTGAAAACTGGTTTCCGTAATAGTGTCGGCATGTTCTTGCAACAATCGTTCGCGCACAATCAAGGCTTCTGCTTGAATGTCACTGGTGGATTTGAAAAAGGCTTCCTTCCACAAGGTGGGTCGCGGTGCCGTTTCCAATCCATATTGAATTTCGTCGGCACTCAATTCGCCATCGCCATCCAAATCCAACACCATACTGTCGACATTCAAGACCTCGGCAATTTCACCCAAGGTGACATCGCCATCGCCATCCAAATCAAAGACGGCACGGGAGACCAATTCCAAACTTTCCACCTCTTGCACGACACTCACGACCGTCAAGGCGGCAATGAGAAAAAAGCTGACGGCGACTTCAAAAGAGGATTCGTGCAAAAATTCAAAGCTTTCCAATAAATGTGCGGATTGCCCAAAAATTGTTGCGACAAACCGCCCACCAAACCACCGAGGGGACCATCAACAACGGTAATACTGAGAAACAATCCAATAAAGCCCAAACCACCCATTTCCACCAACATGGAATCCACAACGGGTTGCAAGGTTTCCGGCAAGGCGTGACGGGCCGAAGCCACGGCTTGTTCCCAACTAAACAAGAGCGCGACAATGGAGATCATGATGGCCGTCGACCAAAAAATGGGATTTTGCATCACCACACCTAGGGCACCCAAACTGGACCAATCCAAGAATCCAGTATGGAGTATGGATTCCAATGGTGTGCTGGAACCAGCTGTCATGATGGTCGCATCCACTTGATTGTACAAGCCGACTCGCCGACGAGACAGTCTCGAATGGGTGGAACGGAGGCTTCGGGGTCTTGCTGTTGCTGCTGTGGCGAGGGTCCTGGTGGTTGTCGTTGGCACAAAGTGTCTGTCTACTACGCGGAGTGGCCGTAGAGTTGTTGTTGTTGTTGATGGTGAAAGAAATGCGTGCGAGGAAGGCAAGTTTGTTGCGAGCCACAGGACGGCCCAGGCAACGATGGACCATGGTGGAATCCTTCTTTTTGACGGTTGCTGCTGCTTCATAATGGTCGTGGTTCCTCTGTGTGTGCTGTTTTCACTCAAAACACAAAAAGGCCAGTGGAATGTGATGGAGTCCAATGTGATGGAAGATCCCCGTTGCCGCCTGGCGCATTCGGAACCAGGGGGGGACATCTCCCGTGCGTAAGGGTTTCCCCCATGACCCACGTCACCACTGGACACTATTCACTGACGACCCTCATACGTCAGCACCATTTGCACCCATAGCGTAACATGACCATACCTATAATTTACTCAATCCCCTTTTTACGAAACTAGTTGGCCCTTTTAATCGGCAGTGACCACGGTTAAAACAACACGCTTCCTCTGCGCGATAACTGTGACCTTTCATAAGAAAAACTCACCGATTTGTGCCGTGAACTACTTTCAGGAGAGCAAGTGAACATGGGAGACGCGGCTGGAGCAGACGCCCAAGCACTCGTTCAAGCCTTGAACAATGCATCCGTTGCGATCCAGAACGCAATAGCGCAAGCAGCTGCCGGACCAGGAGCACCAGCTGCAGGACCATTCCTCCGTACTCCCTTGCGAGCTGGGATTGCAAACACCCTGGATTTTAGCACGAAAGAAGGCAGGAAGTACTACGAACAGGCAACGAGATCCTTATTCTCGACCGACGAGAAGTTTGATGTAGAGCCAGGCAGGTTCCAACTATTCGTGAACCTACTCCATACGCGGGCTCGCGACCTCGGAATGCTCGAGAACGGAGCCAACTGCATGGTAACAGTTCCGGCACCTCCAGGCGGAGTCGCACCGCCAGCTGTCAACATGATCACGGATTATGGACGCTTGACGTTGGAGGAAATCAAGGCCTACGAAACGACATTCATCGGACAGAACACCAGGAACTCGCAGAACTCCAAGATGCTTCATGACTTAATCATGAACTCACTCTCACCAACCGGTATTCAACGTATCCAAATTTGGACGAATGAGACCAAGGTGAATGGGGAAGATGCAGGAGGATGCCTCTTCAAGGTCGTGATTCGCGAGAGTTACCTTGACTCTAACGCGACTGTCACTACGTTGCGACTGAACCTAACGAACCTCGATCGCTACATCGAGACGAACGGGTCCGATATCGTCGCATTCAACGCCTACGTGCAGAGTCAAGTTGATGGGTTGGCATCCAGAGGACATACATCACTAGACCTAATCGTTAACTTGTTTAAAGGCTACAAAGCCGTCAAGGACGACCGTTTTCAGGATTATATCCAAAAGATTGAAGACGGCCATGAAGACGGTTCAAACGTCATCACGAGCGCAAACGAACTGATGGTTCGCGCCGTCAACTTCTACAAGAAACAAGTGACGCGCGACGAATGGGAGCAACCAACCCAGCACCAAAAGGAGGTATTAGCCCTCCAGGCCGAGGTACTCCACCTCAAAAAGCAGTCCAGTAAGAACAACGCGGACAAGGCAAAAGGAAAAGATGGAGTCCACAAGAAAGGCACCAAAGCAAAGCTGGAGAACACCAAGCAAAAACCCGAGCGACCAGGTTGGCTCAAGGACCACACGAAGCCGAAACAGGAAAGCCTGACAAAGTACCGCACATGGAATGGTACCAAGTGGTACTGGTGCGATGAAGCCACAGGCGGCAAATGTGGTGGCAAGTGGAGGACCCACAAGCCGGCGGATTGCAAAGGGTATGCGAAACCAGCACCGAAAACGTCGAAAACGGACGCAAAAGAAGAAAAGAAGAAGAAAGAAGCTCTAAAGATGGCAGTGGCACATGAGACACTGATCGAGAGCATGGACGACGAGCAGGAGGACTCTGATTACGAATCGTGACTCCTATGGAGAGGGTGGAAAACAGTAACAACGTTAGTAACACTGATCTTGTACATGTACACCACTCTCTCCCTCGAAGAAATAATCACTTACCTGTGGGTATGGAACCTTGTCCAATTCCTGAAACGAACGACAACCATGATAGAAGCAGCGATAAAGCTCATCATAGTCGTTCTCCACCAGGGGGAGGAACTCGAGTCGACGACGAACAAGAAGGATTGGATGCACCACGCCATCACGATGATCAATGAGACAGTCGAAAGCATGGCAAACTGGGCAGACACGAAATTCCTAGACACGAAACAAAGGAAGAAAGTGAGACCATGGCGAAGAAGAAGGGCGCGAAAGATGATATGCAGCGCCGCAATCATGGCCATGGCAGCCAGATGCGCCGCGGCAACCAACTGCCATCCATTCGACTCGGACTCAACGATGATTGGCATCGACAACAGGTGTTCGGGTTGTATCACCCACGTTCGAAGCGACATACCTGGAGCCTTGAAGCAGTGCAACAAAGCAATCAAAGGTTTCGGAGGTGCGAAAACTTATGAAGTGTGGACGGGCACCATTCACTGGGACTGGGAGGATGACCAAGGAAAGATCCATACGATGGTGATTCCCAACTCGTACTATGTCCCAGAAGGTAGGGTCCGACTACTGAGCCCGCAACACTGGGCGCAGACTCGGAAAAGTAGTGAAAAGCGCGGAGGGGCGGGAGAAATGACCACAGGCACAGAAGTAGTACTATTCTGGAACGACCGTCAGTCACGAAGGACGATCCAAATAGATACACACGGCAATAATGTGGCTACGTTCCATCTCGCGAGTGGGTACAAACAGTACCATGCCTACTGTAAAGAATGTGGGACTGAGCGCGACCGCGACTACGACAAAGACCCATTATTACAACATCAAGCCATGCCGTCGATGGTGATATCCGATGACGAGGGAGAGGACGACGAAACAACCTACCCGATCCAAGCCCAACAATGGCACCAGGCCATACCAAAACCGACGGTAAAGGCAACGCCGGACGCAGCAACCCAACAAACGGACGAAGCAGAGCCTCGCAAGTTTGACTTCGATCTGGATGGAAAGACCGCCACCGACGAAATTCCACCGCCAGACATCATCCCACACGAGGAGGAAGAACGGCCAACGGCGGAAGCAGAGTTGCTCAGGTACCACTACGACTTTGGGCACCTGCCATTCGCTAAACTACAACAAATGGCAAGAGACGGAATACTGCCGAAGCGACTGGCGAATTGTCACGTCCCAGTGTGCTCGGCATGCAATTTCGCCAAAGCAACGAAGCGAGCATGGCGCACAAGGTCGTCGAAAGACTGGTCGAACAAGACACCTCCAAGCAAACCAGGCATGGTTGTGTCGGTTGACCAGTTAGTATCGCCCACTCCAGGAGTCGTGGCCCAGATGACAGGGTTCATCACGAAACAGCGCTACAGATACGCTACCGTGTATGTGGACCAAGCGACGTCACTGGGCTTCGTTTTCCTACAGAAGACTTCAACCGTTGAAGAGACACTGCAAGGCAAGAGAGCTTTCGAGCGCTATGCCATTAACAGAGGAGTGTCAGTGCGTGCCTACCACGCCGACAACGGTATTTTTAAAGCGCACGGGTGGGTGAAGGCTTGCCATGACCAAGGACAAGACCTCACGTTCGCAGCCGTTGGCGCCCACCATTCAAATGGAAAGGCGGAGCGCAGAATAAGAGAGTTGCAAGGGATGGCGCGCACAATGCTTTTGCACGCGAACAAGCGATGGCCACAGGCAATCACTGCCAATTTGTGGCCTTACGCCGTGCGCCATGCAAACGACTGCATTAACGCGGCCCCCAATATGCAACACGAAACGAAGCAATCGCCAATCCAACTGTTCTCTCAAACAGCCATTAACACGAACAAAAAGCACTGGAGGCCCTTTGGATGCCCAGTGTACGTGCTGGATGAACGATTGCAAGGGAACAAACCACACAATAAGTGGGAAAATCGAGCACGCGTGGGAATTTACTTGGGCCAGTCGCCAATCCACAACAGGAATGTGGCACTGGTCCTCAACCGACACACTGGGCATGTAAGTCCACAATTCCACGTACGATTCGATCGCAGTTTCCATACCCTCCAACAGGAGCAACTGACGGCAACGTGGCAAGTCAGTACATTCTTCGCTGACGCCAAACGAACCGGACAACCGCAGAGGAGCCAGAACGGAAAACGACGGAGGAGGCACAAGGGGCAAGAGGGAGCCCCACAACACACTCCAACTGGCACTCCACCGGAAGAAGGGCAACAACAATTGCCAAACAATACATGGCCGGATGAGGCACCCAACCAAAGTCCAACCACAGGACCACCAGGTGGGACGCCACCACAAACAACACGGACTGGACGAACCATGGAACGAATGCCTCCAGTGGACTCAGAGGGAGCACACGGCCAGAGGGAGCGGCAACCCCCGCAAACAACAACAACCAACCAAACGCGGACTAGATCGGGACGACTGCGTAAACCGACGCAACGCCTCATTGAAGTAATGTCCGCAGAGGTAGAGGATGACGCGACAATACCGGGGGAACTATTTGCTCTCTCCACCCTCACGCCGCAAGACGATATGGAGGGGGAGGACCCACTCCTAGCGTACAAAGCGGCAGTCTCCGACCCGGATACAATGTATCATCATGAGGCTATGAAAGAGCCGGACAGGGCGGAGTTTATAAAGGGCATGCAGAAAGAAATGGAGCGAAAGATGGAAGATGGAAATCTATCTATCGTGCGCCGCAATTCAGTCCCAGCAGGCCAACGCATCTTCAAGGCAGTATGGCAAATGCGCAGAAAAAGGGACATCATGACACGCGAGATCAAAACACACAAGGCAAGACTAAATTTCGATGGATCCAAGATGAAAAAGGGCATAGACTACGACCAGACATATGCCCCAGTTGCATCGTGGGCATCCATCAGACTGGTCCTAGCTCTGGTATCAGCCTTCAATTGGCACACACAACAAATTGACTACGTCCTGGCATACCCACAGGCACCGGTCGAGAGGGAAGTCTATATGGAGATACCAGTGGGGTATGATCTGGACAAAGGAAAGTCCAAAAGAGATTATGTCCTCAAGCTCCATGCCAACCTCTACGGGCAAAAACAAGCCGGTAGGGTATGGTACCAACACCTGTCAAGGCGGTTGGTGGAGCAGGTTGGGTTCACCAAGTCGGCCGTGGACGAGTGTGTATTCTACAGGGGCCAAGTGATCTACGTCCTATACACCGACGATAGTATCATCGTGGGTCCTGATCAGGCAGAGATTGACAAAGCAATCAACGATATCCGAGCAGCAAAGCTCAATATTACAGTGGAAGGAAACATCAAGGATTTCCTTGGCGTAAATATCCACAAAAGCGACAACGGAGAAATAACGTTCTCCCAACCGCACCTTATCGACAAGGTACTGAAAGGATTGCGCCTGGGATCCGACACAGTCCCAAAGAATACGCCCGCAGCACCGTCCAAGATACTCCATCGCCACCTGGAGAAACCACCCTTCGACAATAATTTTAATTATCGATCCATCGTCGGAATGTTGAATTACATCGAAGCAGGGTCAAGGAGCGACATAGCGTACGCCACACATCAATGCGCACGCTTTGCCTCCAACCCTCGGAAGCCACATGGAGATGCAGTCCGATGGATTGGACGGTACCTATACGCGACACGAGACAAAGGAATGTCGTTCCGTCCAGACAAGGAGGCAGGTTTGGAAGTATGGGTGGACGCTGACTTCGCAGGCAACTGGAAGCGCGAGGACGCAACGACAGACCGTGATACGGCAAGGTCGCGACATGGGTACATCATCCGTTATATGGGTTGCCCAGTAATCTGGAAATCACAAATTCAAACGGAGATCGCCCTCAGTTCAACGGAAAGTGAGTACACTGGGCTGTCGTACGCGCTCCGAGCAGCCATACCAATAATGCGCTTGCTGGAGGAGATGCAACAACAAGGCATCCAAATACAACAAACGCAAGCAGAGGTCCACTGTAAAGTGTTCGAGGACAACAGTGGGGCGCTCGAGATGGCCAAGGTCTACAAATTTCGCCCAAGGACTAAACACCTGAACGTTAAGCTCCATCACTTCCGAACATACGTGGAGGATGGCAGCGTAACGATTCATAAAGTGGCAACTGAGGACCAGCTCGCCGACTATCTCACCAAACCATTGCCGCAAGACACATTGGAACGACTGCGCAAACGAGTACTCGGATGGTAACGAGTGTCACAAAATGGGTGTAAATTGAAAAGTGAGAGGGAGTGTTGGAAGATCCCCGTTGCCGCCTGGCGCATTCGGAACCAGGGGGGGGACATCTCCCGTGCGTAAGGGTTTCCCCCATGACCCACGTCACCACTGGACACTATTCACTGACGACCCTCATACGTCAGCACCATTTGCACCCATAGCGTAACATGACCATACCTATAATTTACTCAATCCCCTTTTTACGAAACTAGTTGGCCCTTTTAATCGGCAGTGACCACGGTTAAAACAACACCAATGGAGTCGACCGAGTAGCAGCAAGAGAATAGAGCTCTCTACATATATTGTGATGGTTCTCTCTCTATTGGATACTACTCCTAAAAAAATACAATCGACATGGATCCAGAAGAAACAACAATGTTGGAGATCTTCCAGTTTGCATTATAGGACGGCCGCACTGGAGCAGCTTCATCTGGAGTAGGGAGTGGTTCCAAACTAGGTAGCCAATGGACACGTAGCTGTTGGAAAGTATTTCTGGATCGACAATCTGCAGCGTGTACTACCACATGGTTTGGTTCATTATTTGTTGCGTCTATCATCGTCTAGGTAGGTAAGATGACTTGGTGATACCTTTTGTTGACTATTGACACATCCGAGATACAAATCCCCGAGATCCGAGAGCCATGCATGTGTCTCCATACATTCGGGTAGACAGGGTAGTCGATATCTTCCGAATGACCAGTGGGGCTGGCGTGCGGACTCCGCAGCTTCCACGGAACTACACCCTCGCGGAGACATACAAGCTGAGTCCAGAGTTTACATCAACGACGTAGGCCCCTGTACAATTTGTAAAAGAGGAGTAATCCTCGATAGCGTTTCGCGTTTCTAGTGTCCGATACGCGACGTCCTAGTGTCTATTCTACCCCTGTACTCATATGAGGACAAAATCCTCATATGAGTACACTTTCAAAAGAAGAATATCAAATCAATCATGTACTCCTAAGTGGTTTTAAAGTTCAGATTCGTAATCTCCATACTTGAAAACATACCCCATGATATTCTCATGCTTTAATTCTGATGAGTAGTGACGACACAGTATCAAAAACAGAATTCATCCATGTTGGAGCGATGGTGATTTTCTAACCTGAGTGTTTGGAGGGGATAAAACAGAAGACAATCAACCTGATGAGTGTTATTATCCCTAGTGATGATGACCAGTTGTCCTTTGCCTGATTGAGGCATCAGATTGAGAGAATTCAGCCAAAACAAGCCTCCATCACCACAGAGGAAAATTCTGAGACCGTAACAGCATTCGACGCCAATACAGGGTCAAATGCGGCGTCTGAGCCTCCTGCACCCCAACAGTTCATGTACAGGAAGCACAGACACCTTCAGGGAACCAGGAAAGTGCAGTGGGAGACTCAAATCCGCCAATGTATGTGAAGACAGTTGAACTCCCTCGACAAAATGGTTGGATTTGCCCAACATAAACTGGATGGATGCATTTTCCAACACACGTAGTGTCTTGCCACATAAACATAGAACATAATGGTTGATTGTGGTCTATTACTTTTCTATTTTAGTTGTTCATTTTTTTGGTAGAATGGCAGATTCCCATGGTTGGGTTACATTTTTTGTCGATAGCTTCGTACAAAAGCTACAGTGGTCTACGTAGATATGGTTTTAGTAGGGTTGTCCTCATATGAGGACAAGCGCTGTCCTCATATGAGGACAAACCGGGGTAGAAAAGACACTAGTGGTTGCAAGAAATATTTTATTATCTTTAGTGTTATGTGTGATTTCTTCCGAACGCTAGAATTTCATCAAAAATTACGAAAAAACAGTCGACTGTGTTGACTTTGGTGGAGGGCCATCCCAACCGCAAACGATGTTGCCGAGCTGCATCCATCTCCCTCAGGGTGTTGTTGGACCGCCACCAATGGGGCAACAAGGTATGCGGTTGGCATCATCCACAACAACATGATCATCGGACGCACCCCACGCACGATAGTCTCGTACAAAATGAAGTTTTTCTGGGGGAACGCGAGATTGTCGAGTTTCGGAAGCACTTTTCACATGAGAGGCCTAATAAGAAGGGCTATATTCATAAGATGGCTGGCGTGGAATACGTAGATTTCCTACTAAGCGCTACGTCGTTGACATTCGGCTTGAACTCTGCTTGTAGAGAATGGAAGGCAATCCGGCCACGCGGATGCTCTACGGGACTGGACACGGAGTGCCTGTGTGAATTTTGAGGCCGTTATCGACCGTTTCTTAAGTAAGAACAGGGACATCCTCAACGTTTCAAATACTTAGAGCCTTCCATTGTGCGAGGCGCTCGTTTCGTCGAATACTTAGGAGACACATGCACACGATCCGGTATAAGTCGTGTCACTGGACTCATGTCACTTCCAAACGTTCGCAGGAGGGCGGCTGCTGCTAGCATTGTCACGTCCCAAATGACCCGTGCACGCCCGATTGTAGGAGACGAGGCGACTCCGTCGCGCACACAACAAGACTCCGCACCTTTTTGGTTCGCCAAGCGTACGGTGAGGTGCACGCGGAGAAGTTGCAAAAGTTGCAAGCTTTGGACTATGGATGCGAGACGGGTCACAAACAATCATTCGTTGCAGTACAAGGAAGTGCGAAGATCGATTTCCCTCGTGTTCATTACGCACATCCACCACGGCACGAATCGCAAATCGCGGAATTCCAAAAAAACAAAACAAGCATTCGATCCATTTTAATTTCTCACAACTCTTCCTTTCCCAAATTTTCCAATTGATTATCATCATCATGACAGTTCAACAACCACAGCCACAATGGAAACTCACATGGTCCAGCAAACGGAGCTTGACGACCAACAAGAGACGAACGAATGCTGGTACGACTACGAACAAAACGGGCAGTGGTCGCAGCGAAACCACGGCCACAACGATTCACAGCAAGGAAACTATCAGTGGAACCGAATTGCAAGAGACGTTGCGGGAAACGGCGAACGCAACGTCGCGGTCTTCTTCCAAACGAACCTGGAGATCGTCACGGAGAATACTTCAACGCAAGGAAAGGACTCACCAAGAGGAACAACCCGAGGACACCTTGCACACGGCACGACCGCAAGGTGGTCGTCACATGTTGCAGGGCATTCCTCGACAAGCTTCCATTCGGGATTTGAGCAAGTATCAAGGTGTCGTGGATGCCTCTCTCCAACAACAAGACGAACCGGAACGAGAATTGACCGAGGATGAAACGCATCGACTCATTCCAGGAATGTTGGGCTTTCAAAGTGCTCATACCTTGATCAACCACGAACGCATGACTCGAGGCCGTGCCCGGTTGCATCGCAGTGTGTATTTGGATAACTTGTGTGTGGAACACGCTCGTAAAATGGCCCGTGCTTCCAACGGTGTGTTGATGCATTCGGTCCAAACCACGGCGCAGCTCAAGGAATTGGTGGGCAGTGACCATGCGGGAGAAAACATTCAACGAGGACCGAGTGTGCGAGCCATGCATGCCGAAGCCATGAGTCGTCCCACACAATCGGCCTTTAAGAATATCATGGGGGAAAAGTTTACCGAGTTTGGCATGGGAACGGCCGTGGGCAAGGATGGCAAATTGTACATGGCGCAATTGTTTCGAGGGAAATCCAATCAAGACGAAACACCAGAATCACCCGAGACGCCATCGTCTCCGCAATTCCTTTCGGAATTTTTGGAACGTGCAAGTTTTTGGACGACCGAACTCATGAGTTCCTTCCTAGAAGAGGAGGAGGAGGAAGAAGAAGAAGACTCGGAGACGAGCATCGCCGAAACAGAGGAAGGAGAACCAGGTTTGACCTTGTTTGGATGGAGTCCACTGGGTAAACAACAAGCACCACGGACCGACGCTACTCTCTCACAATAGAGGCTAGTCTAGTAGACAATATCATCATAGACAACCTATCATAGACGCACACATATTGGAACGATTCTTGCGATTTTCAGCAACATGAATTGTTGCGTATGATGCTTCCCTTTCTTCGTTACTCACAAAAGTTCAGACCTCTTCACAGTGTTTTGCTTCTGTTGGGACAGCTCAGTCTACCTGTATGCCGCAGTGGAACCTTCTTGCACACGTCCTCGTACATACCATGGATTTACACATCCTAATGTCGAGGTTCACATAGTAGAGTCGATAGCGAACATGGCTCCATGTCCTTGTTCTTGATTGGTAGGAGTGCCTACGAGGACATTCCTCAGCCACGGGAACTGTTGTCACAAGTTCTTCCCAGAAGCGCCATTCCATTACGAGCACATCCACTCCCATCGCAGAGGCCAGCACGTGTATTTTGCGCCCGCACAGACCCACACGTGTCACTCGTGATCGGCTCGCGCCCTTAAATCCACCAAAATTCCAATACCATTACGACAAACAATTTTCTTTGATATTTAAAATGAATTTCTATAGAATTGTCTCACCACGACTTAATATTCTTATTCGACACTCTTTTCTTGTAACTCGGAACCTAAACAAGAGCCATTGGATGTCGAATGCCAATGGACCTATTAAGATATGATTGATGGTCAAACAGGTCGATGATTGCCACGAAATACAATTGAACAATCCAACATTTCTCCTATACTAGTCGCTACAATGGCGGCAACGGATCCGGAAGCCCCGGTTTACATTCCGAGCTTCAACGATGTGTTTCACATCGGGACGTTTCTCCATGTTGAGTTACCCAACCAAGATGATGGGACGACAACTGTCTGTCGTCTATTCAAGACCTGGGAAGGCCAAGTACAACTACGCGTATACTTGCCGCTTTTTCCGAAGAAGAAGCTGAAATGCCACCCTGACATTCCTCCGAACTCTGCCAGCAGGATCATTGAAGGTATCGGCAGCGAGAATGTGGAGCTCTACAAGTCCAATCGTCGGATCGTTGCAGACAACCTGTTGACGAAAAATATAAAGATTCGGTTCCCTGCTTTTGTATTTTCTCTCAAGGAACTAAGTGACCCTGCAAACAGTTGGGCCCACGGTCTAATGAATGTCTACTTTGTTCGATACGAACAGCCAGCCAGATGCGACGAAGACCCAACTCCATCCTTACAAGAAATGAGTCTCATGGATTTTCACTGTTTCCCAATGGACCACCTACCCAAGGAGTTCTTATCATCCTTTGCATGTACTCCATGCTGCTTCCATTGCAATGTGTGGACTGGTCTGTACTTACTCCGTAAAGGATTGATAAAAATCCTAAACAGACGGGGTCATCAATTGGAAACATATGACCAGCAATCGCTCAACCTGGGTTCCATTCCAATGGAAACCTTTAACTATTTATACAAACTGGCAAATTCTAACGTCAAATGTCTTTCTTCCGACCAACAGATTACCTCTGAAACTTACCAGGACACAGAGTGGAATCTGACACGCAAGAAAGTGAAGATGATGCTGTCGACGACAACACTCCGCTTTCAGACCTGTCAAGATATTGACATCCTACGTCGATTCCTTGGTCTTTCCGCTGTTTACGGGTCATGCGAAGCCCGCCCAACATTGAAGCATGGAGAGGATGGTTTGACTCTCAAGCGCGGGCACTTTGTTACTTTCATCAATGGTTCGGGTGAGCGCGAAGAACCACCATTCAAGAAACGGACCCAGCGACAACGAATTGACATGACCTTTGGTGCCCTACAATGCAAAGTGGTAGTGTCCTTTCAGCGTTATCGCTATGATGTTGCCCGAGATGGCAGTCTACGTACACCCCCTGATTCGCAGCACTTGACCTGTCTCCTGCAAGCCCGTCCGTACAAGAGAGACAATTTCACTGGTGTCATGCCCCCTTGCCCATTGATTAAAGACGCAGAATCTGCTGTCATTGAATCTTCGGACAGTGAAGAAGAGTGTCGGAATGATGAAGCACCACCCAAAGTGACTCCCCCAAAGGAAATAGTGCATGGCAGTCCCTCTCTTACACCAATGTCGAAGAATCATTCGTTTTACGCTTCGAACCAACCAGTAGATGACTCTCTTATCAGTTTGGGAGACCAATTTTATCTCGAAGGCTCGGTGTACCAAGTAGTTACCAAGATTCCGGCGAACAATCGGATTCTTAGTGTTCTTAGAGACAAAGAAGACTACACCCTCTTCCATTCTCCCCAAGGCTGTGACGAGCACATTGAACAACTAGAACTGGTTGGAACTTTGGAAATATCAACTGAAATTTGGTACGTTTCCATAGTAATTGACGGAGATCTGTTCGACAGCAACAAGCACTTGCACAATCAAGTTTACCACTACTGTAATGATGCTCAGAAGCTATCCCAAATGATTGCTGACTTTGCTTAAGATGACTATTTAAAACGCATGTTTGTTACTCTGTTTTATCAATCTACGTGGATGATTTGTCGCTATGCTCAACATCTTCATCGTCGTCATCATCACTCGAGACCTCCATGTTCAATGAGGTCGGACCCATCTCCCAGTCCATGAGAAATTCCCCATCTTCGTTCGCATCGAAATCCAATTCGTTTGACACACCATATTCGACAGTGCCACCATGTTTCTGAACCCATTCCGCAAGTTCCTTCTGCTTTGCCTCATCAAATTCCTCAATCCCCTGTTCAATTGATTCTTTGGTATGATCGAGCATGAAGACCATGCGTCGTTGAAGCCACCTTGCCATTGGTTTGAGCCTGGATCTTTCGCCCTTTCCTTTATTCACCGCCCCACCACGTTGAGTCCTGTTGTAATAATAGGATTTGAATGCGTTATTGAACGCTTCCCAACCTTGTTGCGAATGGTCACTAATGTTCTTCCAGTGCAGAAGATACTCGGCAATGTGACCCGCTCCCAGGTAGTGGATGTAGTTTGTCACACCCTGGTCCGCATAGAGATTCACCCACTCTTGGAAAAATATGTCCATGTATTTTTGGAACTCCAGGACTTGTGGTTGCGCCAGTTCACCTTTCCTCTTTACTATGTCCATTCCTTTCTTGTAAAACTCCATGCCTCGTTTCCACTTTGGTTTGTGAGATTCGTCTGCAATACACAAGTCGATCAGACACTCGATGCCATCAATCATCCGTCGTACTTGCGTGTTATTCATTTTGCATTCGTCGATCTCTTTGGTCTTCTTGTCGTATGGTATTTTCCATTGGAAGGCTAACTTGTTACTTCCAAGTAGAGATGTGTTGATTGTTACGTTCAACTTGTTCTGATAGGCAGTCGTCTTCTTGTCTATTGATCATCTTTGGGTTCTAGGAATCCATGAAAGCAAGTTGTTCTTAGCGTTCATGAGACCAACTCGGAGTAGCATTGTGATGATGGAGATTCCGACGCGCATTTCCATATGCAGTATGCACGGAATGGCTTCCATTAGGAGAACTACCCCGGACGTGACTGAGTTCTTGCCGAACTGCTTCAGACAGGCCGAAGCTTCCATGTATTGCCATTCGCGTATGTGTTGTGTTTTCAATCGCTCTTGCCTAGCGAGCAAAGATCCTTGTAGAGACATTTTCCGAATCCGAAGGTCGTGGCAGACTTTTGTTGAATATAAAGTTCGTTGTTGTGGATCCGCTTACCTGACATCGAAGTGAATTGAACTCAGCTGTTTCTTCTGTGTGTCCGTACCGGCAGCCCGTGGGTCTTCGTCTTTCTTGATCTTGATATTGGATCCTGCCCATAAGAGATCCAGCTGCTTGCTTATTGTGGGCAGATCCTTTTGGAACTCATCTATTTCAGCCTGTTTGGTTGCCAGGAACTCATCCGTGCACATCGGATGGTGGAAACATTCCCACTCGTCGTCGTCTGCAAAGCCGGAATTGATACACCACTTGCAGAATTCTTTGTCTTCATTCGGGAGTGCCAGATTTGCGCTTAGGATGTGACATTTGGAGCACGGATGTGTTGCATTCTTCGCTGCTCCACCCCTGTCCGACAATTTCCAGTCGCAGGACATATCTGCATCGAACGGGGTTAGCACCTTCTTTATCCCATACTTGGAGGGCAGAACTTTTTGGGCCGCTTCTTTGTTTTCTTTATGCATCATCGCGAATAGTCCTCGACTGGTCTTCTTGTTTTCTTGCTGTATTACGCAGACTTGCGGAATCACAGCGACATGACTCTGTTTGAAGGGGTTGGACTTGTCGTTCATCTTCAAACCACCCATAGTGTGAGTTGTATGATTGCTGAGTCGTGCCCCATCCATACTCATAGACGCAGTTGCTTCCCGTTCTTTTGCTTCTCCATCAAGCAAGCCTTGAATTTGTAACCCACCAGCCATAGTGTCAGCACATCGGAAAAAAAAACCTTCCGAACCATCATGTTTGTTGCGAATCATTCGGTAAGGAACGATGGTATTCGCGAACCTCTCCACAAAGGCAGCATAGTCTCGAAGGGTGGGATGATAGTATTCTTCCCTTTCGTTCCATTAGACTCGCATCGGCGTAGCACTTCAACTCCAGCATAGCTCAACTTGCCACCAGCTAGGTCCATTTCCCGTAGTAGCTTGTAGGGGCTGAACACATTGGTACGAAGATACCGTCCAACAACCTTCACAATAGAATCACGTAGATTGTTATAGTGTAGACCACTGTGTACAAGCATCGACAAAAGAAGATTGAAGAATGTCTTCGCCCGATGACTGTTTTCATTGTGATCCTCGACGGCGTTGTTGATCACTTGCTTGATGTACTCAACAATGGCCTCGGCGTTCTCGGGATCGGAACAAGTGGTAGGGACGGTTGGTTTGTTGGTCGGGTCAAGAGTGGCCAATTTGTTCTCCAAGGTACGAATCCGGGCATACCTTGACTTTGCTTTTTTCCGAACCTTGTCCAATTCACGTTGTAGTCTTCCATTTTCGGATGCTTCCTTGGACAAGCGATTTTGCAGTCCTTGAACTTGTGCAATGTAACCGTTTTCAGTTACTACTGTGAAGGATTGCGTATTGGTGTTGCTCACTTCAACACTTGCAGAGGTTGCTGTACTTGTGCTGTGGGACGGGTTTTGATGTGAAACTTGACTTTCACGACTGGAAAGATCTTGATCATTGGTTTGCACATTATTGGACGAAATGGAAACTGGGTCAGTCTGAGTCATCTTGTCAATATATGTTATAGGATCTACTTGTCCAATACTACTGTCGTTGTCATCGTCGTCTGATTCTTCAGATGACTCTTTGTCAACTACTTCGGGTTCGGGTTCGGGCTCTGTTTCGTTGGACTGAGATGAGGCTTGTGGAGGTGGCTTGGTAACCTTGGACTTCTTCCTGTTTGTCAACTTGAGTTTGCCTCGTCTCTTCTTGGGCTGAGGCTTCTCTAAATCGTTTTCCAAGGGAGGTGGGGGTTTCGGATTGGCAGGTTCTGGCGCTTCGGAAGATGTCGTTGCTTGTGGTTGGGCAGTCTGCTTACGTCGTTTTTTGTCAATCATTCGGTCGGTGGGGAAAATAATATCTGTATGCTTGGCTTGGCATTTATATAGACCACTAAATCTGTTGATCGGGTGCTTCGAGTCGTTCTGTTCACGAGTATCGGCAAAGTGACAGTTCAGACAAAAGAAAAATCCACCTCGATATCGCTCGACTCTATCCAAGCCAAAGACAGAGCAAGGTTTATACTTTCGATGCTTGAAATTGCGGCAAACCTTTGCGACTTGCTCCCTTTCGTAATAAGAATCAGAAACTCCAATACCAGTTCTCTTCCTTGTGGCCCTTGTTTGTTTATTCGGAGAAGCACCAACATTCTTCAGAAGACAGGTCGATCGACAAGTCGACGCGTCGTTCTTATCGTCCATGGAAGAATAAGCCCTGTAACTGTCGCGGGCTATTTGTTGATATACAACAACACTTTCAACAATGTGGGGACGGTGGTGATTGCTGTTGGAACAAATAGAGAGCATGAGAAGAGAGGATGAAGACCAAATGGACGATTTTGGAGGTGGTCTCGGACCTGTTGCAGATGAATCACGCGAAGCTGTACCAAATACTTACACAGGATGCTCTGTCAGGGTAAGATGTCTACTTCAGCAATAGGGTTGTTTGATTGATGCTTTGTATGAAGCGAAATATAGGATTGTCATGACGTTTGGGCAAGGTAAAGTCATCGATCAATCGAAAGGCCCAAACAAAAAAAGAGTGATTGAACAACGAGTAATATGCGACTGATGCTTTATATATTATTCGAAGATGGATAAAAATTAATGTTTGATGGTGCCGGTGCGTACGACAGTCGAGGTGTGGATTGGGGTTGTTGCTCACATTTTAATTCTACAGCGGGGTCCTGGTTTGGAGTGGAAATTGGACCACAAGTTGTTGCTTGTGGCTCTGATGTAACTATTGAGTGCACTCGGGAAAGTATCGGTGGATCATTTGGGATACTTACATCAGAGCTGGAGGGTCGGGAATGGGTTCATTAAGGGCATCTAAGATGAATCGGATGGTTTTGGAGATTTTTTGTCCAGATCGGGAGTTATATTTAACAAATTGGTTTCTCACACTTTGGGTATATAGTGAAATTTTGGTTTCTGAGACGGTGGTGAAGGGAGAGAAGATCGGCTTGCGCTCACAAAGGGAGTGGATGTGCTCGTAATGCTTCTGCTTCTGGGGGACGATGATTTTGGAGAGGGAATGCTCGTACGGTTTGACCTAAAATCCTAAAAATCCTATTCTTAGCCAATCAGATCGCTCCAAATCGTACGACGTTCAGACGCATTTGGCCTCCTGTTTAGGATTGAAAGGCCTCTTGTTTAGGAGTTTCGATCGGTCATCTTCTGGAAGCAATCGAAAGTCCTAAACGAATCCTAAACGATTTGGAACATCCAACGGCTCTTACCAGTCCTAAACGAGCGCGGCGTGGCGATGGCGCTGGCAATGCACAGTCCGGGCGCGCACAACTACTGGCGCGGACGAACCTCCCCCAAGATATGTGACGGAAGACAGAGGAGCTCACAATCTTTGGTTTGTGCAGAGTCTCAAGCCATCCCACGTTGTGACTTGGAAGCAAGTCTCTAGCGTAGTCGCCTAGCAAAAATTTGATTGATTGTTCCTATTCTTTGCTGCCTTTTACTATCATGACGTTCAACGAGAACCCATTTGACTTGCCCTCTGCTTCTGAAGCTCGCCGTTCGGATTCGGGCGGACTGGACTTACTTGCCGATGTGATCGATAACAAGAGTCCCGTTCCTGGCATTGCAACTCGTCCCGATCCCGAAACTGGTCGTTCGAGCTCGATTGACCCTTCCCTAGCCCCTTCTTAGAAGTTGAAGAAGGCTTCCAAGACCTCGACGAAGAAACCTCCTGCGTCTCCCAAGTCTCCTCCGGCGGTGATCTCCCAGTTGAGTCAGAACCGAGATTCCTCTTCCAGTACCGTTGCGAAGAAGACGTCTTCGAATCCCGTCCCTCTCATGAAGGCCCCCCAGACCCCCATGAACCCTTCCAAGATGGATACTGACACGAATGAAGAGTCATAGAAGATCCCAATCGATTCCCCCCAAGCTAAGGCTGAACGGGATCGTATTTTTGAGACCCCGAAGCAGTTTTACTCTCGCATGGCCCGCGCTCTTCCTCCCAAGGACTGTCCCAAGCTAGACTTGTACACTCTCCCTTTCCCTTTGGATGAGGAGACTTTCATGAAGTTTTCTGCAATCGACAGCGATGCTTGGTCGGACTCCTTTTGTGGAAAGTTCCATGTTTCGATCGAAAGCGATCCCGCAAATTGGATTTCCCTTTCTTCCAAGTTTGACGAAGTGTCGAATCTCAACGAACTCCAAGCCTTCCTCTCGATACACTCCAAGAACCAACCACTTGCCTTTCTCGGTTTCGATCGAAAGAAAAATCCAGTAGTCATCCACAACATGTTCGTGTCCCCTGACTCGGGCTCTGTACTTGCTCCGGAACCAGTCTTCCTCTGTTTCACGAAAGACTCTTTCGATATCCCCCCAGGAACTTTTGATTCGGACGAACTCTCTTCAATCTTGAAGAACATAGATTACATGCGCATTCCGACCTTTGCGGAGATTGTGGCGGATTGCGTACAAAAAGACTCGAACTCCTTATCTGGCTTGTCCTTGAAGGCTTCGGTGTTTTCTGGCTACAACCCTTATCTGACATATCCCGATACCCAGTCAGATGATCCAACTGATGTACAGTATCGACACGACCATTCGCTTGATTGCAAGAGTATTGTCCTTCTCCCCCCATCGATTTCAGGCGAATTGATTAAGTTCCTCGACCCCTCTTGTCGCTCCAAGAACGATCACCATGGTGGCAACTCTCGCGGCTCTCAGTGCAGTATCCCGGAGTTGGTAGAATTCATCTTCTCGAAGATCCTTTCCAGATGGCGACGATCTTTTGAAAACCCCAAGACTCGTCCATCCTCTGTGGAATTTCGGGCTTCTGATCCACATTGTATTCGCTTACAAGACACCATTCGCTTTCTCTGGGGTGTCCACCGCGGGAAGATTATTGTCGATGATATCTTCTTGGATCACCCTGCGAATTATGGTTCCGCCATCAAAGCCGTTGAATTCTATTTCAAGACCTCACTGCCGGATCGATCGACTCCCATGTATGCAACGACTTGCGGTCCACGCCCACCTGCGATTGAACGTTCGGGCAACTTCTCCCCAGAAAAATCACGTAAACCTACTCGACGCGCTTCGCCGGTTGATTGTCAAGTTGCCTCCCCACCGATTTCGAAAGATGTCCTGTTCCTTACTACTCAAATGACAAAGTCGATGACTGAGCAGTTTTCCACGACCTTCTCGGACCAACGCGACCAATTGACCCAGGCTATTACTCAACAGAGTAACATCCTTGAATCTCAAGAAGACCGTCAAGACCATTTTAAATCCTTCACGATTGATACGCAGAACGCGATCATCCTTGGCCAAGTTGGACCGACAAGTACCTGCTTACCAACTGCACCAACCGAGAAGGCAAAGGAAATATTCAAGCAAAAAAGTACACACAATCTGTACACGACGATTCACTCCCAAGTATTTCGCCGATCTGATAATACTTGCTTCGAGACACCACCACCACCACCACCATGTACCAATTTGGCAGAATGGTATTGGTGGATCCTATTACAGGGCCATCTCGGTTTCCCTCTGGGCCTTTCAGCAACTTGCAACTACTCTCTCCCTTAGTATCTAGCAAGTTCCGACAGACTACGAGAAGAAGACAGGCGTACAAGCACAACGCGTCGTCAGGATGGGTGTTAAAACCAATTGCTCAGCCTTCAGCCTATGCAATGGCACGCTTGTTTCTCCTTACAAACTTCGTTTTCGTTGTAGAGTGAGCTCTCTCAGCTCGTCATTAATCTAGTCTTATTTTGAGCTCCATGACCTTCTCCGATCAGGATGTCCCTGTAACTTCTTGTCGTGGTCATTCCAAAGGCATTAAGACCGGCGTCTGATCCGGCCATGTCTTTTCCTTTCTTGTTATCCTTGTTATCATGTGGTTGACTTGTGTCCCTATCTGTATTGCTGACTTTCCAGTATGACTTCTTGTCTCCCTGGTGGACAAGTTTGGTCTTTGTCGTAATCGGCATTGCTTCCGAATGACCAGCTTCCGAATCGTTCGTCCGTCGGTTCTCGCGCTTCAACACACTTCTTGGGTCCTCCATCTGGTCAGTTGGTGGATCCATTCCCATTACAAGGTTCCGCAACTTGTGAAACAGGTGTCCTTGAAGAGGCTTTGTGAAAAAGTCCGCTATCATGTCCTTGGTTGGACAGTGCTCGATTGATATTTCCCCTTTCTTCACTTGGTCGGTGATATAAAAATAACGTATGTGCATGTGTTTGGTTCGTTTCGTGCTTGATTGACGTCCATTCTTCTCAAGAAGTATAGAACTCAAGTTATCTTGGTACAGCACATTTGCAGCGATGGAAAACCCTTGCGCTTCCAAGAACATTTTGGTCCACAATATCTGTGGAAGGACATCGTGCACGCCGACAACCTCACTTTCGGTCGAGCTACGAGTCACCATCTTTTGTTTCCAAAATCCACTGAATACTGAGCCTTTACCCATTGACATCGTTGCTCCTGTATGACCCCTCATGTTGGGGTGCACTGCATATGAAGCATCAATCCACCATTGCAGTTTTCCATCATCCTCTACCCGTAGAGTTAAAGGAAGCGACCGGGTTCCTTGTAGATACTTCATCATTCGACTGAGTTTACTGTAATCATCTTCGTCAGGGCAAGTTAGTCGCCCGCACAGGAAAGACACTGCTGTACGGATATCAGGACGACCCCTCTGACTGAGATAGAGGGCTTGCATTACAAGGTGCACAAAAATTTCCTTCTTCTTGGAATTCAAAGTTGGTGTACCGCTCGTGTTCACTTTGAACAAACTGCTGGAAGCGGGTGTTGATGCCACTCCTATCATGTCCTCGGGCATGTCATTGATCATATTGTTGATGTAGCTCTCCATTCTGATAATCACTGACCCCTCCACTGAATAGTCAAGTATCATACCGAGGTAGTCGTGCACTTTTCCTCGTGATATGGTTAGGGGTCCTTCTTTCCCAAAGGTTTCTTCCATTTGTTGAATGAACTGATCTACGACTGTGCTGGACTTGTGTGAAACCTTGATATCGTCCACATGCCAGGTGACTGTCAATTGGCCACCAGCCACTGCACTCCTTATTCGCCACACACTCATCATATGGGTTCACAACAAAACCCCATTCAACCAGTTGCTTGCTTAGCATCTCCCAAAATAGCCGAGCTGCCTTTAGAGTACCGTAAAGGGCCTTGTCCAACACCACGTACAACACTTTCTCCCCTCGTTCATAGCATATGTAGCCGGCATAGCATGGGTCAATTTCCAGTAACATCTCTAGCATTTCCCCAGTAAATCTGATGTGAACAATGTCGTCCATATCTGCCTGCATAAAGGCCCCTGGCACATCTACCACTGCAACGTCTCGTTTTTCTTTCGCGTCGATAGCGGCTGTTAGTAAAACCGACTCTGTTTTTACTGTAGGTGACGTCGAATCCTCTTTGGGTATATAATCGCGCTGTTTGCGCCCATCCGCGCATCCGCGACCCTTCACTTTGCCTGTTCTTTTCCTTTTTAGGAACATAAGATAGGCCAGCGCATCTCTTCGTTGTTTTGGTGTTAAGCTATACCGCGCGACCGGCCTGATAACCTTTCTGTCATGCAGTTGCCTCATCTCTTTCCGTACAGCGTCCAATCCTTCTTCGCCGAACTTTTTCAACCCCAACTTCAATGACATTTGTGGAGTCTCCACGGTATCTTCAACTCCTGCCACTTCAGCCATGACTGCACCATCCTCGTCATCATTTTCTCGGTCGCTTGTGTCAAACTCCTCAGGATTGTATCTGTGACTATAGTCTCGTGTTCTGCGGCTTCGTAAGCTGTATCTTCCTTCATTCTCACGGTTGCCACTTTCCTCCTCATCATGTTGAGACTGATCATCACCTTCTTCAGCCGCAGCCATCACCGGGTCATTATTTTCGTCCGTATTGTTCACGGACCTCTCTTCCTGTTCTTCTTCAATCGACACGTCATCCATGTCGGTGTCATGATCGATAGGGTCCATAGCATCATCCTCCGGCTCCTGTTCCATGACAACTGGTGGCACTCCTTCATTTTCCGCTACCTCCATTACGGGCAACACTCCTTGGTTTTCCTCCACCACGGGCAACACTCCTTGGTTTTCATCCTCATTGTCGGCAATCTCATCCTCTGGATCGTCGTACTGGTCGTAATCGTCGTCTATTTCGTCCATGTCGTTGGGGATAAAGCTGTCATCGTCTTCGTCGTCATCATCCAAATCAAGAATGTTTGCCAGGTTGTTTCTGTCCCCGAACACAAGACCAGGGTTTGCCTTTTGTTGTCGTGCCATCCTGTGCACCCGATCGATAACATCGTCAGGCATAGGTAGAGCAGTTGCGTGTAGTCGATTGATAACTCGTCCCGTTGAAAGACTGAGAAAATAATAACTTCCTTGGGCGTTTCCGGTTGGTCGTAGTGCGAGTGCCCCAATCGTCCTTGGATTCATAGAGTCGTCGTGCTCTTCGTGTGTTTGGCAGTATTCCCCAAATTGATACTTGCAGTGGCGGCTGTAATCTAACTTTTGTCCTGTAATGATCGTTCTGGGACTTGCCTCTTGAGATACGCCACTCGCAATAGGAAACCCGTTCAGCCAGAACACAGCCGACTTTGCCATTTCGATGACTAGTCTCCCAGGTATTTTCTTGAACGGTAGTGTATTGTAAGTTGCGCAAATCCGCTCCTTCATCGTCCTGATGTATCTTTCCACGTCTCCAACGTGTTCGTCTCTCGAAGTATCATTGAGTGCGATCCCCATGTCGGCTAGATCGCCCTTCAAATACGAGAATGCGCCATCCATCAGTGACGATTCCACCTTGAAACCGGCTCTTCGATATGCCTGGCAGATGTGTTTGATTGCTTCTAACATTGGGCCTTCTTTCAAGCTCGCTATGGCTTCGACTGTTCCAAACTTGATGTTTCTTGAAATGCTAGCTAGCATTGGGATGTTGTTGATATGTAGCACGTCCACACAGATGGTCACACGTCTGTACTTCTCCAAAATAACATTCGGGACAGGTGTTACGGGTGAGTCCACAATAGGTGGTCGCCTTCTAGTCGTCTTTCCTTTTAGCGCTCCAATGTCAGGCCCAAAAATGTGTTCTGCAGCCAATATATCGGCCCTCGTCACTGGACAATTTGGTAGGGAACTTCCTTCCACAATTTTAATGTAGTCCCTTGTACTTGGTCGTCCAATCTTGATTTGAAGTTCTCGTGCTCTAAGGGCTCTCATGTAGTCGTTGTTGGTGTATTTAGATTTATTGTCCCTGACTGTATTCACCACCAACATATGTCCATCATCATGCATCTCATCATTTGGGCTTGAAGTGTCTAGGTAGTGTAGTCCCGACTCGGCTTCCTTGAAAATATGCCTTTTTCCGTCTGGCTTATAAACAGTGAACTCGCCCCCGCTTTTCTTGGCCACATAGTCCACCCTTCCATATTTCTTTCTGATCCGACTGAGACTCAGCACATTTGCAATTCCTTTTGGGTCGTGCCACACCTCACCATATCCTTCCAAGTCTCCAACCATGTCAATTGTGCGTCTTCCTGCATTGCAATAGATATTAATCTTCTTATTTGTCTTACGTATATTCTTGAGCAAGGCTCTGTTACTGAAACAATCCACCGTCGACTGACTATCCAGAAGGATCCACGTCTTGGGTACAATAGCGTTAGATTGGGAAAACGAGAACGTCACAGCATTTACTTCAGTGCTCTCACCGTTGTTGTTGTTGTCATCATTGTTGTTGTTACCGTTTCCTTCTTGACCCTGCTGGTGTGGGCAGTCTCTTGCGTAATGACCTGGTTCTCCGCAGTTGTAACAGATGACTTGACTCATGTCTCTCCCATTAGTTGAGGTTTGTGCAAATGCCACTCCGTCATTCTCAGGAATGATGGCCACTGTGTCTTCATCACGCCTCTGAGGAATATTGAAAGCATCGGATACCGTCTTTGGATAGTTGTCGTGATTGTCCAAGTGGCTGTTTTGCAGATGTTTAATGTAACCCTTATGGTTCTCATTGGTTCCCCGGATAAACCGGATAGCCAAGGCGCGTTGTTTGGCTTCCTCATAGTCCTCTTCTTCAGGTGCATCACCTCGTCCATTGCTCTCAGCAACGTTATCGACCAGTGCTTGATCCCACACGGTAATGCCCACCTCGTCTAGGACTGCAACTTGAGCCACGAACAATTCGTGATATTTCTCCAGTGACATGTGTTTGCCCTGTCTAAGTTTGTAAAAGCTCTCTTTTACGTCACACAACGAGTCAGCTAGGTTCCTCTTCTCCTCAAACGTATGGATGAGGGATCTCACAATAACCAGTAGAGCAATCCCATCCTGGCTCGCGGCTTCAAAGTCTTCATGCGACTTAAGCCGTTCCTGCATCGCGTCTGTACATTGTCCAAACACAAGGCTGTACAGACTTGCTCGAAAGTTTGCATATTCTTGCATCTTGGTACGATGATCCTTGATGTTCAACTTCCAATGTTCAAATGCCACCTGATCATTTGGGTCAGGATCATTTGGTTCATCTGGGTCATCGAGTTCTAGCGTCTCTATCGCTGCTGTGTAGTCGCCTGGGTATTTTGTAAACGTCCTTCCAACGTAGTTCGCAATCTCCTTGGTAGTACGTATGTACTTATCGGGGGTTCTCTCCCCGTTGTAATCGTAGATGTGGCCCGCCAACGCCGTCTCCCGTCCTTCAAAGCGACTTCTCTGAAACTGATTATTTCTTCGGCCTGTACGGAATCGGTTACCTCTGCCACCTCGGCCGGTGCGTGGACGGCCATTTCCACGGCCACTGCTTCCACCATCTCTTGGGGGAGAGGGAGCATTACTGTCACTTGACATCGCTCTATAACGAAAATGTTAAAACCAATTGCTCAGCCTTCAGCCTATGCAATGGCACGCTTGTTTCTCCTTACAAACTTCGTTTTCGTTGTAGAGTGAGCTCTCTCAGCTCGTCATTAATCTAGTCTTATTTTGAGCTCCATGACCTTCTCCGATCAGGATGTCCCTGTAACTTCTTGTCGTGGTCATTCCAAAGGCATTAAGACCGGCGTCTGATCCGGCCATGTCTTTTCCTTTCTTGTTATCCTTGTTATCATGTGGTTGACTTGTGTCCCTATCTGTATTGCTGACTTTCCAGTATGACTTCTTGTCTCCCTGGTGGACAAGTTTGGTCTTTGTCGTAATCGGCATTGCTTCCGAATGACCAGCTTCCGAATCGTTCGTCCGTCGGTTCTCGCGCTTCAACAATGGGTTCGTTGGGTTCCACCCATCGACAAATTTCGCCATGTCTTTTGTCGACTTCCGAATTCTTGTCTTCCGATCGAAAGAAGACCCTTATTGCTATCGCATCCATCAATTAAACAGCCAAGCACTTTCGACTTTTGCAGTTGCTGCCACCTTCTTCCAACAAGGGCAAAGAAAACTGGAACCATCATTCTCCCTCGTCGTTCACGTGCTGCGAATGGACCTCATTTTCGACAAAAAACTTGATGGTTGATGGTGCAAAACGACTAAACGGAGTCGCCACCTTGACAATGGAAGTACCCCCCTCCGAATGTCCCGGTACGGTACGGATGCCGTGACGCCACTGAAATTCATGGTCGACGAGGATACTCGAACCGAGAACGATTCACACGCTCTAACGGTGGTACCAAGTCAATTCATGTGGGCAGCACTCTTTCCCATTCTTGGATGACCAAGGCTTAGTTGCAAGCTTGAGCTGCCTGAACCGCTCTTTGTACTGCTGAGAATCGTTCTCCACCGCTCGAGATGCCTACCTACGGTGAAGGACAATCCCTCGGATTTGAGTAGAATGGCACGACAAAGATCTAAGACGCCAACGAGAAAGACGGAAGTGGTGGGGAAATTGACTACAAAAAGTCCATGTGTGCCGCAAATTTAGAGCCGAGCTCGCAAGTTCAAATTGTGGACGGCCTTGCCATGCCGTGACTTGGATCCAGCTCGTTTGCTACCGGGGCAACAAGGCGACGAACCCATGGACGACGAAGACACTACAAACATTGCGCAACACATAAAAAGAAACGCTGCAAGACGGGGGTGGAACCACTGGAGTTGTCCAGCACTAATACCACGGTAGATTCGGACGTGTCTCCGCAAAATCCTCCTCCGATTCAACACGTTGTTCACATGTTTCAACGTCCTTCGCGAAATTTGGATTACTTGAATTCTCAACAATTAGCCCAGCATTTGTACAAAATTACCGTCCGTGAGCTTCGGAGTGTGGGAAGTTTGCAATCAAGCATTTGATCAATTAGCTATCAAGCCTTTCATCAATTGCCATTGGCAGCCGTGATTGATCAATGGTAATGATTCGATCCGATTGATAATATTGCCATGCCGCCTTAGAGGCTTTCAATCAATCTTCTTGTTCTTGTCACCTTCCATTCTCCAGGTTGCAATCCCTCAAACGCAGGAGAAGTGGAGTTTGCGGTAGCAGCAGAAAGGAGAGCATTGGCTTGTGTGGCATCGTCCAATGCTTCCGAATATCGTTGCAATTCTGCCGATCAATGCAACAAGATGCGAAAGTGCAAGATTCTTTTTATTGGATCTTTCGTTGTAGTGTTGTCCACCATGATAACGCGGGCCGCTCAAAAGGCCGTAATGGCTTCGTCATAGGATTCTTGGACATAGATGGAATCACCCAAACTCAACGCTTGGACCACCGTCCAATCTTCTCTTCCTCCTTTGTTATCGGAAGAAAACAAGGAAGACAACATCATCGATGGAGTTGTAGTAATGTCGGTACTGCTCATGGTGCAAGACATTTTCTGTTTGGTTCTTAGTTCATCGCATAGCCAAAATCGTAGGAGTATCTTGAATCTTGACTTCATTCGGAACCTACATAGATGTGCTAGCTCCTACGAAGGTCAGACTACGAATAAGTTTAGGTTAAAATGGGGGTCAACACGGTTTGTCCTAAAATCCTATTTGAGGGGGGAAGGAGTTTAGGATTTTAGGTCAAACCGTTTTCCTCCATTGGAACACCGCGAAATTGCGTTTTGCGTTCTGGGTCGAGAATTGGATGGCAAATGGCAAACCAAAATCCCAAATCATCCAACCCACCGTGATGTGGAACCAAACTGCTAAGCTAGCTAGAATAAGATAATAGAAACTATCAAGATTACGATTGAGTGTGATCCATGTTCATTGATTTAGGGCAATGTTATTCTTTATCTACGTAGCTAATTGCTAATTGTGATCGGTGATCGGTGTGCATCCTCAATCCTCAGCCCTTCGTGTGCTATGCACTGCTATGTGACACAACAAACCAATGCACTGATAGAATGAAAAAATGAGATGGAGACAAACGACACACACACAACATAGGATTAGCTACGATGAAGCTAGCCAAATAATGAGGATAGGCTGAAAACTCAAAACGGCAGATTGGAGCTAAACGGCTGATCGGAGCTAAACGGCAGATCGGAGCTAATCGGAAGAAAGGCGCTAAACGGAAGAAAGGCGCTAAACGGAAGGAGCTACGAGAAAACACGTAGGATTTTGTACTAGGAGGCGTTAAACGGCAGAAAGGCGCTAAACGGCAGAAAGGCGCTAAACGGCAGAAAGGCGCTAATCGGCAGATCGGAGCTAAACGGCAGATCGGAGCTAAACGGCAGATCGGAGAAAAAAGGCAGATCGGAGCTAAACGGTAGAGCACGTAGTAAGTAGGACTGATCCATGACCATTTAATATCCCGGTTTGAATTTTTAGCTTGAGCCTTCTTAGCAATGATTCTGTCTTCTTTATGTGCTGATCCCCGAGTCGCTCACACCAACTCTATGTCTTGGGTCTTGGACAAATTTTTAAACTCTGTAGCTACTAGCTCTGCGACTCCATCTTATTCGGTTGCTAATGAATGTTCTAGTTGTCTATTTGGATGCTAATTGATTGTATCTACAGAGGTCAACAGTTTGAGCTAAAGTTCTACCTGTTACGAGCCACTGCTACGAGTGTCATCTTGTCGACGTTGCGGACCATCAGGCGCAAAAGGCAATTTCGCGATGTTCCATTCCAAGAAGAACCGAGTCCATCTACCTGCGAGTAGAGACTACGAACTACAAATAATAGACTCGGATAAACACTGATTCGGAGATTCCGAAACAAACAAGAGTAGCTAGGAGTACTAACTCTATACCTAGCTATGCAGGTAGTTCGTCTCACATTTTTATTTTACAGTAGAATTTTATTGTAGAGCCGGGAAGTAGTGATCGTGCGAATCGCGCGACATCATGGGTGAACCGCGAAAGGAACATTATGTCCCTGCGACATCCCATCTCATAATAAGACCGGGCGGTAGTCACTACCTACATATCTAGATATAAAGTAAGCAGATTACTCCCCTGTGATTTCTCATTCCTTCCTCGTCGGGCGCCCGGCTTGTCGGGAGAATGACTCGACGGGCATATGTCTTGTCGGGCATGCGCCCTCCTCGAACATATGCCCTTCTCGTAATTCTACCCTCCGCGCCGGGCGACCCTCCTCTAAAGGAATGAATCACCGTGAAGTAGTCTTACTACCTAAGCGCGTTTCCGGCCTTCCTATTCCTAAGCCTTTGGGGTACACCGTCCTTTCTCTTCCTCCGTCTATTGACATGTTCTATAGCGTATAGCGTATAGCACATGTACATTCTCCTTGTCGAATCTTTCTGTTTGAGACTGCGAATATAAAACACATGATGGGTTGACGATTATGTAGTGGTTCTAATTCACTGGTCTACTCGGGTTGCAGTTCAGAGCCAAAGGTTTTCCCGAATAACTTACACGAGAAACAAGGCCGCAACCAAGAGAGAGGTGGCACCCATCCAAGCTGCCAGGTTGTTGTTTGTCATGAAAGCCGCAGAAGTGGAACCATCCTTGACTTCGACCGTACGAATTTCCTTGTCGAACGCCATGACCTTGACCTTGGTGGTACCGGCTGGAACATCACTCGAGGCGAGCTCCAATTCGTAGGCCCCCATGATATTGGTTTCGGTACGGGCAATTTCACTTCCATCCACATCGGAAACAAACGTGACTTCAACGCCTCCCGTCATGATGAGAGTGTCAGCACTGCCCAAAATCCAATTGGTTTCCTGATCCAAATTCAATTTCAATTCAAATTCAGATTCTTCTGCGGTACGACGCATGAGATTCAAGGCACCGACAGCACCAATGTCGGGACAATTGACAAACATGGGAAGGCCAAACAAGGTTTTGAAACCATTGGCGGCGGAAAAATCTTTAGAATTACTCGCTTCGTCGGCCGAATAGTTAATGGGGACTTCGGAAACCCAGGCAATTTCCCACAATGGAGAATACCCGTCGTCGCCACGATCCAAATTAATCACATTGCGATGTCCATCGGGGCTGGGACCACCACCTTCACCGGCCGTGACACCACGCGTATATTGATTCACATGCCACAAGGGAATGGCCGAAACACGATCGATACTGGCGTAGTTGGTGACGGGAATGGCATAATCGGCACTTGTTGTGGCACGGGTATCGGCAAAGAAATCGACCGCATCCTGCGAGGTGACTTCAAACACGTAGGTGTCAATGGCATTGCCACGATACCAGCATGTCACGGGAGAAATGGGAGCGGCCGCATCCTTGTCGGCCGGATCTTGCAAGGTAGATCCCGTCGGTACCACGGGCATGTTGACAATGGTACCAGTGTTGGTTGTGGGATTGCCCGATTCGGCAATGTCCGCCGCCGATTTGTACGTGTCGGCAACGTACGTATTGTCGACCGCCACCAAGACGACTTCCACAAAGTCGGAATACAAATTGGCATCTGATGTGTGGTATTGACAAATGGGATTGCCCACGACACCGTCCAAACCGCCCGTTGTGGTCGTCATCCAGACTGTGCCAATCGGAACATCCGAATCACTAGAACCCGGTGCAATGAGACCGGGGTACGTGTCGGGAGTGTACATGCGAAACTTGTAGTAATGAATCTCCTGGTCTCGGTACCATCCGGGATGGGCAATAAACTGATGTTTGGTGGTATAGGAGAAACCAGAATCGAGACAAGGTGAGCGAAGACTATGAGATGCAATTGCAGTGAGATTCTACGTGGCCAAGAGTGTTGTCAAACGTACCCGATTGTTGATTTGGTCAAAGTCCATGTTTTGAGGAGAGAGATCCGTCTCCTCGTAGACAGTGAGAGGTACCGTGTCGATATAATCCGACCCCAGCGCGTCTACGACAGAGGCAGTGCTTGCCACAAGGGCAAGGAAGGCAGAGAGGACGGGACGAAAAGTCATTGTAAATGTACGTTGTTTTTGTTTGTCGTTGTGGTTGTCAAATTGGCAAGCTTGGAAATTGTGACCCAACCATAAGGAGATGAGAAGACAACCATAAGGAGATGAGAAAAAGGACTTTTGGATCGGCACAATCGTGCGAACCAACATTTTCAAGAACAGCATCTTAAGTATCTTCAGAGAAGAGCGCCAGCAACTCTTGGTCTTTGTTCTTGGGCCGTTTGTATAGGTGACGTTGCAAGGGGAGAATCCATTTCGACACCTCTCGAGCTGGTTTGTTGGGATGAAAGACCCAAAATCCGTGGATTTGGCACGATCGGTGGATCCATTTACATAATTATGGCATCTTTGGAGATTCGACTGCCTCATCTCGTTCAAGCTTGAGCAGTTTCGACTAGAAGACTACGTTGGCACAAATGCTTCTCGAGCGGTATTTGGATTTTGTGAGAACAGTTCGAAGTGATCGAAGCATGCTCGCTTGCAGTTTACTCTCGATACGGCTGGCTTGGATTCTTACTTATGGAAATGTGATCATGATGTTGGTCTTGATCAAGACCTGGCGCGCCGGGCGGTATTCTTTAGAACATGAAGAAAAAGAACGGAATACGACGGACTTGGAAGAGAGGTTGTCCAATCTCATACCTTTCTGTATGGTCTCCTTTATCGTTGCCTCTGCTCTTCATTTCATAGCAGCCAGCCACAAATCAAAGTGGCACCAGCAAGATCTGCACGAAGGATAGCGTGAAGACTTCTACTGGCATTAACAACATGTGCCTTCAATGCTTTACCAAGGGCATTCGGTTCACAATTCTGATCAAACTCGCTGTTGAAGCCGTCCTGTGGCCCCTGCAACGAATTGTGTAGGACTCTCTTGAAGATACCGCAGGCCCAAAGGTTGTTCTATTGCCAGGCATACTCATTCAAAGAGGTCTTGGCTGTCGTCCATGCAATCTCCGTGTCATGCGCGACCAGATTGGCTCATAGATCAGGTAGCTTTACTAGCTACTCATCGTAGGAGTAACTTTGATTGTTCCCTACCTGCATTTTTTGTGGTCCCACACAATATCTCCTTTATTTTCCCTTGACGCTTACCATCCACTGGATGCATTGTGGCATGATCCCGGGTCTCTTTTATCGGTTGTTGACGAAGTATAGAAACAATGACAATGTACTCCGTTCCCCAAAGCCCAGCAATACTTGATGCCGCTGCGCGAATCTCACAAACCCGTGGTGAAAGGCAACTCGTTCTTGAGGCGAGAAAAAACAAAGTAATGAACCTGTAATACTCGATACTCCACTATCCTTGACAGCGGAAGATACCGCATATTATATTAAAGCTTGAACGTCCCAGACAGTAATATCAAACTGGAATGTATCCTCGTATCCATTGAGTTCCCATGAGGCCTACATCCACCTCCGATATAAGTACCTAGAGGTTCCCAGTGCAAGAATATTCAGCTACCTAGTGCAACCACCGAGCGCATGGAGTCTTTGATCCACCGACACGTGGTGAATCAAATACTATATGCGCTCCGTGGTTGTACTTTGTAATCTCTCCTCTGTTGTCCCCTTGACGCTTATCATCCATCGGATGCATTCTTGTGGCATGATTCCGGGTCTCTATTATCGGCCGTTGAACAACTGGTTGTTGAAGAATTATAGAAACAGTTGGGTTTGCCGCATTGTACTCCCTTCCCCAATCCCAAAAGCCCAAGTAGCGGCATCAGAAACCCGTGCTGAAAGGGAACTCGTTCTTGAGGCGAGAAGGAGAACAAGAACTGGTTCCAGAAGCATGACACTCGATACTCCAACGCGAACTCGATACTCCAACGCGAACCATCATATCCTTGACATTGGCATCGGGAGAGAAGGCTTTTTTGTGTTCGCTTGAGCAGACGCTAAGATCGAACCGGAATGTATTCTCGTGTCCATTGATTGAGTTCGCATGAGGGCCACAGCGCTTGACAAGAAAGTTACATTTCCGAACGCCTGTTGCGAGTTGCGACCATGCGTCATGCGTCCCTCCCATACTTCAGGAAGTGAAAGAGCATGGCGCTTGTCTACAACCACAAAGCGTATGATGTATGATGATGTAGTCTTCTTGATTCTTGATCGGCACGTGGTGGCATAAGCCTTACTTACTTCCTAGTAGTGGCACGAGCCTTGTCTTCACAATCCCAGGTACGGCGCTTTCTTGATAGAGTTTTGGAAGGGGTCGCCCTGCGTGTTTGTCCATGTGACCCTGAAATGAAAAATGGTGGGGGGCTTCATTAAGAACTATCAAGACTAAGCTCGTGCTCAATTAGGAAAGGGCGATTGCCTATCTCATTCAAGCACGTGCTTGATTACTAAGGACTCTACAAAATCTGCGATAAGAGCGCAGCTTCCCGGGACTGTGAGGACTGGAGGCTCGTGCCACATTAGAAAGGGACGATGGCCCACGTGTCGGATGACAAAAAAATTAATACTCCCACAAGTATGTCGACAACAAGTAAAGATTGCTCTTGCTCTGGGACAGTTGGAGGTTGGAGACATTGTCGAATAGGCACTTCGGTTCGCCATGCGGTAGATCTCTTTCAGTTCCATTTCATATCTCATTCACTGCGTCCATGAAAAGTGTCTCCTTGCCATTGTTGATGTCTTTCCTCTTGTCAAAAATTTTAATATTCATCCAAAATGAGTAGGTCCAAACGCATGCCTGATCTTGTCAAGCGAGACCAATCGCTCCTCCTGATTTCCTCGCAACCCAAAGGACAATCCCCCGTGTCTACCATCCATTTTGCCATGCTCGTTCTCGCCTTGGTATCATGCAGATGCTCTTTTCCCTCCATTGTGGGAACATCTGCTGCGACCTCCAGCGTCCCATCAATCCAATCCGTGGGTGAAGGGATCGAAGAGACTGGGTTTTCCCAATCAATTCAGGTCTCGCACAAGTTGGTCGATACTACCTCTCGCTATCAACGAATTCAAGTTTATGAATCGGCCAAGCCATATTATGGTCGCATTCTGGTATTGGACGGTGTCTTGCAATTGGCTGAAGGCGATGCGGCAGCCTACAATGAAATGATGGCTCATGTCGCTCTGTTTCAACATGCGCATCCTCGTCGAGTCTTGGTGATTGGTGGTGGAGATGGCCATGTTGTGTCAGAAGTCCTCAAGCACTCTTCAGTGGAACACGTAGATCATGTGGATTTGGATGGTCATGTGATTGGTGTTTGCAAACAGTATTTTCCGCAATGGAACAAGTGGGATGACCCTCGAGTCCGATTGCACATTACTGATGGTGCGGCCTATTGTCGACAACAAGCTGCCTTGGGAAATGTCACGTACGATGTCATTATTCAAGATTCCTCCGACCCCTGGACGACCACCGAAGAAGAAGAGGGACATGTGCGCAAACAGGCACTTCCCAGTAGTGTGTTGTATACGCAACAGCACTTGCAGCATGTCTACAGTTTGTTGGAGCCTGACAATGGAACCTTTGTCTTTCAAGCCGAAATGTTGCAAATTCCTTCAGATCTGGAAGGAGTTGCTGCTTGGAGGAAATCGGCCATGGACACTGGCTTTTCTCAATGTCGTTATGGTTCTGTGTCCATTGCCTCTTATCCGACGGGACAAATAGGATTTTTACTATGTGACAAGAGTCCCATCGAACAATCACGATCCACCACGCAAGCCACCTACGAACGGTTCCGATCTATTTCCACCAAGTACTATCATCCGGGCCTCCAAACGGCCTCTTTTGTATTGCCATTGTGGGCCGAACAAGCCATTTATGGCAGCACCCTCTAATCGACTGCCCAGCAACCACATTCACATCGTTAAAATGCCCCAATCCCAAGGCTATTGCGAAATCAGACCATCGTTTGCACTTCCATCCATTTCGAATCTCACGTGTCTAGTAGTTGTATTCCGACTGACGTATCCACAGCACCACATTCTGACCGATGGAAACGCTTCTGTCTCGTCATCACGATATCTAGTAAATTCACTGTTATTCTACTCTGTTTAGATTGGAAGGAGTACTTCCATCCTCTAGGAGTTTTTGTGGTAAGTCATGGCACTGACAAATGTTGTTTTAACCGTGGTCACTGCCGATTAAAAGGGCCAACTAGTTTCGTAAAAGGGGATTGAGTAAATTATAGGTATGGTCATGTTACGCTATGGGTGCAAATGGTGCTGACGAATGAGGGTCGTCAGTGAATAGTGTCAAGTGGTGACGTGGGTCATGGGGGAACCCCATACGCACGGGAGATGTCCCCCCTGGTTCCGAATGCGCCAGGCGGCAGCGGCGATCTTCCAACACTCCCTCTCACTTTTCAATTTACACCCATTTGTGACACTCGTTACCACCCGAGTACTCGTTTGCGCAATCGCTCCAATGTATCTTGCGGCAATGGTTTGGTGAGATAGTCGGCGAGCTGGTCCTCAGTTGCCACTTTGTGAATCGTCACGCTGCCGTCCTCCACGTATGTGCGGAAGTGATGGAGCTTGACGTTTAAGTGTTCGGTTCTGGGGCGAAACTTGTAGACCTTGGCCATCTCGAGCGCCCCACTGTTGTCCTCGAACACTTTACAGTGGACCTCCGCTTGTGTTTGTTGTATTTGGATGCCTTGTTGTTGCATCTCTTCCAACAAGCGCATTATCGGTATAGCTGCTCGGAGCGCGTACGACAGCCCAGTGTACTCACTTTCCGTCGAACTGAGGGCGATCTCCGTTTGAATTTGTGATTTCCAGATAACTGGACATCCCATATAGCGGATTATGTACCCGTGTCGCGACCTTGCCGTGTCACGGTCTGTCGTTGCGTCCTCGCGCTTCCAGTTGCCAGCAAAGTCAGCGTCCACCCATATTTCCAAGCCTGCCTCCTTGTCTGGACAGAACATCATACCTTTGTCTCGTGTTGCGTGTAAGTACCGTCCAATCCATCGGACTGCGTCTCCATGTGGTTTCCGAGGGTTGGAGGCAAAGCGTGCGCGTTGGTGTGTGGCGTATGCTATGTCACTCCTTTACCCTGCTTCGATGTAATTCAACATCCCGACGATGGATCTATAATTGAAACTGTTGTCGAAGATAGGCTTCTCCAGATGGCGATGGAGTATTTTGGACGGTGCTGCTGGTGTGTCCTTTGGGACTGTGTTGGATCCCAGACGCAATCCTTTCAGCACCTTGTCGATCAGGTGCGGTTGGGAGAATGTTATTTCCCCATTGTCGCTTTTGCTGATGTTCACACCCAGGAAATTCTTGATATCTCCTTCCACTGTGATATTGAGCTTTGCTGCTCGGATATCGTTGATTGCTTTGTCAATCTCTGCCTGATCCGGACCCACAATGATACTATCGTCAGTGTAGAGGACGTAGATCACGTTGCCCCTGTAGAACACACATTCGTCCACAGATGATTTTGTGAACCCCACTTGCTCTACCAAACGCCTTGACAGGTGTTGGTACCACACCCTACCGGCTTGTTTTTGCCCGTAGAGGTTGGCGTGGAGCCTTAGGACATAATCTCTTTTGGACTTTCCTTCGTCCAGATCGTACCCCACTGGGATTTCCATATAGACTTCCCTTTCGACCGGTGCCTGGGGGTACGCTAGGACGTAGTCAATTTGTTGTGTGTGCCAATTGAATGCTGATACCAGGGCTAGGACCAGTCTGATGGATGCCCACGACGCAACTGGGGCATATGTCTGGTCGTAGTCTATGCCCTTTTCCATCTTGGACCCATCGAAGTTGAGCCTCGCCTTGTGCGTTTTGATCTCGCGTGTCATGATGTCCCTTTTTCTACGCATTTGCCATACCGCCTTGAAGATGCGTTGGCCTGCTGGGACTGAATCGCGGCGCACGATGGATAGATTTCCATCTTCCATCTGTCGCTCCATTTCTTTCTGCATGCCCTTTATAAACTCCGCCCTGTCCGGCTCCTTCATAGCCTCGTGGTGATACATTGTATCCGGGTCGGAGATTGCTGCTTTGTATGCTAGGAGTGGGTCCTCCCCCTCCATATCGTCTTGCGGCGTGAGGGTGGAGAGTGCAAACAGTTCCCCCGGTATTGTCGTGTCATCCTCTACCTCTGTGGACATTACTTCGATGAGGCGTTGCGTCGGTTTTCGCATTCGTCCCGATCTCGTCCGCATTTGGTTGGTTGTTGTTGTTTGCGGGGGTTGCCGCTCCCTCTGGCCGTGTGCTCCCTCTGAGTCCACTGGAGGCGTTCGTTCCATGGTTCGTCCAGTCTGTGTTGCTTGTGGTGGCGTCCCACCTGGTGGACCTGTGGTTGGACTTTGGTTGGGTGCTTCATCCGGCCATGTGTTGTTTGGCAGTTGTTGTTGCCAGTCTTCCGGTGGGGTGCCAGTTGGAGTGTGTTGTGGGGCTCCCTCTTGCCCCTTGTGCCTCCTCCGTCGTTTTCCTTTCTGGCCCATCTGCGGTTGTCCGGTTCGCTTGGCATCAGCGAAGAATGTGCTGACTTGCGACGTTGCCGTCAGTTGCTCCTGTTGGAGGGTGTGGAAACTGCGGTCGAATCGTACGTGGAATTGCGGACTCACGTGTCCAGTGTGTCGGTTGAGTACCAGTGCTACGTTCCTGTTGTGAATTGGTGACTGGCCCAAGTAAATTCCCACCCTGGCGCGATTCTCCCACTTATTGTGTGGTTTGTTCCCTTGCAATCGTTCATCCAGCACGTATACTGGGCATCCAAAGGGCCTCCAGTGCTTTTTGTTCGTGTTAATGGCTGTCTGGGAGAACAGTTGGATTAGCAATTGCTTCGTTTTGTGTTGCATATTTGGGGACGCGTTGATGCAGTCGTTTGCGTGGCGTACGGCATAAGGCCACAAGTTGGCAGTGATTGCCTGTGGCCATCGCTTGTTCGCGTGCAGAAGCATTGTGCGCGCCATCCCTTGCAATTCCCTTATTCTACGCTCCACCTTTCCATTGGAATGGTGGGCGCCAACAGCTGCGAACGTGAGGTCTTGTCCTTGGTCGTGACATGCCTTCACCCACCCGTGCGCCTTGAAGATACCGTTATCGGCGTGGTAGGCACGCACTGTCACTCCTCTGTTGATGGCATAGCGCTTAAAAGCTCGCTTGCCTTGCAGTGTTTCTTCACGGTTGAAGTCTTTTGTAGGAAAACAAAACCCAGTGATGTCGCTTGGTCCACATACACGGTAGCGTAGTTGTAGCGCTGTTTCGTGATGAACCCTGTCATCTGTGCCACGAGTCCTGGAGTGGGTGATACCAACTGGTCAACCGACACAACCATGCCTGGTTTGCTTGGAGGTGCCTTGTTCGACCAGTCTTTCGACGACCTTGTGCGCCATGCTCGCTTCGTTGCTTTGGCGAAATTGCATGCCGAGCACACTGGGACGTGACACTTCGCCAGTTGTTTCGGCAGTATTCCGTCCTTTGCCATTTGTTGTAGTTTGGCGAATGGCAGGTGCCCAAAGTCGTAGTGGTACCTGAGCAACTCCGCCTCCGCCGTTGGACGGTCCTCTTCCTCGTGTGGGATGATGTCTGGTGGAGGTGGATCTTCATCCTCGGTCGCTTTCCCATTAAGGTCGAAGTCGAACTTGCGTGGTTCTGCATCGACCGTTTGTTGGGTTGCTGCGTCGTTTGCTGCGGCATTGGTTTATTTCGGCATGGCTCGATGATGCCATTGCGGTGCTTGGACGGTGGAGAACGTTTCATCGTCGCCTTCCTCGTCGTTGGACATTACCGTCGATGGCATGGCTTGGTGTTGGAGCAGTGGATCTTTGTCGTAGGAGTGATCGTGCTCAGTCCCACATTCCTTACAGTAGTTGTGGTACTGCTTGTACCCGCTCGCGAGATGGAACGTAGCCACATTATTGCCGTGTGTATCTATTGGGATCGTCCTTCGTGACTGACGGTCGTTCCAGAATAGTACTACTTCTGTACCTGTGGTCATTTCGCCCGCCCCTCCGCGCTTTTCACTGTTTTTCCGAGTCTGCGCCCAGTGTTGCGGGCTCAGTAGTCGGACTTTACCTTCTGGGACATAGTACGAGTTGGGAATTACCATCGTGTGGATCTTCCCTTGGTCGTCCTCCCAGTCCCAATGAATGGTGCCCGTCCACACTTCATAAGCTTTTGCACCTCCGAAACCTTTGATTGCCTTGTTGCACTGTTTCAAGGTTCCAGGTATGTCGCTTCGAACGTGGGTGATGCAACCCCAACACCTGTTGTCGATGCCAATCATCGTTGAGTCCGAGTCGAATGGGTGACAATTGGTTGCCGCGGCGCATCTGGCTGCCATGGCCATGATTGCAGCACTGCATACCATCTTTCGCGCCCTTCTCAGTCGCCATGGTCTCACTTTCTTCCTCTGTTTCTTGTCCAGGAGTTTCGTGTCTGCCCAGTTTGCCATGCTTTCGACTGCCTCATTGGTTGTCGTGATGACTTGGTGCATCCAATCCTTCTCGTTCGTCATCGACTTGTGTTCCTCCTCCTGGTGGAGGACGACTATGATGAGCTTTGTCGCCGCTTCTATCATGGTTGTCATTCGTTGGAGGAACTGGACAAGGGTCCATAAACACAGGTAAGTGATTATTTCTTCGAGGGAGAGAGTGGTGTACATGTACAAGATCAGAGTTACTAACGTTGTTACTGTTTTCCACCCTCTCCATAGGAGTCATTCGTAATCCGAATCCTCCTCTTCCATGCTCTCGACCAGTGTCTCGTGCGCGACGGCCATCTTCAGAGCTTCTTTCTTTTTCTTCTCGTCGTCTTTTTCTTTTCCGTCCGTCTTCGGTGCTGGTTTGGCGTATCCCTTGCAATCCGCAGGCTTGTGGGTCCTCCGCTTGCCACCACACTTGCCTCCAGTTGCCTCATCACACCAATACCACTTGGTGCCGTTCCAGGTGCGGTACTTGGCTACGCTCTCTGGCTTTGGTTTGGTGTGGTCTTTGAGCCATCCTGGGCGTTCCGGCTTCTGCTTCGTGTTTTCAGGTTTTGCTTTGGTGCCTTTCTTGTGGGCTCCATCCTTTCCTTTTGCCTTGTCCGTGTTGTTCTTGCTGGACTGCTTTTTGAGGTGGAGCACCTCTGCCTGGAGTGCCAGGACTTCCTTTTGGTGCTGGGTTGGCTGTTCCCATTCGTCGCGCGTCACTTGCTTATTGTAGAAGTTGACGGCGCGGACCATCAATTCGTTTGCGTTCGTGATGACATTGGATCCGTCTTCGTGCCCGTCTTCAATCTTTTGGATATAATCCTGAAAACAGTCGTCCTTGACGGCTTTGTAGCCTTTAAACAAGTTAACGATTAGGTCTAGTGACGTGTGTCCTCTGGATGCCAATCCATCAACTTGGCTCTGCACGTAGGCGTTGAATGCGACGATATCGGACCCGTTCGTCTCGATGTAACGATCGAGGTTTGTTAGGTTCAGTCGCAACGTAGTGACAGTCGCGTTAGAGTCCAGGTAACTCTCGCGAATCACGACCTTGAAGAGGCATCCTCCTGCATCTTCCCCATTCACCTTGGTATCATTCGTCCAAATTTGGATACGTTGAATGCCGGTTGGTGAGAGTGAGTTCATGATTAAGTCATGAAGCATCTTGGAGTTCTGCGAGTTCCTGTTGTTCTGTCCAATGAATGTCGTTTCGTAGGCCTTGATTTCTTCCAACGTCAAGCGTCCATAATCCGTGATCATGTTGACAGCTGGCGGTGCGACTCCTCCTGGAGGTGCTGGAACTGTCACCATGCAGTTGGCTCCGTTCTCGAGCATTCCGAGGTCGCGAGCCCGCGTATGGAGCAAGTTTACGAATAGTTGGAACCTGCCTGGCTCTACATCAAACTTCTTGTCGGTGGAGAATAAGGATTTCGTTGCCTGCTCGTAGTACTTCCTGCCTTCTTTCGTGCCAAAATCCAGGGTGTTTGCAATCCCTGATCGCAAGGGAGAATGTAGGAACGGTCCTGCAGCTGGTGCTCCTGGTCCGGCAGCTGCTTGTGCTATTGCGTTCTGGATTGCAGCGGACGCATTGTTCAGGGCCTGTACGAGTGCTTGAGCATCTGCTCCTGCTGCGTCTCCCATGTTCACTTGTTCTCCTGTTGAAAGTAGTTCACGGCACAAATCGGTGAGTTTTTCTTATGAAAGGTCACAGTTATCGTGCAGAGGAAGCGTGTTGTTTTAACCATGGTCACTGCTGATTAAAAGGGCCAACTAGTTTCGTAAAAGGGGATTGAGTAAATTATAGGTATGGTCATGTTACGCTATGGGTGCAAATGGTGCTGACGAATGAGGGTCGTCAGTGAATAGTGTCAAGTGGTGACGTGGGTCATGGGGGAACCCCATACGCACGGGAGATGTCCCCCCTGGTTCCGAATGCGCCAGGCGGCAACGGGCATCTTCCAACAGACAAAGTATTATTGTCAACAAAAACCAAGCCAAGATTGATACATTTCCCTCGTGTGATCGACCTCAAGATGCGTTGGATAGGATGCACGGCTCAATAAAGAGAACATTGCACCCCATTGCCAGTCTCATTCCAAAACTATGAACTTTTTGGCCTTCTCGTTCAAGCTTCAGCTGGCATAGAGATGTGGTATTTGTGTTTTGTGGAAAGAGTTTGCAGATTGGGCATTTTGCAAGCATGTTCGCTCAGCGTTCTTTTGCTATGTGAATTTTACTTAACGCCATTCGTAAAGAACGGGTGTTAAGCTTATGCGAGTAGCATATAGTTGTCTCCCATAAAGTTTATGGGAGACAACGTGCTACTCGCTTAGTTGTCTCCCTCCTTAAAACACTAACAGAACCGTGTTAAGCAATGACCACAGTATCTTTTTTTCCCCTCATTCATCCCTCATTCATTGAAGGCTACGATCAATCTACAACCTCCTATCAGAAGATCATGGACGGTGAGTTCTTTTCTTTCAAGAATTCAGTCAATGAAGTCCTTTTTCTTCATTCTCACCTCACCTTGTTTCGCAGATCTCATTGATTCCGTCGAAATCGTAGAGTCGACCCTCGACGACAACAGTGTACCACGCAGTGGCGTGATGGTTCCCTTTACCCTCAAGAAATCGCAAGTGTTGGTAACTGGGGAACAGGGAATAGTCATCGACGAGACTTCTGAAGCTACCGAAACAAGGTACATTCCCATTGAATATGCTTGCCCCGAAAGCATCGAGAAGATTCTCTACAAGCTAAACAACAACATGCCGCGCACGAAATCGCATGGATACATGTACTGGGAAAACGTGTGCTCTATCTGCCAGCAAAACCCTTGCGTTGTTGTCGAACACCTTAGCTACATTCATGAAATCGCCATGCATCTCAGAAACAAAGGTGAGTCGAACCGTTCAATTCGATACCAGCTATATCGACGCTTGTCGAATAAGCTTCACGGTCCCCTTGGACGTGGCAACCGAGTTCCACTGCCGGATTGTTTGGTAGATTTCGTCCGTGAAAACTTTCCAAATGAAAACACGGATGAACAGTATGTGGGTTTCCGACCTGCTCCCACTGATGGCGATGCCTAAATAGCCTACTAAACATGTACTGAGAACTACGAAATGCTCTCTTCTTTACTTAGATTAGTATTGTCTTTACAGTTCATGGATATCGGTGGTTTCGTCTTCATTGCTTTCAGTGTCGTCGTTGTTGTCGTTCTTGTTTCCGTTGTTGTCATTGGCTTCCTCATTGTCCTCTTGCATGTTTTCACTGCCAGTACTGCGTCGTCTTTTCCTTGTGTATTCTGGGGACAAACCATGCTTTTCTCGCAAGGCCATTATAAAAGGGTGGTTTTTTTTTGTTGTGTACTTGTATCTGCCATCCTCGCCACTTGTTGAACGACACATAAACATTTCCCTGCCATGTGTCGAATGGAGGATTTCAAAGCAAGTATGGTTCGCGAATTGTGGTAGCTTATGAATTTTCCATCCATCCTCCCGGTCGTCCTTACATGACACCAGGTGTGCCACAATTCCGCACTTGGCACATTGGCCTACATTTGAAAACAGACCTTTCATTCCAATCTCCTTACGTTTCCACCGATGCTCCAACAAACAAACGGCACATCCCATCCGTTTCGAAGTATCAATGGGAACCGGGTAGTGACCATCCTCGCATGCGGTGTTTCTCTGTTCTCCAGTCCGTCGAGCCAATGCATCAACTTCGTCTGCATGCACATAACTGCACATCTCCTGAGCGACAACTGTGTAGAACTCGTGCCTTGATAGCTTCGTGCGTCTGGACCGTACCCTGTCACCAGCGGACATGTTCCATGCAATGAACAAATTCAGTAGCATGATGTCCATGATCCCCAGACCGGCTTTCTTATACCATTTCTTGAAGTGGACATGGGTGGCAAAACCGCCCATATGGCACCTCATTTGGTCACCATTGTCGATTCCACCCATGTTAGTCTGGTATCGAATCAGCATTTGTGGGCAGTTGAAGCTTTCCTTGTTTGGGCCCACTTGACGTCGCACTTGTCTGGTACCAATGTTCTCGTATGTCGACGCAAAGTTAACAACTTTGGAGTCAACCCATTGTCCAATGATAACACCATTTACTTTGTCATGTGCAAGCTTCATTGTGCCTCGGTTGGTTTTTGTTTTTTTCAGATTCATCAGTGATTTGCTCCAACCGACCCTGTTGACTCGTACTGTTCCGGTGGCAAGAACTTTGAGGCGATCTCGTAGAATCACAAGAAGTTGTGGTGCCGCATATCTATTATCCATAGACAAATGCCTGAAGCCATTGGTCTCCTTGTTTAGCTCCAACGCATAGCAAGCGTTAACAACAGCCTTCATCGTAGTAGGAAGGCGCCGTGCTTCATGCCTGATGTAGGAGTTCGTGGCATTTTTGCCTTGATACACATCCATGTGTAAAATAGCGTAACTTGTAGACGACGCCAAAATAAAGAAATCAACTCGGAATTTGGCAGGTTTGTCCTTGTTGTACTGACGCACTGGACAGTATCTAGACCGACAACCAATTCCACCTTCATCAAACGAAAGATCTTGAGGAATGATAAAAGACCTCTTCGAAGCTGCATTGACTGCCTGTATAAGTTTACGCAACTGGTAGCATTTGTCCCCCCCCACGTGCGGCGCCTTTTGATTCGGGATGGAAGGCTCCCCTTATTTGGCGAAACCGAGCCAAACGCATGTACTTAGACGCCCAGCCGGTACTGTCGAGAATTTCTACCGATGGGATGGCAGTGCCAAGACTGTACATTCGATTGGAGGTGTTGAAATAGGATGCATAACCACCACTGTCGAGTGGTCTCAACGACATCATCAAGATGATACCAAGAAACCTTGTCATTTCTTGGATAGTGACATCCTTCCACTTCTGTGAGTGAAAATAACCACGCCGACCCATGAGCTTAGGACGGATTTTTTGATGGAAGTAACGATTGGTTGCTGCTGCCATGTCCGAAATCAGAGACTTCGAAAGTCCACCAACATTGCGCAAACAATCAAAGGGAGTATTGAACGAATTTGCAACACCGGCCTTCAACCCGTCACTTCCTCGAAACATTGATCGATGGTGTCGTTCTTGTCCCACCCAGTCGAAAACACTGTCTGACTGATCAACGGTCCGGTAGTGCCATTGTAGATTGTCTATGAGCACTTTCAGATTTGTTGAATTGTTGGGATCATCGTCGTCGTCTGTTGATTCCGAGTCGTCGCTTTGGACAACATTTTCTTCGTCTTCATTATTGTCATCATTGTCGTCATAGTCATCTAAGGGATCGACATTCCTATCAACTGTGGCATTGAAATCCAGTTCATACCCACCATTGTCGTCCTCGTCAGACGAAGAATCTTCCCCATTCTCTGATGCATCGTCTTCTGTGTTTTCTTCCTGTCGACGCTGTCGCCGTGCAGCTGCCGTAGCTCTTGTAGAGACAGAAGTACTTGTACTGCCGAAAAGACGGGTTGGAACTTGGGTGGTTGGAGTATCGTTGTTTTCATCGTTCCCATTTTCTGACGGAGAAGGGCCGCCGTTAGGAGCAGTCATTAGAGCTGCCCGCCCTTGGGCTCTTTCTTGAGTGGATGGCGGGTTGGATGTTGAGCTGCGACGAGAATGACGGCGAGGAGAGCGTCTAAGAGAAGATTCTGGAACATTCCTGATTGCGGCTCGGTGTCGTGCGCGCTCTGCTGTGGAAGGAGGTGGAGGCTGTTGTGTTGATCCGCGACGCTGAACAACACGAGGTTGTGCATTGTTGTTGTTCATAGAATTGTTCTGTTGAGTCACCACCACAGAAGTTTGGTTTGGTTGGTGCGTTTGCAACTGGCTTGTTTGTTGCGATTGTTGTGTTTGAGATGGTTGGTTTCCCCGGCCATGTTGACTTGGGTTGTACTCTTGAATACATTGACGAAGTTTGTCTTTTACTGTAGAGTTGGAGGTGAATTGAGATTTGATCCAATTCTGTGGAACCTCGAGAGATGAGAGTGTTGAATTGTCCCATACAATGGAATATACATTTCCATTCTTCTTCGTAGGACACTCTGCAGTTTTCCCAACGAGATTTATAGGACGGTTTGTAGGGTTGGGACGAAAGCGACGACAAAATTCCTCGTGGAAGTTTGGATGAATCGAAAAATCGTCAGGTGAAACGAGATACCGTTTCGAGTAGCTAGATCGGGAACGTGGCTTAGTGGATTGACCTCGTCCGGGCAAATGGGCCGGAAGACTTTCCCCTTCGGGTAATAGTTCTTGTGTCTCGGTATTTGTTTCTTGTCCTTGTGCAATATTTCCGACTGGGTGTGGAGGTGGAGGTGGAACAGGTCACTCAGCATCGACGGGTGGCTCGCCATCCGCATTCGCTATTGGTTGTGGTGATGCAGAAATAGCGACAGCATCATCTTGATCATTGTCAACATGAGGTTGGTGATGATCTCTACCAATAGGTTGGTCAGAATCTGGATAGGTATGGGCTTGAGGTGCGACGGGTTGATCAGTATCTTCATCGAGGAGTGACTGTGACGAATTCGGCTGTGAGGACTCGTGATCGTCGTTCTCCGTAGGTACAACTGCAGACGACATTGCCTTTCGTGGACGTCTTCTTCACTATATGGACCGTCGGAATGGAGAATCCTGCAACGATCGGCCCAAATGGTAGATATGTATAAGAGTACAAAGTTGGGCCATGGGCGAAGGATGATCGAAATGAACAAAATTGAGGAAAATCGTCAATTTTTCAAAGCAAAATATCACGCTAATGACTGTGTATTTACTGTAGACTATCATATATGAAGTTATTCAGAATTTCAAGATCTTTCCAACGAAGAAGTCAGATTTGACAGACTTTGGTTTTTGATGAAGTTAATGAAAGTCGAAGTTAAGCGAGTAGCGTATAGCTGTCTCGCTTATATGGGAGACAGCTATACGCTACTCGCTTACGAATGGCGTTAATGAGGGCTTACCTTTTTTTTGGTCATGACAATGACTCTCGCGCCGGGCGAACTTTTAGGTGGTTTCAATAGCTCGAGAGACACATCATAACATCTCAACGACAAACAGAAAACAGACAACAGACCTTTCTCGTCATCGACGCGTATGTGGTCCAGATATGTGAGATGTGAGCTCCCTTTCATAACCTTGAATCTTTTTTCGGAATCAGCCAGCCGCAAAAGACTCCACGAATAGATACGTCAAAGCAGTGACCAACATCACGAACGAGGGACGGTGGAAATAGATGTCTGTTATACTATCGTTAGAAACTGTTTGTTTCTTTGGTCTACCTAGATCATTTTAGACGTCACCGTTGGGTAATCAATGCTGGTTCCTCTTCTGGAGACCCCTCTGTAGGCACCTTTCTGTGGTCGTGTGAAAATCCCGTGGATCGTCCATGATTCGTGATGATAGTGCACGTCCTGAGTTGGTACTGTTCTACGATATGTTCATTCCAGCAGCAACACCAATTGGCCATGATTTTCGTCCCTGCAATATCGAGAAAGCTATCACGCCGTGTCACCGACTGTAAGGTGATGATAAAAATACGAATGGATTCGCACAGCTACCACCAATAGCTACCCTTCCGATCGTTCTCAATCTCATCATCTGGTACGTGTTATCCCCACATCCATATCACCGATGTCGTTCCTTAACGCTCTACCGTCTCCTTCTATCTCGTTCCCATCAGGATCAACCATCCCTCTCTGATTTGTTGGGACTTGATTCCGGGTCTTTCATCGCTATACGACCATGTATTCTCTCCAAGAGACAGGTTCACGAGTTCGCAACAAGAGGATCACCAACACAAGGTTTGACAAGTTTCAATATTCGGCCCTGGTACGAATTACAAACACGAGTCACTCTAATGCATCCTTTGGCATTAGGGGCACGGAGTTGTTGCTGTTCCGGTCAGATAAATGGCTTGTAAACAGAAAGCAAATGTGTTGTGTAATCCAAAAAAGTATAGCCACACCCATAACGTATTGTAACCACATAAAAGTCTTAGGTCGACCGACACGTGGTGGCTTGGGTTGCTTCTAATTGTGGCACGAGCGCAGTCTTGACAGGCACCTAAGAAAGGCACCTCCACCTTGCCTTGGTAGTTCGACTTTCTTGGTAGACCGGTCCCCGTGCGAGGACCTTCGAGTAAAAAATTGAGGGGAGCTTGGCGGTGTCTTGTAAGCGACTGTCACGCCTACGGGCCTTCCACATACGCCGAACGTTATTTAAATAGAAATCTAGCGCTATATGGTAATACATTCCATAATATTAATCTAAATCCAACAAACATAGACCGCGGAGGTGTGACCATGTCCGTTCAACGCTCTGTCTTTTTCAAATACCTATAGGCGCGCAGACGCTTGGAAAGACCCAATCAAGAACGAAAGGCTACTCTTCGAACTTGTAAAGCGAGCTGTGGTTTGTGGTTCGCCATTTGATCTACTCCTATGTTTTCCATCTTACATCCTCATATTATTCGATTGCGTCAATGGAAAGTGTCTTTTCTCATTGTTTCTTTCTTCCCTCTGATCAAGAACAATAAGAAATAAGAATATAATCATCCAAAATGTGCAGCTCCAAACGCATGCCTGATGAAAACAAAGGAGACCAATCGCTCCTCATGATTTCCTCGCAACCCAAAGGACCATCCCCCGCCGTGTCTACCATCCATTATGTCATGCTCTTTTGGGCGCTAGTGTCATGCATGTGCTTTCTTCCATCCATTCTTGGGACATCTGCTCCCGCGCCCTCCACCGCTCTCCCACCAGTCCAGTCCGTGGGTGAAGGTATCGAAGAGACTGGGTTTTCCCAATCAATTCAAGTATCGCATAAGCTGGTAGATACGACCTCTCGCTATCAACGAATTCAAGTTTATGAATCGGCCAAGCCATATTATGGTCGCATTCTGGTATTGGACGGTGTCTTGCAATTGGCTGAAGGCGATGCGGCAGCCTACAATGAAATGATGGCTCATGTCGCTCTGTTTCAACATGCGCATCCTCGTCGAGTCTTGGTGATTGGTGGTGGAGATGGCCATGTTGTGTCCGAAGTCCTCAAGCACTCTTCAGTGGAACACGTAGATCATGTGGATTTGGATGGTCATGTGATTGGTGTTTGCAAACAGTATTTTCCGCAATGGAACAAGTGGGATGACCCTCGAGTCCGATTGCACATTACTGATGGTGCGGCCTATTGTCGAAAACAAGCTGCCTTGGGAAATGTCACGTACGATGTCATTATTCAAGATTCCTCCGACCCCTGGACGACCACCGAAGAAGAAGAGGGACATGTACGCAAACAGGCACTTCCCAGTAGTGTGTTGTATACGCAACAGCACTTGCAGCATGTCTACAGTTTGTTGGAGCCTGACAATGGAATCTTTGTCTTTCAAGCCGAAATGTTGCAAATTCCTTCAGATCTGGAAGGAGTTGCTGCTTGGAGGAAATCGGCCATGGACACTGGCTTTTCTCAATGTCGTTATGGTTCTGTGTCCATTGCCTCTTATCCGACGGGACAAATAGGATTTTTACTATGTGACAAGAGTCCCATCGAACAATCACGATCCACCACGCAAGCCACCTACGAACGGTTCCGATCTATATCCACCAAGTACTATCATCCGGGCCTCCAAACGGCCTCTTTTGTATTGCCATTGTGGGCCGAACAAGCCATTTATGGCAGCACCCTCTAATCGACTGCCGCAACCACAGCGCCACAATCTGACCGATGGAAACGCTTCTGTCTCGTCATCACGATATCTCGTAGATCAACTGTTATTCTACTCTGATATGATTGCAAGGAGTACTTCTATCCTCTAGGATTTTTTTGGGGAGTCATGGCACTGACAAAGTATTGTTGTCAACAAGAAACAAGACGAGATTTTACTCAATGAGGGCTTATCTCCTATTTTTGGTCATGACAATGACTCTCGCGCCGGGCGAACTTTTAGGTGGTTTCAATAGCTCTAGAGACACATAACATCTCAACGACAAACAGAGAACAGACAACAGACCTTTCTCGTCATCGACGCGTATGTGGTCCAGATATGTGAGATGTTAGCCCCCTTTCATTACATTGACTCTATTTTCGGAATCAGCCAGCCGCAAAAGACTCCACGAATAGATACGTCAAAGCGGTGACCAACATCACGAACGAGGGACGGTGTAAAGAGATGTCTGTTTTACTAGCGTTAGAAACTGATGGTTTCTTTGGTCTGGATCATTTTAGAGGTCACCGTTGGGTTATCAATGCTGGTTCCTCTTCTGGAGACCCCTCTGTAGGCACCTTTCTGTGGTCGTGTGAAAATCCCGTGGATCGTCCATGATTCGTGATGATAGTGCACGTCCTGAGTTGGTACTGTTCTACGATATGTTCATTCCAGCAGCAACACCAATTGGCCATGATTTTCGTACCTTCAATATCGGGAAAGCTATCACGCCGTGTCACCGACTGTAAGGTGATGATGAAAATACGAATGGATTCGCACAGCTACCACCAATAGCTACCCTTCCGATCGTTCTCAATCTCATCATCTGGTACGTGCTATCCTCACATCCATATCACCGATGTCGTTCCTTAACGCTCTACCGTCTCCTTCTATCTTGTTCGCATCAGGATCAACCATCCCTCTCTGATTTGTTGGGACTTGATTCCGGGTCTGTCATCGCTATACGACCATGTATTCTCTCCAAGAGACAGGTTCACGAGTTCGCAACAAGAGGATCCCCAACACAACGTTTGACAAGTTTCAATATTCGGCCCTGGTACGAATTACAAACACGAGTCACTCTAATGCATCCTTTGGTATTAGGCCGTTCCTTGATCTTCTGCAAAAACAAAAGTTGGAGGGTGACACGTCACAAAAAACCCGGAAATATGGCGTCAAATCCGGGTTCGACGCTGTTTCAGCTTTTGAGGCTGCAAAAGTTGGGTCCAACTTTTGCAGGCCGGCAAAAGCTGAACAGACATTAGGGATAGTGCTTTCTTCTTGCTAGTGTACATTGGGCCTAACAGAAACAAAAATGACGGTTTAGGATTTGAACGGCGCGCGTTCGACTCCAACGGTCCCCCTAACCTCAATGAAGAGGAAGACGGAACGTCCTCCTAATGTCTTACTTTGATAATTGTAGTATTCAAATCATCAAAGTGAATATGGGGACTATTGGGGGCCTTGGGGGAAAAAGTGCGGTTATAGGTTTTGGTTTTGTAAATGCCAAAGGACGGCGTGTCGCGCAATTGTCTACAAAAAGGTGATGTCATGTGTCGATTTTTGTTTTTGCAGAATATCAAGGAACGGCCTTAGGGGCGCTGTTCCGGTCAGATAAATGGCTTGTAAACAGGAAGCACATGTGTTGTGTAATCCATAAAGTCTTAGGTCGACCGACACGTGGTGGCTTGGGTTGCTTCTCATTGTGGCACGAGCGCAGTCTTGACAAGCACCTACTCCTAAGAAAGGCACCTGCACCTGGCCTTGCTAGTTCGACTTTCTTGGTAGACCGGTCCCCGTGCGTGTGCGTGTCCATCCGTCTGTGAGGCTGACCCTTAAGCCTCTACGAAAGTAGCGAAAGTTGAAAGCTGACACGTCATCATTTTACCTCTTATATCCGGGTACTGTTGCTTTTCAGCTTTCGGGGTTGGCGCTAACTTTCGTATTGTAGGCCAACGAAAGTAGAAGGCGTTTCAGATGTGCAAATCGTTAAGACAGTGTATGAATGTGAAATTGTTCATAACGCTCAAGAGTATTGATGGACTGGCGTTCAGCTCCAACGGTCGGTGCGTCCTGTGTACGTCACGATTCTATGAGAATTATTTAAGTATTCAATTTATTCAAGTGAAAATGGGGGGGAAATGGGGGATGAATGGGGGACAAGGCGCGGTTCTACAAGCTGGTTCACGTTGCGGAGTGCATGAGTTTTTCATAGTGGGAAATTGTATACTACACTTTAGCCCACAGTTCCCCAGCGTTTCGGATCACTTACGGTTTTCGTGTTCCTCACATTTTGTCACGCACATATTGAAAAATGCAAAATGCAATAACGACTAGTGACCGCTTCATGCGACGATGGCCATTCGCCGGTCGAAATGCGAAACACCACCCAACCTAATCGATAGGATAGATATAAAAGTAGTAGAAAATCATAGGGGTGTCGCGCATTTCGACCTGTGGTTCAGTCTCCAGGAGCAGTGAAAGTAGCTACTGTCGAACATCGTGGGCAGTCCCCTCATCCTCCATCTCTCTGCCTGTGCCCGAACAGACAAAATGGTTCAATCATATACAGGGCCATACACAACCATATGCGACGAATTTGGCTTCAGATGCCATCCAATGCGCTTCCTCTGGACAAACCGGTGGATTATTGACGCTGAGATTGCCGTCTTCTTGAAGCAGTGGATTCCGGAATTATCTGACGCAACAATGATGAATCGATCTTTAATGCGCTCAGGTAGTGAATGGCGACTCCATTTCCTATCGCAAGAGTGGAATCCCAAGGGTATCTACCGCCACGAGGTGCGACGTCGAGGTGGGAAACAAATATTCTACTATGTTTCGGCTCGTCAGACCGATCCACCACCTCAATTCAACCACACTATTGACGAGTGGCTTAAATTCATAAGCCACAATCGGATTCGAATTGGAGGGAGGAACAAACGCAAGAAACCCACAACACCAATCAAGGATGATGAAACTGCCACAACGGCAGCGTCATCACCACCAAGCCCAGAGCAGATTTTGGAAGAGGCACTGGAAACCACCACAACAACAACAACCACAGGCACAGGAAACGACAATGGAAACAACAACAACAACGAGCATTCCAATGCCTCCAGTGACTCTTCTGCCGTAGATTTCTTCGACCGGCCCGTTGTGAGCAAAATCTTTGGTCCGAGAGTGAATGAGGAGACAACGAGAAAGAAGCTGGAACGGTGGATTGAGTCACTTGAAATGGCGGAACAACGGTTTGATTGTTTTTTGACTCTTGTCAACAAGGGCCAAGATGAGCCACCGCCAAACTCTTGTGTCCCAAAGATGCTTATGAGGATGCGGGTGCTGAGGCTTGCGTATGAGCGAGCCCTGCACACCATGGAGGATGGTGCCACGTGGACTTCGTGTTGCAAATATGCAACCGAACGGAGTAGAATCTCAAAAAGCGGTCTGCAGAATTGGCGGACTGTGCAAAGAGCCAACGTTGCATTCCGGGTCAGCGGCAAGTTCCCGCATCCAAACTGGTACATCCAGATTGGGAAGAAGCCGTGCCCATGCTTTCTGGCTCAATATCCAGAAGCACTCCCATTGCTGCAGAAGTGGGCGAGCCAACATCTGGAGACCCTCTCCTGCGAGATGGCAGCCATGTACATTCGAGACAGTTTGATCCCATTGATATATAAAAAAGAGCAACAGACGGACACCGAAGATGGGGAGCCATCCACAGAGCCGCTCACGTTGGACGAGTTCCGTCAAAAAGTGAATCTCCCCAGTGTTTCAGTCGGTGCGGCATGGAAGATTCTCACATATGCTGGGTTTCGATTCTCTGAAACAAAGAAGACATACTACACGGACCGTCACGAGGACGCCGACAATGTTCAAGCCCGGAAGCAGTTCATCTCGAAATACTTCGAGTTGGAAAAGCTTGCGCATCAATGGATTCAGATTCCATCCGACCAAGCAATCAAACTAGAAAACGGGGAGATTGAGGGTGTCTCCGAAAAGCTCATGAAGGATGTTTGGGCTTTCGAGTTTCGAGACCCTTCGACGAACCAAACAATGCGAGAATACCATGTGGATTGTTTTCCTGATGTGTTTTCATCATACATTAGAGATGAAAACAAGCTGCTGGGAGGAAATTTGTCGCATCGTTTCCCTTCTGAGCGTCGTCCTGTTGTGCTTGTTGGCCAAGATGAAGCCATTTTCAAGCAATGGTCCTTCTCGAAGAAGAGTTGGGGGGACCACAAAGGGCGTGGAGTTCTTTTGCCCAAAGACGACGGGCACGGTTTAATGCTTAGTGCATTCGTGAGTCGCGCATGGGGGTTCTATTCAGACAACTCAGGCGAAGTTGTCCTGCTCACCCCCGAGAAGCTAGAGGCAATCAATCAATCTCGTCGAGCGCAGACGTACTTGGCCGAGGACTCTGCCAGTCAAGTACTTGGTGGCAGCAGCAAGCGGATCCGGCAGATCACGGATGCCAGTGCGTTCTGCACGTATTTTGACTATGGATCCAACAATGATGGCTGGTGGAACTACGATCACATGGCCCTCCAATTTGAGGACTTGGTTGATTGTTTGATGGTCCTCTATCCATCCTTTGATTTCGCTTTTCTCTTTGACAACAGTAGCGGTCATGGACGAAAACAGAAGGATGGGCTCAACGAGAAGACCATGAACAAGGATTGGGGTGGAGTGGTACCCAAAATGCATGAGACAATTGTTGAGTGCATCGGTCCATATCCACACCCTCATCGTCTTCAGCCAGGGTCGAAGCAATCCATGGTATACACGGATGCGGACCCTGGCCCATTTGCTTATAAGGGTGTTCCTCTCACTGAGGAGCAACGACAACGAATGAAGTTCGACCACCCAACCAATCAAACAAAGAAACACAAGCTGTCCAAGAAAGAATTGATTGGTGAGCTCATTCGCCATGACATTCAACAAGGAGCTCAACATGGCGACAGGGCACTTCAAGCCTACCATTCCAAATCCCTTGACCAGCTCCAGGCAATTTCGACAGCAAGGCAGCTACCAACCGAGGTAGACCGAGTTGTCATGGAGCAGGGCTGGCTCGGGCAACCAAAGGGTCTCTTCCAAGTTCTGGGCGAGCGTGGTTTCATTGACACCACCAAGCTCCAGGAATACCGCAAGGACATGAGTAAGACATGGTTGGATGGTTCAGGACAGGTCCGTGAGGACAAGATGGAGGAATACAAGAAGTATTCCTTGACTTACCTGATGGGATCGTGCGAGGACTTCAAGAATGAGAGATCAGCCCTCGAACAACTGGCGGCTGATCTCTCGCAGCGATATTCTCGCAACCTTGAAATCCTCGTCACACCAAAATACCACTGCGAACTGGCGGGTGAAGGGATCGAGTACGCATGGGGTCTTGGGAAGCGATACTTCCGACGCTTGACAAGAAACAAGAAAGGCAACAAGACGAAGTTCATGCAAGTGGTGAGAGACAGTATGGGGAAAGTTTCGCTGAGAACCGTTCGCAGGTTCTCAGCGAAAGCAAGGCGGTACATGCTTACCTATTTGTTGTTTGACAGCAGGAATCAAAGTGCAACAGATGACATCCTGTTTGTCGAAATCGAGAAGTATGTGAATGTGAGTATGAAGACTCACCGGTGCACGCTCGATCAAGAGCACTCGTTCATCCAGCAAGTCTGGAAGGAGGCACAAGAAGCAGAACGCTGAAATTCATATTGTAACACATTTACGTACCATAGAACTCCTCTTCATCTTCATACTTGTAGGCTTGTCATGCACGAGACTCTGTTTCACTTTTTCCAGAAGCAAATTTTATGAGAGAATCTTTTTTGTACGTCTCAAGTGCTGCGAAGTTCATTGGTGACACCAAAAATAGACTGGTCCACAGTGTACAAACGACAGTCTGATGACTGTCAATGCGGTTTTCACTCTCATTCGGAAGCTCAAAGGGGTTGGCGTTTCTGCGCCTTCTCCAAAAAGTGCAGCAGCCCAAGTTCATAAAAGTGCAGCAGTCAGAATTTTTCGACAGCGACAAAGTGCAGCAGCCTGCAACAGCCATGGGAAAGCGACAGACACGTTCCGCTACAAAGCAACAGGCGAGTTCCGCAAGAACACGAACAAGAGCAGCAAAGCCGCCTCGTCGCATGCAGCAAAATCGAAAATACAAAATGGATGAGCTCAATCAGAAACAACGAGCGAGGAAGAAGATTGCAACAACGAGAACGCCACGGGCAGTGAAGGCGGAGAATCTCATGGCCAAGCTTGAAGGCCTGTATGGATCAGGTACTTTGGAGGAAAGAACCGAATTATATCGGTTCATTTCCTCCCACATCAAGGGCATCGTGAGCATCGAAGGTGCACAGGTCCGGAAAGCCCACGGCTCCAAGGGCAAACCTGTTGGCACAGCAATCAAACACTATGCTCCAAGTAAATACAACAAAAAGAAAGGGTCGGGAATCAACAAGAAACACAAGAACAATCTACTTGTCGAAGGGACAATGATGGTGGACCTAAACGACAATTCACAAAAGTACGAGTGCATTGTTCGGTACGTCGACGAAGACTTGTTTGTCATCAAGCGATCAACCTTGGACAACGCTCGTCTCGGGCTTTTTGCAGCAAAGCCCTACAAAAAAGGCGAAATGCTGGGATTCTATGGTGGTAAGGTCCTTGACAAGTCTCGTCCGCCTTCTGCTTACGCTGTCCGACTGCGTACAAGGCCTTCTGTCTTCGTTGATCCATCCGCGGCAGACCTTTGGATGGGTTTGCACTTTGCAAACGATCCAAACTATGCCAAGTATCACGACAACCAACCTGTTGACCCGGACGACAAATGCTACAACGTCCAGGTCGACGGAAAGCTCAAGGCTACAGCCAAACGCAACATTAAAAAAAATCAAGAGTTGTTCTGGTGCTACAATCTGGCGTCGGGCATGAGGACTGGCAGCCAGGATGAGCAAGATGAATCTTCAGATGGCAACGACGACGAGGAATCCGAGAAGTCGGATGATGAAGGAGATGAAGATGAGGATTCAGATTCGGATTCGGATGACGAGGAAGATGACGAAGGCAACAACAACGAGAAAGATCAGGATTCGCACGACGAAGACGAAGATGACGATGAAGAAGAAGAAAGCGACTAAGGCCACGATGATGAAAGTAAAGGACAACAATTATTCAGTATTTAGAATGGTTTATTTTACGTAACTAATACTTGTAGTAGTCCTCCTGACTAAACATATTTTCCTCCTGCGTATCTTCAAATCCATCATCAACGTGAGAGTCATACGTGGCGTCATCATCCGACGTCGTTGAAGCAGCCTCACGAAAGAGACTCGGGCTTGCACAACTGTCAGCCATGAAATGCACAGCCCTCTCGGCCTCACGTCTCTTTTGGGCGTGCTTCTCACCAGGCGTCAAGTACTGCCAATCCACCACATTGGATTTCATGACAGTCTCCGCCTCACCAATGGACTCCTCCTTCTTCAATGGAGTGCGAGTCTCCATCAGCATTCCACCCTCTTGTCCTGAAAACAAAATGAGGTGAGTACTACGATCGTTCCAATCAATTACAAAGGCACAATCAACTTACCATTTTCGTTGATTGTTTCATTGTTTCTGGGCTTGTGGCTACGCTCAGACTGCTTAAGCGTTTCCACAATCTCGGCAATCGAGACTTTGCCCGAATGATATTTGTGGTTTCGACCAAGCACCAGGGTCGTGGCTCCATTCTCATCACCAAGGATGAGATGCCACTGCGTTGCTTTGTTCAATGCATCCTTGAGCCTCTGCGCCTTGTCGTCGATGGCCACCGGCATCAATACCACTATGTCCTCGTTTGCTCCTCTTGGAGTCTCCCCTTCAACCACCTTGGAAATGACGAAATCTGGAGACTGGGGTGGGGGGAGCTCCGGACTCGTCTTCTTTGTTCGACGCTTCTTGTTTGCGTTCTTCTTCGTGGAGCTCTTCTTCGGAGGGAGCTTCTTGCCCGGTGTCTTCGCTGGTGTCTTCGCTGGTGTCTTCCCTGGCGTCTTCCCTGGTGGAGGAACAGTATCTTCCTGGATGTCATCCAGGAAGCTTGGTGTTTTGGTGCGGGTGCGACTTGGGTAGCGACGATGGCTGTTGTTGCTCATCTTGTTTTGTTTTTTGTGAGACGAACACACAACTGAGAGCATCGTGCTGTGTCTTGTAATGGGATGTGGAATGTACCTGCTCGCGATCTCAAGACCAAACTCAAACAACCTACTTAGATCAACGGATAGCTGAACGGAAAGAGGTGCGCGTAAAGATCCGACCAACCCGTGTGGCTCCCACATTTTGGATGCATCCGGAAACGAAACATGCAAACACGAAACAACCCACTGCTTTGAATCGATCGAACAATCAACCTAACGTGCGGAGTTCGGAGTACGATGCTACCAACACCAACAATCAACAACGGCATGGAGGACGAGGTCGAGTTCTTTTTCAACAAGGACAAGTTTGGCTCTGAAGACGATCGAAGTCGATGTAACTTTCGGACGAGCTTTTACGCGGACAGGGTCAATGTTCTCGTTGGAGACATTGTCGACAACGGCGCAGAACAAAATGGACGGAATGTTGTCGACCGTGGGCATGTTCTCCTCCAACGGGAGACAAGCACAGACTATCTTCGGTTGGCATTTTACAAGAGGGAAGCGCGGTCCGAGTTTGCCGACCCGCTGCTTGTGCTGCCAGTTGGGTTCATTGTCAAGACAGTGATGAAGGAAGTTCTCTCACCCACGGACTCCAGCAAGAAGAAGGGCCGCATTCAATTCTACACACGGTGCACGATCGATACGAAGAGCAGCATGGACCCAATGGTCGTCACCCTCTACATGAGCCTCTTCCACATGGAAGAGCTCAAGACTGCTCTTGCCTACATGACGACAAAATACCCTACCCAGAGCCTGTTCTTTACAGCAGATGCGTAATAGAACCTACTTAGTCGATTAGCAATAGTACTTGTTGTGTTTGTAGCCAGGAATGGCATCGTATTTGTCCAAACATCGATCCATCCCATTGTCATGGTTGCTGCGGATTATCCACTGTGGAGTTTTGTGTACTGGTTTTTTTCGGGTACAGTCTTGTACACTAATATACTCATGCACTCCGCAACGTGAACCAGCTCGTAGTTTTCGTTTCGCAGACGCGTAAGGAAGCAAAATCCCGCCAAAACGAAATGTCAGCTCTCAACTTTCGTTTCGTAGAGAGGCTAGACCTTCGAGTAAAAAATTGAGGGGAGCTTGGGGGTCTTGCAAGCGACTGTCACGCCTTCGGGCCTTCCACATACGCCGACCGTTATTTAAATAGATATCTAGCGTTATATGGTAATACATTCCATAATATTAATCTAAATCCAACAAACATAGACCGCGGAGGTGTGACCATGTCCGTTCAACGCTCTGTCTTTTTCAAATACCTATAGGCGCGCAGACGCTTGGAAGAACGAAAGGCTACTCTTCGAACTTGTAAAGCAAGCTGTGGTTTGTGGTTCGCCATTTGATCTATGTTTCTCCATCTTACATCCTCATATTATTAGATTGCGTCAATGGAAAGTGTCTGTTTCTCATTGTTTCTTTCTTCCCTCTGATCAAGAACAATAAGAAATAAGAATATAATCATCCAAAATGTGCAGCTCCAAACGCATGCCTGATGAAAACAAAGGAGACCAATCGCTCCTCATGATTTCCTCGCAACCCAAAGGACCATCCCCCGCCGTGTCTACCATCCATTATGTCCTGCTCTTTTGGGCGCTAGTGTCATGCATGTGCTTTCTTCCATCCATTCTTGGGACATCTGCTCCCGCGCCCTCCACCGCTCTCCCACCAGTCCAGTCCGTGGGTGAAGGTATCGAAGAGACTGGGTTTTCCCAATCAATTCAAGTATCGCATAAGCTGGTAGATACGACCTCTCGCTATCAACGAATTCAAGTTTATGAATCGGCCAAGCCCTACTATGGTCGCATTCTGGTATTGGACGGTGTCTTGCAATTGGCCGAAGGCGATGCAGCGGCCTACAATGAAATGATGGCTCATGTCGCTTTGTTTCAACATGCGCACCCCCGTCGAGTCTTGGTGATTGGTGGTGGCGATGGTCATGTTGTGTCCGAAGTCCTCAAGCACTCTTCAGTGGAACACGTAGATCATGTGGATTTGGATGGTCATGTGATTGGTGTTTGCAAACAGTATTTTCCGCAATGGAACAAGTGGGATGACCCTCGAGTTCGATTGCACATTACTGATGGTGCAGCCTATTGTCGAAAACAAGCTGCCTTGGGAAATGTCACGTACGATGTCATTATTCAAGATTCTTCAGACCCCTGGACAACCACCGAAGAAGAAGAGGGGCATGTGCGCAAACAGGCACTTCCCAGTAGTGTATTGTATACGCAACAGCACTTGCAGCATGTCTACAGTTTGTTGGAGCCCGACAATGGAATCTTTGTCTTTCAAGCCGAAATGTTGCAAATCCCTTCTGATCTAGAAGGAGTTGCGGCCTGGAGGAAATCGGCCATGGACACTGGCTTTTCCCGGTGCCGTTATGGTTCCGTGTCCATTGCCTCTTATCCGACGGGACAAATAGGATTTTTACTGTGTGACAAGAGTCCCATCGAACAATCACGATCCACCACGCAAGCCACCTACGAACGGTTCCGATCCATATCAACCAAGTACTATCATCCGGGCCTGCAAACGGCCTCGTTTGTATTGCCATTGTGGGCCGAAGAAGCCATTTATGGCAGCACCCTCTAATCGACTGCCCAGCAACCACATTCACATCGTTAAAATGCTCTAATCCCAAGGCTGTTGCGAAATCAGACCATTGTTTGCAACTCCATCCACTTCGAATCTCACGTGTCTAGTAGTTGTATTCCGTGTTTCTAGTAACTATGCTACCATAAGGCAATCTCGTTTCAAAAGTTTCACTCTATGCATAACATAGTTTTGACGTCAGTCCGCCGCTTAACGGCGATTCTGGCGCGCAGAAGTCGCACGTCTGGCTGAAACATGCAACAGCCGCTCTTGTGACTCGCGAATTGCGAATGCGATTGAAAACGGACACCGAAAACCCCTCCGCTCTCATAAAATTTTGAACAAATATCATTTTCTCGCAAGGAACTGAAACAGCATTGCAGGTTGAGAATGAAGCATCAAAAGTGGCCAAAGTTCAAAAACATTCAAAAGGTGATTGCCGAAGAATTCCTCCATGGAGAGGAACAAGTCGTGGTGCTAGAGAAGTTGGATGGCTCCAATCTGGGTCTCGAAATACATCCCCAAGAAGGCCTCGTGGCGATTCATGGTCGTAGTAGCGTATTATGGTCCAAAACGTCACAAGACAAGATTGATACATCACCCTCAAGTGATCCACTTCAAGATGCGCTGGAAAGGAAGTACGGTTCCGTAAAGGGAACCCTGCACCCCATTGCCACTCTCATTCCAAAACTACAAACTTTGGCCGAGCAGCTCATTGACGAAGAGGAAGCCCATGCAAAAGAACGTCTGGTTACCCCGCCCGACCATAGCTCGTGCTGTCATGGCGTTGAAGTGCAATCTAAGAGGATCACCTTCTTTGGAGAATGGTACAAAGAAAAGGTCCCTGAAGTAATGCATGAACCTTCTTGGTATCCGTTTGGATATACTTTTACCCTCCTTCGTCACGAGGAGACAACTGTTGACGGTGACCAGACGGCCGAGGAAGCACACCGCGCTTCTATTCCCTCAAGCATCACTGTTTCTACCGACGAGGTACAAACCATGACGTCCCGTCTGTATCACAAAATAAAAGCTTGCGGGATCGAGCCCCCTCCTCTGTTGTTTGAGGGTACATTGTGTGAAGCAATTGATACCTTGTATCCACAACTGTTAGAGCCTCCACACGTCCACTTTGAGGGTGTCTTTATAACCTTCGCCCGAACCAAAGAGACGGAAACAAGAAAGTTTGTATTCGGTGCAAAATGGAAGACGGGACAATTTGAAGAACAATCCAATTTTGTTCTTAGTCCAAGCGTGGTCAGCAAATTGCATGCCTCAGAATCCCTTCGATCCGCGATCGATCAACTGGAACAAGTGTATGAAACAAAGTTCCAGAAAATGGAGCCCAAAGAGAAAGTAAAAGCTTATGCGAAAAAGCAGCGTCAACCAAAAGTCCCGACACACGATGAAACGTCCTCAGAAGCATTGTTGGACCGCCAAATTCATCTGGCGCTTCATTCTGTTCTCTCCAAATCACCGTGCAGCGTGGATGAAATCCGAGAAATGGAGGATCGTTCTCGTAGGGTTGACGAAATGCAGCGAATCATTAATGAAACCTTGCAAGATGTCTTGGATACCTTGGAGGATTCCAAGGTCGACGGTGACACAACGAGTGAAAATTTGGATTGTAAAAGCGAAACAAAACTGAAGGACATGAAAAAACGTGTCAACCGTGTGGTTTCGAAATACATCATGACTGGTTGAAGAGGGCGATGGACGCAGCAGAGGTCAATGTGTGCATTCTTCGATCACCCATACAACTTGTTTGTCCATTGATATGATTCTTGTTGGATCCTGCAATGAATGTAGTTGTGGTAGTGGTCCTTCACTCATTCTGTTGTGCTCGAAGAATACTCATCATTATAGAGATGCACCGTTCTTATAGAATCTGCCTTTCTTTCCAACGAGAAGTCATCTCGTGTTCGACAGATTCTTAGTTCATTGTCGCAGTTCTTCGTTTGAAACTCCAGCGCACTGGTGGTACCATCAGTGGCCGTCAACTCATGTTTTCACAGAATTTTTAGTTCATTGCAACCAAGAACTAAACACCATTTCATGGACCTGAACAAGTACGACACAGAGAGTGCCTAATGTTCCCTGCAGAGAGCAAATTAGCGGAACGACATGATTCTCAAGTCGTACTCATCATGTCTAGATTGTTTTCTCGATTGGACCACGAGTGCAATGGTAGTACCATCGGTGGACATGGCGAATGGATACGCAGACTCGACGTTGGACCAAAACTTCCAGAAGGAGTTCAAGTCGATCGGAAAGGGTTTCCACTCGACTTTGGTTTCATCCCAAACAGCGACTAGAATGTACCTGTATGCCTCTCGCGAAGCAACCACCCGCCCATCTGCCGAAGTTACCACATCCCAACCTTGTGTTCCTCTCAAATCATGACTGAAAGTCAATCATGACTGAAAGTCATCCATTGGTTGGTTTCGTTTGAATACTGGAAGGAACACAACAGTCTTTCAGCTCCCAAGGTCAGTCGTGTTCCATCCCGTGAAAGTGACACTCCACCGCCAAAGTAATGAATTTCTTTCCGACGACGAGTCGAACTGGAAGAAGTTCCTGTATCCGTCAAAGTTTGTCCCAGGGGGAACCATTGATCTTGGTCTGCATCGTACGTAAAAACAAAGACTTGTCGTAGATCTGCATTGCCCAAGGCCAAGATGTGACCATCACCTGACAGAGACATGTGCAGAGAACAACAATAGTTTTCGTACGGTGGTTTTTCCCCACAGGCCGAAAAAAAGGATTGGGACGAATGAACCCCCAAGGGTTCCCATGCATGGGGCGATTCATTCCAGGACCAGACATTGACGATACCATCACTACCAAAACTACATTCTCCGCCGTCCCTCGAAATGGTTGCCACGACTTTTCCATTGGCTGAAAGCATGATATCGGTAACTTGATAAATGTCGGGCAGTCGCTGACCCATCCGTTCCCAAACTGTCCCATTGAAGGAATACACAAAACTACGCCCTGGTCCACATAGTTCTTCGGATCCATACGTTGCCAAAATTTGACCATTTTCGGACAGCGACAAGAGTTGTACTGTAACCCTATCATGGGACGCATTTGCTTCCAATAATACTTGGTCGAAGAAGGACACCATTTGTTATTGTGGTTGGGAAATCGTTGATATACAACCACACCGAGTGTAACGTTGCTACAACGTTTCCATCACCCGATATGGTCACGGGCCTCGGGGACGTGTAATATTTTGAGGACTCGTTGAGTGGTGACTGTTCCGTCTTCCAAGAACCACCGGGTGGGAACCTGGAGATTGCTGTCTCCTTGTCAATACTACTCATACTCTCATCACGTGGCACAGATGGTCGATACCTAGTCGTATTCTCGTCCATTTGCAACTCCATTCCATTGTGGTCACAAAAAGGCTCCATGATTGTTCCTGGAGAAACTGCGATTCCCACTATACTAGCACCAAACAACCACTGACTAAAAGCAGCTTTCGCCACATTCGCCATGACCATTTCATCTTTTTTCCGAACAATGCTCCCCTTTCGTGGTTCCCTCTAGGAATCAGATTGGTAGGATCGTCCGCCTTTTGAGAATCTATTTCAGTTTCAATAACGCTCACCATTTCCACTTCAGATTCCTCGTCTTGATACTGCATAGCGGCGTCGACCTTGTCGTACTCAGACTGTCTCGGTCGTGAAGCTGGAAGGTTCATGATGAGAAGACCAGTGTTCACGTTATGACCGCTAGCTTGTCTCTTGATTGAAAGCAATGTTGAAGAATGTGTCTTGGATTGGTTCTTCCGGATCCTTTTGTTTCCATGGAAAAAGATTGTGCCACTGTCATAAGATTTGGTTTCTCCAAGATGCGCCCCCAAATTCCAGACTTCATTATTTGTTGGGGGGTCTATGAAGCGTTTCGCCCGCGCTGGGCGGGGCAGATGTTTCACGCCGGGGGACTTTTCGACTGTCTCGAATCTCAAATAATTGTAAACGGTGAGCTTCATGTTTGGTCCACCTTGCCATGACATGGCGTACATCCATAATGAATACAATTTCAGAATACATCGTGAAATTCATTCCTGCTATCGAGAGTATTCTGTCTGTGGACAAAAACGTGCATAATGGAACCGTAGGCACAGCAGGTAGGGAAGAAAGAAAATGCAGGATGACATGCCGGAATCAAGAGTATAGCTTGAAAAATGACGGTCATGCTATGTCCGAAAAACAAAGACACACATTGAACCACCGGAAGAACGAAGACGGCAAGGCAGCAACATCATCCTCATTTCCAATCGTAAAGTTTCCTTGTCAGCGTGTTGGGGACCGAGCAGGCGGGGATTCTTCAGTCCCACTCGTACACTAATACATGGTCCCCTTGCGTTATGCAACAAATCCTGTCCAACGAGTATTGCCAAAAAACGGCCATTGCCAAAAAGTGACAAGACTTCCCCATAGTGCCAAGAAAAAGACAGGGTGCTTCTTGTTCTCTGTAGAGCGAATCAGTGAAACGACATGATTCTCAACTCATAATAACAATCCTTGGTTTTGACAACGAGCGCAATGGTGGTACCATCGGCGGATAAGCCGACTGGATATACGGCATAGATGTTGGACCGAAACTTCCAGAACGAGTTCAACTTGATCGGAAAGGGTTTCCACTCGGCGTTGGTTTCATCCCAAACAGCGACTAAAATGTCCGTCGATCTGGTCGCTCCCGAAGCAACCACCTGGCCATGTGCCGAAGTGAACACAGCCCAACCAGCCATACCAATTGTCGGATGTGTGCGCGCTCCCCTCAAATCTGGTCCAACACGTGCCCATTGGTTGGTTTCGTTCGAATACTCGTAGGATTGCACCAACCCGGGAGGTCCCACCGACACTCGTGTCCCATCTCGCGACAATGTCACTGCAACCCCGAGAAACCGGGCAAAGCTGGAAGAAGTTCCTGTAACCGTCAAAGTTTGTCCCAGTTGGTACCATTGATTTTGTTCTGCATCGAAAGAAAAGACAACGACTTTTCCATGAATTGCAAGAGGATGTTGACTACTCAAGGCCAAGGTGTGACCATCGCCCGACAGTGACATTCTCAGGACACCGCAATAGTTATTGTGCAGTATACCATCTCCACAAGCCGAGGTAAACGATTGCAGCGAATGGATCCCCAAGGGTTCCCAGGTTTGGGAGAATTCATTCCAGGACCAGACCTGGATATCACGGTCATCATGACCATAATCGCCTTGTCCCTCGTCCTTGGAAATGCTTGCCACGACTTGCCCATTGGCCGCGAGCAGGATATCAGAAACGTTTGAAAGTGGTTGACCCATGCGTTCCCAAACTGTACCATTATAGGAATACACAAAACCACTCACTGATCCAATTTCTTGGTCGAATCCATACAATGCCAGAACCTGACCATTTTCGGACAGTGACAAGACATCTCCAAAGTCCCGTTCAATCCGAATCATGGGACCCATTTGCTTCCAATGATAATTTTGTGCTTGACGGACACCACTTGTTGTCACGGCTGGTACGATTCGTCAGTCCAGGAAGTCGTTGAAAGACTACCACATTTGCCTTGCCTTGAACTGCGTAAAGCTCCAAGAATGACACTGCAATAACCGTTCCATCACCCGACATGGCTACGACTCTTGGGGATGACGAGTACTTGAGTGACTCGTGGAGTGGTGAAGATTCTGTCTTCCAAGAACCACCGGGTGGGAACCTGGAGATTGCCGGTTGGCTATCAACAGCAATCTTCTCATTTGGCAAAATTGGTGCAAAAGTAGTCGTATTCTCGGTCAAGTCTAGCTCGACTCCATTTTCATCACAGAGTGAGGGCATGATCAGCACTGGGACCAATATGAGTCCCAATACCAAGACCAAACAACAACCACTGACCAAAAGCTTCTTCTTCTGCCATAATCGGTACACCATCCTTGTGAGTGGCAGTAGACCCCTTTCGCGGCTTTCTCGCAGAGCCGGATTGGTCGAATCGTCCGAGTAAGACTGAGACTGAATTCCATTTTTGGTGACAGCCACCATTTCCAATTCTTCTTCTCGGTGTTGCGCAGAAGCAGTCTCATTTCTGTGGAGTGTCTCGTAGTGAGACTGTCTCGGTCGTTGCGCTGGTTCGTTCATCCTGAGTGTGGTAGCTTTATCCGTGCAAAACGTGCGATTCGAAACAAACTAGTTGTTCAAGATGCTGAAGGATATGTCTTCTTATTTCTTTTTGCACTTCTTTTGTGATTCTCAAGCAGCAACCGGTCAGTCAATAAATGCCATTCTTTTGCGAACGCCAATGCTTCCGTGGCGGCCAGTAGCTTGATGCGCTTGTGTCTATTGAACGATGATGAAAAATGTTTCTGGGGTTTGTTCTAGTACATTACGCGATCTCTTGTTGCCTCGAGTCGCAAAGATCGCACCCCATGTCATGGTCATGGTGTCGCGAGTCTCGAGTGTTTCATGCGCCCCCAAGTTCTAGATGGCATTGGGGGCAGGCAATGGAAATAAGGGCACAATACGCACCTGTTGGCCATTTCAGGCTCTTCTCGCGCGCCGGGATATTGCACGCCGGGGGACTTTTCAATCGTCTCGAATCTCAAATCGTAAACGTTAGAGCCAAGAAGCAGATTTGATATCGCGTACGGTTGTGACACAAACATTCGTGGCGTGGCAAACACGAAGAATGCCACTCATAATGCATCGCGAGATTCACATACCGTGCCTGCTAGCGAACATATGGTAGATATAGTAAAGGTTGTAGAACAGGACTCAACGAGTCGTAGCAATCGCAACTAGGTAGGAACCTTGAGGAGCCACCTTGTATATTCGTTCAAGACACAAACGTTCATAAGTTTGCTGCGGCATCAAAATCATCATCCATTATCGACATCATAAAGCAACGAACCACGAGACGACATAGACCAAGGACAGAGGATGTGCTTCTATGTAGTCTCGCTGGATATCTTATCGATTATCTCTCTATGCAATTGAAAGTAAATCCAGAGAATGCAAGAGATATATCCTGATCCTTTTTATGTTCCCGATGCCCCCTTTTCATCTTTTGCATCGAGGGAAGGATTGCGGGAAATTCTCAAAGTAATGTGAAGTAGTATCTACATCTATTATGACGCCAGGGGACTCTTCCATTCTCTCGCATTTCAATAGGATCCTAGACGTTACTCTCCCGTTCCGTCTCATTCAACGAATTACACACTAGGAGTACACAAATTAGCAAGCCGAACGCATGCCATGCCTTGCGACCCTAAATGCGGAATACGAGAAAAAAAGCGGTGCGCAGTCAATGTTTCACGTGAAAACCCACTGCGGTACTCTATAGAGTTGGCACAAGAAGAAAAAAGCATTTGTGGAAACGCGCTACGACTTGTACAAAGATGGGAGGAAAGCCAACGAAGCCATCAAAGAAAACAGGCAAAGAATCCTTTTCTGGGCGGCAGACTACCACAGAGCATACTACCGAAAACCAGGAGGGCCCTTTGCAATGGGAAGATCTCCAGGAAGGAGATCAAGTATACTACTATATGAGTGGTATCTGTGGAGCCCTCACCCATCATGGAATCGTTGTCCGAGTGGGCACAAGTAAAGAAGACATTCGCATAGTGGATTTTGGCACGGATCATACACGAGCCAATAATATGAATCGTATCATCCGCGAAGCTCCGTTGGATTCCTTTTTGCCGGAAGGCAAATCCCTGAGACGTGTGGCATACGGAGCCCCGTATGCTTCTCTGGATGGAGTGAGTTCTTTCACGGAAACAGAGTCTGATCTACAAGTGGTTCTCCAGCGAGCTCGACGATTGTGCATGTTGGGAGATATTGGATATGATATCTACCGCCAAAGTTGCCAAACCGTGGCATTTTGGTGCAAGACGGGTAATAGGCATGCTCGTGTGGGAACTGGAAATGACGCCATTATATGGAGGCCCCTGGAAACCATCAACCGGATCACTCAACTCCATTCACGTGATCGTAACGACATGGCTCGTATGCGAGATCCGTACTTTGACAGACCAAGTGTCAATAACCTCGCAACTGAGTTGGATAATTTTGTCACAACCCTTGAAGATGAAAACCTGCCACGCGTCAATTGCATGGAACTACCCCGCATCGTGGCGGAGTCATTTCAGCTGCACTTTGGCCCGTTCGTTGAAGAAGAAAGGCAAAATGGCCATAACTATGAGGAAGACGATCATGATCTGGAACAAATGCAGTCATCGTTTGCCGTTCAAGTCTTGTTGCGATGCGATCGGTTCCACGCCATTTTGGATCTCAACAATAACGAAAAGAACGATGACATTAGGGCTGTGATCGACATGTTGAAAGCTGCAGAATTTGCAATCTTACGACGACGCTTTGTGAGCCTGGAGAATTTCACTTCTGCAGTTCATTATCCAATCACCAACGACCTTTTGGTATTCACCGTTCGAACCTGTCCATACTTGTTCAGGAACGACCAAGAGCACTGGGTGACCTTGCAATCGTTCCAGCGGAGTGAAGATGTGCAGCAGCTGCACCAGAAGTTGACGGACTTGCATCCCAACACAAACGCAGGTCCGGTTCCTTCCATGGAAGACCACAGAAACAACAGTTTCCAATCGTACTTGGAGGGATGGATTCAATCGTCGGAATATCCTTTCGAGGAGGGCAACACACATGAACACTATCGCATGCTTCTTGAAGCGGTGGAGATGCGTGCGCAATTGGTGGCATTTTTCTCTGCCTCTTCCCCAGAGGCAGTGCAAATCTATGATCGGGAGGGATCTCCACCGAATCCGAACGGCCTCTAGAGCCGTTCACAATAAATCCTCAGCCAACCGGCAAACCCACCTGGATTGTTCCTCTGATTGAAAATGAGCGCCATTATCAAAAGATGCTGTCGATAAAAGATGATTGTTGAATTCTTTCGAAGCTAGAAATCCGTTTTACCAGGCGTCATCAATCAAATCGTAATTCATTGACATTAAGTGTGAGCCGTAGAACCACCTGGTATTCGTAACACACACAGGCGTTCGTGTCATGGACCTTGTCCTTCTTCGTGTACCACAGGGTCCAAAGCAATGCCAAAAGTGAACAAGAGCAACGCCAGTAGAGCGAACAAACTGAGCACCACTCTGGTTCTATAGCATAACGTAATGCCAGAAGAGAGTAAACAAAGGGACCCACCCTTTTTTTGCGATCTTGCACGCGTATGGAATCGGTGCCGTGGTTTCATGTCAGACCGCCGCAACTCAGGGTCAAGTGAGAAGGAAGAGGTGCTCTCCATCCGAATCACGAAGCTCCAGAGTTTGCTTTAGTCGTTATGATGCCGCAAACTCTTGTTGAAAGAGCAGAATGACAGAGAATAATGGCAGCGGTAGTATACGAGAGACTTGGATAGTACGAGCGTTTCTAACCAAACAAAAGCAAGCTCTTGCTGTGCACACACCGTGAAGAATGTGTGTGGAAGAATCACTAGGGTAACGTCGCATCATGATCTGAAACTAGCTTTTTCTTGGCAGGCTGTTTCGATTGGTCATCATCATGGACCGAAGTGTGTGGAGAGTCGTCGTCCTGTTCCACCCTCGACATGACCACCAACCCATTGGACCACAGCAACTGCTACTGGAAGTGTACGGTTGCAATTCTTTCTTCTCCTCCTTCTCTTTCTCTTTCTCTTTCTTCTTCTTCTTCTTCTCCTTCTTCTTTTTCAATGAGGATGTCACGAGAGACTGTTTATGCAAGACTCATTGTAGTAGAGAGTCTGCATTCGAAAGCATCATCATGTAGAATAATCGACAACTTATCCAACACTTGGTGCTGTATATAGTGCTTATTATTGTCACTCTTCCAGTTTCGTCTGGATTCTTTTCGCCGCTTGTGCTTCATTCCGAATGGCCTGCAGGTTGCTACGAAAATTTTCCCAAAGCATTTGTTCTGTTCATTGTGATGATTGTGGGGTCATTTGTTCCGTAATGGAGGACCAACCCAGAACATCCGTCGTCATTGGTCATTCCGTCGTCTTTGGTCGTGGTCGTGGTTCCCCTCTTATCCGGGACTCCATGAGTCGTGGGTAAACGTCTGTCGGGCGTTGCATGGTATCTTTTCGATCTCCTTTTTTTCGCCGCGTTGCGAACTTAGAACTCTGAACCAAATAAAGGATTCTTCGATCCTTTGTGTTGTGGTTCATTAGTCGGAAACATAGAGAGAGAAAGAGAGAGAAAGAAAGAGAGAGAGAGCGCGGTGTGACAAGGATGAAGAAAACGACAAATACCATTCTTTCGAACAGCAGCATTTGGGGCTTGTTGTGGTTGTTGGTATGGTCCTGCTTGCCACTCTCTACGTGGGCCTTTTCGGTGATGCGACCACACCAACGAGCTGCACCAGGAGGGTTGCTCTTTTCCGCTCGTCCTTGTCGTCCCGACCAAACAACAGCAACGACAACTCGGTCGTTCCCAATCATCCCAAACAAGTCGACTGCCTTGCACATGGCGTCCGCCTTGTCGTTGGACAATTCCATGGCCACCTTGATTGCCTTTTTCCCCACGACCGATGCCAAACATCAGCAAACCTTTTTGACGGCCTATTCCAATTCCGTCTTGCCCATTTTATTACAAGAACCGGGTTTTGTGTCGTGTCACTTACACATGAGTTTGGATGGCTTTACCGTGGCCATGTACGAACAATGGGCCTCGTACGAACAATGTGTGGCGAGTTATCAACCTACCTCCTTGCCCACAGCCGTCCGCATGTCCCTCAAATATGTCATGAATGTCGATGAAACCAAAGTCAATCGACACGTATATCAAATTGTCGGATCGTCGGCGCAAACCGCGGGGGGACCGGTGCCCGTCATTGATCCCCTGCAATATCCCTTGGTGCATTTTGGGATTTTGCGCGTCGCCACGGCCCAAACTCAAGCCAATGCCCAACAATTGGTCAATTGTATGTTGCATCATTTGCCAGCCAGTACGCAACAAGATCATTCCGGATTGGTAACGTCCACCATTCATGCCAGTGTCGATAGTGTCCAAGTGGTCAATTACGGCCAATGGGCAGCTCATACACCGCTCGCCTCGTCGTCGTCGGGCGGCGGCGGCGGCGTGGAACCCCAAAATCCCGCCGCCTTTGACGCGGAAAAATCCTTTTGGCAAACGGCCGTGCCACCCGATCAGGTCGTCACCAACGATCATCGCTTGTACTTGCTCGTGTCCTCGCATGAAGCGGCCGATCACAAATAATAATACTACGAAACTAAAAAATAATCCTATAGTACAATGTTACCTTTGGAAGCTGTGGAGGGAAGAGTCGTTTCCGTCGTTTCCATCCAAACTAATACCTGATGCATTCTCCAAGAAACAAAACTACCTTCCTAAGTACCTATTTCTCCAAGAAACGAAACTACGGTAGATATACTACATCTATTATAGAATCCCAAACAACTACACACACCCGGCAAATGGCACCACCGTACAACGAGAGTTCCATGAGTGTGCCACTCCACAGTTGGATGGGCCAAAGAGAACCAACTTCCACAATCCAAAAGTTTGCCAACAAAAGGTTCTTTTAGAAGAACGAAAAATGGGCAACAAACTCTGTATACAAGATGATTACTATAAACACTAGGATCGGGTGTTGCTGCGGTTTCAGTGTTGTGTTTTGTCACAGAAAAGGGGCAATGCGGTGGACGTTCTCGTCGTTGAGTCATGGCACGTATGGCACGCATTATGGATTGCCCAATGGAACCAAAGGGGACTTTTGTATCTTGTTCTTTGCCACCGAGGCATTATAGAGAGTCTGAACAAACCACAAGGATGACCAGAAACCCACCGCACCACAATACAGACCCATGCACACGGCCATCAAACCCGTGTAACACAGGTACATGAAGACTGACAAGAATCCAATCAGTTCCAATCGAGTCTGGAGGAACCAGATAGCGTAAAGAAAGACGTAGAGTCCCGCGCTGGCACAACTCCCAAAGGATGACCACCACCAGGAATGGTTTTCGGCACGGAGCTGCACATAGGTCAAGACCATGCTCACCTGAGCACACGTGGCCGTGAGGAGAATGAACGCAACCAACATGGAGGATCCCATTGCAAAGTAGACATGGTGATGCCACAGCTCTGACAATGCCAAATGGAGTTCCAGATACACGGTACCAAATGGGACAAGACCACCCACAATGCAAGTAAACTTTGGGTCCGCATAAAAAGGCAAGGGAGGAACGACCCGTGGAATTGGATTCGTCGGGACTCGACATTTCGTCAGCCAGCATTGTACACTTCCCATAGGAGCACATGTAGCGACCAAAAATGACATCATACACCCTTTGAGCAACAAGACAAAGAGAAGGACCAAGGAGCTTACAACTGTTGTCGCTCCTGGTGCAATGTTCTTAAGACTGTAGAGGACAACAACAAAAAGAAATATGCTTGGATAAGCATATTCTTGGAAATCCATCATGATGGCTATCAGGATCGCCTTGGCCCGACAGCTTGTTATGTTGGTGAATTTGAACAATGTCAAGGCAAATGCACAAAGAAAAAGGAAAAACAGAAGGACCAAAGTACTCATAACTTTCGCAGCGCCTGCATTGATCAAGAGACCGTTAAGGATACCCAAGACTGCCAATACGGGGCCCAGTAAACCCATGACAGTCATTATCACATTATCATCCTCCTTTTTTCCATTGGACAATTTGTAGATGTAGCTACTCACGTATCCAGCTATACCACCGCAAAGAGCAAATGACATGAGCATGGCAGCGAGAGCTTGTCCTTCCTCTACAGGGTTGAACATGTTCGCCATGGACGCAAGTACCGTGAGGGCAAAGGAACTGCCAATTTGAAATCCAGTTCCACAAAGGACAGAAAGGAGCAAAGGATCAGTGGTGATCGGAGGGCGGAATACATCTCCATGGACAAGATTCCATCCAATTCCAGCGTTTCTGTCATGGGGATCATCCAGGCTATTGTACTTGGCAATATCGTTGCGAACAGATCGCCTTGTGATAATGCCGACAATACACAGCATGAAAAGGATGAGGGAGTAGACACCACTGCTATTCTTGAAATGGTAGTAGTGATCATCCCGAGACTCCAGCAGATAGACGTCCCAACGATCAGACCAAGGAAGCTCGGATTCAACCCATTCCACCTCATATGAGTAGACAACGCGACGTGGATCAGTATTTTGCCTGAGAAGAACAAAATATTTGTCGGGGTCATCTTCCACTGCTCCTCCACTGCAAGTGCTGACCGATCCATTAATGGGTAATTCATGGTTTATGGACATGGGGTGAACATCAAAGCCAGTGATTCGGACACCATAAAAGGAAGAAGGATCCTCCTGGTAGGTAATGACAAACTTGAAGTGATTAAACAGATAAAATTCTCCCAACATGGGTGCCTTGAGCACGGTTGCGGGAAATGACTGAAAGCCGAGGGGGTATCCACGAGTCACGTGATTGCGTTCTTTGCTTCGTGTCAAAACGGGGAGGTGATCCAAGGTGAGTTGAACACGATATTGTCGATCAATCAAACGACGCATTCTGCGCATGGTTTTGGAATCTAAACCGCCCACACATTTGGGAGTACATCCCATATTGGTCTTGACGCGAAGCTTTGGAAAGGGTGCCGTTCTGAAATTGTGACCCTGCAAGCAAGCACCAAGGTTTTGTCGCTTATGAAGGTCTTGACGTTCTCGCTCTGTCGGATATGGCTCTGAACACGCTGGCAACCCGTAATACTCGTAAGGTATGGATGTATGGAGGGAATCCACCAAATCCACGTAGACAGACATGGACTCTCCAGTTTGGTAACTTTTGGGAGGCACGCCTGGAAAGAGCAGTTCGGATGACGTCTTTTCTCGAGTTCTCCAAATGCCTGTTTGACGCCGCATAAATCGCAAACGATACGCACGCAAGGCCGCCGCCTTGTAAGTATTCGATACCTGCTCACACACACAGCGGGGGAGGAGTTATTTCGGTTTCGAGCAAGAGGATCAACAAATGAAACTGAGACGAGCGGGTGCTGCTGATACAGCACTGTTCACCAACCACCACACACAAAAAAAACTCACCTCATCAGAGGACGCCCGTTCCCACAGGTAAACTTTGTGTTCCAAATTTCGAATTTCTTCTCGCTCGACTCGATTCAAACGCTGACCTCTTTCAAGCTTTTCTCTAATGGCAACCGATAGTTCCGGACGTTGTGGTTGTTGTTGTTGTGCTTGGAGCAAGTCTGCTGCTTTCATATCTCCTGTCGGTAGTGTCTGGTTCAAAACGCCTGTCACCAACGCCATAAGGAATAAGAAGACCCCGCCCACAACCTGGAAGCTACCGTTAGGCTTCCTTGCCTTCATGGTCAATGATTCTGTTGTGACGGGGGGAGTTTGGATTCGGAACAAAATAAAAACAACAAGAAATTTGCAGCCAATAGAAAAGTTTCTCTCTCTGTTTCGACCGACTCTCCTCAATCCCCAATCCTATTGTTTCGTTTATTGGCGAATGTGATCCCCCTTTCCCTTGCACCACCGGACATGAAGAGAGATGAACAAGAGAGACGGTGACACAAATTTCGCGGAAGCAGGAAAAAAGTTAGTCACGATTTTGACGTTTGGGGGGGGGGGGAAATGCAACTGCAGCCTTGGCGCGGATGATACTCCCTAGCTAGTAGAAAAGAAATTCCAGGTCCTGCTCGTGAATGGGTCTAAGGGTCCATCCTGTCAGTCTTTGAATCACGAACCAACAGGACTCAAGCTTCCGATAGGGATAAAGGTAGAAAAATCTCACCGAACATATGTCTATGTCTTCCGACGTACCTAGTCGAGTCATGGTTATGAGGGAATGAATGTACGCGACTTTGGAGCGACTACATCCTTTTGGGGGATCAAACACATATGCCCCGCTCAAAAGAATCTCCGCATGGACTCCGATAATCACCACGAATCACGAACCATTACGCACAGTCACACTTTTTTGTTTCAAGTTCCAAAAAGAGAAACGAGACGCTAATGTGGAAACAGGATGCTGTTGAAGCGTGATGATGATGGTGTTATTCTCGGACGTTGCCATTCGTTCCATTGTTTGGAGAGGCACCGATGTACCACCAGAGGTTTGGGTTCTTGTCGGAGACATTCTCGACCGCACACGACCTTCCAACGAACCACAGTATACACCTTACGATCGACCAACAAGACATCGACTTACTAAAGACTCGGTAGAATCCTCATCATCATCCTCATCGTCGCCATTATGAACTACCAGTCTCATTCATACCAGAGGCTTTCCACCCTTCCTACAACAACTTGTACAATGGCTCTAGCGGAACAACCACCACCACCACCACCACAAGGCGAAACACCCTATTCATCATCACCCAACAAGAAACCAGAATTCGAACTTGTGGCTCTAAGTGGAAGAGAACAGGACCATTCCAATGAAATGGAATGGCAGTGTCATGACGTGTCCAAAGATGCTCTTGTAATGTGCCACAAGAAGGAGGATAAACTCACCATGGATCCAGCAACATTGGTGTGGCAGCAGCAGCACGTCGTCGTCACTACTATACCAAGTTATGGTTGATGTGTTTGGTTCTATTTGTCATGGCAGTACTTGGAGCTTTGAAACTTGTGGTGGCTCCCTCGTCGGGTGTGACCATGTCATGGTGGTTGGCCCAGGAAGAACAACAAGTGGAGGAGGAAGAGGAGCACGAGTATGGGCTGGAGATTCAAGTAGGCTTGCCCGAAAGTGGTTCTACGGAGGAAAACAACATGCATCCTGCGAGTATCATCCCAGTTATGGCGACCAACAAGACAAGTACCATTCCAAGGAACAGCAACACCACCATCGCTGCAAGCACACTACCGTCTCTCTCGAATCGCAACAGCACTACCAGCACCAGCACCACCACCTCTAGTAATGACACACCGGCCGGTGAATGGAAGGTGGACGCGGCTCCTCGATTGGACCGGCGACTCAATTATTCCATGCACTCCTTTTTGGTTCCTCAGCTTGTGGCCCTGTCCGATGACGGAACCATTGTTGCCCTCTTGTTTCATTCCACAAAATACCTCAATGAACCGCACAAATAGCAACATCTATTTGTAACAGTCTACCAACGAGTAAATGACAATGATACCACGGACCAAGAAACAAACAACCAAAACAAACCAAAGAAACAGAACAACAACAACAAGAAGATGAAGATGATGAAGAACAAGAACCACACAGCTACCACATCGTCCTTGCCGAAAAAGAACAAGAACCACAATGCCACAGCCAAAAAACCCGCAAGGGAGATTGAGGATGGTTGGAGGCAAATGGGTCCCATGATCATTCAACCAATCCATTCAGCCTCTCATACTCCCGTCTTGTCACTTTCTGGCAATGGTCGTGTCTTGGCCGTGGTTGCGGCCAACCACAACACGAACGACACAGCTGAGAACAACAACAACAACGACAAGAATAACAACACGAATACCACAAATCCGACACTGTATCAAGGTATGGTCTTTGCCTGGAATGGAACCGCATGGAACCCTCTGGGACAACCCTTGTCGGGTGGTGGTCCCAGCAGCAGCGTATCCACGCTGGTACTTTCGGCCAATGCCCAAGTTGTCGCCACAGTCTCCCAGCAAAAGAAGCAGAAGACGACTCTACAACCATCACACGCGGATGATGATGGTAAAAGTGTCATTCATGTTTGGTCCTGGAACAAGTCACGGGACTCATGGGAACCCTTGGGAACGAACTCATCCTTGGCATCCATGTGTGCCCAGCAGGTGGATGATAAGACTCCGAAACAGTACAGTACCAACACCACGGCTGATTCCTGCGCTTGTTCCAAGAAAGTTCGTTTGGCCTTGTCCGGTGATGGACACGTCTTGGCTGTGGGCACTCCCCATCCGCAAAAAGTGCAACAGGGTCAAGGTCCCAGAGGAAGCGTTCGAGTGTATTCGTATCAGACGCACGACAATCAATGGTACCCGCAAGGGGAACCTTTGGTAGCTGCATCAATGCATTTCATTTGGAAGGAGGAGAATGATACAGCAACCGGTCATATTTATCGAGACGATACTCTCACTTCCTTTGGATCCGCCGTGGCCCTTTCACGAGATGGAACCAGACTCACGGTAGGAGCTCCGTTTCACGACTGGAATCTAGGCTTGGTTCGAACCTATCGATATGACATGGGTAGCAGCGACAAGAACAACAATCCTGTGGACCAACAGCAGCCGTGGGTCCCCATGGGACGGGATTGGATTGGAAGATGTCATGGTTGTCAATTGGGCAATAAGGTACACGTGTTCTCATCGTCCTCCTTGGTGGAGGGACAACCGGGCACAATGGTCGCGGCAGAAGAACACGGAGCCGGACACCCGAAGGTGGCGGTATGGAACGATTCCGAGACATCCATCCGCACCAGCGACAAGACCCGAAACAAGAGCGACACGATTGACTTGTGGACCAATACTTCCATGGCCACAATCATGGACAAACAGCGTCCAATGAACTCCTTTGCCTTGTCTGCCTTGGGAACCACAATGGCAATGCTATCTTCAACAGAGCATGGTCCTGCAGTCGCAATCATATCCTACCACAGCAACCTCTAAAAGAGCATTGTGTCATGGACACCGCAAGGACATGAAACAACATACTCTTGTGCCATACCACCTAGAGACCTGGAAACCATGGGGAATAGTGAAATGATGGACTTTTAGTAGACACGACTTCCCAGAAGACTACTAATAGCAGTCTGTAGCAACTGGTCAAGTCTGTTTTAACTTGTCTGTTGTTGTGAGATTGCATACCACATGTGGGCGAGTGCAGCACTCACACCCGTGGGTCAACAATCTTCCAGGAGTCTTGTCGGAAATCCAGCGCGTTTTGAAACCCGATGGCTGTTTCATGTGGGCCATGATTGGTGGTACCACCTTACCGGAACTCCGCGTCGCCCTCCTCATGGCGGAATTGGAACGCGAAGAGGTGGTGTGAGTCCCCACATGTCGGACCCTTTGTCGGCATGGCCAATGTGGGAGGACTCTTGCAACGTGCCGGCTTTACCCCGCTCACGATTGATGTGGACACCTTCCAGGTATCCTTTCCCAATGCCGCCATTCTCATGGAACATTTGCAACGCATGGGAGAAAACAGTGCCGGCATTCAACGCAAACCCACTCGGACCGGTCGCGATACCTTTTTGGCCGCCATCATTTTTATGTACTCCCCCCGCAGATACGGTCATCCCGTGTGTACCTTGGGTAGGTAGGGGCAATCATCTGGCTAGTAGGAAGGAAACACATTTATCAACATGGTGAATAAGATCTTGGACATACATGTTAGTGTTAGAATTTCTAATAAATACTTGAAAGATGGTGTCGTTGTCGTGCCCTTCTTAATTTTTGCCACATCCAAATGAGAAAAAGTACTTGTGTTCTAGAGACCAGCGGAACTTGGACATGACTTTCACAGCGAAAACGAGAAGGTACTAGGTAGGGTTGACTAGCCTCCCGTTTATGAACATATTTAGAAACGCAACAGAGAACCTCTTTTATCATGCTAGGAGTCTACTATATTAACGCTTCTCTGATCTCTTATTGCTAACCTATCCATTCCCCAATCCAATCGAACTTACCCCAGAACAGAGCTTTGCAATCGACTCCAACAGATTGCGAACCAATGTTCTCAACCCGCAGCGATTCTCAATCCATGTTGCTGTCCACAACTTTCATTTCAATGCGACAGTCGGCGGCATGAGAAAGAGCAGAATAGGGTCCCCTGTGAAGAAGCTTTTCAAATTCGGTTTCCCAAAGATAAAACGCCATCACATCTTTGGTGTTCGTGCGTCGTAGGGTCGCAGCTGGTACATCTAACTTGGCATCAACGTCGGCCGAGAAGCTTCCAGTAAAATAACCATATTTCGAAGGCCACGCGAAACCAATCAACACGTCAATCAACGAGTTGACTTTTCCAACTTCCGGAACACTCTTCATGTCTTGGAGTCGCATCATGTCTTTATCAACAGAATGGACGTTATTGAAGGAGTTTTGCATCTCGGAAGCCGCAAACTGCTGCTCCGATGTCGTCAGAACACCCCAGTCAACGTTCTGGCACTGCACACGAACAGCCGTGTCCACCACTGCAACTCGCGTAAAGTCGATTTTGACAGAGCAAACGGTGGCCTCCTTCAAACCAGTTAGGCCGCTACTCTGGAGTTCCGTGGTGAGATCTGCCGCCCATTCAACGAGATCCGGCTTGAATGTTTGTGAAAAAGAAAGGGGAAGGGTGTCGTCAAAGTTGTCGTCGTCATCCGGGCATAAGTGACATTCAAGATGGGAATTTGATCCACCGCTGTATCGTCAAGAAAGAAAACAAAAATATCAACAAGGGTAAGATGATGCTTCTTCGTGTCATGTAAGCACAGGAGGTGGGGAGAAAGTCTTACCCTTCAGGCCAACCCAAGCGCGTCTCAGAATAACCTGGGAACGCATCCGGAATCACAGCGTCCCATTTCGTGTCCCAAAGGACTTCGTTGGGTCCGTGGATTCGGTTGAACGAAGTCTGTATGGCTGCAGCAAAGTTTTCTTGTTCCGCGGAGGAAAGGGTGTTAAAATCAACACCATGACAAGCGGCTACCGAGTAAGCCTTCCATGTTGCTGCCGTGGCAGAGACACTGTTGACAACGGTCAACGCAAAGACAGAGAGGAATGAAAGAGAGAATGACAACATGATCGTAGACTGAGGTAGAAGCTTGCTTGATCGTTTTGCTCGATTGGAAATTATGAGAAGATGGAGCACCAAACTGACGAAGGATTTCGGATTTTGATGACCACTGACGGGGCTCTTGTCTCAAATAAACATTCTTGTAACCCGCGGGGTTCAGAGATTTCATTGAAACTCTTGACATGGTTGGTCAACAACGAGTCATCAGCAACTGAGAATGATTTTGTTTGGTTGATGGGCTTTTTACGATCTGTTTTGAAACTGAAAAGACGATGTAGCGAAGAAGTAGAGCATGGTACTTTCTGATCCCGCTCCATAGACTTGTAGCTCCACGAAGTGCCACTAGTGGGAGCAGCATAAGGCAGACTCTTTTCCTACACGTTACCATGTTTTCGAACGTGTGTCGTGGAGCTGGAGGACGATTTTGGTTGGACAGCGATAATCCCGGAGGTCCCTGCTGCGCCTGCTGCGAGTCTCAAGGATATCACAATCGTATGTCGATGGTACTACCACGGAGGCGTGCCCTTATCGAACAGAGAAGAAGGTCGTGCGAGTCCAACCACGACATGGGTCTCACTGTCATGCCAAATAGACGTTGGTTGATCGGAGAAAAAGTGCGTGTTCGCATCTGGTGGGTTATTCGGTTCCCATGGGAACAGATCGATTGATATTCGGGAGAAAACATGTTATTGTGACCATGGTAATCGGATCTGCTCTGGTTGTTGATTGGTTGCAATGGTGGGAGTCAAAATTTCGCTGAATCGCCGGTGGTCTGCGTGGCAAGATTAGGGATACTAGCCATGCGTTGGTTACGACGCTTCTGTAGGTTGTTATTTGGGAGAAAACATGTTATTACGACATCCTTGAGGATCCCCATTCTGTTCATCCACGACAGTTAGGCCCAATCAGCGCCTCTTTTGAGGTGTCGCTTGTTCCAAAGCCCATTAGAATAAGGAACGCCTCTCCAAAGTTGTAGCGGGTGAGTCCTTGTTCTGGTTCCTGGTGGTATATTCATTGCACTCTTTGAGTACATGGAATGGACTGTTGATTTGGCCCACAACCTCCTGATCGGGACTACTCGTCTGGGTGGTGGCGAGAAGCTCTGTATTTGTGTTATCATGTTGACGGTTGCTTTGCTCAATACCCGGAAAAGGCGAAGAGGGACTATTCTCCACGGCATGGTTTACTGTTTCGTCCTCCTGGTCTCCTTTGTTGTGAGTATTTTGGGTGAGGAGATTGCCGTTGCTGCTAGTCCAACTTGTCGTGGGACTATCCAGGACATAGACCCCCGCTGGAATGTTCTTCATGTCACCATTTCCTACTGCACTGGGGTTATCATCATTTTTCCTTACCAGGATACTTTTCCCGGGACGAGATAGAGGGATTGTTGGTTGTATTGATTCCTCTTTGTGCTTGCTGCTACAAAGCGACAAGGAGCTCATTTCTTGGTTCATCAATCCCGAGCTCGGGAAACTCTGGCGACGACGCATCGAACTGGTGCCGAGCTTTGACTGGTCGGGACCATTGTCAAAGCCATCATCATTTATGGATCCTCGCAAAAACGATGAGGTGTTTTGATACAACTCTCTGCTACTGAGACGTCCCCATAGGTCCACTCTGCCACTAACGTCCGTTTCGCTGGCTGTTCTAGACGTGCTGCGGCGAATTTCCATTTTGGAGGGCGGCCGAAACTCGAGATCGCTCGAGTTCCGACGGGCAAATACTTGAACTCCTCGTGTATGGACATTGCGGAAGGGTGTATTGTTGGTACTGACGGAAATTGCATCGTCATCGTCGTCTTCATCTTCCATAGAAGGAGCCAAGAGTTCAATCGTGGCTGCTGCCAAATAAAACCAATGGGCCAAGACCATGATGGCCGGTGCCATGGCGCCCGCTAGTCGAATGGTACCGAAACGACGACGACCTTTCCCGTCGTGGTCGTTCTTCCCGCGTCGTCCAAAGTCATCGTGAAACGTTTGGAACGACACTTGGAACGTGACAATCATGACGAACGATTTCCCAATCCACGCGTCTCGTGTTCGTTGGCGCCCCAAGACCAAGTGGAGAGCCTCTGTGGATTTCCTCCTCAGTCTGTACCACCTCTGGGACACGTGGCACCATCGTCCCCGTTACGAATCCTCGTCGACGAATCCTTGTATCGACCCGCCGAGGAAGACTCTAGTGCCAAAACCAAAATTTTGTACGGTGGTGGGGGGCATCCCAGGATCGGATGCTTGATCGACGCCGACATTCTGTTGAAAGTGGAGGGTACGGAGCTTGTGAATGTTACTAAACTGTCGGATTCAACGTCCAGTCATACCGATTCCGACGATTCTACTACTAGTAGTAGTAGCACATCCCGACACATGTCACCGTCTGCCATTCCTACAAGGACCAAGCGCATCAAACCATTCTTTCCATTACCTCCGCCTTCGATGGAGCAAGTCCACGCCATTTTGTCCCATCCCGATCAACCCAATCCGCTCCAACCTATCCCTTTCACCTTTGTCGGTCGAGTCAATGGCATTCGACGCATGGCTCGACGATTGGTCTTTTGCGACATTGCTCCGATCGATTACGTGGGAACCGGCACCAAGGTGGACGCCCAAGATTTGCCGTGGACGTCGGGGCGGGACGGAGCCGCCATGGCGGCTCAATTGATTGCCGGTAAAACCTTTTGTCGTGCCCGGGGGGACGGACCCGGCGCCGCGGCCTTGCGAGCCTTGCGGGTCGGACAGGTCCTGTGCGTCGAGGGAAAGACCAACGTGGGCAATCGAGAATCCCTCCAACATTGGCGGGACAAACGCTCCCTCGACGTCGTCGTATTCGACTTTCGCATTTTGGAAGAACCTCCCGAATCGTCCTCTTCATCCTCCTCAAGCATCCGCCAGCGAGGAAAACAAGCGTCCCGTGAAAAGGATACCCCCAAAGCTTCTTCAGCGCCGTTGGTGGTCAAAACCCCTCCGGATCCAGAAACGTGTCTCAAGCTGACGGATGTTTTCACGAAAGTCAATGGGGATTCCATGATGATTGAACTGGTGGATGACGAACCTTCCATTCAAAGATTTTCCAAGAGTTTGGACCAGTTGCTGGATCTTCACGCGACAGATAGTACCCATTCGTCCTGTCCCATTTTCACGGGCATTGATTGTGAGTGGAAGCCCAAGTTTCTCTTGGCATCGCCAGGAGAGATTCAACCCGTTCTACTTTTGCAAATTAGTCTGCAACGACTGAACAAGGTGTACCTCGTCGATTTGCCGACCTTACTGCGACCCTGTCTTGGACGAAACGAACCACTCAACCCATTGGAAGCCACGACTTCTCACGCGCTTTCCAAGTGGTTGTCTTCCCAAAACTTTCTCAAAGTCGGCTTTCAAATCGCTACCGATTTGGAACGACTCGCTGGTAGCTATCCTCACATTCCCGCCTTTCGAACCATTCAGGCCGTGGCCGAGGTGGGATCCATGGCCAAAATGGCCATTCAAATTAGTAGTCGGAGCAATGCGGCACGGCAAATGACGGAATCTTTATCCAAACTCACCCTGCATCTGTTGGGAAAATCCATCCACAAGGAGCAGCAAATTTCGGATTGGTCCCTTCGACCTCTGACGCAAGAACAATTGGACTATGCGGCATTGGATGCTGCCACTCCTCCTGAGCTATTATCAAAAGCTATGGATTTAGTCGAGGCCACCTGGGGGATGGACACATCATCAGTGCCGACGCTAGGTCGATACGAAGGCGACACAGCCTTTGCTCGTGCGATCACGTCGACGAGATTTTCGTTTCTCGAGGTACCCAGTCCTGGCTTAGTTCGACGACTCAAGGCCAAGAAACTCGTGTCCCAGGAATGGATTGTGGGCCAATCGTGGGTGACGGGGCAGATGGCACCAGCTCTTCCTACCCTCTCGGATGTGACAGACGGCGAACCGTACGTGGATCTGCATGGTACATTGCGAGTGCCAACGATGAAGTTGCGTGTGGAGGATGATGACCATTTAAAAAGAATCACTGGATTATCCACGGGAAGATCCAAGGATCAATGCCTCCGTTCCTTGTTTTCAGACGAGGACTCTCCGTTATTCCCCAAAGGGTGTGTCTTGGAATATTATCCACGTTCGGGCTACGTCGAGTTGGAGAACGCGATGGCACTCTTTGTGAACTCACCCCTACGACCCGGAGAAACTCCCTCCAGTCAACGACGACGAGGGGGAGGTGCAAGGTATTGCAATCGATGGTTGCAAGAGGGTAGATTCTTGACGTGGTTTCTTCGCCGCCAGGATTGGCAAGACGGCACCTCGCGTTTGGCGCACAAACTGGTGGGGTCATCAGGAGGAGTTGGTGATGGCGATGAGGAGAATCCGTCGGCAACCACGGTGGTACTGTTTATTCGCGACGGAACCCATGATTTCATTTGTTGCGGTCCGTGTCGTGTTATGATTGTGGACGATGATTCCTCGGAACCAGACGAAGGCGGCGGCGAGGGCGGCAGATCTATGCTCGAATTTCAACTGGAACTCCTCTATTGGGAAAAGCTACATCAAGACCTACCCTATTTCCGGGAAATGGCTCTGGAACCATCATGGTAAAGCCGAGTAGAAAAGGACAAAAGCATGAGGTGGCACTTATTTCCTGGGATATGATGATGAGAATCTAGAGAGAAGAGTCAAATTGTTGTGAAGAAGCCGCACGACGAAACCCGCTGGAACATCCTATCCGCCTTCTTTCGTATATTCCAACGAAGAATCATTGCTCAAAAGCAAGCGTAGTGAAGGCCATGTCGAGGAACCTTGGATGTTTTTGGTAAGGCAAGTTGAATGATATCGAAATTACAAATTTCCACATCGACTTCCGGCGCATCGGGATCTTGCCACACATCTTGTTGTTCTTCGACGGGAGCCGAAAACAAGCAGGTGTTGGATATTTGCGGAACAGTTCTTGAGCTGGTCGTTGCGACATTTTTCGTCATGAAAGTATCAGAGACAAGCATGCCCATGGTAAGTTGTCGCATGCTTGATGCCGCATCGGCTTGTCGAAAATCATTTGTCGGCATGGTGGTCGTGCTTCTCTGTACTTTTGTTGTTGCAGAGCTCAATCACTGGCTCTTGTCATGGATCGTATTCCAGGCTTTCGTTTTCTCTTTCACAATGGTATGAAGAAACGGCAGATAGTTAGCTAGCTTCCTGTGAAGAGAGTTTGAAATGTTGTGATGATGGAGAGGTCTTCAAGTCTGCGTCATCGCGGCAAAAGCTCCACGTGGAATTTGGATTGATGTTCGTCTGGCCTACGGCCGTCTAGACTACTCAAGTATTTCGAAGTACTTGTACTTTGGAAGTAGACTTCAAAGCTAAGAAGAGAGGAAAAGGAATATTGGCCCTACTCATTATTCGTTATTTCTTCTAGATGATAATAATAATAACACAATGATTACTCGTTAACGGCAAAATGCCAACTAGTGCCTATAAAGGCTTGAAAGCGCACAGGGTCGTTTGTACCGCAAATCAAAAAAAAAAGTCTATTGGGTACGAGCCGTACCACCAACTTCGAACCCTCCAAATGACCAAGCTGTAAGCTGTTGCTTTGCTAGGAGGCATTGCGAACTCGGAGGCATCTTGAAATTGAGCAGTCTCTCGTGTGGAACAAGAAACAGGAACCTGACTGTATCAAAATTGATTGACTCCGCTTCGCGTTGACTCAGCGATTCCAACATAACAAGCAGTTTGGAAACACTTCCAGAGTGAGTGGCAGCCTCCGATGCATTCCAGGCCACCAAGTGGAGATGTCGATCTCCATCCTTGTATATATACAAACCGTCATATTCAGGGTGATTCCATTTTTCGGGGAGGACCAGCAATTGTTCATCATCAGCTATACCATGGCGTAGGAACTCTTCAAGGCGAACAGTCTTTGTTATCGTCCAAGTTGACTCCAAAGAGCCCACGGTGAGAGTGAGCGAATTATTCTTCTGAAGTTGCGTGATAATGTCCCATTCAAAAACAAACCCATGGACAGAAGGATTATTTTGCACCCAGTGGCTAGAATACATCGCTCGAATTGCCTCTAAACCAACCGTTTCCGATATTTTCTCCATCATGAACGAGCTCGAGATTTTGAAGAGGCCCAGCCGATCAGAATTGTTAGATGGATACATTGCAAAAACGTGGTTCACTGCAGTCATTCCACGCACTCCAGCCAACCCATTTTGAATCAATTGGACATTATTCACCTTCCAGAGGTGGATTTCTATGTCTTCCAATGCATCTTTCAAGCTCATCCCAAACATCCACCTTGCAGAACACCCGCAGAAGTACTTTTTGATCGTGCAAGCCTGTTCAAAGTCAATTGTGGCCGAAGGCAAAGAGCGATTTTGGGGTATTCCGGCCATAACCTCATCTACAAATGCTCGCTTCATTCCGTCATCAAAGGTAGCTGCGTATTCATTTATTTCGGTCTCTGTCCATGAGTAAAGAGATAGGTACTTCATATTCACAGCGTGTAGATGTTCTCGTGGCACGACCAGCTGTTGACTCGAAATCCAGATCATATGGCAGTGCTTATACAAGCTTGAATCGAAGCCAAACGATCTCCAACTCTTGCCGGCCATTTCTTTGTTGTCATGTGTAACTCCATCGACCACACATATTTCTATCTTTTCTTCATTATCGTAGACATGCGCGAACGGGTCATCACGAGCATTGATTTTCTTGAAAGTGAGTTTGCCATCCTCTCCACGGCTAATAACACGCACCACCCAAAAGCCAAGTTTCATGAAGTGACACCAGAGCGCTTTCTCGCCCGTACGTAGGACTCGCTGTGTGAGCCAAAACCAGACGGCAGTAGATTTTCCAGCACCAGGAGGGCCCTCCAAAAGACAACTCGCAGCTTCGAGCTCCGCCCATAGCGTTGCGTGTTGAGCTCTTGTCATGAAGCGAATAGTAGGTTCCGCTCTCAAGCCCGATTCTTCCACGTGTTGCACAGTAACAACCGTTCCGGAGGCAGGTAGCATCTCCATCACTCGTCGCTCAATAATACCCCTGCGTTTCAAGCACGACGCCACGGTAATAGTGAACAACCTCGCTTTGAGAGTCGAGCGCAATGGCCAAATCGGTTAGCTCGTTGGAACGCTGAAAGTTGTCTCGATCCTGCTGAATCAGCGCCCCAGCCTGAAGGTGGCCAAGTTCGGATTTTTGCCGATGGCTCGCTCGGCCCCGCTCGTATTGATTCAAGCGTTCTCCGTGTTGGGTGTTAGTTTCAAAAGGCAGCAATATGATTGGGTTAGAAATGTCGTTTCACAAAAAATCACTTAGGAAACAAATGTCGTTACAAGTGTCTTACCGTGTCCCGGGAACCCATCGAATCACGGACAAAAAACATGGAGGGAAGATTCCATCAGCCGATCCGGTCGGTCCTTCACGGTCGCCCATGGCATGGCCAAGTTGACCATTGCGACAAGTCCTCTTCTGACCATCTCATGACCCTTTTGAGCATGGTCAGAAGCCTGGAAAAGAGGATACACTTCAATAAGTTAGAATAACAAATAGAGATCATGAGTTCTGCAGCACAATTCACAGCGGCCAAGGCCATGGGGCCACAGTCGCAACGATACGGAAATCAGTACTCTCGTTGGCCAAAGAAGAGTTGGAAGAAGCGTTCAGGTTGGAGAAAGATGGACCTTTCGGTCATCTTTGAGTCCGACATCGACTGCCCCATCTGCAGGGCCAAGGCAAGAGGAATGGCCATCCCTCATCGCCCTCACCACCCCAGATGCAGCAAAAACACAACAACAAGGGGCAAGGGAATGAACGATGGAAGAGGAGCAGAGGTGGTGGCCTCAGAAAAGGCCCAGGCTGTCCATGCAGCAGCAATTCGCAAACCACTTACCAGTGGTGAGAAACTGTCCGCCTCCAATGTTACGAAGGAGGCAGTGGACGTTTTCATGCGACCTCGTCCCAATTGCACGTCGAAAAACGCAAAGAGAGGGGCTGAAAATGAAAACACAGAATCTACTAGTGTGACTTTGGCAACGGAAAGTTCTACCGTTGGTGGCGAGGAAGGCGCGTATGTTCCAACAGCCGAAGATTTCAAGTTTGAGGTAATTATGCGTGTGACAGCAGTACCTACGGAGGTGCATGTCCCACGTGCTGTGCATGCGTTGGCGAGTTATGTGACCGACACGTGCCTTGGTTCTAAGCGTTGTGTTGAGAATTTGAAACCTTTCTTCACTAATATTACCGTTAATGTACCCCCCATTGCCGACAACACGAGTGCTTTGTACGACTCGATTGTGGGACAGGAACTCCTGGTTGCTGATTGGGAGCTGTTTTTCCCCAGTAACCACTTGCGTTGTCCTCGTTGCCGGGGTAATCTCCAGCGTACGCGATCGAACTTTTCAAAAAACAAGTCCCTTTTCCCCATTTTCGCCATGTCTGGTCCCCCAAAGTATGCAATACTTATGGGATACAAGTGTGCCGGGTGCTCGGCTGCCTTCTATGCAAATGATGGAGAATTGCTCGCACGACTGCCTCCCTACATGGCTATGTGTTACCCAGTGGAACCCAAGTATGCTAGAGGAACATCGCATCTAGCTGAAGATGCTACGAGGATAATGGAAGCATCAATGGTAACCTATGGCAATGGGGATTACATCAGTCGGATGCTATATGAAGGAATCAACACATGCTATGAAGACAAGACAATGAGGTACTATTCTTATTGTGCTGCTACAGGAAAAGAATCAGAAGACTACGTGCAAAAGGATGGTGAGTTTCTGGTTCGCTACCCACCTTTAGGCGAGACAATCCGCCAGCTATATGATGATGGAGCAAGCTCCGAATGGCAACCCTGGATGGTGTCTGACAATGAGAGAAACACAAGAGAGATTCAAGGGGTTAGATGCCAGCACATGTTTGCTCACGACCACACCCACCAGGTAGTGAAAAATTATCCAAGACGCCTCAATGCAGCTGCAATGTGGACCATGGCAACAGAGGCAGGAGAAATTGCTTGTGCAGTGTTAGTGCACGACACATCAGCACTCGAGTTTGCACATGCTGCGGAACAAGTGCTGAGACGTACCGGGTTTTGCCCCAAGGCCATGTACTCTGACACATGGCCTTGTGGCAAGGATTTTTGGTTGTTGTTGGTTGATGACTTGGAGGGCCGTCTTGGCCTTTTCCATTTCATACAGAGGATAACCAAGACGCTCAGACAACGGCACATTGACTTTGGGATAGCCATGAAGGATTTGTTGGATGCGATCTACAAGTACCATCCTGAAGACTTGGAGAAACTTGTTGGTTCTTTGAAAAATGGAACCATGTCAAGCTCCAAGAAACAATACACAGACGAAGAGATCAGTGAAATGATGGGAACCAAGACCTTTCGACAGAGGTACTCAAAGAACTTACGGAAGATTATTCGGGGTGGCGATACGATTGTCCTCAAGTTGGAGGAGTGGAAGTGCAAATACAAGTGCACTTCCACTCCTGGCAAGCCACCAGCACGAGGCCGATTGGATCCACACTCCAATCAACCTCTTTTTACGGCCGAAACACATCAAGCACTGGAAAACTGTAAAGAGAAGGCAAAGTTCCTTGCTGATCCCTTGCCCGTGGAGAAAATGTATCGTGAGATACCTCCATCACCAAGATCAAGCAACCAGCTAGTGGAGTACGTACCTTTGAGAGGAGAGAGTAAGCTCGAGAGCTTTCATGATAATTTGACGCATTTTGCCAACTGTGGCATGCGAGAAAGTCTCGCAGATGCTTTGAATTTGGCAGGCACGGCCCAGTATAACAGGGCAATTCGTCACAAGATGAGAATCATGACGAAGTCTCAAGAAGAACGTGCAGGATGGGAAATGGTGGTGAGTTTTGGTAACGCATGCAAAACAAACATGATCAATATACTTGCCTCGATGTCTGGAGCTTCTCGCCCTCCCTTTCCAGAGGTTGAGAAGCTTCCAGAAGATACAGGAGAACGGTTTTTCTCCGAGTACCTGGAAACGAGAAAAGAAATCACGCAACAAGTTCCAAAGCATCCACTCAACGATCGATGCCAGTGCCGAAAAAGGTGCGAGCAACAAGAAGAGGTTGCCGCATGACACGTCCATTCCATTGTTGGGTTTGGCAGAGGAGGAGTCAGAGGTCGAAGATGAAATCCAACAACAGGACAGCGAGGAGAATCCAGCCAAAATACAACAACCACAGACACAGCCAGAAACACAACAACAGACACGGCAAGAAACACAACAACAGACACAACAACAAGAAACAGCACAAGCACAGGCAATCAGTAGCAATAAGAGAAAGGAAAGAGAGGGAGAAGAAAAAGAGAGCGACGATTTGGATGAGAACAACACCAGCAACAAAAAGCAAAAGGTTACAAACAACAGCGAAGCCTTACCAACAACAACGATGGCAGCAACAAATCAATCAGCAGCGACAGTGCAGGATCAACAACAACAACACAAAGAGCCTCAAAATGCAGCAAACAGCACACCTGCAATGGCAACAACAGCAAATGGGTTGGTGGTACTGCAATCGGCAACAACAACAACGACAACAAGACAGAAAAACCAACCTGTCAACCCGTACAAGCAAAATCAGCAACGGCCAACAACACTCCCCGATCAACAGCAATACCCCTTTGCATTCCACTGCAATCCCCATGGCTGGGGTGGTCTTCAATCCGTCCCGAGATGCATGCCCACCTTTCCTCCCTTCGGACCACCACGTCGTGTCCAAACCCAGTTCTGTTGCGTCAAGTACATGAAGTACTGCGTAGAACGAGGGAAAGGACGTCCACCCCATGACCGACGCTGCCCCAAACGAGCCTTGAACAAGGCACCATCTTCATTCTCTTGATTGACCTGAATACCTGCATGACAAACAACAAAAAGAAAAATTCGTAGTGAGTAACATTGTAGCAAAAAAAATTATGACAAGATCTTGTGCAAGGTGCAAGCAGTTCCGATTGTGATGCGAAGCACAGACTGGATACGCCTCATCACATGCTACGTAGAACCACGTGAAAGGTCATCGGATGGTTGGGAGGATTGTACCAGTGTAGAATGTCGTTTCAATAACAAAAAGGTGCTGAAACGACATGAAGGGCTTAATCGTTTTGGAGGGGAAGTGCCTTCTCCCCTCTGAGGGAAGTTTGGAGCTTCCTAGAGCATTTCATACGTCAGAGGAAACAAACGTGAGACTGCGAGCAATACGCGGATCGGTTTCATGAAGGAATCTGACTTACAGAATCTCCTTCTTCTCTCCTTCTCTCTCCCCCTCCTCTCCCCCTCTCCTCTGCCTTCTCCCCCCCCTATTTTCGTGTGTAAGATAGGCGGATGAAACGGCAACAAGCACTTCCGCATCGTCTGGGGCAATCAGGCTAACCTGCTCTGCGATCTCGAGCGCTTCTTCGGCATCACCCTCAATTGTCAGCAAATTAATCAGGTCGATATAGTAGTTTGAATTATCGGGATCAAGCGCGATCGCTTTACGATAAGAATCGATCGCTTTTTCCGTATCGCCATCTCGATTGTAAAGAGCGGCGCTAAAGGCAAATGACTCGGCCGAGCGGGTTGGCTCAGGCGTGACCGTAGGGACAATCACGTCAACCACCTGCTCAACGTTAGAAAACAAATACATCCCAGCCCCGGCCGCGAAAAAGACCAAGATGAGCGTCATACAGCTAGGCCCCCCGCGTCTCGGATAGGGGGATGGAGAGAGATTAATAATCATAGGGCAATTTTAACCCGATTCGGTTGTTTTTTGATTAGGGGGGCTTAAGTAACGGCGCATTGCCACCCAATTGTAAGCTTTTCGCCCCCCGAAACAATTTCGCTACAATCGGTTCAATGTTGAACGCATCCCACACCAGCCCGCTCATCGACTGGATGAGCCAATTTATAACTCAAAAGCGGCTCCAGTTAATCGATCAAATCCTCGTTAATCGTACCCGTCACTTTACGGCCGTGCTTGAAAACATCTACCAGCCCCACAACGCCAGCGCCGTTCTGCGCTCGTGTGACATCTTTGGCATTCAAGACGTTCACATTATCGAAGACAAAAACGAGTACCAAATTAATCCTGAAGTGGCGATGGGTGCCTCACGCTGGCTCACCCTCCATCGCTACGGAGAATGGGCCGAAGACGGCACACCGATCCCCCATGCCCCCGGTGAACCAAGTGGGACCCAGAGCTGTATTTCCCGGCTCAAAGCGGATGGCTATACGGTTGTGGCGACTTCGCTCCGGCCGGGTGCGACTTCGCTCTATGACGTACCGATCGACCGGCCGCTGGCCCTCTGCTTTGGCACCGAGGAGACTGGCCTCTCTGAAGAAGCCCATGATCTCGCAGACCATTTCATGACCATCCCGATGTACGGCTTTACCCAAAGCCTTAACATCTCTGTCAGCGCAGCCCTCAGCTTTCAGGAACTTACTCATCGGCTGCGGACAAGCGATGTGCCGTGGGAACTGAGCACAGCGGATGCGCACGAAGTTAAGCTCGACTGGATCGTCAAATCGGCCACGCGCGGAAACGCGCTGGTGCGCCAGTTCTGCCGAGACAACAACCTCGAAATCCCTGACATCTACCTCGATCCCCCAGAGGAAGAAACACCAGAAGACGCCAGCAACCTTTAAGTTTAAATTCAACACTTACCCTACGTTCATCGACTTTTGCAGGGGGCGATATAAAATTGGCAGAATGCTGTCATTTTTCGGGAAGAGGCAACTAATACGACAGCTCAGCCTAATCGGGATCATCTGGCTGAGCTTCTGGCTTGCCCTACACCAAATCGACGATTTTAGTTTTTGGATCGACGAAGCCTTAACACCGCTAAGATCTGGCTATTCGATTCCCGAAATCTTGAGCAACCGGATCACAATCCAAGGGGAGCCAACACAAGACACCCACCTCCCCGTTTACTACCTCCTCATCCACTTTACAAGACAGATTTTTGGCGATAGCGATTTTGCGTTTCGCTTTCCGTCCGCTTTATTCGCGGTACTTTCAGTCCCCCTGATGTTTCAGCTTGGAACGCGGCTGACCGGCCGCCAGACGGCCGGCATTTTGGCCGGGCTGCTGGCAGCCATCAATCCGCTTCTGCTTTGGTACGCCCAAGAAGCACGTATGTACACCTTGCTCAACGTCGAGGGGCTACTTCTGCTTTTGGTTGTGCTCTTGGCCGTCAAGCAAGCCGAAGAGAACGCTTCTCCGGCCGAAATCTGGCGTTGGTTTGGGATTTATCTATTTTTAGCCCTGATCGCCATTGGGACCCATATCGCAGCGGTGTTTTACATTGCGGGTCATGGATTCATTTGGGGGTATCTGCTCTGGCGACACACTCGATTGGGCCGTTGGCTCGTGATCGGAGGCGTTGCGGGCGCACTGGCCGTTATCCCGCTTTTGCCCCCCCCCTAATTCCGCGCCTATTTACCCCGGCCGAAAGAGGCTTTAAATTTGTCCCCTTTGACACCATCTTTAACGACCTTGTCCGAGGATATGGAATGGGTGTTACCCCGGCCAATCTCCCGTGGCTCTTTTCAACACTTTGGTGGGGATTTTTGATTGTCGTCTTAGCCGGATTGGTGCTGCTCTGGCAAAAACGAAGCCCGATCCTAGCGGCTCTGCTTGGCCTCTCCCTGTTTTTCCCGGCCGTTGGCATTTTCTTCGCATCGATGATTAAGCCGATGTATCAAGGGATCCGGCACATCATGCTGGGCAATATCGGCTATATCTTGCTGGTCGTGGCCGCTATCATGCTGGGTTGGGAACTTACATCCCATCAAAAAAGAAATCTCAGCTGGGCCAAGCCAATTGAGCTTTTGGCGATTTTAGTCCCGCTGGCTGCCTCAATTAGTTCGCTCGTGACCCGCTACAACAACCCGGTTGTGGCCAAAGACGACATCCGCAGCCTGGTACGGTTTATCGAACGAACGGCTGGTGAAAATGATGTGGTTGTCTACAGCGATGCGATTGTGATGCTGGGGCACGATCATTATCAGACCCGGCCGGAGCTGACGTTTACCACCCTGCCCGTTTATCCAACCCTCTATTTGGCCGACACCGAAACCGCCCTGCAAACGCTGAGCGAAACCTATGATCGCATTTGGTATGTCCCAGCGATTGCGGCCGATGAGCGAGATGAAGCGCGTGAAGTGCGTCAGTGGCTGGCAAACTCCTCAAAGAGCCAGGCGAGAAACGGACCAGCCTTGCCCGCTCCGTCCAGCTTTTGCCGCTCAGAGTCGAGACTCTGGGTGAGCTTATTGTGTATCATCGAAGCGACCATCTTGGAAGCCGGTTTCAATTTTTTTATCCCTCCAGTCGGCATCGTCCCTGACGTAGTGCATTAGGCGATGGACGACATTCTCCAAGTCCACCTTTCCCTCGAAGCACCTTGACACGTAATCCAACGATTCTATCTTGCCCAAAGTGGCATCGATGGCTTCCTTGCCCTCCAGTGCCCCCGAAGAGTTCAATCCTTCCAAGCAATTGTTCTGGGGACACTTCTAGACCGAGCACATAAACGGCTTCCTTGAGTTCAGACAGAGTCGACATGGGCATGTAGAGTCGCACGTGATGCTCTGGCCCTTCCTCATCGTTTCAAACCAACCCGAGTTGGGGTAAGAGAAGGCAACCATTCGGGTGTTCCCCATGTCAGGAGGTCCGTCGTAGAGGTAGAGTCCGCATAGCTGGAACGGAATATCCTTTCCGTGATGTATAAAGTGGGGAAGGGAAGCATCTCTGTCCTTAATTTCCTTCAGAGAATACCACACTTGACCTCCATCACTTTTCGTTCCTTCAAGAAGGATGCAGTGAGAACGCGCCTATAGGGATTTTTCTGCCTGTACTTTTGAAGAAGTAGAGGTAAAAGATCGAGACTCATCTGGTGCAATCTCAAGGCGCAACAGTATTGGTCCGTGGTGCTCGAATCACGTGAAGAGTTTGACGTGGGCCAAAAAAGGAAAGTGGTCCCTGTGTGCGCATTCAGTGTGAGCTTCCCGTCAATAGTGTAGCTTTGAAATTGTCCCAATCTGCGTCGAGCACCTTCTGGAACTCCCCCCACATTGTCTCAAACTCCCCCCACTTGTCTGATTCAACCTTCTCTATCATACGGGCAGGTTCCAAATCAATCATGCAGACTTTTGTAATGCGACCAAGTTGGTTGCGAACAAGTGCAACATTGCGCCATGCCGGATCATCATGCCAGATGCCCCTCCGGTGGAACCTTTCTTTCATCGTCTCTTCCAGCTTGTTCATGACAAAAAGTCGCTCTTCTGCCTCCATCACTGGTATTTTCTCCAAATCAGGCATAAGGATAGCATCGCCCCCACCCCATGTCCCAAATCTTGCCGCTGGTAGCCAGTTGTGGGCGTATACTGCGTTCCAATACGAAACAGATTTCTGTGCTGCAGCTCTTGCATCAAATTGTACGCGTTTGCCATTCTCGTTCAGAGCGTATTGGGACTTGACAAAGTACTTGATCACGCAGAGATTGCCACCTTTACTCATTGCACGAAAGACTCTTCCATGCGACCTGTGGCCGAGTTCTTCCAAGATATACAGTTTCTCAACATCCACTCGTGGCATGCGTCCTTTGTAAAACTCCGCGTCGTGTGGAACGCGTTCGTAGCCCCCTACCATGTCGTCCTCTCCTTTCTTGACAACATAGAGGAAATCGCGTTGATGGGAGGGGACGTACTGCCTCGGGGAGCGGTACATTTCTCCCAACACCCACGCCAAAACTCGCAGTGCCTTTGGAGCGTCTGATATTACCTCTGATGCATATAGTATGCCACGCTTAGTCGTAGTGTCACCATCAGATTCTTGATCCTCGTCTCCGTCTTGTTCCGTTTGATCACAGTCGCAATATGGCTTGGGTGACGTCGGAGGAGAGTTGCGAGGTCCCAAGGTGCCGCTCCTTGCCTTACGGGGCGTACGATATTGCGACGCTTCTACGACCGACGAGCCCTCCTCAATTTTATTATCAGACATACCAAGGTTTTCCAGCTTTTTTGTGATTTCAGACTCTTCCAATGATTCGTCCGCACGAATTTCATACTCCTCGGAGGGCAACCAACGAAAGAATCGCCATGATGAGTACGTAGAAAGAATGCCGTACACGTTCTTCACTCCATACATGGTACGAAGTGGTATCATCTGAGATAACACCTGCGTGACAACCTTCGGATGGGTCATAGGATCTGGATCCGGAGGTTGAGCATATCTTCTATATGGTTGTTTGACTTCCATTGTGCCACAAAGGTCGTCGTTGTCGTCCCGGAGAAAGCCAATATCCACTTTCAGTCCGTTCAAGGCCGCTTCTGTGTCTGTTGTTAGGCCATAATTGCAGCTTTCAATCACGTCAGTAACCAAAGTCTCCAAATGAGCCTGCACCTGATTTTCGCGGCTGTAGTGGATTTCTCCCTTCCTCCGAGGTAAATGGAGACGACGATACAGCGGCTTGGTGTACTCTTGCACTTGCAACAATTTTAATTCCGCCATGGGGAACTCTTCAAGATCTTCAAGGATGTGGGGCACACCCGAGCTGCCCGATTGGATGGCTCGAAACACCAAGTTGTACAGCGTCGACGGTTGCTGCTGTTTATCCACCTCCCGAATCACAGAAGCCATCGTGAGAGCGCTAGTCAAGGGCTTATCAAGCTTGGCATACCGGACCAGGTAACCCAAACGCCTCTCGATGATAAGGGGGGAGAGCTGTTCAGGCTTTTTGTCTGCAATATAATCTTCCACGTCCGTGTCCTTTACAGCCATCAAGTCTTCCCAACGAGTGACTTTCCACGACGAGAACATGGCCTCAAGATCAGTCCTCAAGGCGGATGCATTGTCATCAGGAGCTGCCAGCAATGAAGCCATGGTTTCTACCACTGCAGCCATATCGGGAGATCTCCTGACAGGGGTGACGGGCGTCGCATCTGTTTCCTCCATCGTGTCAGGCATGTTTGATTTACTGGCAGGGTCTGACATGGTCAAATGAACTAATAATATTTCAGCAACAACAACACAACAACAAAACAAAAGACTTGAGACTGTTAATCGTCATGCACAAGAAAGAAGTGACTATTGGTTGTGTTCGACTGAGTTCAAAGAACGGAGTCGGGTAAGCCGGCAGGCTAAAGGGGGTCTGGGGGTGGGAAAACAACAAAGACTCCGGACATACCTCTGCTAGAAACACTATACAATTTCAGTAGGACGTACCCCCTAGCGGAAGGGTGAGTCCTGGTCGAACGGCCTCAGGCCGTTCCTTACGGCAAACCAAACCAAACCTGTGAAGACCTTTCCAGGATTTGTTTGGAAAAAGGCGCGATTATTTGCCGTCCTTACACTCAACCAAACCAAAGTCAGAGAGTTGACAACTCTCTGACTTTCTCTTCTGATTATCGTTCCAGCGGTCGCGAGCCTTATAGAAGGCTAGAGTTCCATAGTCTTCCATCATTTGATCCCAATGGTTGTCTATGTGACCCTTGCAATGTTCGCGAAATTCGTCGTAGCATGATGTACAAGCTTTCTGTAAGGCCATCACCATTTCGTTTTCAGAGGCAGCGTTGGATGCCTTGCCACTAAGATGCAGTAACGCTTGTTGTTGTAGGTCATGCGAGCGCCTCATGTTCGCAAATACATCACGGGTTTTGTGCCGAATAGTTTTTCTGGAAGGGGACATCGCCTGTTCTTCAACATTCTCATCGTCATCACCTTCTCTCCCCGTGGCCCCTTGTTTAGAGAGCGCAAGTCCAATCTGAGAGACACTCTTGTTGCTGAATTTGGCGACCACGTCTTTGATGATGATCCTACGACACTCTTTGACGGTGTCTTGATCAAAAACGCCGAAATTCACGAACATATTCTCGTATACATTTCCCAATAGAGGATTAGCACAAACAGCTTTTATTCCATCTTCGTCATGATGGAATAAGTAATGCTTGTACTCTGCGATAATCCGGCGAATTAGGCGGCGTGGTCCAGCCTCTAAATCCTTGTAGAGAAATCGGATCGCGCAGTCTGTCTAGATCGTCCATGGTATCACAAGCGTCCCATTGAGTCTCGGCTCCACTAGACACATTCAAGCAGGAGACACCACCATACTCTTTACTGTCACTGCGCATAGTTGTTGCTTGAAAATAAGCGCAATAGATTTCAAGCAGGGCCGCGGAACTTGCTCCTGGTTCATCAGATTGTAAAGACATGGACACTTGTTTCAAGGGAGCAAGGATTCCCTCGTTCTGAGCAAGTAACTTCCATTCCTTTTCCTCTGGATATAGCTTTTTGAACTTTGGGTCGCTCCGGAAAGCAGTCAGAGTAGAGTAGTTATCCATGACAAATTTGCATCGTAGCAAGGCTTGAATTGTTAGGATAAGTCCTGCAACTCGAGTGTCATTTGGGAGTGGAATAGAAACAATCTTCATTCCCATCGCAATACAGGCCTCTCGAAACTTTCTCATTCGCTTTGGAGATTTTTTGCTGGTCAACCACGACGCAAATTGTTTGAAGATTTGCCATAGCTCAAGAAACTCTGTGTTAGAATCCATGAGCTGGCGATTGTGGTAGCGTTGAACTAACCCCGTGGCGTGCTTTAGCACAAGTTCAGCCTTGTGCATATCACACTTTCCAGTCTTATCCTTTTGGCCCACTATGTACTTGCCCGCCAACACAGTGGCCGTCGTGTTGTCATTCACAGAGGCCGACAGATCTCCTGTAGTGATGCCAACGCCAAGAAGGAGAACATCAGTTAGGTTTGCCACGTCCGTTGCTGCGTGTCCTTTGCATTCTGCAAGACCAATGGGGATGCGATAGACCTCGCAGTTGTGAGGGTCTATGAACATTATTGTAACCCCAAGGACGTCATGGTCCCTCGCTTGCCAAATATCATGGCACACGGAGATAAAAGGAACCTTCTGGTAGCACAATCGTTCGTATTCAGAGCGACAGGCATTGATAAGGTTCGTCGCCACACCGAAAAAACTTTCGTAGGAAGAGATACGAAGTTTGGAAATTTCCCGCCGGCTCATGATCTCTGCCGGTGTGTCGCGGAGAGCAGCACTGTTGTTGATTGCGTACCGGATGAGATCTCGGAATTCTTTTTTCTCGGCCGTAATTGCCGGTAGTGCACAGTCATTGATGAACCGATACATGAGCTGCCTTAGTTCCGCAGAAGCAGTAGATTTGGATGCATCCTTTATGACCATGGAGCTTAGCGTGCCTTGGCTTTTCATCGGAGAGGGATCATCGGCGTCGTCTTGAATTTGAACATCTTTGTGGTACTTGCCGATATGAGTTGCTATGTTGGATGTTTTGTTAAGCCCACAAAGTAGGATACATTCGTCCAGTGGTTTGTCTTTGTTCGCAAAACAGCGTGGGCAGATGACAACATAACGGACAAGATTTGAGTATTTCTCTTTCATGGCTTTATTCTTGGCTTGGGGAGTCAATGCCGACTTGAGATTCTTCATGTCTCCTATTTTGGTTTTGGTCTTCATGTTGTTTATCAGCTTGAGAATGCCGGGGGTTTGGGGAATATCATCCGAGTTATCGATCAGATATTGTTCAAACACCGGCCAGTCAACATGAAGGATCCAACGCCAGTACGGTGAACAACTAGGATGGCCGAAGAATAATGGATTTGGAGAATCAAGAAGAGGAACAAGAGATTTCTCATTTGCCAAGAAATCATCTTTGGCTTCCACAACTGGTGCAAGCTCTTCCTCAACAATTTTCTTCTCGGCTTCGAGTGCAGAGGGTTTTCGTTTCAATTCGTTGGAACCTGCAGGAGGAGGCTTCTTCTTCTTTTTCTTCTTTGAACTGGAAGTCGTCTTCTTACTGGATGAGGGCCGTGGCTTGTTCTTGTTGGAAGAAGATTTGTTCTTGTTGGAGGAAGGGGGATCCCTCCTGGAAGGATCTTCCAATGTCCAAACGGTATCTTGGACTCCTTCCATTTGATTCGACCTCGTCTCCTTGTATGAGACAAGATAAGAGAGGACAATGGTTTGATTGTTGAAGAGAGGCGAAGCAACCAAGATATGGGTAACGTACCTCTGTGTTGTGATTATCCTCATCTGTTTTCTTGTGTTGATTTGGAATGATAAACACATGATATCATGGTTGTAGTCGTTTCATATGGAGATGAGGAGTGATTTTGTACTATACAGTCTATATATTTGGCTGGAGGTACTTGACTTTAGGACTTAAAGTACGATATGAGAGACTGGTGGGACTCGAGAGAGGGAATATAGTACGATTGAAGGCTGGGGGGGGGGGGGGGGGGGGGGGGATGACGGTAGAGACTATAGTCGGTTGTGAGTGACTATAGGGAATGGACTGAGGGACTGGCAGTCCCTTGAGAGAGAGAGGGGGACTATACTAAGGGAATGCGTAAAGTCGGTGAAGTACAGTACAAAGTAAGGGACTTCGTCGAAAATTGGACTATCGTACTACACAGCCCTGCCCCCAACTTCCCCCCATTTGACTTCATTAACGCCAATCGTAAAGAACGGGTTTTAAGCTTATCGGAGTATCAAATAGCTGTGTCCCATAAATTTTATGGGAGTCAGCCAGATGCTCGAATTTGCTGTCTCCCATGCGAGCGCCTTAACAGAGGCTGTTTTAACCTTAAAACGCAGGTCTCATTTTTGTGACATTCAACACAGCCAAGATCATCGATCCATGTCAACAATGGCACAAGTAACCTATGAATGACCTGTCCAAGGTGAGTCTGTGTCGTCTGTGTTTACTATGTCTCTTATATAATGCTGCTTCTACAATTCATGGATTTCCTCACCACTTTCATTCTCACTCTCGTTGTCTTCTTCCATAGGGGCCGAGGCTTCAATCCGTCTTCTCTTTCTTGTGAACTCCGGCGGCAGACCATGTTTCTCTCTCAAATCCAATACAAGAGGGTGATTTTTCTTTGTTGTGTACTTATATCTGCTGTCCCCTCCATCAGCCGGACGGCACATGAATATCTCCCTGCCTTGAATTGAGTGCAGAATCTCGAAACAGGTATTACCTGCGAATTGTGGTAGCTTATGAATCTTCCAACCATCCTCTCTTTCATCTGTGGAATTCACCAAATGTGTGACAATTCCACATTTGGCACATTGACCGACATTCGAGTACAATCCTTTCATCCCCAATGTTTTCTTCTTCCAACGGTGCTCCAACAAACAAACAGCACACGCCAACCGTTTGTTGCCCTCCAAAGGGATTGGAAAGTGTCCATCTTCACAACTTGGTTGTGAAGGTTGTTGGGTCCGCCGCGCCAAGGCATCAACCTCTTCTGTATCTTCGTAACTGCACATAGCTTGTGCGACACACGTGTAGAAAGCAAGTCTTGAAAGCTTTGTACGCCTTGAACGAATTCTATCCCCAGCGGACATGTTCCAGGCTATGAGAGCATTGAGCAACATAATATCCATGATACCGAGGGCAGTTTTTTTATACCATTTCTTGAAATGGCCATGTGTGGCAAATCCGCCCATTTGTGACCGCATTTGGTCGCCACGGTCAATCCCCCCCATGTTGTCTTGGTATCGTATCAATGCTTGGGGGCACCTGAAGTCTTTCTTCGTTTGACCAACTTGGCGTTGTAGTTGCCCTGTCCCAACATTCTCGTAACTTGAAACAAAATTAACCACCTTAGAGTCTACCCATTGCCCGATTAGGATTCCGTTCACTTCATCATGTCCCAGTTTCATCGTTCCACGATTGGTCTTTGTTTTTTTCAAATCCATGAGAACCTTGTTCCATCCAACACGGTTTACACGAACAGTACCAGTAGCAAGGACTTTCAGTCGATCTCGCAAGATCACCAGGAGTTGTGGAGCGGCATACCTATTATCCATGGATAAGTGGCGGAATCCACGGGTTTCGTTGTTCAATTCCAGCGCGTAACACGCATTCACAACAGCCTTCATTGTTGTAGGAAGACGTCGTGCCTCGTGTCGGATGTATGAATTAGTAGCATTCTTTCCCTGATATACGTCCAAATGCAAGATTGCATAGCTAGTGGACGAAGCCAGGATGAAGAAATCAACGCGGAACTTGGCTGGTTTGTCCTTGTTGTACTGCCTGACCGGGCAGTACCTCGAACGGCATCCAATACCTCCTTCGTCGAATGCCAAATCTTGTGGAATTTGGAAAGATCGTCTTGACGCAGAATTTACAGCCTGGATGAGTCTTCGCAGTTGGTAACATTTGTCACCTCCCCGTCCAGCTTCTTTCGATTCGGGGTGGAATGCTCCTCTGATTTGTCGGAATCGAGCAAGGCGCATGTATTTTGATGCCCAACCAGCACTATCTGCAATTTCCATTGTTGGAATTGCAGTTCCCAGGCTGTACATCATGTTGGAGTTGGAAAAGTAAGCTGCGTAACCACCACCATCAACGGGTCTCAAGGACATCATCAAGATGATACCAAGAAACCGAGTCATTTCTTGCATTGTCACGTCTCTCCATTTCTGAGAATGAAAATATCCTCGTCGTCCCATTAGGTTTGGACGGATTTTGTTGCGGAAATATTGATTCGTTGCCGCAGCCATGTCCAAAATGATGGATTTAGACAATCCTCCAACAACTCGAAGACAGTCAAAGGGAGTATGAAATACATCTGCAATCCCCACTTTTAGACCGTCTCCACCACGAAACATCGATCTGTTGTTGCGCTCCTGCCCAACCCATGAGAAAGCATTATCAGACGAATCAACTTCCTTGAAGTGGAAGTGTAAATTATCGATCAACACCTTCAAATTTGTTGAATTGTTGGGATCTTCGTTGTCCGATCCTGAGGAAGCATTCTCTTCGTCAGGGTTATCCTCGTCGTCACTGTCATTGTATTCCATCAATGGATCGCTATCCCTGTGCACAGTTTCGTTTACATCTAAATCATAGCCACCATATTCATCTTCGTCTGATGAAGAGTTGTCATTATTTGGTTCGTCGTCGGAGGCCTCGGTGGAATTGTTGTTGTTATTTACCCGCTGCTGTCGTGTCGTCCTGGAGGAGCCACCAGTACTAGCACTTCCGAAGAGACGAGTTGCAACTTCGTTAGTTGGAGTACCTCCTTGAGTACTTGGAGATAGCACTCCTTCTGGTGCAGTCATGAGTGCAGCACGACCCAGTGCACGCTCTTGAGTCGATGGCATGTTCGATGTAGAAGTCGAATGACGACGAGGAGATCGCCTCAAAGACGCATCTGGTACATTCCTAATGGCGGCTCGGCGGCGTGCACGCTCTGCTGTGGAAGGAGGTTGAGGAGGTTCTTGTGCATTCCTGTTGTTGGTAGGATTGTTGTCGTCTACAGTGCTGTTGTTGGTAGGATTGTTGTCGTCTTGAGTGTGATTGTTCTGTTGAGATGCCGTCGTGGAGGTGTTGTTTGTTTGTTGTGAAGCCGACTGACCTGTTGGTTGCAACTGTTGGGATTGGGATGGTTGGGTCGATTGTGATGGTTGAAATGGCAGATTGGCGGGATTGTAGACTTCGATGAAGTGACGAAGTTTGGCTTTGACTGCTTTCGACGAGGTGAACTGTGTCTTGATCCAATTGTCGGGAATGTTCAAACTCAAAATACTGCGTTTGTCCCAGACAATCGCATGTATATTGTCATTCTGCTTCGAGGGACATTCCACAATTTTTCCGAGAAGAGGAATGTGACGGTCGGTAAGATTGGGTCGAAACCGACGACGGAAATCTTCCCTGAAATTTTCATGGATCCAGAAGTCGTCCATCGCAACGAAACTCCGCTTAGCGTATGAAAATCTTGATCTCGGGCGGGAAGATTGTCGTCGTCCAGGCAAATGTGCGAAAAAACTCTCTAGCTCCGGTGGGAGCTCCATCGGGGCATTAGGCTCTCCGGCTGTTGAATTGTCGACTGGAGGTGCTGCGGTTTGAGTGTCACTGGCTTGAGTTACGACGGGTTGGTCTGCGTCTTGATCGATGAGCGGTTGCGATAAATCGGGTGGTGTCGACTCATGGTCGTCCCACTCAATGGGAAAAGGTTGAGACGACATTTCCTTGCGTCCAAGTCTTCTTCACTATATAGACTTCCAGAATGGAGAGTCCTGCAACGATCGGTTCAGAGAGACCGAACATATAAGGGCACCAAGTTGGGCTTCGGGCGAAGGAAACTGAAAATGGACAAAAATGAGGGAAATCGCCAATTTTTCAAAGCGAAATATCGCCATTATGACTTCATTTCTACTGTAGAGTATCATATATGAAGTTGTTCAGAATTGTAAGATCTATCGAACGATGAAGTTAGATTTGGATGAAAGTGGATTTTGATGAAGTTATTTGAAGTGAAAGTTAAGGGAGTAACGCATAGCTGTCTCCCATATATGGGAGACAGCTATGCGCTACTCGATTACGATTGGCGTTAAATTGAATATTGTACTAAAAGAATTCCATCGTACAAAAGACATATCGTCTAATTTCATGAGAAATGGGGGGACGTGTGACCGTTGGAGTTGAACGCACGCATGCCAAGTCGAATTCGAAACTGTAGGAAATTATTACAGTAGCATAACGAAAACTTTATCCCTAGTGTGTTTCAGGTTTGGTAAACGCGCCAAACCTGATTTCAGGTTTGGTTCGAATCAGTTTGAACCAAACCTGAAAAGCCCAAAAACCCGGATATATGACGTCCAGACGGTGAAATTTGAGGGGTTTGGTTGGCCGTAAGGAACGGCCTGATACTCACCCACAAGGCGCGATCCTCAAAATCTCGACTTTGACAAAAACTCACACAAACAACACGAGGCCCATCTTGCTGTGGTTGTAACATCACCCATGGCCCCTTGCAATCGCCACCGACATGTCGCTCCTATCTCTACTACCCCAAGGGACCCTTGTGGCATTTTATATGGCAGGCGCGGACCCTGTTATTGGTCGAACCACTGACTACCAATAACGTGGAAATCCATCAAACAACAACCAAACCGATGACCCATCCTCGACACCCGCACGTGGCGGTATGGAACGATTCCGTGACACCCATCCGCACCAGCGACAAGACCCAAAACAAGAGCGACACGATAGACTTGTGGACCAATACTTCCATTGCCACAATCATGGCCAAACAGCGTCCAATGAACTCCTTTGCCTTGTCTGCCTTGGGAACCACAATTGCAATGCTGTCTTCAACAGAGCATGGTCCTGCAGTCGCAATCATATCCTACCACAGCAATAACCTCTAACAGAGCATTGTGTCATTGACACCGCAAGGACATGAAACAACATACTCTTGTGCCATACCACCCAGAGACCTTGAAACCATGGGGCATGGGGAATAGTGAAATGATGGACTTTTAGTTCCCAGAAGACTATTAATAGCAGTCTTTAACAACTGGTCAAGTCTGTTTTAACTTGTCTGTTGTTGTGAGATTCCGTACCACATGTGGGCGAGTGCAGCACTCACACCCGTGGGTCAACAATCTTCCAGGAGTCTTGTCGGAAATCCAGCGCGTTTTGAAACCCGATGGCTGTTTCATGTGGGCCATGATTGGTGGTACCACCTTACCGGAACTCCGCGTCGCCCTCCTCATGGCGGAATTGGAACGCGAAGGTGGTGTGAGGACTCTTGCAACGTGCCGGCTTTACCCTGCCCACGATTGATGTGGACACCTTCCAGGTCTCCTTTCCCAATGCCGCCATTCTCATGGAATATTTCCAACGCATGCGAGAAAACAGTGCCGACATTCAACGCAAACCCACTCGGACCGGTCGCGATACCTTTTTGGCCGCCATCATTTTTATGTACTCCCCCCGCAGATACGGTCATCCCGTGTGTACCTTGGGGAGGTGGGGGCAATCATCTGGCTAGTAGGAAGGAAACACATTTATCAACATGGTGAATAAGATCTTGGACATACATTTTAGTGTTAGAATTTCTAATAAATACTTGAAAGATGGTGTCGTTGTCGTGCCCTTCTTAATTTTTGCCACATCCAAATGAGAAAAAGTACTTGTGCTCTAGCGACCAGCGGAACTTGGACATGACTTTCACAGCGAAAACGAGAAGGTACTAGGTAGGGTTGACTAGCCTCCCGTTTATGAACATATTTAGAAACGCAACAGAGAACCTCTTTTATCATGCTAGGAGTCTACTATATTAACGCTTCTGATCTCCTATTGCTAACCTATCCAATCCCCAATCCAATCGAACTTACCCCAGAACAGAGCTTTGCAATCGACTCCAACAGATTGCGAACCAATGTTCTCAACCCGCAGCGATTCTCAATCCATGTTGCTGTCCACAACTTTCATTTCAATGCGACAGTCGGCGGCATGAGAAAGAGCAGAATAGGGTCCCCTGTGAAGAAGCTTTTCAAATTCGGTTTCCCAAAGATAAAACGCCATCACATCTTTGGTGTTCGTGCGTCGTAGGGTCGCAGCTGGTACATCTACCTTGGCATCAACGTCGGCCGAGAAGCTTCCAGTAAAATAACCATATTTCGAAGGCCACGCAAAACCAATCAATACGTCAATCAACGAGTTGACTTTTCCAACTTCCGGAACACTCTTCATGTCGTGGAGTCGCATCATGTCTTTATCAACAGAATGGACGTTATGGAAGGAGTTTTGTATCTCGGAAGCCGCAAACTGCTGCTCCGATGTCGTCAGAACACCCCAGTCAACGTTCTGGCACTGCACACGAACAGCCGTGTCCACCATTGCAACTCGCGTAAAGTCGATTTTGACAGAGCAAGCGGTGGCCTCCTTCAAACCAGTTAGGCCGCTACTCTGGAGTTCCGTGGTGAGATCTGCCGCCCATTCAACGAGATCCGGCTTGAATGTTTGTGAAAAAGAAAGGGGAAGGGTGTCGTCAAAGTTGTCGTCGTCATCCGGGCATAAGTGACATTCAAGATGGGAATTTGATCCACCGCTGTATCGTCAAGAAAGATAACAAAAATATCAACAAGGGTAAGATGATGCTTCTTCGTGTCATGTAAGCACAGGAGGTGGCGAGAAAGTCTTACCCTTCAGGCCAACCCAAGCGCGTCTCAGAATAACCTGGGAACGCATCCGGAATCACAGCGTCCCATTTCGTGTCCCAAAGGACTTCGTTGGGTCCGTGGATTCGGTTGAACGAAGTCTGTATGGCTGCAGCAAAGTTTTCTTGTTCCGCGGAGGAAAGGGTGTTAAAATCAACACCATGACAAGCGGCTACCGAGTAAGCCTTCCATGTTGCTGCCGTGGCAGAGACACTGTTGACAACGGTCAACGCAAAGACAGAGAGGAATGAAAGAGAGAATGACAACATGATCGTAGACTAAGGTAGAAGCTTGCTTGATCGTTTGCTCGATTGGAAATTATGAGAAGATGGAGCACCAAACTGACGAAGGATTTCGGATTTTTATGACCACTGACGGGGCTCTTGTCTCAAATTAACATTCTTGTAACCCGCGGGGTTCAGAGATTTCATTGAAACTCTTGACATGGTTGGTCAACAACGAGTCATCAGCAACTGAGAATGATTTTGTTTGGTTGATGGGCTTTTTACGATCTGTTTTGAAACTGAAAAGACGATGTAGCGAAGAAGTAGAGCATGGTACTTTCTGATCCCGCTCCATAGACTTGTAGCTCCACGAAGTGCCACTAGTGGGAGCAGCATAAGGCAGACTCTTTTCCTACACGTTACCATGTTTTCGAACGTGTGTCGTGGAGCTGGAGGACGATTTTGGTTGGACAGCGATAATCCCGGAGGTCCCTGCTGCGAGTCTCAAGGATATCACAATCGTATGTCGATGGTACTACCACAGAGGCTTGCCCTTATCGAACAGAGAAGAAGGTCGTGCGAGTCCAACCACGACATGGGTCTCACTGTCATGCCAAATAGACGTTGGTTGATCGGAGAAAAACGTGCGTGTTCGCATCTGGTTGGTTATTCGGTTCCCATGGGAACAGATCAATTGATATTCGGGAGAAAACATGTTATTGTGACCATGGTAATCGGATCTGCTCCGGTTGTTGATTGGTTGCAATGGTGGGAGTCAAAATTTCGCTGAATCGCCGGTGGTCTGCGTGGCAAGATTAGGGATACTAGCCATTCGTTGGTCACTACGCTTCCGTGGGTTGTTATTTGGGAGAAAACATGTTATTGTGACATCCTTGAGGATCCCCATTCTGTTCATCCACGACAGTCAGGCCCAATCAGCGCCTCTTTTGAGGTGTCGCTTGTTCCAAAGCCCATTAGAATAAGGAACGCCTCTCCAAAGTTGTAGCGGGTGAGTCCTTGTTCTGGTTCCTGGTGGTATATTCATTGCGCTCTTTGAGTACTTGGAATGGACTGTTGATTTTGCTCACAACCTCCTGATCGGGACTACTCGTCTGGGTGGTGGCGAGAAGCTCTGTATTTGTGTTATCATGTTGACGGTTGCTTTGCTCAATACCCGGAAAAGGCGAAGAGGGACTATTCTCCACGGCACGGTTTACAGTTTCGTCCTCCTGGTCTCCTTTATTGCGAGTATTTGGGGTGAGGAGATTGTCGTGGCTGCTAGTCCAACCTGTCGTGGGACTATCCAGGACATGGACCCCCGCTGGAATGTTCTTCATCTCACCATTTCCTACAACACTGGGGTTATCATCATTTTTCCTTACCAGGATACTTTTCCCGGGACGAGACAGAGGGATTGTTGGTTGTTTTGATTCCTCGTTGTGCTTGCTGCTAAAAAGTGACAAGGACCTCATTTCCTGGTCCATCAATCCCGAGCTCGGGAAAGTGTGGCGACGACGCATCGGACTGGTGCCGAGCTTTGCATGGTCGGGACCATTGTCAAAGCCATCATCATCATTGATGGATCCTCCTCGCAAAAACGATGTGCTGTCTTGATACAACTCTCTGCTGCTGAGTCCTCCCCATAGGTCCACTGTTCCACTAACGTCCGTTTCGTTTGCTGTTATAGACGTGCTGCGGCGAATTTCCATTTTGGAGGGCGGCCGAAACTCGAGATCGCTCGAGTTGCGACGGGCAAATACTTGAACGCCTCGTGTATGCATATTGCGGAAGGGTGTATTGTTGGTACTGACGGAAATCGCATCGTCATCGTCGTCTTCATCTTCCATAGAAGGAGCCAAGAGTTCAATCGTGGCGGCCGCCAAATAAAACCAATGGGCCAAGACCATGGTGGCCGGTGCCATGGCGCCCGCAAGTCCCTGTGCATAGTAGTAATGTCCCATGTACGAGAAAGCAATCCATTCAAAGTAGACTTCCAAGATGAGTTCAATGGTACTGTAAAGATTGGGATTGGCGTAGGCCAGCAAAACAAACCAATGTTGCATCAAGGGTACAGTGGTACAGGCAATGACATAGCGGTCCGGCACAAACACGCCTCCCAGCTGCATGGCGGCAAACCATACAGTAATACTGTGATGAATAATGGTTCCTAGACCATTTAAAACGTCTGCAACTCGCAGTAATCGAGGCGCCTTGACATCCAAAAAGCCGACGTAGAGATACATAATGACCTCGGGAAAGCCAAACTTCCACAAGCCAACCACCATAAACAGAAGTGACAAAAAATCCCGCTGGGCAGCCATGGCCAAGCCAGTTGTGACCAAGAGAGGAAAGATTAATTGGACGTACCGCCACCACATTTCACGGTCGGCCGTCCACGTACGCAGATACAAGAGGCAGACAAAGACTTTGGATCCTAGGCCCGTCAAAACACCAGTGACCCACAAAAACATGGAATAGTACAATCGAAATTGCTCATCGGACAAATTGGTCAAGAAAGGAATGGAATCTTTGGTAAATCTCCATGGCCCACCACTGTTTCGGTAATGACATCTTTCACCGCACCAGTCATACAAACGTTCTTCTACAGTGCTCTTGGATGGACTTGACAACTGAATCGTTTCGGTATTGAGCGCTCCCAAAAGTTGTGCCTCGGACCATCGACTCTCGGGCAAATTATATTCCTCTTCCAGTATGTACTGCTGAAGGGGTTGGCTGAAATTTCCCAGTATCGCGAGGGATGAATTCATAGTGGGGACAATCATATGGGCCAAGGCGGCAACCACAATGTGACGATCGAGCCATTCCGACGACGCTGCTGCCAAAGAAGCTGAACACGTGACGGATGGGATGAGGAATTGGACGAGATGATACAAGGGTTGAGTGGCAATGGCATGGACGACACTCCATGTGGTGTACCCATTGGTCCATTCGGTGGAACGACGAGAAAAACCCATTGTTGTTGTAGAATTGCTTCGAGTCGTGGCCAAGGTCAATCCGACGCGGGCTTGGTCCACATGGCCCAATGCGACTTGTTGTTGCATGGTTTGTAGTATATTCATGGTGAACAAGGTCGATGTCGACGACATGGTTGGTCCTACGGATTCTTGAATCATGGTTTGAAACATTCTTCCATAGCGATGGAAATCTTGTTGGACCGTGGTTGGGTGGTAGTTGGACGGTTTGGTAGAGGACTGTTGCTGCTGCTGCTGTTGTTTTTGAAGGGCACTCCATTGATCCTGTTGCAAAATGGAAAATATTTCTTCCAATGTATCTACATTCTGGACCAAGCCAGCAGCGACTTTAGCCTTATTGTCACCGGCAATCAAGGTTTCCAGCACCACCGCCACATGAACCACATAGAGAATATATTCACGCAGAGGTGAAGAGGACGATGCATCCGAAAAAGCAGCAGCAGCTTGGCGCAAAACTTCCCACTCATGGGTGCTTTCTTGTAACGCACAGGCCAATTCGGGCAACCCCACAATGCCCATCCAACAATCCAAGAGGGGATTGTTGGCAATGATACTGCCACTAGGAAACAGAAACCAGTGTTCCAAGGGTTGGGGTTCGTTCAAGTAGGCCGACAAGGCGCGACGAATGGGAATGCTGTACCACAACCCCATGTGCTCCAATACCAACTCAACGTACTCTGGATTTGTCATGATCGTGCTGGTAGTATGGTTGATGCTGGTGTCTGCTGGGTCTGGTTCTTGCACCAACACTGCTTGCACCAAGGAGAGGAAATTGACCAAACAGGTGGATTCCGACACCTCGCCTTCCTGCTCGAAAGGACCCTCCTGGTGCTTGGTGACAGAATTTGTTGTGGGACGATCCCAGGGCACCTTGACTAAGAGGGCACTATCATCATTTTGCAAGGAGCTAGTAGTTGTAGTCCGAACATAATCTTGAAACCACCGTTGCGCAAAGGGAATGTTCTGGGACACCATGTCCTGTACATAAATGGCTGTGGAAGGCCTTCGAAAGGCATTATTGGATGTGTCAAAGCGTTGCCAGGTATTCCAATTGGGATTGTTGCGAGCAATCGTTTCCAAGACCAAGGCCACACTGCCGTAGGATATCAAAATGGTGAGGCACACCACGCCCACCATGGAATAAAACAAGGTGTACTTGGTCTTTTCCAAGACACCATGAATGCTTAATTTAGCTTCCACACCATCCACAATTTCATGAGTCAAGACCATTATGATTTTGCTCTTCTTCTTTCAAACACTCGTTTGTACAAACAATCGTTGGATTGGTCTTCTTCCTGGGGAATCTTTTCACTAGGCGTCTGGAGTACCACCAGTGTGTCTCTTTGTTCCAGACAGCAACCACAAACAAAAATTGAATGATACAGACATGTCGAACGAGAGGGATAGATCTCTATTCAATGGGCTGGAGAGCAACACACGCCAAAAAAGATACCCTTGTGAATCTTTTTTATATCATATGTGACCGACAGTGTTCTGTGCGTGTATTCCCGCAACTGTGCCGACCAAAAAAATCGCTGCTCTCGCCACCAGGGCATGCATCGGACCGCCCCTGGCCATGGAGGGACCGACGGACGAACGCGAGGCAATCGCACATAGACTACATGACACGCCGCTCAGTATCTGTTGCCGTGACATCATGCAATTATGTTGTTCAAGAAACACAAACAAAAGTACAAAGATTCCTCTCTTTCATGGTGTTCTCTGTTCACCTCGACGACCTTGGAATTGATCGATCCACAACAGGTCGTTTCTGCGGTTGTGGGATGGTGATGTCAGATCATGCGCCGCCGTCCTTGTCCTCCTCCTCCTCACCAGATCAACAAACGACATTTCTGTAAGCAGCACCCGTCGTGATGGCCAGAAATCTCGCCACCATCGTATTATTGCTGGTAGACCTTATTCGAAACGACCCACAAGAAGCACAACAACTCTACACGACCACAAGAGAGACCCTTGTGGATCCAAAAATGTCTGCCAGAACCATGCCTCCCATGGCTGGAGTCTTGGATCGGGACTGTACAGGATTGGAACAAGCCTCGCGTTTGGGAACCGACACTCGGCTGTGGTAGAGAAATGGGTGATGATGATGTTGCTTCAGGAACAAGACTGTACGTACAACGGCCCCCAGTCATGCGATTCCCCCTGGTTGCATCCAGCAACCAAGACGACTGGATAGCATGATGACGACGGCCCGACAAGTTGCAGGACCATTGAGACACTACGATATAAAGTCTCAACCAACCACCCACTCACCCACCCAAACCACAACAACTGCGACCCAAACCACAACAATGGCCAACCGGCAACACCCACACCGCTCTGGCACTCGCAAGGGGCACGTAGTAGTGCCGGGCCAATGATTCCCACCACCATTTCCAGTCGGCATGGAGGATGGACATGGCGGAACTGCTGCCATTGCTGCTGGGAGGCAGTTTTTGGTGTGTGGGATACTGGAATCGAGCCTGTCCACCAACCAACGGCTCGGTCCTCCAGACCCGTCAAGACGGAGGCTGCTGCCGAATGGGCACTGCTCCTTCCACTGTCGGTGAACATTTGGACCGGTGGTGTCCATTTTTTTCGTTCCCTGCCACTACTACTACACAACCAGCCAAGAATCCCATGGTATCTATTACAACTACTACTAGTCGTAATGGAGTCGCGTCTCCACGACTTCCGGCTCCGCCATCTGGGTCGAACTGTCGTCTTGTTGTCGTCGGCGGAAGAACGGTTTGACAGTTGGCGCAAGTCCAAATGGCCGAACGGCCCGAACTCGTCGACGTGTATCATCAAGACGACGACAATCATACAGCTGACAGCAGCAACAATGAAATGGACGACGACGAACCAGTAGTAGTGCTCCCATGGACAGATGGGGATGTGATTGGTCCCAAGATTTGTTGGCCTTGTTGGAAGAAGAAGAAGATCATGACGAGGAGGACGAGGACGACGACGACAGCAGCGAACCAGAAACGGACGACGAAGCGTCCACCACCGCGTCGTCCTCCGCCACCGTCTCGCGTCCTCCCAATCGTTGGATTTTCATGGGCGGAGAACGTTCCGGTACGGGCTTGCACGTCGATCCCGTCGGTACTCGTGCCTGGGTCACGTTACTAATACAAGGCGCCAAACGATGGGCCTTGTGTTTCCTCCCACGGTGGACCGCGCTCTCATTGGCATGCAATTGCCACAAATTCCATCGGCCTTGTGTGGTTTGCGCAAGAAGGTCATTACCAACGAGAGCCATGGAGTACTATATGGGGACGTGGCTGTGCACGTTTGGCAACAACCCGGCGAAACCGTCCATGTACCGACCGGTTGGCCACACAGTGTCCTCAATTTGCAACCGTCGTCCGTGGCCTTCTTGACGGAAAATTATGCCACGCCCTTTCCCAATTGGACTCGATTTTGGCAAGCCGTGCAGGAAAGCGTCTCCCGCCTTGGCGACTGCCTTGCGCCAGGCCGTGGCAAAACATGGACCCGAATTGGTGGTGGTGGACGCGTCGCCGGAAACGGATCCTACGGATCCTGGCGCCAAGGAGGAAAAGAAGGTGGACCCACCACTACCGGTAGATCCGTAGTAGCCGCGTCAACTCTGTGAACCACACGCATTGTCCCGTCATTCGAGCACAAAGGCTTTAATCGTGTCCACTTTGGTAACACCAAATAAGCACCGAACATCATAACATCGCCTTGTGCAAAGTTCACAATTTCCGAAACTAGACATGCTGTGACGCCTCAGCGAAAGCATAATTGCCTAGAACACGGTGGTTTTGATGACGATAGTTTCCCATCGACCTCCTACTTGTTGCGATGCTTGTCATTACACACCCTGTGACTTTCTTTAAATAATGCACTGTACTATTGCTCAACCCTTTGTTGACTCATCGTGTTCCAAGCTGTAGTCTATCCCAATCACGTATTGAGGTATCTTCTGATATCTCTTTGCATCCTGAAAAGTGTCCAGCTTTTTGAGGAACTTTCGATGTAGGTTTTCACGAGTGTCATTGGCTTTTTCTTGTGGGAGTCCAGCAACTGCTGAATAGTGAAGATTCCGTTATCGTTCAAAATCTTCTTCCTCCCTTCTTCAATCCCATTGATTTCAGAGCAATCAGCAGTCATTATCGCATCCACACTTGTCTTGCCCTCAAAGATCAGATCGTTTGATATCTTCTGCTTCATGAACGTGCTTTCCACTTTGGCTGGCATGACGAAAACAAGCTTCGCGAAAGACGGGTTCGACTTTACTTTTCCCAGATGTCCCAAAGACTTCAGCAAGTCTACAATGACGTCAAGGTCTTCTTCGTGATTGAAGAACCTCGTCATCTGAAACATCCATATCCCAGATTCGTTTTCATAGTACGAATCAATCGACTGTAGGTTCGGCGCGTCGGGTATGTTATACGCATTCACCAGCATTTCCTCGAGGGGCTCCTCCAATTTGAAGCGCTTGTAGTGGCCCGTTGCCGCCTCAATGACTAGCGTGGCTGGCGATACTCCTTCCATCAGAGGCCTTAAGCAAAACTCCCGTCCCTTCAGAAAAATCTCGTGCGCAAACTCCTCAAAGAGCCAGGCGAGAAACGGACCAGCCTTGCCCGCTCCGTCCAGCTTTTGCCGCTCAGAGTCGAGACTCTGGGTGAGCTTATTGTGTATCATCGAAGCGACCATCTTGGAAGCCGGTTTCAATTTTTTTATCCCTCCAGTCGGCATCGTCCCTGACGTAGTGCATTAGGCGATGGACGACATTCTCCAAGTCCACCTTTCCCTCGAAGCACCTTGACACGTAATCCAACGATTCTATCTTGCCCAAAGTGGCATCGATGGCTTCCTTGCCCTCCAGTGCCCCCGAAGAGTTCAATCCTTCCAAGCAATTGTTCTGGGGACACTTCTAGACCAAGCACATAAACGGCTTCCTTGAGTTCAGACAGAGGAGTCGACATGGGCATGTAGAGTCGCACGCGATGCTGGCCCTTCCTCATCGTTTCAAACCAACCCGAGTTGTGGTAAGAGAAGGCAACCATTCGGGTGTTCCCCATGGGAACCATGTCAGGAGGTCCGTCGTAGAGGTAGAGTTCGCATAGCTGGAACGGAATATCCTTTCCGTGATGTATAAAGTGGGGAAGGGAAGCATCTCTGTCCTTAATTTCCTTCAGAGAATACCACACCTTGACCTCCATCACTTTTCGTTCCTTCAAGAAGGATGCAGTGAGAACGCGCCTATAGGGATTTTTCTGCCTGTACTTTTGAAGAAGTAGAGGTAAAAGATCGAGACTCATCTGGTGCAATCTCAAGGCGCAACAGTATTGGTCCGTGGTGCTCGAATCACGTGAAGAGTTTGAGCTTCCTGTCAATATTTACGTAACTGTCTCTGTCCGTTGTCTCCGCCTTTTGTCATGTTGCCCCTATGTCTGTTGGTCTGTTGCTGGTTGACTGTCCGTTTCTGTCCGTTTTCGACTGTTTCCGTTTTTGGCGCGTTCCGTTTCTGTGGGTGCTACTTTTCTGTGGGTGCTACTTTTCCGTTTTGGGCTATTCTACATTCTTACACTAAAATAAAAATCCAAGTACAGTAGTTTTTAGGGCTTATCTATTTGGGGGTGAAAGTAGGGAATGGCACGACGAGGAGTGATAAAGGTAGCTTTGAAATTGTCCCAATCTGCGTCGAGCACCTTCTGGAACTCCCCCCACATTGTCTTAAACTCCCCCCACTTGTCTGATTCAACCTTCTCTATCATACGGGCAGGTTCCAAATCAATCATGCAGACTTTTGTAATGCGACCAAGTTGGTTGCGAACAAGTGCAACATTGCGCCATGCCGGATCATCATGCCAGATGCCCCTCCGGTGGAACCTTTCTTTCATCGTCTCTTCCAGCTTGTTCATGACAACAACTCGCTCTTCTGCCTCCATCACTGGTATTTTCTCCAAATCAGGCATAAGGATAGCATCGCCCCCACCCCATGTCCCAAATCTTGCCGCTGGTAGCCAGTTGTGGGCGTATACTGCGTTCCAATACGAAACAGATTTCTGTGCTGCAGCTCTTGCATCAAATTGTACGCGTTTGCCATTCTCGTTCAGAGCGTATTGGGACTTGACAAAGTACTTGATCACGCAGAGATTGCCGCCCTTACTCATTGCACGAAAGACTCTTCCATGCGACCTGTGGCCGAGTTCTTCCAAGATATACAGTTTCTCAACATCCAATCGTGGCATGCGTCCTTTGTAAAACTCCGCGTCGTGTGGAACGCGTTCGTAGCCCCCTACGATGTCGTCCTCCCCTTTCTTGACAACATAGAGGAAATCGCGTTGATGGGAGGGGACGTACTGCCTCGGGGAGCGGTACATTTCTCCCAACACCCACGCCAAAACTCGCAGTGCCTTTGGAGCGTCTGATATTACCTCTGATGCATATAGTATGCCACGCTTAGTCGTAGTGTCACCATCAGATTCTTGATCCTCGTCTCCGTCTTGTTCCGTTTGATCACAGTCGCAATATGGCTTGGGTGACGTCGGAGGAGAGTTGCGAGGTCCCAAGGTGCCGCTCCTTGCCTTACGGGGCGTACGATATTGCGACGCTTCTACGACCGACGAGCCCTCCTCAATTTTATTATCAGACATACCAAGGTTTTCCAGCTTTTTTGTGATTTCAGACTCTTCCAATGATTCGTCCGCACGAATTTCATCCTCCTCGGAGGGCAACCAACGAAAGAATCGCCATGATGAGTACGTAGAAAGAATGCCGTACACGTTCTTCACTCCATACACAGTGCGAAGTGGTATCATCTGAGATAACACCTGCGTGACAACCTTCGGATGGGTCATAGGATCTGGATCCGGAGGTTGAGCTAATCTTCTATATGGTTGTTTGACTTCCATTGTGCCACAAAGGTCGTCGTTGTCGTCCCGGAGAAAGCCAATATCCACTTTCAGTCCGTTCAAGGCCGCTTCTGTGTCTGTTGTTAGGCCATATTTGCAGCTGTCAATCACGTCAGTAACCAAAGTCTCCAAATGAGCCTGCACCTGATTTTCGCGGCTGTAGTAGATTTTTCCCTTCCCCCGAGGTAAATGGAGACGACGAATCAGCGGCTTGGTGTACTCTTGCACTTGCAACAATTGTAATTCCTCCATGCGGAACTCTTCAAGATCTTCATGGATGTGGGGCACACCCGAGCTGCCCGTTGGGATGGCTCGAAACACCAAGTTGTACAGCGTCAACGGTTGCTGCTGTTGTGACGCTGCTGCAACCCGTCGCAGCTGATGCTGCTGTTTATCCACCTCCCGAATCACAGAAGCCATCGTGAGAGCGCTAGTCAAGGGCTTATCAAGCTTGGCATACCGGACCAGGTAACCCAAACGCCTCTCGATGATAAGGGGGGAGAGCTGTTCAGGCTTTTTGTCTGCAATATAATCTTCCACGTCCGTGTCCTTTACAGCCATCAAGTCTTCCCAACGAGTGACTTTCCACGACGAGAACATGGCCTCAAGATCAGTCCTCAAGGCGGATGCATTGTCATCAGGAGCTGCCAGCAATGAAGCCATGGTTTCTACCACTGCAGCCATATCGGGAGATCTCCTGACAGGGGTGACGGGCGTCGCATCTGTTTCCTCCATCGTGTCAGGCATGTTTGATTTACTGGCAGGGTCTGACATGGTCAAATGAACTAATAATATTTCAGCAACAACAACACAACAACAAAACAAAAGACTTGAGACTGTTAATCGTCATGCACAAGAAAGAAGTGACTATTGGTTGTGTTCGACTGAGTTCAAAGAACGGAGTCGGGTAAGCCGGCAGGCTAAAGGGGGTCTGGGGGTGGGAAAACAACAAAGACTCCGGACATACCTCTGCTAGAAACACTATACAATTTCAGTAGGACGTACCCCCTAGCGGAAGGGTGAGTCCTGGTCGAACGGCCTCAGGCCGTTCCTTACGGCAAACCAAACCAAACCTGTGAAGACCTTTCCAGGATTTGTTTGGAAAAAGGCGCAATTATTTGCCGTCCTTACACTCAACCAAACCAAAGTCAGAGAGTTGACAACTCTCTGACTTTCTCTTCTGATTATCGTTCCAGCGGTCGCGAGCCTTATAGAAGGCTAGAGTTCCATAGTCTTCCATCATTTGATCCCAATGGTTGTCTATGTGACCCTTGCAATGTTCGCGAAATTCGTCGTAGCATGATGTACAAGCTTTCTGTAAGGCCATCACCATTTCGTTTTCAGAGGCAGCGTTGGATGCCTTGCCACTAAGATGCAGTAACGCTTGTTGTTGTAGGTCATGCGAGCGCCTCATGTTCGCAAATACATCACGGGTTTTGTGCCGAATAGTTTTTCTGGAAGGGGACATCGCCTGTTCTTCAACATTCTCATCGTCATCACCTTCTCTCCCCGTGGCCCCTTGTTTAGAGAGCGCAAGTCCAATCTGAGAGACACTCTTGTTGCTGAATTTGGCGACCACGTCTTTGATGATGATCCTACGACACTCTTTGACGGTGTCTTGATCAAAAACGCCGAAATTCACGAACATATTCTCGTATACATTTCCCAATAGAGGATTAGCACAAACAGCTTTTATTCCATCTTCGTCATGATGGAATAAGTAATGCTTGTACTCTGCGATAATCCGGCGAATTAGGCGGCGTGGTCCAGCCTCTAAATCCTTGTAGAGAAATCGGATCGCGCAGTCTGTCTAGATCGTCCATGGTATCACGAGCGTCCCATTGAGTCTCGGCTCCACTAGACACATTCAAGCAGGAGACACCACCATACTCTTTACTGTCACTGCGCATAGTTGTTGCTTGAAAATAAGCGCAATAGATTTCAAGCAGGGCCGCGGAACTTGCTCCTGGTTCATCAGATTGTAAAGACATGGACACTTGTTTCAAGGGAGCAAGGATTCCCTCGTTCTGAGCAAGTAACTTCCATTCCTTTTCCTCTGGATATAGCTTTTTGAACTTTGGGTCGCTCCGGAAAGCAGTCAGAGTAGAGTAGTTATCCATGACAAATTTGCATCGTAGCAAGGCTTGAATTGTTAGGATAAGTCCTGCAACTCGAGTGTCATTTGGGAGTGGAATAGAAACAATCTTCATTCCCATCGCAATACAGGCCTCTCGAAACTTTCTCATTCGCTTTGGAGATTTTTTGCTGGTCAACCACGACGCAAATTGTTTGAAGATTTGCCATAGCTCAAGAAACTCCGTGTTAGAATCCATGAGCTGGCGATTGTGGTAGCGTTGAACTAACCCCGTGGCGTGCTTTAGCACAAGTTCAGCCTTGTGCATATCACACTTTCCAGTCTTATCCTTTTGGCCCACTATGTACTTGCCCGCCAACACAGTGGCCGTCGTGTTGTCATTCACAGAGGCCGACAGATCTCCTGTAGTGATGCCAACGCCAAGAAGGAGAACATCAGTTAGGTTTGCCACGTCCGTTGCTGCGTGTCCTTTGCATTCTGCAAGACCAATGGGGATGCGATAGACCTCGCAGTTGTGAGGGTCTATGAACATTATTGTAACCCCAAGGACGTCATGGTCCCTCGCTTGCCAAATATCAGGGCACACGGAGATAAAAGGAACCTTCTGGTAGCACAATCGTTCGTATTCAGAGCGACAGGCATTGATAAGGTTCGTCGCCACACCGAAAAAACTTTCGTAGGAAGAGATACGAAGTTTGGAAATTTCCCACCGGCTCATGATCTCTGCCGGTGTGTCGCGGAGAGCAGCACTGTTGTTGATTGCGTACCGGATGAGATCTCGGAATTCTTTTTTCTCGGCCGTAATTGCCGGTAGTGCACAGTCATTGATGAACCGATACATGAGCTGCCTTAGTTCCGCAGAAGCAGTAGATTTGGATGCATCCTTTATGACCATGGAGCTTAGCGTGCCTTGGCTTTTCATCGGAGAGGGATCATCGGCGTCGTCTTGAATTTGAACATCTTTGTGGTACTTGCCGATATGAGTTGCTATGTTGGATGTTTTGTTAAGCCCACAAAGTAGGATACATTCGTCCAGTGGTTTGTCTTTGTTCGCAAAACAGCGTGGGCAGATGACAACATAACGGACAAGATTTGAGTATTTCTCTTTCATGGCTTTATTCTTGGCTTGGGGAGTCAATGCCGACTTGAGATTCTTCATGTCTCCTATTTTGGTTTTGGTCTTCATGTTGTTTATCAGCTTGAGAATGCCGGGGGTTTGGGGAATATCATCCGAGTTATCGATCAGATATTGTTCAAACACCGGCCAGTCAACATGAAGGATCCAACGCCAGTACGGTGAACAACTAGGATGGCCGAAGAATAATGGATTTGGAGAATCAAGAAGAGGAACAAGAGATTTCTCATTTGCCAAGAAATCATCTTTGGCTTCCACAACTGGTGCAAGCTCTTTCTCAACAATTTTCTTCTCGGCTTCGAGTGCAGAGGGTTTTCGTTTCAATTCGTTGGAACCTGCAGGAGGAGGCTTCTTCTTCTTTTTCTTCTTTGAACTGGAAGTCGTCTTCTTACTGGATGAGGGCCGTGGCTTGTTCTTGTTGGAAGAAGATTTGTTCTTGTTGGAGGAAGGGGGATCCCTCCTGGAAGGATCTTCCAATGTCCAAACGGTATCTTGGACTCCTTCCATTTGATTCGACCTCGTCTCCTTGTATGAGACAAGATAAGAGAGGACAATGGTTTGATTGTTGAAGAGAGGCGAAGCAACCAAGATATGGGTAACGTACCTCTGTGTTGTGATTATCCTCATCTGTTTTCTTGTGTTGATTTGGAATGATAAACACATGATATCATGGTTGTAGTCGTTTCATATGGAGATGAGGAGTGATTTTGTACTATACAGTCTATATATTTGGCTGGAGGTACTTGACTTTAGGACTTAAAGTACGATATGAGAGACTGGTGGGACTCGAGAGAGGGAATATAGTACGATTGAAGGCTGGGGGGGGGGGGGGGGGGGATGACGGTAGAGACTATAGTCGGTTGTGAGTGACTATAGGGAATGGACTGAGGGACTGGCAGTCCCTTGAGAGAGAGAGGGGGACTATACTAAGGGAATGCGTAAAGTCGGTGAAGTACAGTACAAAGTAAGGGACTTCGTCGAAAATTGGACTATCGTACTACACAGCCCTGCCCCCAACTTCCCCCCATTTGACTTCATTAACGCCAATCGTAAAGAACGGGTTTTAAGCTTATCGGAGTATCAAATAGCTGTGTCCCATAAATTTTATGGGAGTCAGCCAGATGCTCGAATTTGCTGTCTCCCATGCGAGCGCCTTAACAGAGGCTGTTTTAACCTTGAAACGCAGGTCTCATTTTTGTGACATTCAACACAGCCAAGATCATCGATCCATGTCAACCATGGCACAAGTAACCTATGAATGACCTGTCCAAGGTGAGTCTGTGTCGTCTGTGTTTACTATGTCTCTTATATAATGCTGCTTCTACAATTCATGGATTTCCTCACCACTTTCATTCTCACTCTTGTTGTCTTCTTCCATAGGGGCCGAGGCTTCAATCCGTCTTCTCTTTCTTGTGAACTCCGGCGGCAGACCATGTTTCTCTCTCAAATCCAATACAAGAGGGTGATTTTTCTTTGTTGTGTACTTATATCTGCTGTCCCCTCCATCAGCCGGACGGCACATGAATATCTCCCTGCCTTGAATTGAGTGCAGAATCTCGAAACAGGTATTACCTGCGAATTGTGGTAGCTTATGAATCTTCCAACCATCCTCTCTTTTATCTGTGGAATTCACCAAATGTGTGACAATTCCACATTTGGCACATTGACCGACATTCGAGTACAATCCTTTCATCCCCAATGTTTTCTTCTTCCAACGGTGCTCCAACAAACAAACAGCACACGCCAACCGTTTGTTGCCCTCCAAAGGGATTGGAAAGTGTCCATCTTCACAACTTGGTTGTGAAGGTTGTTGGGTCCGCCGCGCCAAGGCATCAACCTCTTCTGTATCTTCGTAACTGCACATAGCTTGTGCGACACACGTGTAGAAAGCATGTCTTGAAAGCTTTGTACGCCTTGAACGAATTCTATCCCCAGCGGACATGTTCCAGGCTATGAGAGCATTGAGCAACATAATATCCATGATACCGAGGGCAGTTTTTTTATACCATTTCTTGAAATGGCCATGTGTGGCAAATCCGCCCATTTGTGACCGCATTTGGTCGCCACGGTCAATCCCCCCCATGTTGTCTTGGTATCGTATCAATGCTTGGGGGCACCTGAAGTCTTTCTTCGTTTGACCAACTTGGCGTTGTAGTTGCCCTGTCCCAACATTCTCGTAACTTGAAACAAAATTAACCACCTTAGAGTCTACCCATTGCCCGATTAGGATTCCGTTCACTTCATCATGTCCCAGTTTCATCGTTCCACGATTGGTCTTTGTTTTTTTCAAATCCATGAGAACCTTGTTCCATCCAACGCGGTTTACACGAACAGTACCAGTAGCAAGGACTTTCAGTCGATCTCGCAAGATCACCAGGAGTTGTGGAGCGGCATACCTATTATCCATGGATAAGTGGCGGAATCCACGGGTTTCGTTGTTCAATTCCAGCGCGTAACACGCATTCACAACAGCCTTCATTGTTGTAGGAAGACGTTGTGCCTCGTGTCGGATGTATGAATTAGTAGCATTCTTTCCCTGATATACGTCCAAATGCAAGATTGCATAGCTAGTGGACGAAGCCAGGATGAAGAAATCAACGCGGAACTTGGCTGGTTTGTCCTTGTTGTACTGCCTGACCGGGCAGTACCTCGAACGGCATCCAATACCTCCTTCGTCGAATGCCAAATCTTGTGGAATTTGGAAAGATCGTCTTGACGCAGAATTTACAGCCTGGATGAGTCTTCGCAGTTGGTAACATTTGTCACCTCCCCGTCCAGCTTCTTTCGATTCGGGGTGGAATGCTCCTCTGATTTGTCGGAATCGAGCAAGGCGCATGTATTTTGATGCCCAACCAGCACTATCTGCAATTTCCATTGTTGGAATTGCAGTTCCCAGGCTGTACATCATGTTGGAGTTGGAAAAGTAAGCTGCGTAACCACCACCATCAACGGGTCTCAAGGACATCATCAAGATGATACCAAGAACCCAGTCATTTCTTGCATTGTCACGTCTCTCCATTTCTGAGAATGAAAATATCCTCGTCGTCCCATTAGGTTTGGACGGATTTTGTTGCGGAAATATTGATTCGTTGCCGCAGCCATGTCCGAAATGATGGATTTAGACAATCCTCCAACAACTCGAAGACAGTCAAAGGGAGTATGAAATACATCTGCAATCCCCACTTTTAGACCGTCTCCACCACGAAACATCGATCTGTTGTTGCGCTCCTGCCCAACCCATGAGAAAGCATTATCAGACGAATCAACTTCCTTGAAGTGGAAGTGTAAATTATCGATCAACACCTTCAAATTTGTTGAATTGTTGGGATCTTCGTTGTCCGATCCTGAGGAAGCATTCTCTTCGTCAGGGTTATCCTCGTCGTCACTGTCATTGTATTCCAACAATGGATCGCTATCCCTGTGCACAGTTTCGTTTACATCTAAATCATAGCCACCATATTCATCTTCGTCTGATAAAGAGTTGTCATTATTTGGTTCGTCGTCGGAGGCCTCGGTGGAATTGTTGTTGTTATTTACCCGCTGCTGTCGTGTCGTCCTGGAGGAGCCACCAGTACTAGCACTTCTGAAGAGACGAGTTGCAACTTCGTTAGTTGGAGTACCTCCTTGAGTACTTGGAGATAGCACTCCTTCTGGTGCAGTCATGAGTGCAGCACGACCCTGTGCACGCTCTTGAGTCGATGGCATGTTCGATGTAGAAGTCGAATGACGACGAGGAGATCGCCTCAAAGACGCATCTGGTACATTCCTAATGGCGGCTCGGCGGCGTGCACGCTCTGCTGTGGAAGGAGGTTGAGGAGGTTCTTGTGCATTCCTGTTGTTGGTAGGATTGTTGTCGTCTACAGTGCTGTTGTTGGTAGGATTGTTGTCGTCTTGAGTGTGATTGTTCTGTTGAGATGCCGTCGTGGAGGTGTTGTTTGTTTGTTGTGAAGCCGACTGACCTGTTGGTTGCAACTGTTGGGATTGGGATGGTTGGGTCGATTGTGATGGTTGAAATGGCAGATTGGCGGGATTGTAGACTTCGATGAAGTGACGAAGTTTGGCTTTGACTGCTTTCGACGAGGTGAACTGTGTCTTGATCCAATTGTCGGGAATGTTCAAACTCGAAATACTGCGTTTGTCCCAGACAATCGCATATATATTGTCATTCTGCTTCGAGGGACATTCCACAATTTTTCCGAGAAGAGGAATGTGACGGTCGGTAAGATTGGGTCGAAACCGACGACGGAAATCTTCCCTGAAATTTTCATGGATCCAGAAGTCGTCCATCGCAACGAAACTCCGCTTAGCGTATGAAAATCTTGATCTCGGGCGGGAAGATTGTCGTCGTCCAGGCAAATGTGCGACAAAACTCTCTAGCTCCGGTGGGAGCTCCATCGGGGCATTAGGCTCTCCGGCTGTTGAATTGTCGACTGGAGGTGCTGCGGTTTGAGTGTCACTGGCTTGAGTTACGACGGGTTGGTCTGCGTCTTGATCGATGAGCGGTTGCGATAAATCGGGTGGTGTCGACTCATGGTCGTCCCACTCAATGGGAAAAGGTTGAGACGACATTTCCTTGCGTCCAAGTCTTCTTCACTATATAGACTTCCAGAATGGAGAGTCCTGCAACGATCGGTTCAGAGAGACCGAACATATAAGGGCACCAAGTTGGGCTTCGGGCGAAGGAAACTGAAAATGGACAAAAATGAGGGAAATCGCCAATTTTTCAAAGCGAAATATCGCCATTATGACTTCATTTCTACTGTAGAGTATCATACATGAAGTTGTTCAGAATTGTAAGATCTATCGAACGATGAAGTTAGATTTGGATGAAAGTGGATTTTGATGAAGTTATTTGAAGTGAAAGTTAAGGGAGTAGCGCATAGCTGTCTCCCATATATGGGAGACAGCTATGCGCTACTCGATTACGATTGGCGTTAAATTGAATATTGTACTAAAAGAATTCCATCGTACAAAAGACATATCGTCTAATTTCATGAGAAATGGGGGGACGTGTGACCGTTGGAGTTGAACGCACGCATGCCAAGTCGAATTCGAAACTGTAGGAAATTATTACAGTAGCATAACGAAAACTTTATCCCTAGTGTGTTTCAGGTTTGGTAAACGCGCCAAACCTGATTTCAGGTTTGGTTCGAATCAGTTTGAACCAAACCTGAAAAGCCCAAAAACCCGGATATATGACGTCCAGACGGTGAAATTTGAGGGGTTTGGTTTGCCGTAAGGAACGGCCTGATACTACCCCCAAGCAGGGGCGAGAATCTGGTCGCACAAAAAGAAGAATCTCTATTCTCACCCCCAAGGCGCGACGGAAAGTCCCCGAGGTTGATACAAAACTCCAAAACCACACATGCATTCATCACGGTGGTGGAGGTGCAGTGGTTGATAACAAAGTCTATAATGTCGACATCCTCTCACAAGCGAACCCGAAGGTCTCAAAAGGCTGTCAGGAAAGCCTTCGGCACCCGTAGTGCCTCCGCACCGCCTTATACAACGCAGAATTCAGATGATAGCAGACCCATCGCCGAAACTACATCTGCACCTCAATCTCAAGAAGCCAACACCGACCCTGTCTCCACCGGCAACGCGACCTCGTCCGTTGCTTTGTTGCCCTCTGCTTCCTGTGGTGTTCCGTACGAAACTCCGCAAATCTGCCGGACTCAACCAGGAAGCAACGGACAACCTTCCAACAGGTCTGAACCGTCCTCGACAAGAGCAATGGACAGTTCAATCTCGTCGGTGTCAACTACACCACGCTTCCATGCGATCCCTCCACCGGTCTTTCAACCCTCTATGTTATTTCCCACAGTGCCACCACAACGTCAGACCACCGCAGCTTCCGCTTCAAACAACAGCAACACTTCAACTTCCACGGTCTTGTCTTCATCCTTTCACGTTTTGCACCGTCGCGATTCCATTGGACTTGTTCAATTTGGTACGCAATCTTCCCCTCCCAAGCCCATGAATGTGCAGAGTACAAAAGAGGCGGACGCTTCCACACCAGCTGGTACTTTGGGAACCGAAATAAATGAGCAAACGTCAACCACAACCATGCACAACAACCCTCAGCAAGCGACCACTCCGTACACTGTTTCTACTGCCGCCGCGCCTCCGACTGCACAAACCACCGGAACTGATTCGTCGTCATCCCTTGAACTCCTCGGTTCCGGTCTTAATCTCACACGTCGGCCACCCACTTCGGCAATGCAACCCTATATACATCCAAACCTGAAGTTACAAGTACCCAAAATCACGGAGGGTTCTTTTTTGGTTCCATTGCGACGCCACCCCCCTCTTTCTTGTCGAACCCCAGGTGACTCGGAAAAAAAAAACCCTCCAATGGTTCTTGTGTCTTCTACTCCGGATGATGAATCTTCACTGTCGTTGGTTTCCAATCACTGTGGTCCTTTGATGCGACGTGCTAAGAACTACACGAAGGGTGTCACACGGTCTCCCACTGGCACAGCAAAACAACGTCGTTATAACAACACCAACAAACGAAAGCGATCCTCTAGTGACAGCGACAGTGTACCACTGCCCTCCTCGTCCCTGATGTCGGATGCTGTGCCTGGTCTATCAAGTACTTCGGCTGCCCCAATTCAAATGGTTACTTCATTTGCCTTGCGAACGCTCTTTCTGGAAGATATTTGGTTCTTGGAGGTAGGAACACCCATCGTCTTGTTCTTCCGAAGCGAACTCCTACCACCACGTTATGCAAAAGGTTGGTTGGATGTTGCGCGAGACACTCACCAATCACAACACATTCCTCAAGTCATGTGCCAGGGCAATCTCTACAATCAACTTTGTGGATATGTGCACTTAAATCCTTCCGGTGTTATCCGAAAAGTAATTGGCACCAAGACATACAACGATATCATCGCTGCAATGTCCGAAAGATCACAGAACGGATTATACCTCAAGTTTCCTGTTTTCTCACCATCGTCTGGTTGCAACCTTGTTTCCCCTCCCACCGATTGCATCCAACAACTCCTATCCTATTTCGAGATCTTTAACTATCCGCAAGCACTGTTCCTTCAGGCCGACTACCACCCGGAAAGGAGCTGGTACACAATCTTCAAGCGACTGAAAGCTTCTGGTGGAGATAGATTGACCCTTCTACACAGGATAGTCCAAGAAACACCAGGAGACCGCTATAGTCTGGCGGAATTACGCAACATTTGGCAACAGTTTGACGTAAAACAACGGCACGATCAAGCCCTTGAGCTTCATCAGGATGTTGTCGGACGCCTCAACGACGCCTTGGCCCAATTGGAGGCCCCAATCCCACCTCTTATTGAACCGGACGTTGTGAAGCCCTTCTGCGAAATGATGGATAGACAATTATTGACGAGAATGGAAGATTGTTTTGGAAAGTTCAATAACATGGGATCTCCATGACGTTGAGCAATTGACGGCTTTGAGCATGTAGATTGATGATGGCCTTTCTTGAATTGGAGTAAACAATTAGTTTCCTGTTGCCGGGAGTTTTGCAGGTCTTGACAAGGTCAGCTTTGATTCTTCGACTTGGCGAATCTTTAAACGACAAGTCGATGAAAATGTTTCGCCTCTGTACTCCAGAATGATTGTGGGGCCATATCAAATCTTTCTCGGGGTGGAAGGACAAACCAGTCAACAACTGGAGATCGTGAAGCATGGCCTGTGAGGCAGTGGCAGTCATAAACAAAACAGGGACAGGATGTCGGCTGTTTTTTTGGGCAATACGGAAAAGACATCGTTCCAAGTGACCGAATTCTTCTCGGAATTCCATACCGTGTGCGGCCTACAAGTGGCATTCATCCACGGCAATAAGACGCAGGGTTCCTTGCTTGCAACACTTTGCAATGGTTTGTTGCCACAATGGATCGTTGGTGATTTTTTGTGGTGAAGAAAAAAGAGACACTGTTGTAGAGGATTCTTTTGGTAGGGCCTGCAGTTTGTCACGGAGTTCATTGTTGAGGTGTGCAGATCGGAGCACGTCGAGGTTGAAGACGTTCAAGCGATGTGAAAGGTCTTGGCCCAATGAAAGCTGGGATAGCTTCGACGTTTGATCCGCTGCCAAACTTAGAAGTGGGACGATCGTGATGGTTATCCCCCCGCACATAAAGCCAGAAATGTCACGGACAGCTGATTTTCCGCCACCAGTGGATCGAACAAGGAGGAGCGGACGAAGAAGGTCTTGTGTTGGTGGCTCAATATGTCGTTTGATAACCTCTTTGCAGGCGTCAACCTGCCAATGTCGGGCAGTCTTGCCGTGCCAGTCGGTAAAAGCAGAAATTACCGCCTCTTGAAGAGACGTGCGGTTGCAGAAAGGGTCATGACCATTGGAAATGGGTTCGGGCAAGGTTCGGGGTACAGGAAGGGGTCCATGACGGGTGTTCTCGGTCACCTCTTGCCTTGGGTTGCTTGTGGCGGACATGTTGCTTGTATTACAGTGGTGGGAAGGTACGAGAAGGCGTTTGGGAGGCAAAATCAACGCGGTATGACGTCCTTGGAGGTGAGGACAGGGTCATGAAACAATTCGGTGGGCTTTAAAACGTTCAGGAGGCATGCACCAACGCTCACAAGTTTGGCTCCGTGTTGGATGTGTTGAGGTGCAATGGGTTTTGTATCAACCTCGGGAAATCGCTGATTTTGGACGTCGCGCCTTGGGGGTGAGAATGAGAATCACTGAAATGATTGACGGACAGACTGCAAAAATCTCACCCCCGCTGGGGGGTAGGCCTGATACTCACCCACAAGGCGCGATCCTCAAAATCTCGACTTTGACAAAAACTCACACAAACAACACGAGGCCCATCTTGCTGTGGTTGTAACATCACCGATGGCCCCTTGCAATCGCCACCGACATGTCGCTCCTATCTCTACTACCCCAAGGGACCCTTGTGGCATTTTATATGGCAGGCGCGGACCCTGTTATTGGTCGAACCACTGACTACCAATAACGTGGAAATCCATGAAACAACAACCAAACCGATGACCCATCCTCGACACCCGCACGTGGCGGTATGGAACGATTCCGTGACACCCATCCGCACCAGCGACAAGACCCAAAACAAGAGCGACACGATAGACTTGTGGACCAATACTTCCATTGCCACAATCATGGCCAAACAGCGTCCAATGAACTCCTTTGCCTTGTCTGCCTTGGGAACCACAATTGCAATGCTGTCTTCAACAGAGCATGGTCCTGCAGTCGCAATCATATCCTACCACAGCAATAACCTCTAACAGAGCATTGTGTCATTGACACCGCAAGGACATGAAACAACATACTCTTGTGCCATACCACCCAGAGACCTTGAAACCATGGGGCATGGGGAATAGTGAAATGATGGACTTTTAGTTCCCAGAAGACTATTATTAGCAGTCTTTAACAACTGGTCAAGTCTGTTTTAACTTGTCTGTTGTTGTGAGATTCCGTACCACATGTGGGCGAGTGCAGCACTCACACCCGTGGGTCAACAATCTTCCAGGAGTCTTGTCGGAAATCCAGCGCGTTTTGAAACCCGATGGCTGTTTCATGTGGGCCATGATTGGTGGTACCACCTTACCGGAACTCCGCGTCGCCCTCCTCATGGCGGAATTGGAACGCGAAGGTGGTGTGAGGACTCTTGCAACGTGCCGGCTTTACCCTGCCCACGATTGATGTGGACACCTTCCAGGTCTCCTTTCCCAATGCCGCCATTCTCATGGAATATTTCCAACGCATGCGAGAAAACAGTGCCGACATTCAACGCAAACCCACTCGGACCGGTCGCGATACCTTTTTGGCCGCCATCATTTTTATGTACTCCCCCCGCAGATACGGTCATCCCGTGTGTACCTTGGGGAGGTGGGGGCAATCATCTGGCTAGTAGGAAGGAAACACATTTATCAACATGGTGAATAAGATCTTGGACATACATTTTAGTGTTAGAATTTCTAATAAATACTTGAAAGATGGTGTCGTTGTCGTGCCCTTCTTAATTTTTGCCACATCCAAATGAGAAAAAGTACTTGTGCTCTAGCGACCAGCGGAACTTGGACATGACTTTCACAGCGAAAACGAGAAGGTACTAGGTAGGGTTGACTAGCCTCCCGTTTATGAACATATTTAGAAACGCAACAGAGAACCTCTTTTATCATGCTAGGAGTCTACTATATTAACGCTTCTGATCTCCTATTGCTAACCTATCCATTCCCCAATCCAATCGAACTTACCCCAGAACAGAGCTTTGCAATCGACTCCAACAGATTGCGAACCAATCTCAACCCGCAGCGATTCTCAATCCATGTTGCTGTCCACAACTTTCATTTCAATGCGACAGTCGGCGGCATGAGAAAGAGCAGAATAGGGTCCCCTGTGAAGAAGCTTTTCAAATTCGGTTTCCCAAAGATAAAACGCCATCACATCTTTGGTGTTCGTGCGTCGTAGGGTCGCAGCTGGTACATCTACCTTGGCATCAACGTCGGCCGAGAAGCTTCCAGTAAAATAACCATATTTCGAAGGCCACGCAAAACCAATCAATACGTCAATCAACGAGTTGACTTTTCCAACTTCCGGAACACTCTTCATGTCGTGGAGTCGCATCATGTCTTTATCAACAGAATGGACGTTATGGAAGGAGTTTTGCATCTCGGAAGCCGCAAACTGCTGCTCCGATGTCGTCAGAACACCCCAGTCAACGTTCTGGCACTGCACACGAACAGCCGTGTCCACCATTGCAACTCGCGTAAAGTCGATTTTGACAGAGCAAGCGGTGGCCTCCTTCAAACCAGTTAGGCCGCTACTCTGGAGTTCCGTGGTGAGATCTGCCGCCCATTCAACGAGATCCGGCTTGAATGTTTGTGAAAAAGAAAGGGGAAGGGTGTCGTCAAAGTTGTCGTCGTCATCCGGGCATAAGTGACATTCAAGATGGGAATTTGATCCACCGCTGTATCGTCAAGAAAGATAACAAAAATATCAACAAGGGTAAGATGATGCTTCTTCGTGTCATGTAAGCACAGGAGGTGGCGAGAAAGTCTTACCCTTCAGGCCAACCCAAGCGCGTCTCAGAATAACCTGGGAACGCATCCGGAATCACAGCGTCCCATTTCGTGTCCCAAAGGACTTCGTTGGGTCCGTGGATTCGGTTGAACGAAGTCTGTATGGCTGCAGCAAAGTTTTCTTGTTCCGCGGAGGAAAGGGTGTTAAAATCAACACCATGACAAGCGGCTACCGAGTAAGCCTTCCATGTTGCTGCCGTGGCAGAGACACTGTTGACAACGGTCAACGCAAAGACAGAGAGGAATGAAAGAGAGAATGACAACATGATCGTAGACTAAGGTAGAAGCTTGCTTGATCGTTTGCTCGATTGGAAATTATGAGAAGATGGAGCACCAAACTGACGAAGGATTTCGGATTTTTATGACCACTGACGGGGCTCTTGTCTCAAATTAACATTCTTGTAACCCGCGGGGTTCAGAGATTTCATTGAAACTCTTGACATGGTTGGTCAACAACGAGTCATCAGCAACTGAGAATGATTTTGTTTGGTTGATGGGCTTTTTACGATCTGTTTTGAAACTGAAAAGACGATGTAGCGAAGAAGTAGAGCATGGTACTTTCTGATCCCGCTCCATAGACTTGTAGCTCCACGAAGTGCCACTAGTGGGAGCAGCATAAGGCAGACTCTTTTCCTACACGTTACCATGTTTTCGAACGTGTGTCGTGGAGCTGGAGGACGATTTTGGTTGGACAGCGATAATCCCGGAGGTCCCTGCTGCGAGTCTCAAGGATATCACAATCGTATGTCGATGGTACTACCACAGAGGCTTGCCCTTATCGAACAGAGAAGAAGGTCGTGCGAGTCCAACCACGACATGGGTCTCACTGTCATGCCAAATAGACGTTGGTTGATCGGAGAAAAACGTGCGTGTTCGCATCTGGTTGGTTATTCGGTTCCCATGGGAACAGATCAATTGATATTCGGGAGAAAACATGTTATTGTGACCATGGTAATCGGATCTGCTCCGGTTGTTGATTGGTTGCAATGGTGGGAGTCAAAATTTCGCTGAATCGCCGGTGGTCTGCGTGGCAAGATTAGGGATACTAGCCATTCGTTGGTCACTACGCTTCCGTGGGTTGTTATTTGGGAGAAAACATGTTATTGTGACATCCTTGAGGATCCCCATTCTGTTCATCCACGACAGTCAGGCCCAATCAGCGCCTCTTTTGAGGTGTCGCTTGTTCCAAAGCCCATTAGAATAAGGAACGCCTCTCCAAAGTTGTAGCGGGTGAGTCCTTGTTCTGGTTCCTGGTGGTATATTCATTGCGCTCTTTGAGTACTTGGAATGGACTGTTGATTTTGCTCACAACCTCCTGATCGGGACTACTCGTCTGGGTGGTGGCGAGAAGCTCTGTATTTGTGTTATCATGTTGACGGTTGCTTTGCTCAATACCCGGAAAAGGCGAAGAGGGACTATTCTCCACGGCACGGTTTACAGTTTCGTCCTCCTGGTCTCCTTTATTGCGAGTATTTGGGGTGAGGAGATTGTCGTGGCTGCTAGTCCAACCTGTCGTGGGACTATCCAGGACATGGACCCCCGCTGGAATGTTCTTCATCTCACCATTTCCTACAACACTGGGGTTATCATCATTTTTCCTTACCAGGATACTTTTCCCGGGACGAGACAGAGGGATTGTTGGTTGTTTTGATTCCTCGTTGTGCTTGCTGCTAAAAAGTGACAAGGACCTCATTTCCTGGTCCATCAATCCCGAGCTCGGGAAAGTGTGGCGACGACGCATCGGACTGGTGCCGAGCTTTGCATGGTCGGGACCATTGTCAAAGCCATCATCATCATTGATGGATCCTCCTCGCAAAAACGATGTGCTGTCTTGATACAACTCTCTGCTGCTGAGTCCTCCCCATAGGTCCACTGTTCCACTAACGTCCGTTTCGTTTGCTGTTATAGACGTGCTGCGGCGAATTTCCATTTTGGAGGGCGGCCGAAACTCGAGATCGCTCGAGTTGCGACGGGCAAATACTTGAACGCCTCGTGTATGCATATGGCGGAAGGGTGTATTGTTGGTACTGACGGAAATCGCATCGTCGTCTTCATCTTCCATAGAAGGAGCCAAGAGTTCAATCGTGGCGGCCGCCAATAAAACCAATGGGCCAAGACCATGGTGGCCGGTGCCTTGGCGCCCGCTAGTCCCTGTGCATAGTAGTAATGTCCCATGTACGAGAAGGCAATCCATTCAAAGTAGACTTCCAAGATGAGTTCAATGGTAATGTAAAGATTGGGATTGGCGTTGGCCAGCAAAACAAACCAATGTTGCATCAAGGGTACAGTGGTACAGGCAATGACATAGCGGTCCGGCACAAACACGCCTCCCAGCTGCATGGCGGCAAACCATACAGTAATACTGTGATGAATAATGGTTCCTAGACCATTTAAAACGTCTGCAACTCGCAGTAATCGAGGCGCCTTGACATCCAAAAAGCCGACGTAGAGATACATAATGACCTCGCGAAAGCCAAACTTCCACAAGCCAACCACCACAAACAGAAGTGACAAAAAATCCCGCTGGGCAGCCATGGCCAAGCCAGTTGTGACCAAGAGAGGAAAGATTAATTGGACGTACCGCCACCACATTTCACGGTCGGCCGTCCACGTACGCAGATACAAGAGGCAGACAAAGATTTCGGATCCCAGGCCCGTCAAAACACCAGTGACCCACAAAAATATGGAATAGTACAATCGAAATTGCTCGTCGGACAAATTGGTCAAGAAAGGAATGGAATCTTTGGTAAATCTCCATGGCCCACCACTGTTTCGATAATGACATGTTTCACCACACCAGTCATACAAGCGTTCTTCTACAGTGCTCTTGGATGGACTTGACAACTGAATCGTTTCGGTATTGAGCGCTCCCAAAAGTTGTGCCTCGGACCATCGACTCTCGGGCAAATTATATTCCTCTTCCAGTATGTACTGCTGAAAGGGTTGACTGAAATTTCCCAGTACTGCGAGGGATGAATTCATAGTGGGGACAATCATGTGAGTCAAGGCGGCTACCACAATGTGACGATCGAGCCATTCCGACGACACTTGTGCCAAAGAAGCTGGACATGTGACGGATGGGATCAAGAACTGGATGAGATGATACAAGGGTTGAGTGGCAATGGCATGGACGACACTCCATGTGGTATATCCATTGGTCCATTCGGCGGAACGACGGGGAAAACCTTGTGTTGTTGTAGAATTGCTTCGAGTCGTGGTCAAGGTCAATCCGACGCGGGCTTGGTCCACATGGCCCAATGCGACTTGTTGTTGCATGGTTTGCAGTATATTCATGGTAAACAAGGTCGACGTCGACGACCTGGTTGGTCCTACGGATTCACGAATCATGGTTTGGAACATTCTTCCATAGCGATGGAAATCTTGTTAGGACTGCTGCTGCTGTTTTTGAAGGGCACGCCATTGACCCTGTTGCAAGATGGACAAGATTTCTTCCAATGTATCTACATTCTGGACCAAGCCAGCAGCGACTTTAGCCTTATTGTCACCGGCAATCAACGTTTCCAGCACCACCGCCACATGGACCACATAGAGAATATATTCACGCAGAGGTGAAGAGGACGATGCATCCGAAAAAGCAGCAGCAGCTTGGCGCAAAACTTCCCACTCATGGGTGCTTTCTTGTAACGCACAGGCCAATTCGGGCAACCCCACAATGCCCATCCAACAATCCAAGAGGGGATTGTTGGCAATGATACTGTCACTAGGAAACAGAAACCAGTGTTCCAAGGGTTGGGGTTCGTTCAAGTAGGCCGACAAGGCGCGACGAATGGGAATGCTGTACCGCAACCCCATGTGCTCCAATACCAACTCAACGTACTCTGGATTTGTCATGATCGTGCTGGTAGTATGGTTGATGCTGGTGTCTGCTGGGTCTGGTTCTTGCACCAACACTGCTTGCACCAAGGAGAGGAAATTGACCAAACAGGTGGATTCCGACACCTCGCCTTCCTGCTCGAAAGGACCCTCCTGGTGCTTGGTGACAGAATTTGTTGTGGGACGATCCCAGGGCACCTTGACTAAGAGGGCACTATCATCATTTTGCAAGGAGCTAGTAGTTGTAGTCCGAACATAATCTTGAAACCACCGTTGCGCAAAGGGAATGTTCTGGGACACCATGTCCTGTACATAAATGGCTGTGGAAGGCCTTCGAAAGGCATTATTGGATGTGTCAAAGCGTTGCCAGGTTTTCCAATTGGGATTGTTGCGAGCAATCGTTTCCAGCACCAAGGCCACACTGCCGTAGGAGATCAAAATGGTGAGGCACACCACACCCACCATGGAATAAAATAAGGTGTACTTGGTCTTTTCCAAGACACCATGAATGCTTAATTTGGCTTCCACACCATCCACAATTTCATGAGTCAAGACCATTATGATTTTGCTCTTCTTCTTTCAAACACTCGTTTGTACAAACAATCGTTTGATTGGTCTTCTTCCTTGTGAATCTTTTCACTAGGCGTCTGGAGTACCACCAGTGTGTCTCTTTGTTCCAGACAGCAACCACAAACAAAAATTGAATGATACAGACATGTCGAACGAGAGGGATAGATCTCTATTCAATGGGATGGAGAGCAACACACGCCAAAAAAGATACCCTTGTGAATCTTTTTTATATCATATGCGACCGACAGTGTTCTGTGCGTATTCCCGCAACTGTGCCGCGACGAAAAAAATCGCTGTCGACAAGGCTGGCATGCATCGGACCGCCCCCGGTCATGGAAGGACCGACGGACGAACGCATCGAGCTCGGACTACGGATCGAGGCAATCGCACATAGACTACATGACACGCCGCTCAGTATCTGTTGCCGTGACATCAATTATGTTGTTCAAGATACACAAACAAAAGTACAAAGATTCCTCTCTTTCATGGTGTTCCCTGTTCACCTCGACGACCTTGGAATTGATCGATCCACAACAAGTCGTTTCTGCGGTTGTGGGATGGTGATGTCAGATCATGCGCCGCCGTCCTTGTCCTCCTCCTCCTCACCAGATCAACAAACGACATTTCTGTAAGCATCACCCGTCGTGATGGCCAGAAATCTCGCCACCATCGTATTATTATTGGTAGACCTTATTCGAAACGACCCACAAGAAGCACAACAACTCTACACGACCACGAGAGAGACCCTTGTGGATCCAAAAATGTCTGCCAGAACCATGCCTCCCATGGCTGGAGTCTTGGATCGGGACTGTACAGGATTGGAACAAGCCTCGCGTTTGGGAACCGACACTCGGCTGTGGTAGAGAAATGGGTGATGATGATGTTGCTTCAGGAACAAGACTGTACGTACAACGGCCCCCAGTCATGCGATTCCCCCTGGTTGCATCCAGCAACCAAGACGACTGGATAGCATGATGACGACGGCCCGACAAGTCGCAGGACCATTGAGACACTACGATATAAAGTCTCAACCAACCACCCACTCACCCACCCAAACCACAACAACTGCGACCCAAACCACAACAATGGCCAACCGGCAACACCCACACCGCTCTGGCACTCGCAAGGAGGGGCACGTAGTAGTGCCGGGCCAATGATTTTCACCACCATTTCCAGTCGACATGGAGGATGGACATGGCGGAGCTGCTGCCATTGCTGGGGGGCAGTTTTGGGTGTGTGGGATACTGGAATCGAACCTGTCCACAAACCAACTGCTCTGTCCTCCAGACCCGTCAAGACGGAGGCTGCTGCCGAATGGGGACTGCTCCTTCCACGGTCGTCGGTGAACATTTGGACCGGTGGTGTCCATGTTCGTTCCCTGCCACTACTACTACACAACCAGCAAAGAATCCCATGGCATCTACCACTACTACTACTAGTAGTACTGGAGTCGCGTCTCCACGACTTCCGGCTCCGCCATCTGGGTCGAACTGTCGTCTTGTGTCGGCGGAAGAACGGTTTGACAGTTGGCGCAAGTCCAAATGGCCGAACGGCCCGAACTCGTCGACGTGTATCATCAAGACGACGACAATCATCCAGCTGACAGCAGCAACAATGAAATGGACGACGACGAACCAGTAGTAGTGCTCCCATGGACAGATGGGGATGTGATTGGTCCCAAGATATGTTGGCCTTGTTGGAAGAAGAAGAAGATCATGACGAGGAGGACGAGGACGACGACGAGAGCAGCGAACCAGAAACGGACGACGAAGCGTCCACCACCGCGTCGTCCTCCGCCACCGTCTCGCGTCCTCCCAATCGTTGGATTTTCATGGGCGGAGAACGTTCCGGTACGGGCTTGCACGTCGATCCCGTCGGTACTCATGCCTGGGTCACGTTACTAATACAAGCGCCAAACGATGGGCCTTGTGTTTCCTCCCACGGTGGACCGCGCTCTCATTGGCATGCAATTGCCACAAATTCCATCGGCCTTGTGTGGTTTGCGCAAGAAGGTCATTACCAACGAGAGCCATGGAGTACTATATGGGGACGTGGCTGTGCACGTTTGGCAATAACCCGGCGAAATCGTCCATGTACCGACCGGTTGGCCACACAGTGTCCTCAATTTGCAACCGTCGTCCGTGGCCTTCTTGACGGAAAATAATGCCACGCCCTTTCCCAATTGGACTCGATTTTGGCAAGCCGTGCAGGAAAGCGTCTCCCGCCTTGGCGACTGCCTTGCGCCAGGCCGTGGCAAAACATGGACCCGAATTGGTGGTGGTGGACGCGTCGCCGGAAACGGATCCTACGGATCCTGGCGCCAAGGAGGAAAAGAAGGTGGACCCACCACTACAGGTAGATCCGTAGTAGCCGCGTCAACTCTGTGAACCACACGCACTGTCCCGTCATTCGAGCACAAAGGCTTTAATCGTGTCCACTTTGGTAACACCAAATAAGCACCGAACATCATAACATCGCCTTGTGTAAAGTTCACAATTTCCGAAACTAGACATGCTGTGACGCCTCAGCGAAAGCATAATTGCCTAGAACACGGTGGTTTTGATGACGATAGTTTCCCATCGACCTCCTACTTGTTGCGAGGCTTGTCATTACACATCCTGTGACTTTCTTTAAATAATGCACTGTACTATTGCTCAACCCTTTGTTGGCTCATCGTGTTCCAAGCTGTAGTCTATCCCAATCACGTATTGAGGTATCTTCTGATATCTCTTTGCATCCTGAAAAGTGTCCAGCTTTTTGAGGAACTCTTCGATGTAGGTTTTCACGAGTGTCATTGGCTTTTTCTTGTGGGAGTCCAGCAACTGCTGAATAGTGAAGATTCCGTTATCGTTCAAAATCTTCTTCCTCCCTTCTTCAATCCCATTGATTTCAGAGCAATCAGCAGTCATTATCGCATCCACACTTGTCTTGCCCTCAAAGATCGGATCGTTTGATATCTTCTGCTTCATGAACGTGCTTTCCACTTTGGCTGGCATGACGAAAACAAGCTTCGCGAAAGACGGGTTCGACTTTACTTTTCCCAGATGTCCCAAAGACTTCAGCAAGTCTACAATGTCGTCAAGGTCTTCTTCGTGATTGAAGAACCTCGTCATCTGAAACATCCATTTCCCAGATTCGTTTTCATAGTACGAATCAATCGACTGTAGGTTCGGCGCGTCGGGTATGTTATACGCATTCACCAGCATTTCCTCGAGGGGCTCCTCCAATTTGAAGCCCTTGTAGTGGCCCGTTGCCGCCTCAATGACTAGCGTGGCTGGCGATACTCCTTCCATCAGAGGCCTTAAGCAAAACTCCCGTCCCTTCAGAAAAATCTCGTGCGCAAACTCCTCAAAGAGCCAGGCGAGAAACGGACCAGCCTTGCCCGCTCCGTCCAGCTTTTGCCGCTCAGAGTCGAGACTCTGGGTGAGCTTATTGTGTATCATCGAAGCGACCATCTTGGAAGCCGGTTTCAATTTTTTTATCCCTCCAGTCGGCATCGTCCCTATTAGGCGATGGACGACATTCTCCAAGTCCACCTTTCCCTCGAAGCACCTTGACACGTAATCCAACGATTCTATCTTGCCCAAAGTGGCATCGATGGCTTCCTTGCCCTCCCGTGCCCCCAAAGAGTTCAATCCTTCCAAGCAATTGTTATGGGGACACTTTTAGACCGAGCACATAAACGGCTTCCTTGAGTTCAGACAGAGTCCACATGGGCATGTACAGTCGCACGTGATGCTGGTCCTTCCTCATCGTTTCAAACCAACCCGAGTTGGGGTAAGAGAAGGCAACCATTCGGGTGTTCCCCATGGGAACCATGTCAGGAGGTGCGTCGTAGAGGTAGAGTTCGCATAGCTGGAACGGAAAATCCTTTCCGTGATGTATAAAGTGGGGAAGGGAAGCATCTCTGTCCTTAATTTCCTTCAGAGAATACCACACCTTGACCTCCATAACTTTTCGTTCCTTCAAGAAGGATGCAGTGAGAACGCGCCTATAGGGATTTTTCTGCCTGTAATTTTGAAGAAGTAGAGGTAAAAGATCGAGACTCATCTGGTGCAATCTCAAGGCGCAACAGTATTGGTCCGTGGTGCTCGAATCACGTGCTGAGTTCGACGTGGGCCAAAAAAGGAAAGTGGTCCCTGCGTGCGCATTCAGTGTGAGGTTCCTGTCAATAGTGTAGCTTTGAAATTGTCCCAATCTGCGTCGAGCACCTTCTGGAACTTCCCCCACATTGTCTCAAACTCCCCCCACTTGTCTAATTCAACCTTCTCTATCATACGGGCAGGTTCCAAATCAATCATGCAGACTTTTGTAATGCGACCAAGTTGGTTGCGAACAAGTGCAACATTGCGCCATGCCGGATCATCATGCCAGATGCCCCTCCGGTGGAACCTTTCTTTCATCGTCTCTTCCAGCTTGTTCATGACAAAAAGTCGCTCTTCTGCCTCCATCACTGGTATTTTCTCCAAATCAGGCATAAGGATAGCATCGCCCCCACCCCATGTCCCAAATCTTGCCGCTGGTAGCCAGTTGTGGGCGTATACTGCGTTCCAATACGAAACAGATTTCTGTGCTGCAGCGCTTGCATCAAATTGTACGCGTTTGCCATTCTCGTTCAGAGCGTATTGGGACTTGACAAAGTACTTGATCACGCAGAGATTGCCGCCCTTACTCATTGCACGAAAGACTCTTCCATGCGACCTGTGGCCGAGTTCTTCCAAGATATACAGTTTCTCAACATCCACTCGTGGCATGCGTCCTTTGTAAAACTCCGCGTCGTGTCGAACGCGTTCGTAGCCCCCTACGATGTCGTCCTCTCCTTTCTTGACAACATAGAGGAAATCGCGTTGATGGGAGGGGACGTACTGCCTCGGGGAGAGGTACATTTCTCCCAACACCCACGCCAAAACTCGCAGTGCCTTTGGAGCGTCTGATATTACCTCTGATGCATATAGTATGCCACGCTTAGTCGTAGTGTCACCATCAGATTCTTGATCCTCGTCTCCGTCTTGTTCCGTTTGATCACAATCGCAATATGGCTTGGGTGACGTCGGAGGAGAGATGCGAGGTCCCAAGGTGCCGCTCCTTGCCTTACGGGGCGTACGATATTGCGACGCTTCTACGACCGACGAGCCCTCCTCAATTTGATTATCAGACATAGCAAGGTTTTCCAGCTTTTTTGTGATTTCAGACTCTTCCAATGATTCGTCCGTACGAATTTCATACTCCTCGGAGGGCAACCAACGAAAGAATCGCCATGATGAGTACGTAGAAAGAATGCCGTACACGTTCTTCACTCCATACATAGTACGAAGAGGTATCATCTGAGATAACACCTGCGTGACAACCTTCGGATGGGTCATAGGATCTGGATCCGGAGGTTGAGCATATCTTCTATATGGTTGTTTGACTTCCATTGTGCCACAAAGGTCGTCGTTTTCGTCTCGGAGAAAGCCAATATCCACTTTAAGACCATTCAAGGCCGCTTCTATGTCTGTTGTTAGGCCATAATTGCAGCTGTCAATCACGTCAGTAACCAAAGTCTCCAAATGAGCCTGCACCTGATTTTCGCGGCTGTAGTGGATTTCTCCGTTCCTCCGAGGTAAATGGAGACGACGATACAGCGGCTTGGTGTACTCTTGCACTTGCAACAATTTTAATTCCTCCATGGGGAACTCTTCAAGATCTTCATGGATGTGGGGCACACCCGAGCTGCCCGATGGGATGGCTCGAAACACCAAGTTGTACAGCGTCAACGGTTGCTGCTGTTGTGACGCTGCTGCAACCCGTCGCAGCTGATGCTGATCGAACTGTTCGCGGAGAGCGCTACGGTCAGCAAGCGAGGCTGCATTAAATTCAAAGGCAGTTACCTGCCGCTCTGAAAGCCACGACTTGTAATCGTCGTTTGTGATTCGGTTCCAAGCCTCCGCCATGGTGATTCTGGCACCCCATCAATGCCATGTTTTGTTGCAGCGTGTTGGTTTGTCCGCTTCGGACGGACGCAGGACGGGCGTCCCCTGCCACGGCTGTTCGCAGCTATGGGTCCCAACGCCGTGCTTTTATACGTGGAATTTCAACCATTACACTAGTGCAAATGAACATTACCATGAGACTAATTTGACCATGGCGGATTTTTCTGGACGATTTTCATCTCTCCATTTCTATTAGAACGGTAGATCTAGGTTAGTCACTAGTGCGAGGGACTCGGTTCGCTCGATGGTCTTGTTGCGCGCTCCTTGCGCTCTCGTTGCACTTGTTGCGCTTGTTGCAGAGCAATGACGAGGGGACCATTTACGATCAGGCTTTGTGCCAAAAGGACGGAGAGTTTTTCCCTACCCTCGCAGAAATCAGTCAAATAGAACAAATAGAATGGATGTCTGCGAGGGTAGGAAAAACGAAGATGGTTACACCCTTGTTTCACGGGATCAACCAAGAGTCTCATGCTCTTTCACCTCATTGCGCTACAGTCTCCCACGCGCTCGGCATCTCTTCTCTCGGCTCTGGGTATCCCGATCCATGCGAATACCCTTGTCCGTGATACAGACAAGACATTGCAGCGTCGGAGCTACAACAGCTTGAATGACAAGACGCCGCATAGGCTTGTTTTTTGTCGCCATGGGTGAGTCATGTCGGTGCTGCTGCCGATCTTTTTTTTCAGGGGTTGGAAGCACCTTTGGGTGCGTCTGACACGATTCTGTCAGCGAAATCGTGAGAACTGACCACCAATATCTGTTTTTTTTTAATATCCAAAGACAGTCAAGTTGGAACCGGGAAAACCTTTGCCTTTGCACCAGGTGGAAGAAAAGTCTGACCTTTGAATCCGAGGTGGCCATGTTGCGACATTCCTTTCGAACAATGATACCATCCATTTGGAGGCAGCTCATAGACTCGACGAAAACACCACGAATTCTTGTCCGTGAGTGGCAATGTCGCACAACCGGTACGATGCCAACGTCCACCAATCAGTGCAATTTGATTCGCAACGGCTACGATACTGCAGCCTCGAAGGTCCTTTCCGAATTGTGGGAGCTTCCACGTGCGGTTGCCGCGTGTATCCAAGATTTCCACGGTTTTAGTACTGCGTCCTCCCGTCACAACCAGACAGGATCCCACAGGAACCGCGGCATGAGAGCCTCGTGGGACGGAAAGCTTCAAATTAGAATGAATGGTCCAAGTGGACGAGAATGCAATGTCTGTAGAAGCAGTCTCCTCCTTTGTTTCCGCACTATCACAAACCTCTGTAAAGTCCAAATACTCCACCGAATCAAGATTGCCGTGACTTCGGCCTCCCAGGACAAAGATGCGGTGACCAATGACCGCACTGGCACACCATTCTCGTGGAACGTTCATGCTTGGTGCCGCAGTGATAGTGTGGTTCCTGGTATCAATAACCTCAACCGAGGACATTCTCCTCCGGTTCGATCCACCCACTACTACAATGTACCGGTTTTGAACCGCAACCGCACAACATCCTCTTCGTTGGGTCGATAATCGACAAATTAATGTCGTCCAGTGGCTCTCTTTTGAATCGCTGGTACTTGCCAAAGATGATTGTAGCAAATCGTTTACATCAATCCGTTCCATACAATCCAAACTTGAACCTATATTTGTGACACTGCTGGCTCCTCCCATCACGTAGACGCCTCCATTGCACACAACGGCGGTATGTCCTGAACGTTTCTTGTTCATGGGCGGCCCTTCTCGCCACTGCATGTTGGACTCTGCTAAATCCAATAACAGAACGGAATTGACCTCATCGTCGTGTCCTCGTTGGCGTCCTCCCATTACGACGACGGTTTGTCTCTTGTTGTTGTTGTTGGTATTGTCGTCCTGCTGATCGGGATGATCAAGTACGACTGTAGCATGATACTCTCGCCATCCACCCTCAAGAGGAGGCCAGTTGCTATTATTCCATTGCGCTGTCTTTTCCGGTAGGAAAAGCCCTGATTGTCGTGCTTGTTCGTGCAGTGTAGTGGTCATGGTTCCTTCCAAACGTTGACAGCAGAAAATGTATGAGGATTGACAGATCGATCAAAGGTTATTTGGGTTTTGGGGGTGGGTTTTTGCTCGGGACTGGAAGCACGACTGACTTTGCTAGTCGAAAACGCGCGGCAGGCTACTGGTGCGCGCGTTGGAGGAGTTGGAGTTGGAGGTTGGAGGGATACAAGTCACCCGGAGCCAGATCCCGTGGATCATCCTCAACAACGACGAATCTTTGGGTGGAACGATCAACAATCAACATCAAAGGGAAGCGCAAGTCTTACTCTTAGTAGATTTGGATACGGAGAGACATCCTCAGGGATGAAGGGACAATCTGCTGCTCCCAGATGTGTGGTGCAGGTCAATATCCCCATATCTGATACTGCGTGGCGTTCAAGACTTGGACGACACAACGGCAGTTCGGTTGGCAAAATGCTCTGTGCTACTGAATCCGTCGCGGGAGACCTAATGGATTCGGCAATGCGGTTTTCAATCGAGTACATTTGGTCTATTGGGTATTTTGCTGCAGCGCTCCTGCCAGAGGAGTTGAAGCACTTTCAGGAGCGCTGCAGCAAAATACCCAACAGACCAAATTCATGTTCTTGCTTCTGTGAGTGGAGTCAAAGCCTTGATGAAAACCTTGCGTGTCAATAAGACATGGAATTCATTACAACTTGGCTGTCTTGATATGGGTCGGATCCATCGGAAGCATTGTCAGATGGTTTCCACCAGAGAATCCTGATGGACAGGCATCCGTTGCTAACTCACTGCATGGTAACATAGTCTGCGAGTGTTTGATCTGGATTTAGGCCAGGCAAAACTTGTCCGCATAGTGGCCGAGAGTCTCTGTAGACACACGTGTTGGAACTATTGTATGGTGAGTCTCCCTCATGATACTCTAGACCAAGGGATGGAAATGATGGTATCTCCTCTTCTGAAAACGCCAAACGACTGGGAACCGTTTGCTTTTTATCTGCAGACTACTGTGGTAGTTTCTTTGGATGGCTCAAGTTTGGTGAAGCCGTCCTCAAGTTTGGCCATGCCGTCCGCCTACGGTTGGACAAGAATAGGATCAAATTTGCAATGGTTTCCTCCGTCAATCCAGTCGAAATTGGAGTTATGGAACAAACCATTTCCAATTTAGTCCTCTCAAAGCAACCGATGCCCTCGAAATGGCTGAGTATTTGGGACACTGCTGGCCATCCATGGATGAATATACATGCTGTCTTCCAATCGGGCTTTCCGTGTTGGTAGACTGTTTCCCATTCCTCGAACCATCTCAGTGCACACAACACGTCACGTTTCTTTGGATGGCTCAAGTTTGGTGAAGCCGTCCTCAAGTTTGGCCATGCCGTCCGCCTACGGTTGGAGAAGAATAGGATTAAATTCGAAATGGTTTCTTTTCCGTCAATCCAGTCGAATTGGAGTGACGGAACAAACCATTTCCAATTTAGTCCTCACAAAGCAACCAATGCCCTCGAAATGACTCAGTATTTTGGGGACAATGCTGGCCATCCATGGATTAATAGACATGCTGTCTTCAAATCGGGCTCTCTGTGTTGGTAGACCGTTTCCCATTGCTCGAACCATCTCAATGCACAACACAAGACGGTTGACCTTTCCAGACGCCCTTTGATTGATCCAGTCAATCCAAAAGGTGATAGTCCAACGACAGGGAACATGGACAGCACCAGTGCTTTTGTACCATCAGCCGCTCTTGCATCTCGACCACAAGGCAACGTCCATTGGTTTCGTTTGTTGTTGAGTCATCTGTACATTGGAGATGACGGAGCTAATGTCATTGCAGACATGTTACAAAACAGTCATCTATGGCAAATTTTTGATCTGGCGCATGTGCCTCTTGATGATACTGGGATCAAGGCGCTAGTTGAGGCTGTGAAAAGCAAGTGTGATTGGCGTTGCGTGAATGTGGCTCGTACTAAGAAGGTTGATAAACACGGAGTGCGGAAATTTGGGCGCGTTGGATGGTAACGACAAGTGGTTTTACTTTTCCATTGCAAACAAAGATGCATCTAATGCAGGAGTGAGAAAATTGGCGTTTGTCCAAGAAGATCACGAATGACATGTTGGTTTACCTTGCATCACCGACCGTGGTCTCAAGGCCTTGTCAGAGGTACGGAATGATGGTGAATCATCGTCATGCTTGTCTCATTGCAGTCTTGATGATGAAGGTGCACTTCGATTGATGGTAAGTGTTCAAGGACAAACACCAATGGAAAATAATGAACTGGACCTAAGTGGTTGTCTTGTTTTTGTTCTTGTTGCAATGGACTTGCATGAAACAGATTCCGGATACAAACAGTTGGCACCTCGCACCGGGATCTATCACCTAGGCCAAGGAAACGACGCTACCAAAGTGTTGGTGCAGGGAGAGTCCTCCTTGCGGTGACTGACAATTATATGCCGTTGCCCACCACGTCAGTTCCAAAGCAACGACGATGGACCGACATGGGGGGACCCCTTCCGAATGGAGACTGCTTCCACGGCCGACAGACATTTCTCTTGGGATACTGACATGAACAATGTCAACGAAACAATTGTTTTGTGTCAGACAGCTGGATCACAGGCACCGAAACCTTTGCCTTTCCACGCTTGACATTAGGAATCGATGTGGTGAAGAAAATGCTTGAAAAGCCTCCTGCTATTACCGCAAGTCTTCAAGAATGCTGATATATGACCATGGCAGATCCATGCATCATGACAATGGCTGTGACGACAAGAAGGAATCTGGCATCATAGGCATATCCGACTGCCGCATCAGAAGGAAATTCATGAGCGCTGATATGCTATATTAAGTCGATGCCTTCAAAACAAGCTACGAGTTGCTCTTTGGTCCCTTTCCATTGTAATGTCTTTTCGACAGAACAAGCCACTCCTGTATAGTGATAGTGTGAGTTGGCGCTTTTCATATACTAATTGGATTAACAACGTAACTTAGGAGTGACGTGATCATCATCAAAGCTTTAAATCTCGTGACATAAGCACAACAATTTCCATGATATTGTTTACTCAGTTTTTGATGTGACGTGCATGCTGTGGCACATTTCACGTGCAATCCTCCTCTCTAATACCACCATGCCTCCTCACTCGTTTAAGGTTTGATGACAAGATGGCGTAGGATGATACATTGACATCTCGGATTACCATTCCTTCCTGAAAGTGGTACCATTCGTTCCGAGGCTGCTGACAGAGTCGTCGAAAACACCACGTATGCTTGTCCATAAGTGGAATTGTCTTACAGGTAGGATTGCGCCATCCACTAATAACGGCAATTTGCTTGGCAACAGTCACTAGACTGCAGCCATTGCGTTCATTTTCAGCTAGCGGGAAATTCCACACGCGGTTGCGGTGCGTATCCAAGACTTGCACGGTGTTCTCGCCCCATCCTCCCGCCACCAGCAGACAGGATCCCATGGCAACCATTGCACAAGAAGTTCGCCAAAGCACCATATTAGGATGAGTGCTCCAGGTGGTCGAGAAAGAAATGAGTGTCGCAGTCGCAGCCGTGTCCTCCTTTGACTCCTCATTATCACATGGCCCTGCAAAGTCAATGCACTCTACCGAGGCAGGCGAGTCATACTTGTCATGGCCTCCAACGACAAAGATACGGTGACCTATGACCGCACTGGCACAAAACGCTCGAGGAGCGTTCATGCTTGGAGCCGCAGTGACAGTGTGGTTCTTGGTATCAATAATATCCACCGACGAAAAATAATACTCATCATTCTTGCCACCCATTGCCACAATGTACCGGTCTTGAACCGCAACAGCACAACACCCAGATCGTTGCGATGATAACCGACATGTCAATGTCGTCCAATGACTCTCATTAGCGTTGTTTGTTGTTATAGATGATTGTAGTATATCTTTGGAATCAATTCGTTCCATACAAGCCAAACTTGAGGATCCACTGCGTCCTCCTATTACGTAGACGCCTCCGCTGCACACAACAGCGGTATGTCCAGAGCGTCGCTTGTTCATGGGTGGCCCTTCGCGCCACTGCTTGTCTGGGTCTGACAGATTCAAAAACAGAACGGAATTGACAATGCCTTGGCCTTGTTGAGATCCTCCCATTACGACGACAGTTTGTTCGATGTTGTTGTTGTTGTTTGGCTTGTTTTCGTTATCGGGGTGATCAAGTACGACCGATGCATGATCGTCTCGCCATCCTCTTTCAAGAGGAGGCCAATCAGTTTCATTCCATTGTGCTGTTTCATCCGAAAGGACAAGGCCCGACTGCCATGCTTGTTCTTTCAGGGTCATGATCATGTTCATTCACTTACGATTTCCAACACGAAAGAGAGCAAACGTGAGGTTGATGGTTGAGAACAGGTCGGGGTTGTCTGTCGTTCGTAGGAGCGAGCTGTTATCGGGTCGCACATAGACTACATGACAAGCACGGTGACCGGTGACATCTTTTCCGTTGCCGATGCCACATCTCCACAAGAAAGAGAACTACCTATGTAACCTTATATAGAGTCGAGAGGAACACCAGCCCCCGTTCGGAAGAGGGCTCCTATTTGGTAGTGGTGGTGGTGGATTGTGTGGTGGCTGTTGTCTCTTTGTCGTCGTTGCCGTCCTTGACGGAAACTCTCCACTGCAGTGTTTCACACGAGGATTGGTTCAATCCTCCCAAAACAGCCAACACCACTTGTTGAGGATCCATTGGATGCTGTACTGCGACAAGTGCACCACCATGGTGTCCCATGGAACGAGTCGTGGGGGGCAAGTTCTTCCATACGAGTACGCCGTTGCCGTTGCTACTGGTGGGATCCTGTACAAGTACTGGAACCGACGTTTCAGAACTGCCCCATCCATTGGATCCACCCGCCACCACCAAAACTGATGACGACGACGGAGGTGCAGTAGCAGTATCCGTTTGCTTGTTGTTGCTGTTGTTGGCCGTGACTACATTTACGGCCGCATGATAATACCGAGGTCCACCCGGCAGAGCCAGAGTCGTATCCACTTTCCACGACGAGGAAAAGGTGACTTGTGCAGAAGAGGAGGAAGATGGTGTTGTGTAAAATTCCAAATACTCGATCGACGACAGGGCACCCGTCTCCTCATCTTCTCCTCCCGTCATGTACACACGATTGTTGCTCCCAGCACAGACGGTCATGGCCCCATTGGATCGTGGAACACACAGAGATGGTCCTGGTACCATGGTAATAGTGTTATTGCGGCCACGCGTATCGAGAATTTCCACCGACGACAAAATGGTCCCATACTGACCACCACCCACGACAATGTACCGATTTTGTACCACGGCAGCCGTACATCCGATTCGCCCCATTTGCAATCGACAAGAGAGAGTGGTCCATCCCCTCGTAGTGTTGGTCGTTTTTTGTCTCGTATTAGAACTAGTAGATGCCCAAATATCTGGAACCGAAATGCGTTCAATGCTATTCAGAGGGGACCATCCATTGAATCCACCCATGGCATAAATGGCACCATTGCAGAGGACACTGGCATGTTGGCTCCGTGGAGTATTCAGGGACGGTCCGGTTTGCCACGACGACTGTGGTTTCAGTGTGGTGGTTATCGTGGTGGTAGCACCACCACCAACAACAAGGGGCAACCATTGAACCGAGTCAAATACCTGTTCATCTTCATGTTCTCCTCCCAACACTACCACGACTGCGGCAACGACGGGTTCCTTGGAATCCAATGATGAGGAGGATGGTGCTGGTACAACGACCGCTTCATGACCATATCTCCAAGGTCCCAACAGCGGAGGCCAATCATTGTCCTTCCATTCACCACAGCCCGGCACAATATCTTTTGGTGGGTGTTGTTCGGCCATTTTGTTTGTAGGAGTACTGATGGTGTCTGCTGAGGGGAAACAATCGATGTGGAGAGCGCAATCGCAACTATATTTCTTTCGAGAGAGAGAGTGTGTTAACGATAAAGGAAGAGATGGTAGATGCAGGTCCTAATTCCTACTCCTAGGAGTAATACATTGAGAAGATCCAAAAAAAGATTTGTGCCGTCAACCCTGACGAAAAGTATAGCGGCCCTGCTCGCTGAGGAGTTTGATGCGTTGCACGTCACGAATAAGGTCGCCCGGCGCGACGAAAATCCAAAACACATGTCGATGTCGGGCATGCGCATGCCTTCTGTCTGTGCCTGCTCTCTTCGTTCCGAGTAGGAAGGACAACCGGCCGTAGTTGTTCTTGCTATGTCATCACATCGCGGCAAAGACGACAATGTGCCAGGATGACGGAGATCGGAGTCAAACACAAAACCAATAACTGTAGATGTACCTCTTCTGTATACGGATATGCACCTATTTCGATCCATTCTCGTCCTGAAAAATGTTCTTCCTGGGGGCAGCAACGACACGTGGGGCACTGGACTTGACTGAAAGGGGGACACGTGAGGTGTGGTGAAACCCTCTTTGTCAATACTGTTCGGTGCTGTATATCCATCTATACACATCATCAACACAGAGCAATGGTCGGAAGAGTCTTGTTCTTCTTCTGGAGGGGGTACAAGGATGCAATTGGACGACCACCAAGAATGATTGCAGTGGATTGGAAATTCCCATTCTTCCTGATGCTGTGTCGTTCCAGATATTGACGATCATGACAGGAATGGCATTCTTTTGCGAGCTACCTTGATGGACAGCAGCAACATAAAAACAGCAAGAGCACATTATAGAGCACCACCACCATAACAGCCAGACGACAATGAGGATGGATCCAATAATATTGTCAGTGTCGTCCTTGATTCACCCGAGTTTGTCCAGTGACAGCAATGGCAACACGAGCGATACCCATAGGACGACCAGCCAATGAAACCTCAATAATTTGTGGTATAGTGTGCCGACAATGGGATTGGTCTTTCGATCCAACCAACCACAACAAAAGCAACACCAAGCACCACATTACTCGCAGAATCTCTAGTGTCGACGGAGCACGCGACGCAGACAAACACCCTACAAACACAAGACCATGTGGCTCTATTTATGGTCATGGTGGAACCACAAAGGACCAAAGACAAGACCATTGCAACACAAGATGACCTTGGAAATTCCATTGGCCTTATTGGCAGGATGGGACTGACAGATTCGGGAGTTGCATTCTGGGGGGTCTTTTTCCAAAACCATCCAGTTCCATCATTTCTGAAAGAGAGGTGGTAGTAGTACGACGTCAATCACAGGAACAAGACAACGATAGAGTGGCCTTGTCCAATGCCTGTGTGTTCTCTGACATGAAACATTGAACGCGATCATGGATATCGACTGTGAATCCAATTCTGGTAGTAGCGGCAGCAGCGGCAACATTGCGGAAGTGCATTTTTGAGTGGGGCTCGATCGATTCTCTGGTGAATATTGATTGGCCTGGAGCCTCGCCCTTGGTTTGGCAGGACCCGAAAAGCTCGACTCATTGCCCTTGTGTCCCTGGGACGACGGCAACCACAATGCTTTTCTTATTCAGTCAAAACGTGACCCAAGTGTACGTTGAGCTTCACGATTCTACCAAGACCAATCGGTGCAGTCTTTTTCGGAAACGAGTCTTTTGTCCGTCCATGGGTGTTGTACTCCACGTCAAGAACATTCACAAAGCAGTGTCGACGAGCAATACTGTTCCAGTACTCTAAGGAACGTTTGGTGTGCATTCTACCCCAAAAATCCCGTGCACAAGATGCTCACCATTAGTGTTTTGTACCACTTGTTCTCTTTGTCCGGTGACATGAGGCTTGAGCTCTCTGAGGCTGCCGCGAGTCCATCATGGCAGGTAAACTCATACCATTCCGAAAAAGACACCTTGTGCTCCTCCACCAAAAAGAGAACTACATGCCAAACTTTGTCATTTTTGGTTCTGTGTGCAGTCGTGGTGTGTTGCTTGATAGTACACGACGCTGCAACCATGATATTAAGTAGTTTGTAGTAGATAAGAGCGAAAACTGTAACCTATTATAGGACAATCGGCATGGAGGAAGCATGGGTCTCATAGTTTTATCCGACTGCCACACAAGCCTTGACATTAGAAGGAAATTCATGTGCAGTCATATGCTATATAAGGTGGATGCCTTCAAAACAAGCTCGAGTTGCTCTTTGGTCCCTTTCCATTGCAATGTCTTTTCGGCAGAGCAAGCCACTCCAATATACTGATGGTGAGTTGGCGCTTTTCATTTACTAATTGGATTAACAACGTAACTTAGGAGTGACATGATCTTCATCAAAGCTTTAAATCTCGTGACATGAGCATGGCAATTTCCATGATATTGTTTACTCAGTTTTTGATGTGACGTGCATGCTGTGGCACATTTCACGTGCAATCCTCCTCTCTAATACCACCATGCCATGCATTAGTGGTCCTTACTCGTTTACGATTTGATGACAAGATGGCGCAGGATGATACATTGACATCTCGGATAACCATTCCTTCCCGAGACTGGTACCATCCGTTCCGAGGCTGCTGACAGAGTCGTCGAAAACACCACGTATGCTTGTCCGTTAGTGGCATTGTCTTACAAGTAGAATTGTGCCATCCACTAATCACGGCAATTTGACTGGCAGCAGTCACTAGACTGCAGCCAATGCGGTCATTTTCAACTTGCGGGAAATTCCACACGCAGTTGCGGTGCGTATCCAAGACTTCCACGGTTGAATGGCCTCGTCCTCCCGCCACCACCAGACAGGATCCCACGGCAACCATTACACAAGACCTTCGTGCATTGGAAAGCACCATATTAGGATGAGTGCTCCAAGTGGACGAAAAAGAAATGAGTGTCACAGTCGTGTCCTCCTTTGTTTCCTCATTATCACATGGCCCTGCAAAGTCAATGTACTCTACCGAATCAAGAGCGCCACGCTTGTTATGGCCTCCAACGACAAAGATGCGGTGACCTATGACCGCACTGGCACACAACACTCGAGGAGCGTTCATGCTTGGAGCCGCAGTGACAGTGTGGTTCTTGGTATCAATAATATCCACCGACGACAAATAATCCTGATCAGTGCTGCCACCCATTACCACAATGTACCGGTCTTGAACCGCAACGGCACCACACCAATATCGTTGCGATGATAACCGACATATCAATGTCGTCCAATGACTCTCATTGGCGTTGTTTGTTGTTATAGATGATCGCAGCAAATCGTTTACGTCAATTCGTTCCATACAAGCCAAACTTGAAAATCCAGTCATTTCTCCTCCCATTACGTAGACGCCTCCGCTGCACACAACAGCCGTATGTCCAGAGCGTCTCTTGTTCATGGATGGACCTTCGCGCCACTGTTTGTTTGATTCTGTTAAATTCAATAACAGAACGGAATTGACAATGCCTTGGCCTTGTTGAGATCCTCCCATTACGACGACAGTTTGTTCGTTGTTGGTGGTGGTTTTGTTTTCGTTATCGGGGTGATCAAGTACGACCGATGCATGATAGTCTCGCCATCGTCCTCTATCAAGAGGAGGCCAATCAGTTTCATTCTATTCTGCTGTCTCATCCAGAAGGACAAGGCCCGACTGCCATGCTTGTTGTTTCAGGGTCATGGTCATGTTCTTTCACTTACGATTTACGACACGAAAGAGCAAACGTGAGGAGCAGAGAGCAGAGAGTGCTTTTCATGGTTGAGAACGGGGGTCGGGTGTCTGTCGTTCGCAGGAGGTGTACGGATCGCACATAGACTACATGACAAAAGCCCTTACGTATCTTTTGGCGTGGTGACACATCTTTTTCGTTGCCGATTGCCGATGGCACATCTCCACCAACTTCTTGAATATATTATTAAACATGCATCGGTTTGTAATATCGCCACAGCGACCAATGCCTGGACAACGGCCTGTGTCGCACCGAAATGAAACTGGTCGTCAACACGAATCCCATTCTTCCTGATGCTGTGTCGTTCCAGATATTGACAATCATGACAACCATGGCATTCGTTTGCGAGCTTTTACCTTGCTGGAGCAGCAGCAACAGAAACAACAACAAGAGCACATCATATTGTAGAGCACCACCATCACAACAGCCAGACGACAATGAGGATGGATCCAATATTGTCAGTCTCGTCCTTGATTCATCCGACTCTGTCAACCAACCGCAATGGTAACGAGAGCGATACCGAAACCCAGCCTATTCATAATATGCAGCCAATGAGACTGACCTTCCTCGAACAGAGCAGCAACGACAACACCAAGTACCATTCATTGCTCATAACATCTCTCTAGGGTCGGCGGAAAACGCGTCGCACTCAACACCAGACAAACAAGACCATGGCAATATTGCCATGGTCAAACTACCAACGACGAAAAACTGACAGATTCGGGGGTTGAATTTGGGCCCTTTTCCAACACGGATGCGACATCACATTCCGAAATTTCTGAAACAGAGGCGGTGGTACAACGGCACTACAACAGGAACAAGACAATGAGAGACCTTGTCCTATGCCTGTGTGTGTTCTCTTACATGAAACATCAATCCCAACGACCTTGAATCCAAGCAGCAGCAACAACAACAACATTGCAGAAATGTGTTTGAGTATACGGCTCGATAGATTCCAATGTTGGCCTAGTTTGGTTGGAGTGGACAAATTCAACGCAGTGTCCTTGTCCATGCGACGACAACAACAACAACGCTGTTCTTTAGTCAATGTGACGCGCAAGGGTACCTTGAGCTTCAGGATTGCACCAAGCCTTGGTCCGAATTGGCACAGCCTGCCTCTGAAACGAGTCTAGCTCGTCCTTGCAACTTTGGGTGTTGTACTCCGCATTACCTTTTCATTGTGGATCAGTCTTTGAAACGACCAACCATTGCTGTGTGGCTTCCAAAACGGCCCAGGCTTGATTGCTGTTTGGATCAATGACTTGGACGGACGACAACTGCATATGATAATTGTCCTTACCACCAGAGTGGATCAATGCTTTTCCAACGTCACGTGTAGAGAGCAACCCGGCTGCAACTTCCACGCAAAGGGTGAACAGAAGTTTGGAAATGCACCATTGTTCCGTTTTGGTGGTGGCGATCGGACATGGAATTCGAAACTCGCTACCGATTGTTGATGCAAGTGTATTCCTCCTTGCGACAATGGACAATCCAAATGTCGTTGCTCACCATGGCGACTCCAAAGCGACGACGATTGACCGACGTGGGTACGACAAATAGCGAATTGGAGTTGCTTTCATCGGGATGTGTGAACCGAACAGTCTTCTTGTCCTCCACCACCCATCAAGGCAATGAAGTAGTGATTGTGAACAGACACAGTGGCACAGAATGAGAGTTACCTATTGTCAACTGACACGGTGGCACAGCCGGAACAGCTATGAGTTGCTCTCTGATCCCTGTCTATTGTGATGTCTTTTCGACAGAGCAAGCTACTCCTGTAAAGTGAGTTGCAGTTTTTCATTAACTAGACTAATAGGATTCACAACGTAACTAAGGAATTGACAATGTGATCTTCATCAAGCTTAAAATCTCGGGACATCAACAGGGCTATTGTTTGACAGTATAATTTCCATGATAGTGCTTCCTCAGGTTTTGACGTGACATGCAATCTGAGTTTCATCCTTCCCTTTTCTCATCATGGCTTGTATTGGGCGCCGTTCATTTACGACCTAATGTCGAGATCAAGCAGCGTCTTACATTGGTATCTCGGATCCCCATCCCATTGGCATCTCGGGAACCTGATCCTTCCCGACCATGATACCATCCATTGGGCGGCTGCTCACAGAGTCGACGGAAACACCACGTATTCTTGTCCATAAGTGGTAATGTCGCACAGGTAGAATTCATAATCCCACCAATCAGTGCAATTTGATTCGCAAGAGTCACCATACTGCAACCAATGCGGTGATTCGCGAATGGTGGAAGATTCCACACGCGGTTGCGATTTGTATCCAAGACTTGCACGGTTTGACTGTCCCTGCCCGCAACAACCAGACAGGATCCCACGGCAACCGCTGCGCAAGAATAACGTGGTGGGACAGAAAGAGCCAAATTAGAATGAGTGGTCCAAGTAGACGAGAATGAGATGACTGCAGCAGCCGTGTCCTCGTTTGTCTCCTCCTTGTCACAATGATTCACAAAATCCAAATACTCGACCGAGTCAAGATTGCCGTCATTGTTGTGGCCTCCAACGACAAATATGCGGTGACCAATGACTGCACTCGCAAACGATGATCGAGGAACATTCATGCTTGGCGCGGCAGTGAGAGTGTGGTTGCGGGTATCAATAATATCCACCGACGACAAGTTTTCCCCCCGGATGTTGGTTTGTCCACCCATTACCACAATGTATCGATTGTGAACCGCAACAGCACAACATCCGTCTCTTCCTCTCAATAAACGCAAAGACAATGTCGTCCAGTGACTCTTCTTTGAACTCCTTGTCGTAGAAAATGATTGCAGCAAATCATTGGAATCAATTCGTTCCATACAATCCAAAGCTCCTCCAAGGAATCCTCCCATCACATAGACGCCTCCGTTGCACACGACAGCGGCATGTTCACGGCGTATCTTGTTCATGGGCGTCCCTTCTCGCCACTGCATGTTTGAATTTGCTAAATTCAGCAAAAGAACGGAGTTGGTAATAGTAAAATCTTCCTTGAATCCTCCCAACACGATAACCGTTTGTCCCTGGTTGATGTTGTTGTTGTTATTGTTTTCGGTATCGGGGTGATCAAGTACGACCGTAGCATGATTGTAACGCCACCCGCCTTTGAGAGGAGGCCAGTCGTTTTGATTCCAGTCTGCTGTCTCGTTCAAAAGGACAAGGCCCGACTGCCATGCTTGTTCTTGCAGTGTCATGGTCATGATGGCTGATGGCTTACTCTCATTTTTCTGGAATGTAAAAATTTGTGGGCACGAGACACGAGAGAGTTCTCACTCCGCCACGTACGAGGACGGACGGTCGATCGTTCGGGTCACGAAAAAGAGAGGAAACAAAAATCCATGTGCATCGACAGAGTTTGCAGGATTATCTCATGGCAAAGACGACGATGCGTGGCAGCATGACCGAGATCGGAGCCGCCCTTCCCAAACCCATCACTGTAGATGCACGCTGCTTTTGTCTACGCACCTATTTCGATCCATTCTCGTCCTGAAAAGTGTTCTGCCTGGGGGCAGCAACGACACGTGGGGCCACACGTTGTGTGTGGTGGAACCCTCTTTGTCAATACTGTTTGGTGCTGTATATCCATCTATTCACATCATCAACACAAAGCAATGGTCGGAGGAATCGTATTGTTCTTCTTCTTCTGGAGGGGGTACAAGGGTGCAATTGGACGACCACCAAGAATGATTGCAGTGGACTGTATCATTGATTCGTAGATGATTGATCATTCTGGACATGTTTGAGCCATCCATCGACATTTATCATCAGTACATGGCTCAGCGGTGAGTCAAAGTTTCTTTTCATCCCTCCAGGACTTGGTCTCACAAAACGACCATCGATCCAGACGGCAACACCACAGCGTACAACAACAACAACTTGTCTAGCAACAAACCAAAACAACAACAACAACAACAACATGACGCAATCTATTTCATTCTTCTTCCATACCACCACCATGACCATGATTGTGGCATGGATGCCTCCTTATTCCCGGTCCGTCGTCCATGCCATGGAACAGGGAGGGTTGCCCACCAGTCTCCATCGCCTCCAACAGTATGCCAAAGTCTTGCAAGAGCATCGTTCGTTGCGACCCGCCGCTGTGCAAGGCCACCCAGCACAGGATCGGATGGAAGCTGATCGTCAACGGTACGCGATCGATACCGAACTTGTGTCTCTTGTTGCAGCAGATTTGCGATTCTTGGGTCTCCATTCTGTGTTTTCGTGACATGCATCGGATAAAAAGCTCACACTTCTTTTGTATGTTTCAATTCAATCCAACGTGTGCAGGGCTCTGGGAGAAGGTTTGCACGGTATCTCCTTCTCCATGTCGTATCCTGGGACGGATGATGATGGCTTCTCTTTTTCGTATCCACCCGGTGGAGATTTCTCCATGTCATTTCCATCCTGGGACGACGAGGGATCCTTTTCCTACCCACCCACTACCGGCTTTTCGTATCCCTTGTCCTTTGACTACGACGAAATTAGCAGCAATGATGTCGTGGACAATGGCCACCAGGGCAGCACGAGTGATGGCACTGCATCCAATGGTAGCCATGTAGGAGGCAGTGACAACAACCACAACCAGGGGACGACAAGTCCGAATGACAATGACAGTGAGGACGGCACGAGCACCAGTGAACCATCGGGTCCTAACAATGCGGAACCGAATCCCACCGAAACGGACGGTTCGGCCATTGTCCAGAATGCTGCCACCAGTGACACCCACAAGATGACGACGGGATCGATTGTGGCCGTGGTGTTGGGTGCCATGGTGTTGGTCTTGGCCAGTGTGGCCATGGCGGTTCGTCACCTTCGCAAACTGTCCTTGTCGTCGTCGTCGGGCATGAGTGCCATTTGGAGTAGTAGCAGCAGTTCCGAGTCGTCCTCCCTGGAGGGATTTACGGCCACCACGTCCGTGTAAAAAAGAAGAATGAGAAGAAGAAGAAGAACGTTACAAGAAGCCTATAAGAAAGGCGGGGGGTGAAATTGTGGACGACAACGACGGTAGTGTTGTTGTGTGCGTATTTTTTATTGCGAAAGCAAAAAGGGGATTTGAGGAAGGAGTCATTTTGTTGTATGGGCTCTCTGTATAGTGTTGTTGGTGATGTGTGCCACACCAATTTGTCAACGAAGAAGAAAAAGAAACCTAGGTAGATTGAGAATAGAGAGATAATCTGGTCGGTCGATCTACTAGAGAGATAACGTGTATGTATTTCCCATTCCGTATGTCCTAGGATGCGGGAGCCATTTGACCCTGGAAACGAATGTCTGTGTGTTGGTTCGATTTCGTAGGTGTGGTCTTGGAAACAAACAATGCGTGACTTGTGTTTTGGAAATGACGACTGGATTTTGGCTCACGACTGGGGTTCCAAGTAGAGAGAGGAACGATATGGCAATCGTTTTACATTGACCACACATTTCAAAGAGCCATTGGACCGTGGCAACGAATGTTGGTTCGATTTCGTAGGTTGGAACCAAACCATGCGTGACTTAAGTGTTTTGGAACTGGACTGGATTTGGCTCACGACTGGGGTTCCAAGAAGAACGATGGCAATCGTTGGACATTTCACCACACATTTCAAAAGAGACAGCGACAAGAAGACTTTTGGATCCGTGACCCACAACAAGAAGAAGAACACTGGAACAACCAGACCGTCTTGTGGTTGCTATTACCTAAAGTATAGATAGAGAACACAAGGAAACTCCCTATTCTAAAACATTGGTGGTTGTTAACGAACTATGTTGTATGACTCGTAGTATAGAATTGGAATTGCGGCAGTCCCAGGGCCTCGGCGAGTTTCGTCGCCCTTGTCGTTTGGTGGTTGTGGTGAATGTAGGCAGTTATTTGGATCGTTTGTAAATTTTGTGCAACAATTCTTCAAAGACGGCCGTGGGCATGACATGGGCCGCTTGGGCAATTTTGGTTTGCAATTCTTGATACGAGGCTTCTTCGTACTTGGCAAAAACGGCTGGCAAGTCCAATTCCTTGTACAATTGCTTCACCTTGGCGACTTTGCCATCGTTCCATTGTCCATAATGTTGTTCCAAGACTTTGCGGCCCTGTTTGGCCCCCTTGTCGGTACTGTCGACGGGACACTTGTCCAAGGCTTGTACGACGAGCCAACTGCACTTGTTTTCTTGAATGTCGGTCCCAATTTTGCCAATGACGGCCGGATCGCCAAAACAATCCAAATAATCATCTTGAATTTGAAAGTATTCGCCCATTTGTACGGTAATGTCTTGGGCCAACCGATAGGCTTGGGCATCGGCAATGCCGGACAGGAGCATGCCCATGGCGGTGGGCAAATAAAAGGAATAAAAGGCCGTCTTGTACTTGACAATGCTTTGATAGCGTTCCAAGGTAAATCGCGTCAAATCCATCTTGCCATTGGCCGGTTGGGAGGTCAAATCCAACAATTGACCCACCTCCGTCTTTTGAATGGTATCCATCATGAGATCCAGGAGACTGGCATACAAGGTTTGCAATCGCACCCGTTCCGTGGCATTGTCCACCACCAACAAGGAAGCTTGATAAAAGTGTCGTTTCAAGACGGTCAAGACAAAGGATTCCAACAAAAAGGAATCGTTAATAGCCACCAATCCAACATGAGGTTGTCGAAACCAACAGGGTTGTCCTCGTCGCGTTTTACTGTCGTCCATGACATCGTCCGCCACCAAGAAAAAGGCTTGCAACAATTCCAAGGACCACCCACAAACGGCCGCTTGAGCCGTTTGTAATTCGGTCAATTGTCCCCCTTGCAAGGTCCTTAAGACGGCCAAGACGGTGGTCCCACGATTCAACTTGCCACCGGGCACGGTGTAATCCATCATGGCTTGGCACCAGTCCACCGCTTCCTCCGTCAATTCGTTGCAATCGCGCAAATGGGCGAGCAATTCATCGCGCAACATGGGATACATGCAGTCCAAACGCTCCTTGTCCGTCGTGGCATTGGCCAAGGCTTGCAAGGGATAGACAATCGTGGCATTGTTGTTGCTCGTCTTGGCCGGCAAGGGCGTGGCCACAAAGGGATCGACCATGGCCTTGGTCGAGTGGGAGTCGTCCAAGGTGAGGGACAAGGCCAAACTCAAGACCCCCAACAAGAGGGCAAAGATCAAACCCAAGACGGCCGTTTGATCGAGCAACGAAGCGGCAAAAAAGTAACTGGCAAACGCATTCAAGGGCTCTTGCAATTGATAACAGGCAATCGCACTCAACAGAGCTGGAATGGCCAAACTCTTGACAATCAAGACGGGAGGCGACGGCGGAGCAGAAGACGACGACGACATGGTGATGAAGATGATGAGGAGGAGGAGCAGCAGCAGAAGCACAGCAAGTTCAATTCTCTCGTTTTCTCTCTTCACCCAACGACGACGACGACAGCGACGAGGAGCAGACCAGAGAGTTTCGTGCTTGTCTTTTGGAAACAAATGACACAACTCTACTACAACAAAACAAAACAAACCAAAGAGAAATTCCCGGATGCAGTTCAACACGTGGTGTTTTGGGTTATTGGAATCGGATCGGGGGTGTCACGATGCGACATGTCGTAGAATCCATTGCGACACGGATGGTGGACGGACGGTAGATCGTGGTCATTGTCGGGTCGCACCAACGCAACATCGCGCTTTGTGTGTGTGCGAGCTGTAGACACACAAGATCCAAAAAAAAGATTCGCCCTGTTGTTGTCTCGCTGTCGAATCTACAACAACAAACAACAACAAGTCTGTCAAAAGATCAACCACCACCACCACCACCACCACCATGGCGTCGTCTTCCAACAACAACAAGAAAAAGACGGTGTTTTTGTTGACGGGGGACATTGGTGGGACCAACAGTCGCATGAGTTTGTATCGCGTCTTGGATGACACTAGCACTAGTACTACTACGGAATTGATTGGCACCCACACCTTTCGCAATGCGACGCAATATCAACCGGAATCGGTCTTGCAAGAAGAATCGGCCTTTTGCAATTGCATTGTGACACCCTTTTTCCAGCAGTGTTGGAGAGACTACCAACTTCCACCAGCCTCTCCCGAGACGACGGTGATTGTCGCATGCATTGCCAGTGCCGGCTTTGTGTCGTCCAATCAGGAAGTGCGCTTGACCAATTTGGGCAATTTACTCATTTCCGGACCTTATCTGCAAGACAATACGAGTACCGTGCACTTGCAATGTTTGGTCCAATGTTGGGTCATTAATGATTTTGTCGCACAAGGCTATGGCTGTTTGACCTTGCAACCGTCGGAAGTCCATCACTTGAATGGACCAACCTTGGATCAATTTGAAACGGGCTCGGGTCCCAAAGTCTGTGTCGGGGCCGGTACCGGATTGGGCCAATGTTACTTGACGCCCCATCCATCGGCCTCGTCCAACGGTTCTTCTTCTTCCTATGCCTGTTTTCCCAGTGAAGGCGGTCATGTGGAATATGCCCCCCGCAATGCCTTGGAATGGGACATGGTCCAACACTTGGCCAACCAATTTGACAATACGAAACCCCATGTTCGAATTTCGGTCGAACGCGTCGTGTCCGGTACCGGATTGGCCAATGTCTATCACTTCTTGGCCGTCCACCACAAGCCATTTCACAAGCAACGCAACGAAACCGTCTACCAAGAATTTTTGCACGCCGGTGACGAACAAGGTCGGGTCGTGGCGCAACACACGCAAGACTGTCCCGTGTGTGCGTATGCCATGGACGTGTTTTTGCAGGCCTATGGACAAGAAGTGGGATCGGCCGCGCTCAAGTGGATTCCCACGAGTGGTTTGTTTGTCACGGGCGGCTTGACGCCCAAAAATTTGCATCACTTGACGAAAGCCAACAGTCTCTTTTTGCAATCGTACCGGTACAAGGGCCGTGTCCAACCCTTGTTGGACCGAATTCCTCTCTATGCCGTCTTGGTGCAAGATTTGGGCATTCGAGGCGCTCATCATGCCGCCCTGCAAGCCTATCGCGACTATCTGCAACAACAAGAACAACAAGAACCAGCACAGGCCAAGGCTACGACCAACAGCCTCACATCCACGTGGACCGTGGTTGCGGCGGCAGTGGCTGCCGTAGCCATGGTAGCAGTCCTCAAAATGACCCCACGGTCCTCCTCGTAGCTGCAGAAACATAATACTATACTAGCCATTCTGGAAACAACCAGAAACCTAGTTTTCTTTCGTCTACCCATAGTGTATTCGGAACACCACAAACATGTGTGTGTCCACACACATTGTTGTGGTTCTTTTCCATTCGGGGGTGTAGGTTTGACTCTGGACTGTAACTGTTTTTGTTTTCAAACTATCCACTCCTGCAAGATTTGCCTTGGTGAATCCTGAAATCCATGGGGCACTGTCATGGCAGTAAAGTCAGTGCGCATCTTGTTGCATGGGTTCGTTGTGACAAACATCAATGATCGAGAATGCGACGGTTCACAGGAATCCCAATCGAACCAATGCTATGGGTCCCAACGCCGTGCTTTACACGTGGAATTTCAACCATTGCACTGGTGCAAATGAACGTTACCATCAGACTAATTTGACCATGGCGGATTTTTCTGGACGATTTTCATCTCTCCATTTCTATTACAACGGTAGATCTAGGTCAGTCACTAGCGCTAGGGACTCGGTTCGCTCGATTGGTGTTGTTGCGCGCTCCTTGCGCTTCTGAGAGCAAGGACGAGGGGACCTTTTACGATCAGGCTTTGTGGCACAAGGACAAGGAGTTTTTCTTATCCCTCGTAGCAATCAAACAAATAGAACGAATAGAACGGATCTCTGCGAGGGATAAGAAAACGAAGATAGTTATGGACCATGACAGATTGACGGAAGGCATGCCATGGTGAAGCCACGATACACCGCGACAAACTTGATGCCAAACGTGACGTCATGTACCCATAATGCGCGCAAGTCATAGGCACCACCACCATGAGAGGTGTTGGTGGTGCTCTCCTTCCATGGTTCGATCCAGTCTTTTGGACGGATTATCCCGGACGATGCACCCATTGTTCGTCGTGTCATGTGGCTTTTTGTTTCTGCTACAAATCCAATTCCAACTGGTACACCAAGACGAGGAGCAAGAGTGCGACTTGATCGTCGGGCAAACCCGGCATGCAGGGATGAGCATCGGGTGGATGATGCATGCCTGGATTGTCGGCCCCAAAATAATAGTAACTGGGACCTTGACGTTGTTGCAATTGACGAACAAAGGGCAAGACACGTTTCCAATCCGTAATGGTCGTCTTCGTCGTTGTTGTTGTTGTGGTTGTCCGAGGAGGAGACGACGGTGGTGCATCCGTTGGTTCCTCCTCCCACGAGGCAACGGGAACACCGGCAGACTCCAACAAATGATGCACATGTTTCGCATTGGCCAAATTGTAGTGACTCCATGTCCACGGTTCGTTTTCGTTCGTGTCGTTGTTGTGTGGTGTTGGCGGCTGTCCGGGTGTTGCCATTGTCCTTGATTCGAGTTTGTCAGTTCCGCCTCCATTCCACACGACATGATGGACTTGGGAGGGATCCAATTGGAGGGAGTGGACCAACAAGGCGGTAAAATTGTCATAGCGAGCGGGTTGAAAGACATAATAGACCCGCAATCGGTTCCCAAATTCCACCATGGCCACATTGTCATTGCACTGGGGGGAAAACCTCTGCGAGGACAAGGTGGCATTGGGGTGAAAAAAGTGTTGGTATTGCTTCAGGGCACCGTGACAAATGGGAATGGTATGGGGATTCGTCGTCGTATGGTTGCTAGTGGGGGCAAAAAAGGGTACCATTTCTCCCACGTCTTGCGGATAGACTTTGGCATCTTGTGCTTGTCCTTGTCGAGCGGCCTTGTCAATGCCCGGACCACCATTTTGAAAAAATCCATTCGTAATGTGCGACGCATAGTGACATGCCATACTTTCCCAGACTTGACGCAAATAGGAATTGCCCAGGATCAAAATGTTGATGATCTTGGAGGGAGAGGGACGAATGGATTGCATGGTTGCTGTTGTTGTTGTGGTTGATGCAGTCGTTTTCGTCCAGTGTCGTTGTTGGTTGTGCCAGAGAAATGTTGCGACACCTGGCATGCCTCCCACTGTGTGTTGGACCACATGACGCAAATCGCACACAGAGTTGCGGTCGGTATTGTTGGTGTTTGTCGCTGTTGTGGTGGTGGTGGGCTGCTTTTGCTGCTGCAAGACCAATTTCCATTGATGCGCCAATCGTCCGACAATCTTGTCATGACGTTTTGACGACGACGACGAGGAAGCATTTTGGAGTGGAGTGGGATGCGGAGGGGAAAAGGCACAATTGTAGCGTGCCTTGAGCGCAAAACAGGTGTAATTGTACAAGGGAGGGTCGTCCTCCAAATTGGGTACAAAGGTGGCATGACCATGCAACTGCAAAATGGGTCGTCGTGATCGTGGACCGGATCGAACCAAAGAGACATGTAGTTGTTGTTGTTGTGTCGTGGCACTTGGTTTGGGGGGTTGTGTCACAAAGGCTTGACATTCCAACGGCAAGCGCGGTGGGAATCCAAGGACGGACGATTCGTCCCGTGTTGGCGTTGGCAGGTGAATATGATGTGGTTCGGCCGGATGGTACGAATTCTGCCAAAAACCACTCAACAGTGTCACAGCCACCAGCAAGGTTCCTCCACCGAGGAGCAACCACTTGGAACGACTCGTGAGGAATAGACTGGAAGGAAGCGTTGGAGCAGCAGGACGACACCTTGTTGCTTCCTCCATGATGGTTTCGTTGGTTGATTTGGTAACGTCTTCAGGATGGGCTCGTCGACAGCAAACAAGCAACAGCAAACGATCATAAGGCGTTCATTCTGTAGCTCTGTTGTCTGGATCAATGATAGTTGCTCTAGTCCGCCATTCTGGAAATTGGAAGGATACCTTCATGGTCGGATGACTGTCGGCATCATGGGTCACTTTTGAGGTCGTTTCGGATTGGGAGTGGTCACGGCGCACGCCAGCGTGTACATTTCACATCGCAGTCATATCGGAACAGAAACGCCGGGCGATATCTTCAAGACGGAAGGCCAATTTTCTCATCATCTCAAATTGACACAAATAGACACCAGACAACACCCACACTCTGACGACTCTTCTACGGTCATTTTTGCGGATCATCCTATTGTTCCCCTACGTCTATTTTACTCGGCCATTCTATCCCTGGGTCCATTATTTTTAGAATGTTAGACGTGTCTCTTCTTCTCTATAGGGATACTCGCAGTTGTTGTCCTGTCGACAGGGTCCATGACAACACTCTAGAGCCCGCATGCCGCACACACGACGCGACGAGCCATTGCCTTTGGCCAAACAGAGCTCTTTTGTAGGATGTGTCTCTCTCAATCGCGTTTCTCAAGGGACGCCGTGTTGCCACTGCCATTCTTGTTGGGCACGACAACGACACTGCTCTGTCGAGTACTCTGCGGCCACACCAGGGACAATTGATCTTTCATGTAACCCTTGAGTTTGTTGTGTTTGGCATTGGATTTGACATTGGAATAAATCACGTACAAGCTGTCACAGTGCGTATGATGCCGAATATGATACAAGCCCAAATTTTCGTCGTGATCGTAGGCATACCACAATTGAAAAATCACATAGGTGACCGCCAAGGCCAATTGATCTTGTTGCCAAAGGGTATAATGCAAGGCCAACAAACCAGTGGCGGGACCGCCAAATTCAATGGCCAAATCGATTGGATGAAACAAGGTATTGGTATTCCAAGAAGGAACAGTCGAACAATGATGCATGACATGGAGTTTCATCAAGCTTTCATTCGTATGCATGAGACCATGTCCCAATCCAAACAAGACTTCGGCCACCAACAAATTCACCACCACCTTGCCCAAGAGGGACCAATTCGCATGTTCTTGCACGTAGGCCCACGTACAAACATTGGGATCGTCGACAATGACAGTCATAATGAGATAGCCCAACAATTGAGATCCCACGGTATTGAATTCCATGACACCCAAAATCCAGGCATCGGTAAAGCCTGCCCGCCGCAAATTTTGAATATTCTTGCCAAAACTATTGCTCACCACCGCGTCGGCATACAAACCAATGAATTGCAACACAAAAATATAAAAACAAAATCCCCAGGCAAAGTTCCATTCTCGAAAGCAATAGACATGAAAGACCGTAATCACCGCACTCATCAAGACAATGTGACTGCTCAACCGTCCACCCAAGATGAACCAGTGTTGGTAGGGAGGAGGCTCATTGTCGGGCCGAACGGCAAAGTCCAAAATCGCCATGGTGCTTGTTTTCTGTGGAATCTTGTCTGGTTGGGGCTATTGTAAGTGTGGGTCGCATCCTCAATATCTTTTCCCTTCTTCTCGAGCGTCCGTTATGATTCATCTATGTTGTTATTTTATGGGTCTTGTAATAGTCGCGTTCAGGTGTGACCACAGTGGGGCATCTCGAGAATCTTCATCAAATAGTATCAAAAAGCGGAACGGATTCCACCCCACAACAAACTTCAAGAGACACAAAAAATGGACACAAAAGTGCGACGCGACAAATCCGGGTTAGAAAGTCAATAGACTAGCGTGCCTATGTGTGCAGAAGAGAGTCACTATGACAACCAGAACCAGATGCAGAAACTTGGCATTGTGTTATTCGAAAAGCAGTCAGTCTTCAAGCTAATTTGTAAAGTGATTTGAAAGCCAAAGTTGCTGCGTGACCATTCCAAAAACTGATGTAGTTACAAAGGTTGTTTTGCTCCAACAAAACAATGATTGCGAGGCTGCTTGTCCACTGGGACTGCCAAACGCGATTGTTCCCCATGGATATTCTCCTTAAAAGAGAGTTTCCACATGTTTCATAAAAGTAAAACAATTGCATCAAAATTCTCTCCACTCTAGACTTTCTGTAAAAATCATCCTGAAGCACGCCCCGTGCTATATGTTTGCTGCGTTGGTTCCCATGGACATGGAAAGTCTCCATCACTAGACACTTCTACCAGTGTTTCTTCATTTGTCATACATGAAACCCTTGCATCGACTCGATTCTCGAGTACAGACTCGCTTAACGCATGGCCCTGGAAGAGAACCCGGGCTGGTGGGTGGTCATCATGAAGGGAGGAAAAAGACACTGTATCCATCGACTTTCTTGGTGAGTGGTGTATTGACAGCAAACCATCTCCATTGATTTTCACGGGTGACTTACTCTTTTGCTTCTTTATGCTCTTGTTGACTTGTGGACGTTGCCATTCCAAGGAATATTGGTCTAGGAGGTATCGTTTGAGTTTGTTGTGTTTGGGATTGGATTTGAAATTGGTATAAATCACATAGAGACTGTCGCATTGGGCATGATGCCGCGCGTGATACAATTGCAATTTTTCATCGTGTTCGCAGGCATACCATAATTGAAAGGTAAGAAAGGTCACTACCAAGGTCAAGGCATCCCGTTGCCAGGCTGTAAAATGCCAGGCTGTAAAATGCATGGCCAACAAACCCAAAACGGGCAATCCAAATTCAATGGCAATATCGACGGGATGAAAGATGGTATTCGTCGTCCAGGAGGGAAAGTTGGCGCAGTGATGAATGATATGAAATTTCATCATGGTTTCATTGGTATGCAGGAATCCGTGACCCAACCCAAACATGAGTTCGGCCACAACCAAATTGACCGCAATTTTGCCCAGCAACGACCAACTGGCCTGTTCTCTTAGGTATGACCACGTACAAACATTGGGATCGTCAACCAGAACCGTCATGATGAGATAACCCATAAATTGCGATACAATCAGATTGAATTCCATGAACAAAAATATGGTACCATCCGTATATCCTACCCGTCGTAAATTCTGAATGTTCTTGCCAAAACTGTTGCTTAACACTCCATCACCATAGACACCAATGAATTGGAGCAACAAAATATAAAAGAGAAACCCCCAGGCAAAGTTCCATTCTCGAAAGCAATAAACATGAAAGAACACAATCACCGCACTCAAGACCACAATGTGACTGCTTAACCGTCCACCCAACACAAACAAATGTTTGTAGGGCGGAGGTTCATGGTCAGACCGAATGGCAAAATCAAAAATCGCCATGGGGAGATAAGATGTTGTTTCGGTGAATCTTTGAGGTTGCCTATTCTTGCGAGTCGATGCTCATTGTCAATCGGTGACAGATCTTTCTGTCGGGGTGTGTGTTTTGAGAGAGGCGTACGAATACCACTGACCACTTTCCATAGAGAAGATTCGGAATTCGGATTGTGTGATTCTGGATGTCATTGTGGAGCAACGATCGATTTTTGTAATTATCAATCTAGCGATGCGTGATAGGATGAGTAGATTTGCTTTGCCCCACTCTCCTAACTTGAAGAGGAGACGACGAAAAACTAGGAGTACCTTATGTGTTCGATGTTCGTCAAGTCCTCTCGCCAAAAGCTTGGAGGCGTGGTAGAGATGATTCATCCAGCTAGCTATGTTTTCATTAGAAGTACCTTGCCAGCCATTGCCACAGATTGACACTTGGCCGTTCCACAGAAACACGTATTGTTTGTTTCCAAGACCGCACCTACGAAATCGAACCAACACACAGACATTCGTTGCCAGGGTCAAATGACTTCCGCATCCCATGACATACGGAATGGGAAACATATACACGTTATCTTTCTAGTAGATCGACCGACCAGATTATCTCTCTATCTAGGTTTCTTGTTCTTCTTTGTTTACAAATTGGTGTGGCACACATCATCACCAACAACACTACACAGAGAGCCCCTACAACAAAATGACTCGTTCCTCACATCCCCTTTTTGCTCTTGCAATAAAAAATAAAAACACAACAACACGACCGTCATTGTCGTCCACCGTTTCACCCCCCGCCTTTCTGGTAGGCTCCTTTTGTGACGATCTTCTTCTTCTTTTACACGGGCGTGGTGGCCGTAAATCCTTCCACGGACGACGACTCGGAACTACTGCTACTACTCCAAATGGCACTCATACCAGACGACGACGACAAGGACAGTTTGCGAAGGTGACGAACCGCCATGGCCACACTGGCCAGGACCAATACCATGGCACCCAACACCACGGCCACAATCGATCCCGTCGTCATGTGTTTCGTGTCACTCGTGGCAGCATTCTGGACAATGGCCGAACCGTCCGTTTCGGTGGGATTCGGTTCCGCATTGTTCGGACCCGACGGTTCACTGGTGCTCGTGCCGTCCTCATTGTCATTGTCATTCGGACTTGTCGTCCCCTGGTGGTTGTTGTTGCCATTGTGTCCTCCATGGCTAACAGTAGATGCAGTGCCATCACTCGTGCTGCTTTGCTGGCCATTGTCCACGACATCATTGCTAATTTCGTCGTAGTCAAAGGACAAGGGATACGAAAAGCCGGTAGTGGGTGGATAGGAAAAGGATCCTTCGTCGTCCCAGGATGGAAACGACATGGAGAAATCTCCACCGGGTGGATACGAAAACGAAAACGACAAGCCATAATCATCATCCGTCCCAGGATACGACATGGAGATACCATACAAACCTTCTCCCAGAGCCCTGTACACGTTGGATTGAATCGAAACATACAAAAATCGTGTGAGCCTTTATGCGGTATACATGTCACAGACAAGAATGGAAACTCAAACATGGCAATTCTGCTGCAACAAGAGACACGAGTTCGGTATCGATAGCGTACCGTTGACGATCGGCTTCCATCCGGTCCTGTGCTGTGTGGCCTTGCGCGGCAGCGGGTCGCAACGAACGATGCTCTTGCAAGACTTTGGCATAGTGTTGGAGGCGACGGAGACTGGTGGGCAACCCTCCCTGTTCCATGGCATGGACGACGGACCGGGAATAAGGAGGCATCCATGCCACAATCATGGTCATGGTGGTGGTATGGAAGAAGAAGGAAATAGATTGCGTCATGCTGTTGTTGTTGTGGTTGTTTTGGTTTGTTGCTAGACAAGTTGTTCTTGTTTGTTGTGGTGTTACCGTCTGGATCGATGGTCGTTTTGTGAGACCAAGTCCTGGAGGGATGAAAAGAAACTTTGACTCACCGCTGAGCCATGTACTGATGATAAATGTCGATGGATGGCTCAAACATGTCCAGAATGATCAATCATCTAAGAATCAATGATACAGTCCACTGCAATCATTCTTGGTGGTCGTCCAATTGCATCCTTGTGCCCCCTCCTGAAGAAGAACAAGATTCCTCCGACCATTGCTCTGTGTTGATGATGTGTATAGATGGATATACAGCACCGAACAGTCTTGACAAAGTGGGTTTCACCACACCTCACGTGTCCCCCTTTCCGTCAAGTCCAGTGCCCCACGTGTCGTTGCTGCCCCCAGGCAGAACACTTTTCAGGACGAGAATGGATCGAAATAGGTGCATCTACAAAAGCAGCGAGCATCTATTGTACATCGTCGTCTTTGCCATGACATCCTTGCAAACAAAAGAGAACGGCCGAAATTCTCTTCGCGCTCTCTTTTCTTTCGTGATCGACCGTCCGTCCTCCGTACGTGGCGGAGTGCTCTCTCCCTCGCATCACCTCGCACCCACAAATTTCTATTCCAGAAAAGTGAGAGTAAGCCATGACACTGCACGAACAAACATGGCAGTCGGGCCTTGTCCTTCTGGATGAGACAGCAGAATGGAATGAAAGCGACTGGCCTCCTCTCAAAGGAGGATGGCGTTACAATCATGATTCGGTCGTCCTCGATCATACGATCGTCGTGTTGGGTGGATATCAACAAGACGGACAAGTCACCAATTCCGTTCTTGTACTGAATTTAGCACAACAAGACAAGCAGTGGCGAGAAGGACAACCGTGATAATGATGAGACAAAGGGGGAGACTGTGACTGCTTCTACATTTATTTCGTTGTTGTCTTCTTGGACGACTCACTCTGATTTGGAACTTTCCGTTCCACGAGCAACTTGTACAGTCGTTGCCGTGGGATCTTGTCTTGTTGTTAAGGGTGGACGCAGCCAAACCGTGGAAGTCTTGGATACTCACAGCAACCGCATTTAGAATCTCCCACCATTCACAAATCGCCGTGAAGGCTGCCGTATTATGACTGTTGCCAATCAAGTTGCTGCGATCGGTGGATGGGGCAATCCTACCTGTGCGACATTACCACTAATGGACAAGAATACGTGGTGTTTTCGTCGACTCTGTGAGCAGCAGCCCAACGGATGGTTTCATTTTCGGGAAGGAATGTTTATCCATCATGCTAATATTTCCCCCTTTTCCACCGGACATGAAAATCTGAATGAACCATGACCAATACTCGCCGTGGTGCTTCGGGGAAGGATAAATCTGGAAATCCGGAATTGTGCAACATGTTGGGCATGTATGTCCTACAATGGCGAAACTATAGAGCCCATAGTTGTTTATTCGGAATAATCTGTTTGCTCTCAAACAATTGTCTTGCTGTTTCGTCATTACTAACTACTGAGATATCATGTAAAATGAAATGTTACATTCCGCCGTGACACTGCTGTCCAAAACAACGACCACCATCTGTCGAAAGTATTTCTAGTACTAACACAAGAATGCAGAGAGTGGGTAATTTAGGAACAATCTTCCCCGATAATTCTGAACGGTTGTTCACAGCAAAACGACAGCGAGTGCCTCTGTCGTTTCATCATTTTTCAAGCGTTGGTACCTGTCGTAGCTTTTTCTTTTTGTCTGGCACAGACCTTCCACTGACTGAGTGGATGGATAACATCTCTGAGTAGTAGTTTCAAACCAAAGTTTCTGGTACTGCACATTGCTACGGTAGTCTGTTCGATCCCAAAGTTCCCCATCAAAACGTCTGTAATCCTCCAGGCCCACAACCCCAACGGCCAAGTCTAGCCCGAACGTTCGATCATCCTGTTCGGGACGGAGAATTAGAAATTCCAAGTGAGACCAAGTCTTGGGAGTGTCTCCTTTGGCCAGATTCCTCAGCAGTGTATCAATCAGATGCCATTGAACCGTGTGTGACTGTCGGACTGTGACCTGTACAAATCGAATCCTGGCGTCCGTTGGCGGTGCTGTCGACACGACATGAACCGCATCGAACGCCCCTTCTTGTTGACCAGCAGCTACAAAGATCCATGTGTCAGGGATAATGACCTTCTTCAGCACCGCTGTAACTTGTGCTGGCGAAGAGCATTCAATCAATCGAGAAACTGGAAGTTGTTGCACATTGTCTTTTTGCTGTAAAGTCAGACTGTTCCCCGGCTGAGTTGCTTCTCTCAGCTTTTGGTGAAGGTATTGTTTGAAAGCATAGCCCTCCATTGCTTGATTTTCCAAATGACGAGCAAGAGAGCAAAGCCGAAACACATCAGTACAAGTAGTGATGATCTCATGGATGACCTTCTCGGTAGCGCTCGCGCTGACCAAGCGAGCATAGCTGCTCTCTGTTGCAAAGTCATTGTCCGATGCAAATAGCTCACGGCGATTTGCCGCAGTGGCCGTCAAATCTTGATCCGTAGGGAAGACGGCAGTTTGCAAGGGCGTTGCTCCGTTCTTGTCGTCGTCCAACCGAGCAACTACGGTATTGACCGATCCAATACTTCGACCAGCCCGGACAGCTCGTTCCAAAGAATCGATACCTTCCATGGTACGGGCCTCGTATGAAAGTTTCCGTACTATTTCTCGAACCGTGTACTGAAACATGAAGCGAGCAGAATGGCCTGCGACGGCAAACTTTTCGTGAAGCAGTTCCAGTCGGCGAGCCTCCGTGTCCTGTGCGGATGCGTTGGTAGTAAAGACATGCGAGACTTGCCTCCACAATTGATCGGACTCGCAAGATTCCTCGTATTCCGCCATGACCCACGACGGAAAGGAGTACTCGATCTTGAGAATATCCTGGGAATCACCGGCATGAAACGACAGCACTTCGCAAGTTACAACAATGACAAAGACTCCAAGCCTCGCCAGGGCATTCATCAGGTCTCTCCACGTCTCCAGTGTAGCAGATCGGACGCCGTCGAATACAGCAATAGAAGAAGCATCGACCAAGTCATGTGCGCAACGAGGAACAGGAGAGATTATAGCTCGCGAGCAACTTTCCTCCCCATCTCGCCCGATTGTCCAGGCTTCCCCAACCGTCGTCGAACAATGAATCCAAGTGGCCATCGTATCCGCATTCCAACAAGCTCGCGATATCCAGACAAAGACAGCGCTCGACTTTCCAGTTCCAGGCGGCCCATGGATTTGGAAGATTCGGCACGTTTGGGCTCGTGAGAGTGGAGGTTGTTCGCTGGTAAGGTTCTTTCGCTTCCATTGCAGTTTGGCAACTCGCGTGAGCTTGTTCCAAAGTTCGGTGACTGGCTTTCTTTCATAAAGAGTCGTCGCAGTTGTCTCCGCAAGGTATCGAGGAGCGCCATGAATGTTGAAAAACCGTGCCATTGTCGAAGATGAATCGTTACGAGTTTGGACAATTCACAAAACTCCTCGGAGGTTGAGTCTTTTGGGTTTTTGTGCAATGTCGTATATGTATACTCACCCGGAAGGGAACCGTGTACCTCCCGTCTGTTTTTGGGTTTGGGTGTTGTGCTCATGGTCGTCTTTGTGCTGGTGTTGCGCTCGAAAAAAATGAGACAAGTACACACTACGAGGCAAGGCCGGCGTACCGATCTACGATCGAATGGCAGGCTGACGTTTTGACACGGCTGGCGCTATGGATTTTCCTTTCGGGTGACGGACGAACATAGGTACCCTCATTCACGAGTCCGTCAGACGTAAGACTCCGATAGCTCTAGTAGAGAGGGGGTAATATGAGGAGCTACCTACCTCTAGGTTGTTCCACAGTTTTGTGCTTGGCCATGGCACGGTCGCCGTCGTCATCGTCGTCGAATCCAACGACCAAATCCACAACTACTACCACCACCACCACCACCACGACGATTCCACTCAACCATTCCTCTTCCAGTATTGGTGTTGGTGCTTCTCCTCATTCAGCGGTATCCGTTGTCGCCCATCAAGAATTGACGACAGGCAATACGCAAGGACGAGTGTGGCTCCAATTGTCTCCCGGGGCCGTCGCTCTCAACATTCCACGACACGACGCCGTAGCGCGTGTTCAACGTCCGCAAGACGCCAATCCTCGTCCCAACAACAACGACAACAACAATCACACTCCGAACTAGCACGGCCACCACCCAGAATTCTTGAATCATAGTTTTAGTATCAGCAATACGCAAAAAGAACGGCAGTCCTGTGTGGTTGGTGGGTTGGCGGTGTGGTGCCTTTTTGTCAAAACCCAAACAAACCAAAGCAACAACGGAACGAATGAGCGAATCCTCCATGGACGATGAAGCTCGGTCGTCCGTTGCATCATCATCTCCTTCATGGTCCGACTATCAAGCCTGTCAACTCTCGTCGTGGTATCCCCTCTTGGTCGCGGCAGCAGCTCGTCATCGTTCTTCCCCGAATCATTCTTTGGACGACAATGACAACGACATTGCCTTTCCACAAACCTTTGAGAGTCGCATGTTGGACTTGACGACTGCGCAATCGCAAGCCGTTGTGGACTATTTGCAACAAGATGGCATTCACTTGCCCCCCAACACGCAACCCTCCTCGTGTTTGGCCTGTCGTCCCGAACGGGTCGTAGACGAGGATGACGAGGATGATGACCACAGTGACTCGACCACCAACGGCAGTGTCCCCGACGACACTCACAACAACAGTGGCCCACAACCACCTCAACCAGAACCAGAACAACAAAAGTGGCCCGTGGCCTTGCAAGAGGTGACGGTGAAACTCCAGCAGGCCATTCGTTCCTTGGGTGGATCGGTCTTGGTCAAATTGAATTGGAGTGCCCCCAAAGATGCGGCGTGGATCAATGAAGGGACCTTGGAGTGTCAAACGGCAGGCGATGTTTATTTGATGCTCAAATCCAGTGAATTTTGTGCCTCCGATGTGGACTTGTTGTTGTTGTTGCAATCCCAGTCCTCCCTACCACCACAACAACATGCACCAGAACCAGAACAAGAAGAAACCGCCCCCGTACAACCATCCACCACCAACAACAACACCAATCTTCCATTGCAAATTGTCTTGCGGAAATTTCATCATCCCTGGCATGCCAGTCTGGAATTTCGATGTTTTGTCCAGGACCATCAAATCGTGGCACTTTGTCAACGAAGTATCGATCAATGCTTTGCGCATTTGATTCAAGATCAAGCACCCGTGTTGGAGGTTCTGCCTCAACCTCAACCAGCAGTATCGAGTTCGCGGTATTGTCAATCCTCTGGTTGGTGGTGGGTCCCCGAACTCATTGCCACCGTGTACCAGACTCATGTTGCACCCATGGCCATGGCCCAACACATGACCAAGTACGTCCTGGATGTCTATTTGGAACCTCGACGGCCACGTCCATTGTATCCTTTTTCGTTTCCCAATGACAACAATGACGACGACGACGACGACTTGTTTGATAGGTACCAGTTGTACATTGTCGATTTCAATGTCTGGGGTCCCCGTACCGATGCGCTCTTGTTTGACTGGGACCACCTGTCACGACTGGCGGCGGCAAGGACTGCCACTGCTTCTGCGGAACCGTCCGCCGAACCAGCACCCGTGGTACGATTGGTGGCACCTTCGGCTCAACCACAACCCGCCGTCCGTCCCAGTAGTTTGCACAATTTTCGAGCACCCGTCGATACCATTCCACTCGCCTCCTTGACGGGCGGTCACGCCCATTCCTTTCAAGCCTTGATGGAATTGTATCAGACACAAGCACAAGAAGAAGAAGAAGAAGATGAGGATGATGCTACGAATCCAGACTGACCAACACTATCGTGCAACGAAAAAAGAGAATGGATGCAGTCCTACTTTACATTGAGACTCCAACAACCAAACGACGATGGATGATGTCTTCTACATGGACAATGGATTCCCGAGTTTGTACAATTTCGGATTTTGGAACTCGCATGTACCTACGTTCCTCTACAGGTATTCATTAGTAGTAATAGAGAAACCACAATCCTATTTGTATTAGAACCGTCGTCATGGTCCATGTCCACCATACGGATACGAGTTTACAGAATGACATTCTGCTCTCCTTCCGACATGACGGCATGGGTACTTTCGAAATATCGGCCACTGTCGCGAACCGTCATGCCAGCCAAACGACAGCCTGGTGGTGTTGCTGTTGCCGCCAAGACTACTTTGGGATCCTCCTCTTCGTAAAAGCTTCGAACCGACGTTGGGTGCAAGACATCTTGACTGCTGCTCGAGTGGAGTTGATTCCTCAGGGGGCAGGTATTTCGTCTTCTTGGAACGCGAGTATTGGTACTGCAGCTATTGCTGTTGTAAATGTCCGCAATGGTGGGAAGCAGCCGAGGCTCCAAGCCCGACGCACAATGGACAACAAAGAGAGACGGCAGCCTTGGACGCGGCTGTTCCAGGACGGCGTCGGTACTTTGCGAATGATTCAGAGACGTGCCAGTCGTGGTTGCGGTGCGTCGTGGGGCGTGGGTGGGTTGCTCCACAACAATGTCGGCCAGGTACCGGCGGGGATGCGGACCATTGGATTCTGATGCGTCCTGTAGAGGATTAGGATTGTCCACAACCAGGACTCCGTCCATCCAACTAGAATGATGATGTTGAACTTTGTTGTCGCGTATAACCGTGCCTCGTTCCGCCGTTGCTGTTGCTGTATCAGTAACTGTGACCCTCGAGGGACAGTCTTGCCCAGTCTGTCGAGGAGTCGGCAGATCCAACCGTTGCTTCAAGTGGCAACAGGAGGATGAGGCTGAGGAGGAGGAGAGATGAAGGGAAATATCGCCCGTGGATCCCCTTCGTTGTCTCGTGTTGTTGTTGGAGAGTTGGTACAAGGGAGCAATCGTATTTCTCAAGGTCGTGGACGACGACGATGACGAAGAAGATACGGAACTGGTGTGCGATCTTTGTTTCCAATACAGCGTATGGGCATTGATGGGTTGACTCCTTTGTCTCGCCTCACTCGGTTGCTTCGGGGCCGAGCATGGTGGTGGTCGCTCCCCACCACCATGCCTGGCTCGGCGAATGAGCCGTGGTGTTGTTGCGGTCAAATCACCCAACGTGAGGGACACGACGCCGCTTCTTTTCTCGGCCCGTGTGGTCGAGTGTTGCGTTTCCGATGTCGCCGATGCGGCATCGGACAACGAGATGTTTCTGGGTTGTATCCTTTTCCAATTCATGGTGCCCCAAGGATCCACTTTGCTGCTACAATATGGTTGGTTGGGTTTGGCGTTTTTCAACCTGGAAGAACTGGCGAAACTGTTGGTACCCTGAGAGGAATGCAGCAACGTTTCTACGGGCGCCACCAAGGTGGCCCAGGAAAAGTCGGAGAGACTGTGTTGCAGGTCACACCCGCCCAGACTGGAATGAAAGAGTTGGGAATCCAAGCCACTGTCCATGAGCGCGGTTGGATCGGACGCCACACTAATCAAATCTTGCATATCTCGGGGAATATCGCCCAGACTCATGTCTTCATAGACCTGCGACGGATGCGACAGTCGACGTGGCTGACCACTACCAAAGACGGGATCTTCCATGCCCAATGCGCCAATCCCTCGCATGCGGCGGACGGAATCCTTGGAGGGGGCAATCAGACACCCCGTCCGACTATCCTTTGGCATCACCAGCGTGGTGGTCTCTTCTCCATCCCAGTGCGTCCGTTCCGGCATGCTGAACCGTCGCAACACTCCTCGGCGCGATGCATCTTTGGGAACAATGTCACCATCACCACCCTTTGCGGGTTTTGGTCTTCGTTGGAATGACAGACAACACAAGGGACCATGACACCTTTTATTAGTAGTAGTTTGTTTCCCTCCTCCCTTGTTCTTCTTCTTCCACTTGGGTGTGTCCGCTCGGTCCTGTGGTTGCGCTGTCATGTGCGTCAAACGTTGTTCTGGGAAATTGTGGCACATCTAGCGGCGCAGGGAATGTTCGTCCGCTCGCATAATAGAGAGAGAACGGGCAAGAAGGACTCGTGTGACTCTTGCTTTTGTGTGTGTGTGTTTATAGAGTTTTGTGAGACGGGCAAGATCATGATTGGGCCCAAGAGAATTGCGAAGGCATTTCCAAGGCGACCAATGCCACTTTCAGTCGCATAACAGTTGGTCCTAATATCCTTAGATCGAATCACGGGTTGTTATTGGTCAGGGTTGTCGTACAAGTACGGGTACGAGAGTTACGAGTACGAGTACTTTACAGTTTACAGTGTAGAACCGACCTTTGAGCTATTGTATACTATTATATATGCCCTCCTATGTATTTTTGGGCATTGTCATTCTTCAATCCCCATCACCTACCAACCATCAACCCGCAAAATTGATCACTCTCTTTTAGCTTTTACAAGGAATTGGTTACTCCCCATCGATGACTGGACACTGGACAGGGTGAGGCGAATGCAAAGTGTGGGGAAGCCATGTTGACCAGCTGGGTAGTAGTGCGGATCCCCGGAGCGAGTTTTGTGGCACAGCGCACTTTTTGGGTGGGAGGCCATGGAGTGACCGAGCGAGAGAAGAGGATGTTGGCCTCCGGATCGCAACATTGGGAGACCTCGTTTTGTTGTTGGCTCTGGCGACGAGGTTGGCTGGTTGGTTGGGCAAACTCCAGTTGCGGGAAGAGAGCGAATGCGGCCGAATGTGGGTGGGTGGCTTGGAGTGGACGATTGGCCAAAAGCAAAAGTGTGGGTCGGACCAAGGCGTTGTCGTCGTTGCGGAACAAGAGGTCGTGAGCCAAGAAACCAAGGGAACCCACCAAGTGGTCGACCACTGTAAACGGTTGTCACATTAATTTCATTCAAAGGACTTGCACGACATGGAATGTCGGCACGACATGGAATGACGTGCAAGTCCTTTGAATGAAATGGATGGAACTACAACCCGACACTGCAGCATCCAAGAAGCGCCAACGCTTGCTTGTGGCGTTGGTCACTCCCATACTTGCCGCCACCCCCCAGCCGAACTCACGGTGTCAGTTTTGGGGTTGGATGGTTGGTAGGTGCTGGGGGATTGAACAATGACAAGCACACGCAGGGATTGCAGCAATTGCAGCAGCCGGAAGCACCAAGTTCAATTGGCCCATTTCAATGATTGCAGCAGCAAATGCTGCAGCAAACGCCGGGATTATATTGAAGCAATTGCAGCAGCAAACACAGGGATTATTGAAGCAATTTCCGCAGCAAACGCAACATTTGGCCAATCCTACCAAGCATCCTAACCAAATGTACAAGCTGGTGATGCCTGGTTTAACACTAGAAGAACTGGTCCAAGGCCTTTTGCTACGAAATTGAAGAAAGACGTGACAGTGACAGCAGTTCCTGATTCGGCAGCCAAGGAGGCCTTTATTTAGCCGACATGCCACAATGGCTAGTACGATACGACGTGGAGAGAATCTCCAGAGTCTAGAGTCATTGCATCGTGGTGACGCTGAGAGACACGTGGTTGTCGGCGGTAGGGTGGTGGACCACTCTGCTCCACGGCAGCGAGGGCCGGAGTAGAACCTCTTCTTGTACGAGGTTGAGAGAAGTGTCCCGTAACGGCAACCCAACCCATGGAGGCAAAGGCTAGAACGACGATTGCCACGAACCCTCTTTGGCAGTTTTGCCACCACGATCCTTCCGAGTCGTCTTGGTGGTCGTTGCCGGGCGATTCTGCTCGCCTGTCCTTTGGTGGTTCCTCTGTGGGCTGTTCATGTGGTGCGTCCTTTTCCTGTTGTTCTGGCGTCCTCTGATGTTCTTCTGTAGCTATAGTGTTGTGCTTTCTTTCGGACGTGTCTTTGTTCTTGGATTTCTTTGTGTTATCCACTGGTAGCTCTTTATTGCCAGTTTGCTCTCCTGGAATATTCGGAGAGACTTTCGTCTTTGAACCAGGAGAGTCGTCTTCTTGAATGGTTCCATCGTCGAGTCCTTGGTCTGTTTCCTTTGCGTGTACTAGTACATTCTTTGCAGGTTCCTGGATGGTATCAATCGGGTCCGATTGAAGAAAGTAGTCCCTTGTGTTGGACGACAAATAAGATGACGGAGCGACGTCAGATGAGGATGGAGCGGGCGGTATGTCATCGGCTCCCGCATAATCGACTGTGTAGCCAAGGTCTTCCATGGCGCCCACGGTAATCCTACTGAGAATAAGTTCTTTCCCTGGACTGTATTGTCCTCGCGCCATGACATCTTCCCACCACAAATCTGCGAATTGTTCTTCTTTCCAATTTCGACAGGCAACGCCGCTTCTTCTGGTTTCATCCCGACTCATTTGGAGTCTTTGGTCAATACCAAAGATTTGTTGAAATTCTGCTTGTGCCGCGGGGCACTCGTAATCCTGGTTTTCTTCGGGACAATTTTGTCCACATAGAACGGGCCATAGGAAGCCAATGCCAAGCACATGTCCCATTTCGTGAATGATGATCGTCAGCAATTGGTCGAGATCTGTGCTATTTTGAAAATCGGCAGCGTCCAAAGTAATGGCTCCAGCATAGGGCAAGGGAGCCGGTGAACCGTTTCGTGGCGCAGCAAAGGTCGGTCGTCCAAATCCCAAGATTCCGTTTACTCCATCGATGGGAGTAAATTCGTATCCAATCAAAATGTCGTCGACATCTTCATTGGTGGGACCAATACCAAAGGTACCATCAAACAAATCAACAATGCCCGGAAAGTCCGCCGGATCATAGTCTGCCAAATCTCCCACAATGACTTGTTCCCATCGTCGGGCCGCCGCTTCGACAAGGCTATCAAACTCTGTGACGACATCTGGCTCACCGGCTCGTACATTGCGTGTCACAATATTAAAGGCTTGCTGCTGCGGGTCCACCGAGGCCGGAGTGGGTTCCAGTGTTGGTTCCAGTGTTGGTTCCAGTGTTGGTTCCAGTGTCGGTGCGGTTGTGGGTTCGGGTGTCGGTTCGGGCGTTGCTTGCACCGCGGCTGGAGTTGGTGCCGCTGTGGTCGTAGAATCGTCCACTGGCGCTGGTGTCGGTGCGGGTGTGCGTAAGGGACCAAAGATGCGGCCATTGGGTTTTCCAAACCAATAAGCGAGCCAATTTCGAACCGACCTACGACGACGACGGTTGTTATAGTAGCGTCGTCGTCGATGATGCCATCGTTGTTGTTTTACAAAGACATTCTTCGAGGAGGACGACGACGAACTACCCCGAAAGAGATTGGATTGGGTCCGTGGAGGGTCTTGTTGTGGACGATACTGCAACTGACCATCTGAATTGCTCCCTCTCCAAGACGGCGAAGTATGAGAGATGGATGACTACTGGACTCATGATCCAGAGTAAATTGCCCAATCTCTGGATTGGTGTCACCAGCAGCTGTTGGTTCGTTGAGGATGCGTGGTTCATTGTCGCTTGTAGCGGAAGAGCCGTCATGATGGAGAGTCATGTCCTTTTCCAAAGCTTGACTGTGGACCTGTTGTTTCTCGACCTTGCTTTTTGACTGATAGAAGGATGGTAAAAGAGAGGCTACAGAATCCAACACGATCGACCGTGAATCCATCAACAAACGAGGACGATTGTGGGGAACAAGGCCTGTTGTTGATTTGCTTGTCTTGAGACTTACTGCTGTTGGTGTCCCTGTTGCTGCAATCAGAACTATCCAAACGGGTACCAAAATAATCTGCAGTCGCTGGATCCGCCGGCCATGATTGGAGGTTGTCCTTGGAGTACGACGAGCGGTCATGATGTTCTTACTTTTCCGTTGTATAAAGTGGACTATGGGGGTGCTTATTAATGTTTTCGCACTCAGAATAACGGGATCAAGAGGACTTCAGCTTGGTGCAATCTTAAAGACCAACTTTATGAATACCACCAGAGCCAATCGCAAGGAATCGATTGCCAACAAGAAGAAGAAGAATAGTGACAATCGTTGCAGGATGTGCCTCGACCAAAGGATGGCTTTCAATTGGAACTCTGTGTTTCTTTGTCCGCCAAACACAACAACTCTCCTTTATATATCGAAAAACAAAAAGATGACGGAAAATATGGAATCAGTACTCGTACAGGTGCTTTACAGTGTAGAACCGACCTTTAGGCTATTGTATAATGTTAGATATGCTCTACTTTATATTTCTAGGCCCCATCAACAGCCCCTAAAGAAAAAATTCTACAAGCTGAGTTCAGACAGAATGTTCCTGACGTAGCGCTCCAGTAGGAAATCTACGTAATCCGCGCGAGCCATCCCCTTAATATAGCCCTTCTATTTATGCCTCTACCGTTCTACCAAAAATTGACCATGGTGAACGGTCCTTTTGACCGATCTCTTGCCAAATAGGAGACGGCTCCATGATCCCATGCTCTGAACCTCTTCTCCATTCATGGGTTGAGCATGGAGAACGATGTCGGCGCTGCATTCGTTTTGTAGGTGTCGTTTTATCTAGTTGAAGGTGGTCGCCGCGCGATTTACTACGGCGACTCACGGCAAAACTTGGTGCAACCAATGCACCTCTATTGTAGAATCGAATGATAGAAGATAGAACAAAGACTATGAACACTTGTAGCGTTGTTCACGTCAAAAATTGATATTCTTCTCGTTAGATATATGGAACTTAGACTAGAAGTTGCGTCGTTCACAACAAAGATTGATGTTCTTTTCTTTGTTGTGACTCACACAGCCGTACCTGAACGCAATGTATTGTACGGTAAACGTAACACAACTATAGAATTAGATCGTATTCATAGAGAATGAAGATCCTACTCAAATGATAATCATAAAACGCTGCTACATTGTTCACTATCTAGGCTTGTTGATGATTAAAGAAGAGATTTTGAAGCGGGTGCTTGAGCATCATCGCACCAAGCGAAATGTTGAAGCGATCCATATCCTTGCTGCCCATGTAGATTGTAACGACCTGGGGTTCCATGCAGGCTTTAGGGTTGATGGAGCAGCGTGTGTAGAGGCGGATGCGTCCCATGGGAGGTCCGTTCTTGCTCGTCTTTCCAGAGACCTGGTCCAGGTGCGACAGAGCAATGAACCCAACTGGAACAACCAACGCTGGTTCCTCATGCTCGCTTGTTGCATCCCGGTCAAAGACTGCAATCCGTAGGTAGTCGGTCGCAAGCTCCCGCTGCACAAGCAGATGGCCACGGTCGACGATGTTGTGGCCAGTGTCCTTGTTTCTCGACATGGGCCCGATGAGCGCGCAAACATCGCTGGCATAAAAGCACGACTTGAACGGGAGACCAGCACCACCCTCACGGCCATCCTCTTCGTTGAACTCGAACTTCGTCCTCATGTTGGTCATCTTGTTTCTTCTTCCTTGCCTCTTCCTGTCGTCTCTGTTTGATTGTTCCATTGCACGGCGGGTCATTCGGAAGTTGCTTCATGCTGCAAGTTGATTTTGTGGCGCGCGCCGATATTGTTCACGAATGAGCGCGGGGGGATTCCCTAGATGACACAAGAACGGAGAGCGGGCAACAATCAAACAAACAAACACAACAATCAAACGAACGAATCCCTATTGTGTTCTCACTTTCCAACGATGCGCCAGACGCGTAGTGCTACCAAACGAGCTGAGTCTGCGAAGAAGGAGCAGGAGGACTCCGCCGCAGCTCCCTCCACAACCGCATTTCCCTCCGACAAGGGAAACAAGGGAAACAAGGCAAACAAGAAAATGAAGACAAAGACGGCCGTGGACAACAAAACGTCGAAGAAGAAGAAGACGACGACGACGAAGTGTCCCGCTTCGACAAAGAAGCATGTGACCTTCAACCTTGAGGGTCCTTCGTCGTGGCACGAGCGCGCAAAACAGTGGCAACTCACCATTGGGGATGAAGATGGTATCCCAGTGTTCTTCGTCAGCAACAAGGACGTCGAATGCGCTAACCTGTCGGATATCGCGGCAGAGCTCCTTGCGATCGAGGCTGTCGGCAAAGAAGGTAAGTTTGATTGTTCATTGTTGGTTTTGAGTCTCCCTTTCTCACGACGCGCCCTCTGCTGCCACAGACACCAAACCCAACAGCAAGCCCGACAACAAGCCCGACAGCAAGCCCGAGAAGGAGATCAAGAAGGAGGACGACGTCGAGAACAAGACTCCAGAGTCTTATGTGACCCCGAAGAAAGTAACTTCTTCCCCGAAGGTGGCGTCTCGAGCTTTCGCACTGACCCCCTCCCAGAAGCATGCTTTCCAGCGTCGGATTGCTGAGGAACAGGTGAAGGAAAGTGGAGCGACAGACCCTCGCCAGACTTTGAATGAGTCGCTGGCATTGGGAGAAAACATCCCGTCGTCTCCTCCTTTGTTCTTTAGCAATCCTTCCCGTGCATACCGGACATCCATTGATTCGTATGCCGATGATGGATTTCTCGAGACCCAAGAAGACTTCATCGGTACGCAGCAAAACGGGCTTTTTGGTCCCGATTACTTGGATCATGAGGACGAGGCGTACTAGATATCTACTGATGGACGTTTTAGGTATCCTTAATCACTAAATATGAATCGATTTGTCATCATGGTACTTGTAGTGCTTCTACAGTCGTTCTTGTTGTGATTATCATTATTGTCGTCGTCCAAGTCCTCGTCATTGTCGTGGCTATCATTGTCGTCGTTGTATTGTAGTCGTCCTTGTTGTAGCTATCATCGCTCATCCCGTTTGTCCTCTTCATCATCGTTATGGTCGTGATTGTCATGGTCATCATCATCGTCATCGTCGTCATCCAGCTTCCCAGTGTCGGCAGTTGGGTCCCGGTTTGCGGGCGCGTCTCGTATGGATGTACGAGGGAGTTCGTGATTGGTCCCAGACGAGCTATGATTCTTATCTCATATTTTGCGTTTTCGACACTTCATGGAAACAAACACGACAATGTACTAAAGTATAATATGAAGGAATAAACTAATAAATCTTAATGTCATACTGCAACTCAACGTACCATGGTATTCTTTTTCAACAATAACACACTTTCACCACGAGGAAAGATCTAAGTTTGATCGGCTTCTTTGCTCGCGATCTTCTTACCAGGTTTATAATTCGCGGCCACAAGCACCTTACGAGGATTGTCACTTAGGACGCAAACACGCTTGTCCCCGACCCAAAGCTTAACCCCAACGAGCCCACTTCGGCGAACACCAGGGATGTCTTTGTCATGGAAGTAGTAGTCGGAAAGCCTGCTTTCTCCAGAAGGAAGGTTGTAGGTGTTCTTTGGCATGGGATCGTGAACGGTCCCATCTTTTCCTTGGTACACGTAGAAATGTGCACGTGGATTCCCCATCTCCCCAGTCTTAAAGCCACCAGCATGGACAGTATCTCCTCGAACGAGGAGAAACGTGCCATATGGGATATGTACCACTTTACCCAGCTCGTTCATATAATCCTTGTGCTTCTCACCGCGGAAACTCCACAATTCAACGGACATACCCTCCTCCGCCAGGGGCATGAAAACAATAAAAGGCATGCGTTCCCGGAGTGGCAGATCTGCATTCGCTCTCCGAGTCTTTTTGATTGGTTGCTTCCCGGAGGGCGTTTTGGGACCTTCGGACATGTTCCCTGTTACGCTCTGGAACAAGAAGTCGATGTGAGGTTCTTGAACTTTTGCCTCTGTGGTCTTCATGAACGAAAGGTGAATGTTGATTTGGTCCGCAAATGAATCATCTTTTGCGTAGTTCATCCCATAGAGAGCTGAGGCAAGCAGCTGCTTGAAATTGGCCGTGACCTTTGCAGCATGTTCGGGGTTAACGTGGCCGAAGTACCGAATGTTGGACACCATTCCCTCATGTTCCATCATTGCCATCAACAAATTTGGTGTGTAGTCTTGAACAGATTTGAAAAATTTGCCCTTTCCTTTCTGGTCCAAGCCTGTGCTGTGCCACGCATTCTCCAACATTTCGAGGAGATCTGGCGGAGTTGTCAAAAAATATCCTCGATACATTTTGTTTTCAATATCGTACAGCCATTTGAAATACTTCGAGCGCAATTCTCTATGTAACAACTTCATTTTCTCGAAACGCTCATTCTCCTTCGCTTTCGCATCGATCGCTTCCATCTCCTCAAAAATACTATCCGTGTCATCTTCTGCCATTACCACTGGTACGAACATTCCAGTACTAGGGCTGGGATTGGCTTGAGTGGCGGGTTGAGCTTGTGCTGCAGGTAGGACGGGACTGCTGGGAAGGAGCACGGGTTGAGCTTGTGCTGCAGGTGGGATGGGATTGCTCGGAAGGAGGTGGGGTGAGCCTTCGACCGGCTGGGTCGTGCGTTGTTGTTGCTGCTGATGATGGAGCGATGAAGGTAGAGTCCCCCCGTAACCTCCATAGTTGGGTTGATTGTAGGACGGAGGATGTCCATGGTACTGCGGCGGAGGATGACTCGTCGGAGGATGAGGATAATGCGGCGGAGGATAAGGATAATGCGGCGGAGGATGATGATTGTACTGCGGCGGAGGGTAATTGTACTGCGGCGGAGGATAATTGTACTGCGGCGGAGGATGGTGATAATATTGCGGAGGATAATGCGGCGGCAGCTGAGGGGGCGAATTGTAGTGCTCAGAAACGTATTGCGGAGGAGGCGGAGAAGGAGGACGAGCAACAGTAGCAACTGGACGGAAAACAGTAGAAGGAGAAGTTAAGACAGGCTTCTTTGTTTTTTTCCCGTCGTCTTCATTTTCATCACTGGGTCGACCGCGTTTCTTTCCCTCGTCTTCGTCGTCGTCACCTTTCGTCGACGGTCGGATAACCTGTTCGGAGGACGTCGGCGATTCGTCCGTAAGGTTATAAAACAAAGACAGCTCGTCGCCCGGCTCAATATTTTTGATTGCCTTAACTAGAAGATTCGGCATGATTCTCACGTTGTAACCGTCGTCCGATTCATCCGGTGGATTGTCTGTACCGTACAGATGGTGTTGGTGGTCGTTGATTAAGTGCAGCCCCATGCCGAAGTGATCGTCGTTGTCTGCTTGAAGCCTTCGATTGTCACGTCCGAACTGAATCGCGTACTCGTTGGGTACAACTGTCCGAGACGTGACGTCGTTTCCCGTGTACGCACCAATCACTTCACCATCTTTGATTGTCCGAACTGCAAAAACGCCAAACCCGGCGCCTGGGAGTTTTGACTCCTTCACCTCAAACAGAAGCATTTTTCCAAGGTAGATCTTGACTACCGGATTGTTTGCAAATGTGTAACCGACATGCTTGCCGATCGGGAAGGTATGTTTTCTGTTCTTCTTGACAGGGAGACCCATTCCACTCGAAAGTGGCACAATCTTCCCCTTTAGCAAGCCAGAACCGGGCTTCCGAATTGGAGCTTCTTGGACCGAAAAAGTGGCCGAAATCTTCCGTGAGACATACTCTCCCATAGCACAGGCAAGTACAGCACTGTCTTTGATCTTGGAGAGCGTCTTGAGGCCTTCGGTGAAAGTCCTGATTGGATCCCGTCCAGAACGAGAAGGGAGTTTCTCCACTTCCTCGATGCCTTTCTTGTAGTCCTCTGTGCGCGTATCGATGAGGAGCTGCCGCATTTGAGTTTCCGAATACTGTTTGCTGTGGTCCTTCTCTGGATGGCCACGCCGAACATCTGCAAGCTTTTTATCCTTCACTTCGGCAAAGTCTTGATCCGAAAGAAACCGATGGTGCTTTGTTGTTGTCGCTTCGTCTGTTGCTGCTGCTTCGGGTGCTGCGGCTGCTGCTGCTTCGGGCGCCGCTGCTGCTTTGGCTGACTGCTCTTCCGCTGCATCTATTGCAAGTATAAGAGCGTCAAGATTTCCTTTGTCACTCATGCTGTCTCGTTTTTGAGCGCCTGCTTTTGAATACTGTTTCTTAGGGCTTGGTTTCCCCATGGTCGAAACGCAAAAACTCGAAACACGAAACACAAGAAACACGAAACGCAGCATTCTCCTCAGCCCTCAGCCCACATTCCAAAAAAAAAATCTTGAGCTCACATACTAAAAAACGGTGAAGTTTTGGTATGTGGGCTGAGTTACTTAAGGATTTGCGTGCCAGTTTTGCGATGCGTGCGCGTTTTCGGAGAGGGAGGCGTGTTTCGCGCGAGGTCTGCTCCGAAAATCGTCCATTTTCTCGCTCTCTCACATTTTCGAGGTACTTACAAACTGATAATCCAACACGCAACACGAGCACGCAACACGGAAGTGATCATTGATACCAATAACTGACAAGAAATACATTCAATAAAATGGATTGCTGTTATAAATAGTTAAGTTACATGCATTTTGATGATAAATGGAGATTAGATCAGGTTTCTACTGCACCAGATCCTTGCGTTTCTCTCCAGAGACGTGAGATGAAGCCATGATCTTGGTCGAAGGCGGATCGGTGACACTTGATTGCTTTTGACATCTTTTCAATTTCGGCATACGAGAGGCCCGCAGCTGCATAGTCGCTGTTGTTGGAATTTTGATCGTATAACAAGTACGCGAGCATATAGCGACGTGCCTTTGCTGACATTTTCCGCATGATTTCGGGTGTTGTTTTCTTCAGGCTCGCTGTCAAACATCGTAAAAAGGCAGCTTTGTCTTTCTTCTCATTCAGTGAGAAAGCACGAAAGACTTTTTTTGAGTAACCCCAGCCATACTCGATCCCCTCACCGGCCATTTCACAGTGATACTTGGTCGATACGAGAATCTCGATCCTGCAACGATGTCGTTCAGACAAGTCTTCCGCCAGCTTCTCCATTGCAGATTTTTCGTTCTTGAAATCGGAGCATTCGCTCATCAGATGAACCATAGAGTACTTTTTGTAGTCCGCCTGATAGGCTTCTTTCACAGTCTTCTTATCCGCTTCCAACCATGCATCTCTGGTTGTCTTGACGTACTTGATCATGTTGTTAGGGTCTATCCACCCCCGCTCCCATAACACTTGAAAGAGCCCTTTTGCATTATTCATCCAGCCTTCCTCGATCACATCATCTTCAATCACCGTTGCAATGTTGGAGCGTTTACAAAGGTCCTGTAGTTCACCAGCATTTTTCGATTGAAATGAACGTTGCATTCCAGGTCCCATGACCCGGACAAGTTTTGCCATGAGCTCCTTCTTTGTGAGGTTGCGCTTTTTCTTTCTACCAGTTCGGTGTGTATTCTTCGATGCGACACGCTGCGCGTCATTGAGACGATGGCCTTTTTTAGCAACTGGACCACGATCGTTCTCCTGATAGACGAGGTGTTGTACGTCACCAACTCGTAGTTTGTCGTCATGGTTGTACGGGCCAAGGCAAGCTTGATCAATAATTTGTGTGTCCCGCATGCTGGGAACAGCTCCTCCCCAGTCGTTATTCATGTTCAGAGCATTTAACCCATCGGATTGTTGTTTTCCATGACCACTGCTTTGGTCGAACAAAAAGACAAAGTCATGGGCGGGGAACATGACCACGAGGCAATCGACAATATCCTCCAACTGCAAGGCCATGTATTCATAATTCCAATATCCCTCTTTATCTGCTCCGTATTCAAAAAAGCGAGTGAACGGTTGGGCATTGGTAATTGGAGTCTTGGCAGTGTGACCATTGAGGTTCACTGCAGCCTCGGTAGAGACGTATTTGTTGTGTGTCGCATGTAGACGGAGTTCATTAATCCGAAATAGACTCGCAGCAAGCAACGGGTTTCCGTTCATAAGGAAGCCCCATGATCGGCTTACAAAAGCGCTGATCATCATCCCATGTCCATCATCCTTTGGCAGCATTTTAGTTGCGCCATCTTTAGTGTACCATGCCTTAGACGAGAAGGAAAACTGCTTGTAGATCGATTCGTCCTGGCCGATGAGGATGACAGGTTTGCGGTCGGAGGGAAACCTGTGTGACAAGTTTCCATTGTGAATTGTGTTTTCTGGTTTGATGTACCGTTCAAATTCGCTTGGGAAGGCATCAACATGGTACTCCCGCATCTGCTTGCCTGTTGTTACATCAGTGTACTCAAATACAAAGCTGTTTGGCAAGAGCTTCTCCTTGCCCGCATTCCCTTCGTTTTCAAGTTTGATTGCATCCTCGGTAGGGAGCTGCACCCACCGATACGACAGCTCTTCCCACTTAAAGTACTTCTTGACAAAAGCAGCTCTGTGGGCAACATTCTCAGCATTTTCGTGTCGATCAGTGAAGTATGTTTTCGTGTGTTCCTTGAACACGAGCCCTGCAGCAGCAATACATCGCCACGCTGTGCTTTGCGAAATGGTGGAAAGCTTCATCGATGCCAAGAAGGCCTCGTACGATACTGGCGTTGCATTCGTATCCATGCACTCTTGTACGATCATGGTATGCATATCCGGAAGCAATGTTGTCCTCAGGTACATTAGAGCAGACTCTGTTGTAAGAGTGCTCAGGTTTTCCTTTGCCCAGCATTCAAACTTTACCTTTGCTTCAGGTATGTGAACGAATAAGACGGGCGATGGCTCTTTCCCAATATGAACGTGGTAGTTGGGATGAGGGAAACTGTCGTTTTCCCGAAAGTACCTGTGAAAACGAGCAATGGTCTTGGGATGTTTTTTTACTTTTTCACCATAAATCTGTTCCATTTTGCTTATGGCTTCGCTTATGCAGTTCAGCCATGTACGACCGTGTGGCATATCAAGCAACGCTATCTTATAAGAAAGTTGTAAATACGTTGCCTTGAGCAGTACCCTCTGTTGCTGTTCCTGGTTGGGGGGGAAGATGTCTCCCTTGTTAACCACATTCGGAAGTGCCTCCACGTTGGAAATGGCCCTTTCAAGGGTTTCTATCCATCGCTCAAGATTTCGTTTTGACGATCCTGGAGAATCGCATTTGCCGGCAAAGAGCCTACGGTTCCTTGGCTCATCAAAACAGGCGCTTTCCATTTGTTGCGATAGACCTTGGATCATCTCACTCTCGAAAACTGAAAAACCAATCGGCAAACTCTGTGGATGGTCATGGCCGATTTCGTCTGTGGCCAATTCAGGATGTTGGATTGCTCCAACAAGCACCTGATTTGTGTTGTCGTGAGGTGGTGACGTTTGCATTTCGGTAGGGCTGTCTCCAATTTGTGGCGGTTGACCATGTTGCTGCGTTGCAGTGCTCTTCATTGCTGGTGGTGTTGTAGTGTTTCTTGCTTGCTTGGATACAGTTGCCGTGCCTTCATGTACCCCTGGTGAGTCTTCGTTCCTTCGCTTCGTTGGCTTCTCTCGTCCCGACCGCCGAATCACATTCTCGGCTGCAGCCTCCAGCCATTCTTGGTGATCGTTCAACATCACTGGCAGTTTTGTTGTGTCGGAGCTTATATACAAGAATGTGTATCTTTGTTTATTGATTGTGATTTTGTGGCGGTACCAGCCAAACTTGTTTGGTTCCGACACCTCATTTTCGAAAATGGGTTTAAGGACAATGTCTCTAGAGAAAAGAGAATTCAATCTGATTGTCGACAGTCCTGGCAACCAAGTTCTCAGGTATCCTACAATCTCGGTGTCTTGGATCCACTTGTTGCAGAATCCAAACGAGGATCGGGTGCATCGCGTCTTAAAGACGTCAAGAATATCTTTCCCAGAAAAATTTCGTTCCATCCTGTTGTAGACCGTGTTGCGTGGGATGAGTTGGATGATCGAATTATTGAGGATGATGCCAACCGTTTGAGATGTTGCCCCATTTGGGGTGGTTCAAGTAAACCCTAAAGCATCCGGATGCAGCTCGGCAACATCTCGAACGGTTGGGATGGCCCTCCACCATGGTCGTTAGACAACAACCGTTTTTTCATCATTTTCGACGGAATTCTAGCGTTCGGAAGCTGTCACACATCACGGTACGAAACAAAAAATTTATTATTCAGACACTGGGTTGTCACGAGTCGGACACTTTCATTCACTAGTCAGGCCAAACGCTATTGAGGATTATATTTTATGGTACTAAATCTACGAGGGGTCTACGTCAGGAACATACTCCCTGAACTCAGCTTGTAGGCCCCATCAGCAGCCCCTAAAGAAAAAATGGATAGTGGGAACTGTAACTGGTAGGAGTAACACTTTTGTACTCGTAAGTACCACAGTACGAGTGTAGTAGTTAGTAGTACAGATCTTCAAACTACTCCTAATCCTAATGTGCATTGTGCATGTCTGGAGTCTAGAAGAAAAGGGGACCGCACTTCTCTTGATGATGCAGACCACTAGAAGCCAAAAGCCAATAATAGACAATGGATGCGGTCTTCTCTAGTAGACATGGACTATGGATTCCCGTGTTTGTACAGATTTGAAATTTGGAATGTAACGCAGTAGTTATAGAACTACTACCACTATTATTCGAGAAGTCAAAAGGTTTCGAATCCTAGTTGCAGTAGAGCCGTCGTCCCAGTCCACACCATATTGCAGAATTTCCTTTCGACGTGAACAGATGCGGATTCTATACTAGGACGACATGGTGCCTTGTTGTTCCATCCCTGGTTCCGGTGACGAGGAAGTAGTTGGCTCGTCCACCGAGGGAGGTTCGAGTGCCATGGCCGCCGCCGCCGACGACGACAAGACTTGTTGTTGTTGTTGTGGTCCAAGGATCTTGGGTGGCAATGGCATGGTTGTGCTTGTGGCTGTTTGGTCCGTCTGACGTTCCGCGTTGGTGGCCAATTCGGCATGCATGCCAAACAGGTGCGATCCCCCTTGATCCGTCACAAACATGGATCGCAATTCGGACAAACCCACTTTTTTGACCAATTCGACATTGGACGACAAGATATGCAAGGTGGAGGCATTGTACGTGGCACAGGCCTGACCCAATTCCTGATACGAGGGCCACAAGTGACGATAGGATTTGCGCAATTTACCAGCCTTGGTTCGAACCCGTTTGGGCTTGCTGTACGGTGGTTTGGTCAAGACTTGAAGCAGACGACGACAACGTCCGGAAGTGTCCAGTTTGGTCTCCTCTGCCGTGTATTGCGTCTGGTCGTCGTCCTTGTTGCTGTCCTTGTGGGCATTCGCCAAGGCTTGCTCAATGGTATCCGTGGTGGAAAAGGAAATGTACTCGGCCAGTGCCTGTCGTTGGGCGGCCGCTCGCGCTTGGGCGACCGTCGAGGCCTCTCGGTCACTGGCCACAAACTGTATATTCGTTGGTGCCTCATAGGCGCGTGCCTGAGCCATGGCCCGTTGTTGATAATCGCGCCATTGTTCCGGTTGATACAATTTGGTCCCCCGCAAGGGTGCCTCGGATCGAAACCGTCCCGGTGGCAATTGCAAATGTCGTTGGCAGGCTTCCAACATTAAGGTGCTGGTGGATCCACAATAGGGATCGACAATCACTGTTGTGGTGGTGTTGTCATTGTGGTGTGGTGGTTCGTGCTGGTCGGCTGCGTTGGTTTCTTGTTCCATTTCTTCCTTTTGGTCTTGTACCACTTCCATGGCCATGGCCATGGCATGTGCCAGATCCGGTCGTGGTTCTGCCAAGACAACCGACGGTTGTCGATTGTTGTCGTTAGTGTTGGAAGCAGTGGGAGTCGTCGTGTCTGGATCAGTAGTCTCGACCGTGGCATTAGTGTCGTCATTGCCGTCGTCGTCGTCCTGTCGTAGATACAAGGGTTTGGTCGATGTGGGAATGGTAATGTGGACAAAATCCTTGACAATGCGAACATGAATGGGAACCACGACAGTAGTGTTGTCGTTGTCGTCGTCAGTCGGAGTCCGAGAGTCTTTGGCGTCGTCTTCTGTTGCAATTTCTGTGGAGTTGGCGGCGGTGGTTGCATCGTTGCGTGGTTCCGTTGGATTGCCTTTCACCGGTCGTCGTCCCAAGGCAATATCAATGCCCCGTTGGACTTGATCGGCCACTGGATCGGCTTGCCAATGGGGTTTGGCCGCGTGCTGTTGTCGTTTGGAGGCGTGGACAATTTGAATCACCTCGACGCGCGTTTGTGCCGTGGTAGGGCACAACCAAGCCGTCCAAGGAATGGACTGGGCCACCTTGCGACGCAATTCCGACAAACTAGTGCATCGAAAGGGCACGTGACAGCGAAGGGCGACATGACTGGCAATGCCGGAATGACCGTGCAAGGCCACGACGGTATCGACCGTGGCTTGTCGAATCAAGAGATTGCGAATGCCCTCCATCGTTTCGGAGGTTGACAAGGACTGGGTGTGACTGGCAAACAAACCCATTTCGTGCGTCAATTCTCGCATCAAATAGGATTCCAAACCCGGCAAACACGATACCAAGAGATCAAATTGTGGTGGTTGTTGTTCGGCGGTGGCTTTTCGCTTCTTCTTCTTCTTCTTCTTATTTGTTTGTTGGGGAAAAGAGATGGAAGTGGTGGTTCCGGTCCCTGTCGATTCAAAAGTGGAGGAGGAGAACGGCGACGGGTGGGCGACACGAGAAGGAGGAGGAGGAGATTGGGAGGAGGGTGGTCGGTTTGCATCCAAAGAAGCAGAAGAAGAAGCAGTGGATGTCGGTGATTGTCGTCGACGAGTGGTGGGAATGTCCAATGAAGTTGGAGGATGGGGTTCGTCTTGGTACACGGTTGTGGTGGTGGTAAAGGACGACACGAGAATCGAACCCCAACGGTCATACGGTGCTGGCAAGCCTGTGATACGTCGAGGAGAAGAAACAGAATCCAGTGTCCTATGGTTCGTCCATTCCATTCTGGATGCTGCGGATCCGGCCATCGGAGCTTGCGCCATGGACGACAGGGTCCGCAGTCGAGCACTCGTCGTTGTTGTCATCGTTGTGGTTGTTGTTGGTGCCATTCTTCTGGTTGTGGTCTTCCAACAAGAACTAGGCCATGTTTTCCCAGTGACCATGATTGGGACACGGTGCAGCAGCAGCATCCTGTTGTGTGTGTTATATAATATCTCACGACTCGAAAACAACAAACTGGTTCGAGAGGGTCGAGATGCGGATCCTTTTTGGGTGGTTCCTGTGCAAACTGGAGAACCACAACAAAAATCAACCGTGCTGATATCCTGGTGTGAGTCCTTGTCATTCCAAAAAAAAAAAGAACAAGAGCCACCAATAGGATCTCGACACTCTTTCACGGCTGCCACACCGAATGGCGACCGTAGTACTTACCCGCAAGACGTGTGCGTTCTCCGTTTCTCTCGCTGTTGCTTTGGAAACCACTCGTCCTCGTTTCTAGTTTCTGCAGTGCTTGGACCAATCTAATGAATAGAGAGGTGTCGACGAGATTGAGCCACACAATACCTTGGAGGTGTTCTTCGTCGACCCAACAGCCAACGAAACAAGTTTGGAGTGGATATGGTATCTTCTTCAAAGAAGTCGCCATTCGATCGCATAACGACAAAATGAGCAAAGGTCGCGGATTATTTCCCGGCCAGTGAAACAACATAATACAGTCTTCTCTCCATCCATACTAGTGTAGAAACGTCGATGGGAATCCCATGCATCTCGAGTTCGAAAGATTCCATCCGTTAGGGTGTGATACATGAAATCAGATCATACCGTTGTAACATGACAACAACCTAGAGCGACATTCAACGAATCGAATCTCGAATATTCATGGACGAGAGACCTACGGACTATAGCCCTCCTGGGGAGTACACTTGACTCTTATAGAGTGGAGGAATGCGCAGTGTTCTTTGACATGACGCTGCGGCTGTCTCACACTCTCTCTCTCTTTGTGGGCTCCGAACAAAAACAAACCTTGATCTTGGATGTGATCCTTGCGATAGAGGAGAGAGGGTCCCAGAACAACAACTCCATGATGGTACATTCGGATCCATTGTTGTCGTCGTTGATATCGTTTCTCGTTTCTTTGGATGCGTGCGCGCTTTCCGAGAATATGGTGACTGTTTTGGAATGGCTTTGTTGGAGGATTGTCTCATAATATATATGCTTGTTGTGGTGTGTGTGCTCTCTCTTTTTAAAAAAATTTTTGATGACAATGATTCGGTAGACCACGGAGAGTGCCATGCCATCCGTGGTACCGCCGTCCAACCATACCAAACGCCATGATCCTCCTCCTTCTCTGGATGCCGCAACCGCAACCATCACCACCACCAACAGCCAAAACAGCGGCTCATCCTCATGCTGGTCCAGGAACCGGAATTTCGCGGACGAATCAACTCCTAGCGTTTTTAGACCATTGTCCCAAGAGGATTTAAGAGGGACCGTTGCGGTTGCGCCCGCTTTCGAGAATCCGCGCTCGAATCATCGCGCTGGTGGTTCGATTCGGCCACCACCCCACCACCCAGTGTCAGAGTCACTAGCATACACTGGGTATACTAATAGCTAGGGGAATACCGCGTAGTCGGGGTGGAGATTGATCAAGTCTCCACGCCAACCTAGAAGTCTTTTGCGTTGCAAAAACTCCTGTATCGATATTATGATTAAAGCTATAGAGTAAACAAAGTGATCTTGAGTTCCTCATTTTGATTCCTCGCTTTGGTTTCCAGGAATTGATCTGCTATCTTGCAACGCACAGCTTGATTCAAATGGACGATAGTTATCTCATTTGTTGTTTGTTGTGTCATAGGTTAGTTAGCAAAACATGAGTGTCGTAGACACAAACGGCGAGTGGCCCGGCGTTCTGTGGCGCCAAAGCCCATCCTGCGCGTTATGCATGCGCGGATTCCGACATGTAGGCTTATATCATTGGGTCATGTAACACAAACTGCCAGTCGTGCAAATTCAATATTTCAAAACACAAATACAAATTTGGAAACGCGACTGGTGCTAAAAACATAAACTGCGACTCTCCCTCTTGGGCTTGGCGTCACAGGTCACCATCCTTGATTTAGTTTTCGGATGGTCTCAAAGGTTTCTCGAGCCAGACCTTTCGTGAGGATGTCGGCCCGTTGCAACTTGGTGTCGATCTTGGAAATCGTAATCGTTCGATCTTCCATATTGGATTTCGAGGACACAATGGTTGCGTTTGTGGCTTTCACCTGGGACCAAAACCAGTGCCACTTGTTGTTCAGCGAGCGAGATCGAGAGGTGAGACGTTGGTTGGTGGCCACAAGGTAAGCACTATTGTTGTCCTCATGGACTTCTGCAGTAATCCGTGGCACACTTGGATTGATTCTCACACAAGAGTTTAACTCGTTCAAGACTTCTTGCAGCCAGACTACAACTCGCATGGCTTGGGACAGAGCCACGTATTCGGAGTGAAAGGTGCTCGTTGCAATTTCGCTTTGCAATTGAGATTTCCAAACCAGGGGACTTCCCCCGAAGAAGATGATATACCCAGTTCGGGACTTGGCACTTGTTGGATCATCTTCTGGTTCTCGGCCGTGCAGACCCATGAAGTCTGCATCGACATAACAATCAAGCCGATAATCTTTGCTTGGGCGAAAGATGGTGCCGTTGTCGATGGTCCGTGAGAGATATCGGATGATGGCTTTGACGGCTTGAGCGTGCGATTGTTTTGGATCATTGGAAAAACGTGCCACTTGACTCACGGCAAACGTTATATCTGGCCGTGTGTTGGTGGAGAGATACAACAACATACCAACCACTGACCGATAGTTCCAATTGTCTTTCATGGGAGGTCCGTTGGGATCACTTCCCAATCCAATCTGCGCTGCAGGGGTCCAATTTCCGTTGCAGTCTTCCATCTTTGTGGTTTGGAGGATGCGCTTGATTAAGCCGGGTTGAGTCATTACAATCTCGTCCTTGTTCCGCTTGAAATCGATTCCCAGGTATTCTGCGAAATCGGAGTCTTTTGACAATTCGAAACCTTTTGTTTTCAGTCGTTCAATGAATGCATCCACAAGAGTCATGGTGGGTGCAACGATGCCACAATCATCCACCCAAATAAAGAGAAGCATGTCTGGTTTCATGAAGAAACATTCGTCATAGTCGCTTTTCTTGAAACCATCTTCCAAAAGAGCTTCAATGAGTTTTTCATACCATAATCTAGGGGCAATGGTCAAACCGTAGAGACTCTTCAGTAGACGTAGGCAGGTGGGTTCTGAGCGGGTTGACTTGAAACCAGGTGGTATGTGGATCCAGATGGGTTCCTTGAGTTTTGCCTGGACGAAGGCATTGCTGAAGTCTATGCATACCATTACCCATTGTTGACTTAGGGCGTAGATCATGCAAATTCGGATGATTGCCCAATTTACAACTGGTGAATAGGCGTCTGGTGCTTGTTCTTGAAGGTCGCCTCTCACGCAGTAGCGTCCTTTGTGCTTCTTGATTGTTCCATCGGCGTGGCGTTTTCGTTTGAAAACCCATGTGCCTGGTAGAATCTTGGTTTTGGCAGCCGACTGTGGCTCTTCAATCCATGTCTCTTTTTCTGTTAGCTCATCAATTTCTTGTTTTGCTGCCTTGCGCCAGTGAAGAAGGTCTGGATCTTTCAACGCTTGATCGTAGCTCAGAGTGTCGGGGTCTACGATGGTTGCCTTGAAGAGTCCAATTGTGGCTTGAAAGGGTAGGTTGTCAAGAGTATCGACGTGGGCAAGGTAGGACTTGTGTGTGGGGTCCATGGATTCGACGAGACGATTGGGTGAACGTCGGTTTCGGCCGGATCGACGAGGGGCTGGAGAGGCATGCTCCCTCTGGTTGGATGGCTCCCTCTGTTTGGTTGGCTCCCTCTGTGGCTTGTGTTCAGGTGGTTGTGATTTGGGGGCAGGAGGAGCCTGTGTTGGTGTACTCTCCCTCTGCTCCGTGGGCATGGTCCAATCATCTTCAAGGGAAAGGGGAGGGAGTTTGTGCGGTGCAGCCAAAGTGGGGGGAGGAGGATTGGTCGACATGCGCGACGGAGCATCGGCAGGCGACGACGGAACACTGGGTGGGGCAGACACTGGACGTGGAGTACTGACTGGGTGGGGCAAGGGAGGGGCAGCCGTGGTTGAAGTTGGTGGGACGGCAGGGGTGTCGTATTCCAGTGGAACAGGAGGGGTCGCGTTTTCCATGGCCTCAAAGATCTTGTTTTTGGTGAGTTCGGAGGCAGTGGCTTCGGGCGCGTCATTCGGAGAATCGTCGTCTGCTGGTGGATCGTCGTATCCTGGTGAGTGCAGAATGTTGTCCATGTTTGCGAAGATTTGGTCAACTGTTGCATGTGGTGAGTGGGAGTTTTCGTTGGTTGCTGCCACTGTTGCAAACCAGTCGTCGAAGACAACGTGGTATTGCGGTGAGATTGTGCCCGTGTCGAGGTTGAGTACGAGTGGAGCGGTGAGTGCATGTTGTTGGGAGAATCCAACAAACATGCAGCGTTGACTTCTTGGCTTCCATCGTGGTAATTTCTTACCGTCTTGTATTGTTTTGTTCAGAACATATGCCGGTGCACCCCAGACATGAAGATCGTGGAAGCGGCGTTGCTCCCATCTTGTCTTGGTGAAGAGGTCGATGGGGGAAATTCCTGTTTCAATCTTGGGGAGTCGGTTGTAGATGAAAACAGCATGGTCGACGGCCATGGGCCAAAGAGTTGGGTCTGCAACTTCGGGCCAATGGGTGGCGGCGTGTAACATCATGGTCCTTGCCATGGACATGATGGTTTGGATGCTGCGCTCTGCCACGCCATTGTGGTGGTGGGCGCCTACACCGGCAAAGCTTGTTACTTGCTGAAAGGTTTGCAGGTGCTCGGTGTATTTCTTCGAGGTGAAGGCGGTGCCATTGTCTGTGTGATATTGTTGAATGATCACTCCTTGGTTCTGACATCGTTGTTCGTATTCTGTTTTTGCTTTTAGTGTTTGGTGGGTGTTAAGGTGAGTTTGCATGGATACGTCGATGTATCCACTTGCGTGGTCTACGAAAATGCATCCACCGCTAAGCATTGCTTCTTCTTTGGTTTTGCCTTTTGATGTGTAGAGGCGTCCTTTTGTCGAGCAGATGAAGTGGTCTGCTGAAACTTGTTGGCCGGGAAAAAGGTGGTTCTTTTTCAGGGCTCCTTCTTTGTCTTGTATTTTGACGGTTTTCTGTCCTGGGGAGTGCCTGGTCTTTTGTTTTCCATAAAGACAAGCGGCACACAACGGAGGAGTTGTCAGTTTGCAGACGGCAGTGTGGAGTCGTCGCGACGACTCATCATTCGACAATACACCAGAGCGGAGAACAAACTGGACGACGCGGAAGGGTGCATGTCCAAACCGGATGTGCCATTGGCTCCAGACCTTTTGTGGCGCTGAAAGGTTTATGTTTCGTTCGTCGACTGTGGTGACAGTGGCAACGAATGCAGAGACTGAACGGTTCACTCCTAGTCGGTGATAGCAGATGCTTTTCGGTAAGTTGCTTTCGGCTTCGATTTCGACTTTTATTGGTCCTCGAGCAGGGTCGTTTCTCACACCGCTAAGTTTGAGTCCTTGTGGTTCGATTCTTATGGTTTCCCCTTGGTATCGTTGTAAGAGGCTGCTCGTACTGAGAAGCCGACAGCCAGCTGCGGGTATGTACAGAGCAAGGAGTTCGATGCATCGTAGCCGTCCATGGACGTCTTTGATGTACCATTCTACGACTCCTTGGCTTTCGACCTGTGCTCCTTCGGCCAAACCTTGGACCTGATAGTCAGGAGGTACGTCCCTCACTTTGTTTGGAATGAAATCGCTCTTGTCGTTCGTGATGGAGACACTTGCGCCTGAATCCCAAATGAGGAGAAAAGCTTGTTTGTCTTCCATTTCTGACTGAAATTTTCGTGGGTGATTGATTGCAGCTTGGAGCGCCAGATTTTGGCTCATGGTGTAAGCATGTGCCTGAATGGTGGTGGTGCTCATGAGTGATGGAAGTGGCTGTGGTCCTTGCAGTGGTCTAATCGTTGTCTTGTTTGTCCTGTCTCTTTTGTGTTTCTTACGGTTTCGTCGATGTTTTGGTTTCCGTGGTTTGGACTTTGGGTGAGATCGGTGTCGGTCGTGGTGGGAGCGAGGTTTCGGTGCCACAGCAATGGCATGGGTTGGTTGGTATTCTCCCTCTGATGTGGTACAGAGACCGAGTGCTGATCGCAGCCAGCGTCCAACAGAGCGGACCAAGGACATGCCAGAGTTTGGTAGAAGACATGTAACAATCAACCGGTGGGTGAGACAATCCACGGGTGAGTGGAAGGGACGCGACAAAGAGTGTACAATCTGCAAAGCAGCGGTGGCGCCTCCAAAACAGGAAAGGAGGTATGGAAGTGCCTTTCGTGAAGCCAGATGTGGACCAATATACAACAAACCAGTGCCGAGCAAACCGGTGAGAGCGCCTTGCTTCACGGTTATCATCAGTGTTCTTGTAGAAGTCAGTGGTGGGAAGAATTGATGACGATTGGGATTAGAAGGAAGGTTCAGACGGAGTGGTTTCTTTTTCTTCCGTTTCGGTGTTGTCGTAAACTTGGTGGTCGCGACATGGGCGGCTGGTTTGCTGGGCAGGTTGATCAGATGTTCGTCGTGGGAGTCCGGGGTGATGTCATTTGGATTGATGGTGATATCCATGGCATGACCAGGGAGTCCTTGTTTGTTTTGCTTGATGATGATGGCACCATAGTCGGAGATGGTGGCCAACTCCCATGCTGTGTGCAGGGTACTGCTCAGACTTGGTGTTTCCATGCTGAGACGGCTGTGATGTACTTGCTCGTCTAGTTGGAGAGCGGTTAGTGCTTCCTTCAGTTTCTGTTGGAGAGAAGGTAGTTGTTGTTCTAAAGTCTTCTTCAAACGTGGATTGTCTTCTTTGTGATAGGCCGTGTGTGTGTGGATAAAGTGCTCCACTAGGCTCTCAATGTGGTCTTGACGGATGGCTGGGTCGTCTTCTCCCATCATTTGCCTTTGACGAGTTGCGAAGGGAATAATGGGAGAGGAGGGACGTTTCTTGGGGGCTGAGGGCTCGCCCGGCGCGTGGAAGAGTCGTGTTGGGGTGATGAACGACAGATCTAGGCTGTTGGGCGAGAGTGCACTGTTAGTACTGGGAGGCGTTTCCCACTCAATGGGGGATATTTCATCGTCTTGAATCGCCGGCATCTTCCTATCAGGTGTTGCTTGGTCTTGTTCATGGAAGTTGGGCGGTTCTTTTTGGTCTTGTTCTTGATTCACTGGACAGTCTGACGGAATTTTCGTGTGGATGTCAGTGTTCGGTGGATCTGCATTCTTGTCGAATGTGAATGTTGCTTCATAGAAGTCATACCAGGTGTCGTCGGTTCGTTCAGTTTCGCCGACATTTGAGTTGTTGTACTCTTTCCAAGGTGAGTTGATGGTTGCCACTTTGGCATTGAGATTCAGTTTATTTAGATCTACGGTAAAGTCGATGTCCGGTGGTTCGGGTGCTGGATCTTGTTCTTCATCTGTCTCACTCTCGTTGTTTGTTTCGTTTGCCATCGTAGGTGGGCAGGCTCCGTCGTTGTTGTCATCATTGTGATCGTTGTCATCTGCTTCGTCGTCGGCGTCTCCATTTGGGTCGTCGTCGTCGGTGTCTTCATCTTCTTCCTCTTCGTCATCTTCTTCATCGTCTTGGTCATTTTCTCCGTCGGCTGCATCGTTGTCGGTGGTGCTTGCGGTGTCACCTGTCTCGGTAGCTTCGTCGTCGGAGTCTTCTGGTGGATGAACAATTCGGTGCAGGTTCATGACGCGGCGTAGTTCATCCGTTGCAGCTTGGATGAAGGCTTGTCGGATGTTGGGTGGAAGAGCCATCAAATCTCGGTTTGGGGCGTTTGGATCGTTGTCTTCTTCTTCGTCCGATGATTCTGCGATTGAGAGGTCGTCGGGGTCAATGAATGTGAGGGGACGAAATGTTGCCGGAGCTTGATGAAGGCCATAGGGTGTGATTGGTCGTGGAACGAGAGGTGGGAGTTCGACCGATTCGTCGGTTTGGTCGGAATCGACGTTCCTGAACAGAGAGGCCAAGTCTGGATCCTCTTCTTCGTCGTCTTGAAAGCGTGGAATCAGTGGAGGCGGTTCTGTGGTTGCGGAGCTTTCATCGCTTGCATCGTTGGATTTGGCGTCGTCGCAACAATCAACCGGTCTCGTATCCAACAACATGTCGGTGGTTTCAACGGTGTTGTTGAGGAGAGACTCGTTTTGTGTGGTGTCTCGACGTTCTTCTCCCTCTGAAACAACAATCGACACATTATCATCATCATCTTCGGGGCCCGATGCGGAGAACGTGTCCCAGAACGAGTCAGGGATGGATGGCATGCTGTCGATGTCGTCTTGGGTTTGATCAGGAGCGACTGAGTCAAAATCTTCGATTGAGAGGAGGTTTCGGACGGGAAATCGTGCTGCCCAGGCGCCAGCATCAAGATCTAGGGAGATCATGTTTGCCTGAGGGGCTGCGATTCCGCCAGGGTTGGATGTTTTCTTGTTGGACTTGGAGTGCCCCTTGTAGTCATCCGAGTGCTGTGCCGTGGAGTGGGTGCCGGTCCATCGGCCGCAGTGGGCGCACCAGTACCAAGTTTTCCCTTCGACTGTCTTCGTTTCGGACTGTCCTTGGGAGGGTGCTTGGTACTTCCAGTTGACGGAGGATCCCGAGTTTGATTTGGTGGTTGTCTTGTTGTTGCTTCTGGAGGTGCGATTGGAGTTTCCCTTGGGTTTCTGGTTGAGAGATCCGCGACTGCCACCGCGCGAGTGTGCGCGTGGTCCGGAAGCTTGCTTGGAACTTTTGTGGGGACAGTCTTTCGCCCAGTGGTCGAAACTGCCACAAATTAGACATGCGCCTTTCGACAAGGGGGTGTCGCCCATGTGTTGACGAAGGGCCATGGCTTGTACTTCCGAGAGGTTGGCAAAGGCTGCAGGAGGTGTCTTGGAGTCTTTGTTGTGGGTGGAAGCTGGCCATTTCTTGAGGTTCATGGCATCCATGTACAGAGCTTCGGCTTTGTCACAGATGTGGGCAAAAGAGAGTCCTTCTTTATCAAGAGTATCTTGTTGGTCTTGTTCCGTCATGTATCGAATCTCGAGAATTCGTTGCTGAACTTGTGGGTACAGATTCAACAATCCAAGGTTGTACAAGGGATCACCATTTGCGAGTGCAAAGGCTTGGAGAACGGACAAGGTAAGTGTTTGTTTGTAAAATCCTGATGCAAACAGATCCTCACAATCTGCCTTCATGTGTGCAGCCATTTCAGAGATGTTCTGCCCTGGATACATGAATGGGGTTCGGCTTGCGATCTTGGCGGATAGAGCATCGTATTTCTGAACCGAGTCAGATTGGAGAAGGTTGATAAAAGTCATCCAGGTAACGAGAAAGGAGTCCGTTGTGTTCGTCTTTGTTTCTAACATCTTGCGAATCTTCAGTTCGACAGAGTCGAGGAGACACATGCGTGCAGCGGTGTCGTTCTCTGAATCATATGGGTCGAAATTGGCGCAGTGCACAGGGGCTGCCTTCTGCACAAGCTTGAGGTTAAAGCGAGTGTGCTCATTGACAATGTGTCGCATCTCTTTTGGGTTGGCTGGGTCGGCGAGGTAGCAGATGGTGTCGAGACCTCGGAGAACGAAGATGTCGTTGAGACGCTTCATAAATTCGTGGAGGTTGTCTCCCTTTTTGTAACGAATTGACAATCCACTGCAGCGAGTCTCGAATCCGGTGATGTCTTTGCCGAATCGTCGTTGGTGAGGAGTTGCAGGGTAGGTTTTGGCGGTTGGGTCGAGTCCTTTCCAGGTGGGGAGAGGCTTTCCGCCGGTCCAAGCCGCCCACTTGTACTCGTCGAGTTGAACAAGATCGCCCATTGTGGGCTTGGGTGGCTTGAAAGTGGGCTTGGGTGTAGTTTCAGAACTTGCCATGCTGGAGGTGTCCGAGGCGTTTCCGTGAGAACTGGAACTGTTGAAGACGATTTCTTCTTCAATTGGCTCAAAGGAGAAGTGGCTCCCTAGAGTCGATGGCGAAGCGTCGCTTGGGGTAGACAGCTTGTTGGCCTGTCAAAAAAATCTCGAGAAGGGGTAGTCCGACGATGATGGTCGTTGGGCTAGAACAGAGGAAACGATAGCGGGTTAGGCTGTAATTTGGGCGTAATAACCTGTCAGAGTCACTAGCATACACTGGGTATACTAATAGCTAGGGGAATACCGCGTAGTCGGGGTGGAGATTGATCAAGTCTCCACGCCAACCTAGAAGTCTTTTGCGTTGCAAAAACTCCTGTATCGATATTATGATTAAAGCTATAGAGTAAACAAAGTGATCTTGAGTTCCTCATTTTGATTCCTCGCTTTGGTTTCCAGGAATTGATCTGCTATCTTGCAACGCACAGCTTGATTCAAATGGACGATAGTTATCTCATTTGTTGTTTGTTGTGTCATAGGTTAGTTAGCAAAACATGAGTGTCGTAGACACAAACGGCGAGTGGCCCGGCGTTCTGTGGCGCCAAAGCCCATCCTGCGCGTTATGCATGCGCGGATTCCGACATGTAGGCTTATATCATTGGGTCATGTAACACAAACTGCCAGTCGTGCAAATTCAATATTTCAAAACACAAATACAAATTTGGAAACGCGACTGGTGCTAAAAACATAAACTGCGACTCCCAGCCACAGCAACAACAACAGCAACCACCAGTATTCCACCAGGAGGCACTCCTGGTACGATTCCGCCGACCAGCACTACCACTACGACTCGTACGTCCAGAATGATAAAGGACAATGACCATCATTCTCCCCTCAACGGTATCGATTCGGATTCTTCATCCACCGTTGCCCTTGTCACACCACCACCAGCAGCAGTAGCAGAGGCAGCCCACGAATCTCCCCCTCCTGGTTGGAAATCGCCACAATCCCTGGATTCTCTGCAACCACCACAATTCCTCAATTCCAGATCTGTTCTGAGCATCGTTGCACGCACAACAACAACAACAACAACAACAACAAGAGCTACGCTTCCCTCTTCCTGTGCTTCTCTGGACGGAGAACAAGACGAAGAGAAAACCAACCCGTTGTCTTCGGCATCTTCTTCTTCTTCTTCTTCTTCTTCTTCTTCTTCTTCTCCCCAATCTCCCACCATCAAGGAGGAGACGCAGGAATCACCTCTTTCGGGTACGCCCTCGTTATCGGGGCAGCAATACCCTCAACATGTACTCCTCCTCCATTCTCCAACAACAACGAATACTACTTCGACCAACAGTCGAAGGATTTTGCAACCCCTCGAGCTCGCGCCTCCCGAGTACGAAGAGGAGGCGGCATCCTTCGCGAGACACAACAACAATGGAACCACCGCAAAGGATCAACTCGAGACGGAGGATGGCCATGCCTTGAGAATTGTTGTGTCGGAGGACCATAGTGGTTGGAAGCAAGATCCAGAGAGTGCACCCAGCGAATTTATTGCCGACCAAGATGAAGCATTGGACGAACCGCCACCAACGACCTCCCAACCACAACCACCACAACAACCACAGCACGACTATCCGGAAATGAAGGACAATTCCAGTCTGCCCTTTGGTCAAGCCGATTTGGATCAAGATGAATATGGGGAAGCAACCTGGGACGAAGTGTGTCATTCCTGTTGTTGTCATTCTCGAGAGGAATGGTTGTGGATTGGCATTGGTGTCTTTTGTGTCATGGTCTTTCTCTATTTCTTCTTGTTGGGCCTCGAACTCTTGGCCAGTGGTGCCAAGGTATTGTCGGGATGTCGCGCCGGAGCCTTGTTTGGACACGATCCCAATCCCATTGCCAGCCTCATGATTGGCATCCTATCCACGGTCCTGCTCCAATCCTCCTCCACGACCACGTCCATTATCGTCTCCTTGGTCGGCGATGGACACGGCAGTGGGACCATTACCGTGTCGCAAGGCATTTACATGGTCATGGGGGCCAATATTGGCACCTCCATTACCAATACCATTGTGGCCATGGGATTTTCCAACAATGGCCAACAATTGGAACGAGCCTTTGCCGGTGCCACGGTCCATGACATGTTCAATTTCATGAGTGTGGCTGTCCTCTTGCCCCTCGAAGTGGCCACCAACTTTTTGCAAGTCTTGACCAATGCCATGACCCGCAACGTGTCCTCCAACAAGGACGGCGATGGTGACAAGAAGGATTGGGAAGGTCCCATTAAACGCTTCATTTCACCCTTGGCGAAACAAGTCATTATTGCCAACAAAAAGGTCACGACGGAGATTGCCTCGGGAGATGCCACGTGCAATGACTTTTATCCCATGACGTGTACCAATGGAGCTTCGTACAAATCCTGTGGAGGTGAATTTGGATTGATTGCCTGTGACAAGACTCATGATTTTTGTCCCGCCTTCTTTTCCGAACATGCCTCGGCCGAAGACGACAAGGTGTCGGGGGGTGTCGTATTCTTTATGGCCATTTTCATGCTCTTTTTCTGTCTCTTGGCCTTGGTGGCCAATTTGCAAAAATTGCTCTTGGGAATTTCCACCCGCATTGTCTACAAGGCGACCGATGTCAATGGATATGTGGCCATGTTGGTGGGTGCGGGAATTACCATGCTGGTCCAATCGTCGTCCATTACCACCTCCACCTTGACGCCTCTGGTGGGCATTGGCGCCCTTCGGGTGGAACAAATGTATCCCCTCACCTTGGGTGCCAACATTGGGACCACCGTGACGGGACTCACGGCCGCCATGGTGAGCGACAATGTCGAATCCCTCCAAGTGGCCTTGGCCCATTTGTTGTTTAATATTTGTGGCATTTTGATCTGGTATCCCATTCCCTTTTTGCGAGGCATTCCTCGCTATGCCTCGACGCAATTGGGCAAGGCCACTCGATTGTGGCGAGGCTTTCCCTTGATTTATTTGGCCGTCATGTTTGTGTTGGTACCCCTCGTCTTTTTGGGCATTTCGGCCCTGTTTGAAAAAGATTCCAAGGGTTTCACGGTACTGGGCGCCTTTGTCGTGAGTATCATGGCCATTGTCTTGGTGTGGGTCTTTTATTGGTGTCAATGTCAAAATGGCAAGGAGGTTTGTGCGCTCTGTTTGCAAACACGAGAACGAAAACGAGTCGCCCTCGCCCATTTGCCCGATACCTTGGATGCCATGCAACACAAGATTGCTCTGTTAATTGAACATACGGGACTGCCAGATGAGGAGGACGAAGACGATGAGGATGAGGATGAAGAATCATCCAGACCACTGACTGTCTCCAGTGGCAATGAGGATTGATGAAAACAAACCTTCAGCACAAGACGTTTTGAATCAGGATGGTGGGTTGGTTGGTTGGACGAGGTGACAGATATGGCTTTCGATCGGTAGAGGTCACCACCTTGTTGTTTCTGTGGGTGATTGCTTCTTTCTCTTGCTCCTCCCCGAAGGGGCATGAAAAGTTTTTGCATCGATTACCCTCTGCATATTGTACACACTTTTTGTAGAAATGAAACTGTTAGATACAATGATGTTATTTCTTAGTTCTTACAGCGCTTATATATGCCTCCTCAATACTCGTAGTAGTGGTAGCCGGGATACTACGTCAATGCAACTTTTTTATGCTGTCTTTGTTCTATAGTTATTATCCTAACTCCGTACCAGACTGTGTAGGTAGTTCGTCTCACATTTTTATACTACAGTAGGAATTTTTTGTACGACCGGGAAGTAGTTTCGTGCGAGTCGCGCGGTTTCCCTCTCGTGTGTGACACTTGTGCGACACTTGTGTGACACTTTGTGACATGGCTTCTAGGAATTTCTCACTACCTACACAGCTTGATAGGGAGTAAGTTTACTACTTCCCTGTGTCTGGCCGTCCTCTCGCGTCGGGCGCGCCCGGCTTGTCGGGAGAATGACTCGACGGGCAATTGTCTTGTCGGGCGTGCGCCCTCCTCGACCATTGCCCTCCTCGTCATTCTACCCTCCGCGCCGGGTGGTCCCTCCTTGAAAGGACTCGACACCGGGAAGTATTAATACTATCTCGTGTGTCCCAGTATCAAAGCCCCAATGATATGATGTAGGACTCTTCGGTGCGAACAACACCCCCATGATATGTTGCACAGTACTAGTCGTTTACTTTTTGACTCCAATCACCACTCCCATGGCTCGATCTTCCGGGTACTTGGCTTGAACAAAGGACCATCCCGATTGCGTGAGCAGGGAGGCATATTCGGATTCGGTCCGTTCCCGACCGGTTCCCCAACACATCATGTGCATGTCAAAGAGTTTGGCAAAAAGTTTCACTGCATCGTTCTCTCTATGCTCTTTCGTCTTTCATCCTGTATCCTTCATCAAATTATTTCAGCCTCTTCTATCATCTATACATTCCTACTAGACACTTTAAAAAACATGCCTAGAGCATATATTCATTGAGATCTTCATCGTCGAAGAAACACCTAAGTAAAATTGAAAACAGATGAGCAAAAAATGCTATTATTCTTTGATACAAAAAGATGTTTAATTGTAGAAGTCGCATTCGGGCCCCCCCTACCCCTACCCCACGCGCTCCAGAATTGCGGGGCGATCCTCGCGGTTGCACCCCGAATACCAAGGTATCATTTGTTCGTCTGAGTTCAGTATGAACGGGACGGGTGGGCCGTAAGGCTTGGGGTCTGGGGTGGGAATTTCCAGAAAGACCAGCTGTACCGAAAACGGACGGACAGTAGAGTAAAAAGTACAATTGAGCAAACATGGCGGTTGGTGAAACGGTTAAATATATATGGCAATGATATAGCAATGATTATTTTTATGGTCAGTCATGGTATGATTTGGAGGTGCACCTCCAACCGCGTAAAATGTGAGTGGCGACTCACCCTTGACGTATCGTTAATAATAATGTAAGACTCCCAACCATCAATCTATGACCTCTACAAGCCATTTTTCTGTCGAAGCCTGTAATTTGACGTTGAATGACGTTACGAGCTCCCGGCTCACGATCGCACCACTGCATAATAGCACCACCATCACCATGAACAGTAAAGCCGCAGTGCACCTCCAACGAAAGGTGCTAGCACTCCTCCGACCATCAAGCATGCCTCAGAATGGAGTGTACCGTGAAGGTTGAAAAGGGCGGCGATGAGTTGGATAGTTTGATCGAGCTACAACTACATTTGCAATGTCTTCCAGTTTGATGAGTGATGAGGGAAAGTCGTGACAAGAATATCAACAATGGAGACAGATAACGATGGAAAGATAAAGATCACAACGGAGGAACGACGGAGAAAGATTCAATTCGGGTCAAGGAATGATGGACGACCCGGAAATTGAAACACGGCAATCAGACGGGTGGTTTTCAAGCATCAAGGAAGTATCTGTCAGAAGACGACGACACAGCTTCTGTTGTCGGCGACAATGGTGGCGGTGCTGCTGCTGCTTCGAGTGGATACCGTGGAGCTGTGGTGGCAGTCGAAGATCGCGTGGTCGTTCTTCTCCTTCCGCCATGCGACAAACGTTGAGTCACACAGCGTCATTATTGACGAGCGGCCACAACGACCACGACTGGACAAAAATGCTCGTGCCCGAGGCTGTGCCCAATCCACGAATGCAACAATCACGGAAACAAGCACGGAGGGTTGCATCCAAACAACCACCATCACCAGCGACAACAGCACACCAGCAAGAAGAAAAAGAAGAACCAACAGGACATTCCAGAGAATCGTTCCTCGAGTACTGCTAGTCGCTTTCATGTTTGGAATTATGCCGAGAAACGACCTCCAACACATGCACATCCAGAACGTGATTTAGAGGAGGACGACGACAAGCCCCATTCCGTTGACTCCAGGATTGTTTCTTCCACAGCCTCGTATTTGACCTCGTGTCCGACGGCTGCCTTTACCATTGGTCATGGTGTCGGAACCTGGCCGCATCATTTGCCGACAAGCAACAGCCGCAGGACAAGCAGGAGCAGTACAGATCGTGGGCGGGGAGACGAAACGGATGCCGAAACAGGATCATTGTCCTGGTCCTTTTCATCCGAGAATCCTCCTATCAGCCATAGCAGCCATGTGAGTACAAAAACGACTCTTCTTTCTCGCTCGCAAGTGGTGCGACAATTACCACCCAGTGAATTTGTGCAGTTTCAATGTTGGTCTCGCCTGCAAGCACCGACTGGTGCGGCGACACAGGTGGCTGTCGTGCGGGCCGTGACACTGGCGTCGTCGTCGTGGGTGAGGAGTATTACTGCCATGGGTGGGAAACGACGAGGCAATCGCCATTCAAATAAGTACTACAATCACAAAACAGACACTCGTACAAACCTCCCTTGCCCTTGGGTTGGTCCTGGTTGTTTCAAACCTTTGGTGTCGAACAATTGCACGTGCAAGCCTTGGATCGAGCCTTGCCCAGCAATCTGCGCAACATTGTGTTGGATCGCTTGCAACAAACGGGTACCACGGCCCAAAACAAAAAAGCCTTGATGCGAATCTTCCACGAGTTGCCAAAAAAAAACACAAGGAAAGGACTCCACAGACCTGGCCTGGTCCTTTCCAGAGTACTACTCGTCCCGTAATCGAAGAATGGTGGTGAACCAAACCGAGCCGAACCAGCAGCTGCAGCGTCACCCTAAGAGGTGGTGGTGGAACAAGAACCCGCATCACAACAAGATGTGGTGGCATGGCAAAAAGGACAAGACGAGCCTCGATCATTCTCCTTCTTTTTCTTTTAGCAACAATGATCCAAAATGATGAGGAGTATATGAGGTCGGTTCGTATGGTCAACGACCCTCCTCAGCAGGACCTTGTGGTTGTTTCTTCATGGTTTGCCCATGGCAAAACAATCCAAAATCAATCATTGGCCGCCATCATGCTGACCATGTTCTCTCTCTCATTCCCCCATAATTTGGCGGCGATAATGCGTAGATATCTCTTCCTCTTGTGGTTTTGGTTGGGGAACAGAAAAGTGCGGGGCAAAAACATCGCTACCATTCGCTATCGTCTAGCGACCACTGGTAGCGACTCCACTCCACTTGTATTCGGTGGAAGTGGAATCGTCATGGGGACACGAGCGAATGCAAGGTGCTTCTCGAGCTACCCTTTCCTCATCAATAGTAATCGTAGGATTTCGCCCTCGTTTGGATGTTTGCGGGATAGATAAGTTCTGGCGAGCTTAGTAGTTTGGAACCAGTCCAACCATTCATGGTTCCCTTGCTATGAACTAGAGGAATGATGTCGCATTCAAAGCAGGGAAATTTTGCAAACATCACATAATCTCTAGTTCATGTGGGCTCATCCTCTACCACTAATACCTCTCTACCTAGTAGAGGCGAGTCCTTCATCTCCCTGTCTACGACAATGGTAGTGCCGGCATTCAAAGCGATGAATATCATGTTGTGATTTTTGCCAATGATAGTGACTATTTGTGTTTGAAGGCATTCATGGGCAACATGGATGAGGCCGAGGACGTACCTCTTGGACATTGCTGGAATGTAAGGTATTACCCTCTTATCCATCAACAAGGAAACCTATACTCAACTTTTTCAAAATACTTGTACGGCAGGAACATGAAGACAAACAAAAACATGGTTACTTCTGAATTAGATTCAACATAGTAGATCCTTCGACTGTGGCTGACCTAGCACTTAGGAGAGACCAAACACCATCATGGCCATTCCAATCCCAAACACCAGTGAGAACGGATTCATGGACAGTGTCACACTCGCACCCAACAATAAGGAGGTCTGGTTGTTGTTGGTAGACAAGGATGACTGAAACAAGTTCCCAAATTCCGTCCGTGTAAAACAAGTATCGGCTCCACTCTCCTCTTGAATGTGTTGGGCCAATTCGGGACTGACTACCGAAGAACCACCAAAAAACAAGTTGACAAAATCCACCACATTGTCCGCCGTGATACAGAGATCATCCAGAGCGGCTTCACTGCCCTCGGCGCCAGTTGCAACACCGGTGCAGGCCACTACATCGTCGAACAAAAACTTTCCTGATTTTCCGGCCGGGAGCTGGATATGCTCCATTTCCCAAGTATCAATGGAACCATCCTTGTTGGTATCAATAAATTCAATCGCATCTTGGACCATTGAATCCATATCCAGTCCGTCTTGACTTGCTGAATCATCCACAAGGCCGGACAACAATGACGTGTAGAGAGACGGGAGTATATCGGTCGAGAACGTTTGGCCAGTCTCCATACGAGCAACAAGGTCTTCCAAGGTTTGATCCGCTTGTGTCAAAGAAGCGCCCTTGTTTGCCACGTGTGATTGGCCTCCTTGCTGAGACGTGAGGAGAAAGCACTTGTTGTTGTGGTTCGTTTCTTCTGGAACAGCCGTCAAGGTACGCCAAAGGTCCAATTTTCCGACCACCAATCCAACAAGCAGCAACAAAATCGCAATCCCAATAAAGACGAGAAAGAATTTGGGCCGCAGTTCTTCAGGACTTGGTTGTACGTTCGCGGCGATGTAGAAGAATTTGTACCATCAGGGAACGGAACCGGAACCGGAACACCGCCATTCAAAAGATTGAGATTGCTGGCATCGAATTCGAACACAGACCCGACACACGATGTCGGAATTCCTCGTGTGGATTGGGATGGTGTGGGTTTGGTCGATCATCGTCGTCCTTGCAATGGCGGCGTACTCGTCGACCCGATACCATTCGCAAGAAAAAGTCATCCTTATCTTGACTGTCGCACAGTCCGACGGATTTGCATTATGGCGGGGGTGCTTGTTCGTGGTTGGGTATTACCTTGCATTCCTGGGTGGTTCATTATTTGCATTGGTCTTTCCGGTCCAGTTTTGCTGCCGTTTTTTGAGTGCCGCCGTCGGATTCTTTGTCTCGACCTTGCTCTTTGCCGCAGTCTTGAACGGATTGGGACATCATCATCCCAAGTGTTTGGGTGGCGTGGATTACTTTACCGATGCCTTTGTGTTGATGCCTTTGTTTCGAGTTGGACCACCTTTAGTACGGTACGTGCACACACACGCACAAGACACTAGGGACATTTGCCAAGAGGTGGTTGTCATGTTTGTGTTGTATCCATGATTCCATGTGTTTTCTCATACTGTCGTTGTGCACACATGCGTGCTGCTGTGGGATTGGTGGTATCTGTATAATACCAGGTGGGATATGGGTTGATTTACAGTGGTATTAGTGCCGATGAACACGATATTCGCAAATGTACAGGCATGACCATTGCCGTGACCTTGTAGGCCTTTGTTTTTCCAAGGTCACACGAACCCAATCCGTGGCCCAAGTAGCCTTCTTTAGTACACCCATTGTCATTCGATATGGATCCATGTTCGAGGTGTTGCTTGTTTGCAAGGTTTGTTCCTCATCTTGCGTAAATGCGACAATGGCTTATAAACAAAAGCTATGGTTTGTAAAAAATATCTACCGTAATTTGCGGATTCCTGTCCCCCCTATAGTCCTGTCCCCCCCACTCCCCTTTAACGTACATGGCCCCCTAACTTTTTATCTGTAGGTTCTTTCTGGGCTTATGGGTTACCCCCACATTCCTCACGTTCCGAGCTTTCTATCACACTGCCTGACATTACATGGGAGTGATTCAAAGAGGAGAAACAAGAGATAAAGCATGATGGGTATTATGATTAGGGTTAAGGCTACGCATTGAAGCACGGTCTTTCCCCTGACTGGAATTGTGCGACCAAGCGTTCTCTACAACCCCGAGGTTGAAAATTAATTTACTAACTCTATACCTAGCTATGCAGGTAGTTCGTCTCACTTTTTTATACTACAGTTGGAATTTATTGTAGAGCCGGGAAGTAGTAATCGTGCGAATCGCGCGACATCATGGGTGAACCGTGTAAGGAAAATTATGTCGTTGCGACATCCCAACTCCTAATAAAACCGGGCGGTAGTCACTACCTACACATCTAGATACAAAGTAAGCAGATTACTCCCCTGTGTTTTCTCATTCCTTCCTCGTCGGGCGCCCGGCTTGTCGGGAGAATGACTCGACGGGCATATGTCTTGTCGGGCATGCGCCCTCCTCGAACATTTGCCCTCCTCGTCATTCTACCCTACGCGCCGGGCGACCCTCCTCTAAAGGACTGAAACACCGTGAAGTAGTCTTACTAAGAAATTAATTCTATTGTAGTGTGTGAATGGAATCTTAAGAAAAATTATCCGAAATTGCGTAGGTAGTCCTGTCCCCCTCCTCTTAATTTTTGTACATTCCGGGGGGACAGGAATCCGCAAATTACGGTAGGTAGGGGTAACTAGGGCAAAAGCTACTCGTGCTATCTTTCGATTTTCGGGTCCGGTCGCACATGCGTATAATGAGTGCAATCGCAAAATCGCGCTTTGATAGAATGGCCTGCGTGAAAGCGCGATGCGATTTGGAAGGAATTTTGGTGAGCATGACCACAAAAATCGCGCTTTCGCGCGTCGATAGAATGGGCCCCGCAGTGCATGCGATCACGCGAGACTCACTCACATGCTTGGGGGTATGTGGCTCACGGATACTGAACTCAGCCGTCCTATACCGCCGTGGCGGTTTCAATCTACTCTAGCTACCGGTAGTCCTACCGGTAGACCTCTAGTAAGGTTATGTCTAACAACATCTTCGTTGGGTGCTCCGAGTTTTTGGAGCAACGCAGCCGCTTCAACGACGTTTGCTGCTGATTGCCAACAAAAGCGAAACTGTCGACCGCTTTCTCAATCAAAGCAAGAGACTGGCCACGACAACGACAAAGAGAGGGATCCAATAACTCCGCAATAATGGTAGCGCAACAACCAAATCAACAACCACATATGTGGTCAGGATCAAACAAAACAATTCATCAACTTGAGCAGGAAAGAAATGCTTTTTTGCATTCTTTGGAGACGCAAGAGTGTGTAAGACGGCTGCGTGGAAAGCACTTCTCGCACATGGAGCATGTTTGGGGCGAATCGACGTATCGCCTCGCCACTCCGGCCCTAGACTTTGACAACATTACGCGAAACCCAGCTCAGGGTGGATTATATCAATCTTGCTACCGACATATTTCAAACGAGATCAGAGATCCAGACTGGACATCTGGCACGGCAAACCATACGGGCAATACAGAGAAAATCGACCCAGTTGGAAACCTCGGTGGGCAGGCGGCCCATTTACTTTCTCATACCAAGATCTGCCATAGAGCTTATCCATTCCTTGCCGAGGCAGCCATTGGAATTAAGATTGAAGATCTTGGACTCAACGGACACATGCACACAAACCGGCGTAAACTCCTGGTGGGGGTTAAGGGAGGCTTCCAATACACATCATTAAAGGGCCACAAATTCAACAAAATGTATTTGAAGCTCCAGGGAGAGCATTTTGATTCCGATAAGCCATCTGTGTTGATCGTTCCACTGTTACCGCTGGATCAGATTTTGAATTGGGCCACGGACGATCATCACGCGGTTGACTATGACGCGGCCGTCTTTACCTTTGGTCCTAGAAAGGAAACAGTGGCGAGTGAGATACTTCGGTTAGCAAAAGGCATTTGCAGTCCAGAGGAAATAACTACGGCGTGTCAAAATGTGACTCATTTTATGAAGGGTATTGCGGGTCATCTTCTGTGCAAGAACGTATTTGAATCACTACCCGAGGAGTATTTTACTTCGAAAAACGCCACTCTTTTACGCTGGAAAAAACTCATCTCTGAACATTTGCAAATCAAGCGTGAGATAACGATTCCCATTCCCCTTACCCTTCCGCCAAATGTTAATGTACGAATTGCGAAGGCTCGTATGAGCAGGGGAACTTCGCTACCAGATCCTTGGTTGCTCCTTGCCAAATCTGCAATTAATTACTCTGCGTCGAATGGCCAGAAGCTGATGCCAGCATGTCCCCCAAGCGATGACAGCGACAGTGAAGATGATGACTACGAAATCCCCATTGGTTGCTATGCCAACGACAAGGAACAAACGGACTCGAAGGACGCTGCTGTTCGAGCTAGTTACTACAATGAAGCATTGCGTCGGGGTGGATTTCGCAACGAAACTACTGTATGAAATAAAGTCTTTGGGAGGGCGTTTGGGGAAATCAATAGTGCACGTGTTGTTAGCCCCGATCGTTGCTACAACACAAGCACCAACCGAACTGACGACCATGACGAGCGCACCTTGCTTACAAACACTCCGACTCATTCTTCTGGCGGTCGTTTGTCTTTTGTTTCCCGTCCAAGGCTTTTTCATGCCCTCCATAATGGGACTTCAGTCCAACAACGAACGAAGAGCACTCTTCGGTTTGTCGTAGCGAAACAGGGGGAGCATCGACTACCGAGCTAGAGGTAGCTTGCTTAGATTCTGAGCCGCAAATTTCATCTTGAAAAAAAGACCTGCAATTCCACTCGAATTGGTACCGTATCTGCTTCACGTTTTTTGCTTCCCTGATGTCTCCACAACACAAAAAAGATTGGAGCACTTTTCCACGATTTCATTTTTGCTCTCATCTATCCTTAGTTTTTGACAAGTGGACGCCTCGGTGTCACAAACATGGCGGCTCTCACATCACAAAATACTTTAGGCAGAAAGTAGCTCACCACTAGAGATTCTTTTGCAAACACAAATGATAGAGGGACACTCCTTGAACAGCAATAGGTCTCACTGGATTGGTGACAAAGGAGTCAAAAATACTCTCATGAACAGCATAGTACAGCCTCAACTCGTCTCCTGCATGGGTAAGCAACCTCGATGCTATGGCCCTAATCTGAGCTTCCTTAGAATCATGGGTGCGACCGACAGTGACCTGAAAGGCATGGAATATGGAGCCTCTCTTATATACCATATCGTAGAGTGGGTGTGTACTGTCGGATGAATAGAAGAGGACATTGTCTGCCCCATCGAACACCGCGTCGGTGCAGTCCATCTGGAACGACTTGGAAGCACAGCCTCCTAGCTGTACAGTGAACACATGTGAGTACTGGTTTTCATTTTTGCCGACGCACTTGCGTACTGTGTACTGGTTAGTCTTCTCCAACGCCTCCATCATGTAGCTTTCGAGTAGTTGCCAAGCGGTGGGCGTTGGGTACAACGCCAGGTCGCTCCAAATGTTGTCCATAAAAAATGAACGAACCCAGCCGCGTACAGAATCTGAGGCAAGACTGACAGTCACGGCCTTGAAACTGCGTTTTGGCGTGAAGATGGTGATCCCCCCTTGCGGCTGATCTGCGCCGAACTTCGCATGGAGTGGAAAGAACCCAGAGATAAGGTTCCGCGCTTGAGTTGGCGAAAGAGCTCTGATCCTTTGTTCCAATATCTGTTCATTTTCAGCTGCTTCAGAAAGTTTGAAAACGTGTCGGGGTATGCCGCCGAAAACGGAGAACTGCCGTTCGATCTCCTGTGACTGTACAGGCCCTGAATTTAATATTTCTTGCGCCGCAGCCTGGAGTTCCATCAACGTCCAAGGTGGGAAATAACGGTAGAATCCACCAGGAAAACCAGGCTCGTCTTTCGGGAACGAGTTTCCCCCCCAGTGTCTTTCATCAGGGGAAGCCACTATTATCACTTTTGCGTTCACTCTTCCCGGGGGGTTGCAGTTCTCCTTCGTCATGCCTGGGTCCACAATGTAGTATGTTCTTTGATCCAACAAAGATGCTATCTCCCATTTTGGCGTTGTTTCTGGGAAAATTTCTACATCCACGTCATTCGCACCAGTCACTTTATCTCCGTTCGGCTTGAATTGGACAATTAGTCCCTCGCCCTTCATCATAAAGACCACAGTCAGCCCCATGTACAAGAGCTTTCTAATAAGAAACAGTGCGGTTGTTGATTTGCCAATCCCTGGAGACCCGATCGAAACCATGCGATTTCGGGTCTCAGAAGGATTCTCCAATTCAGCAACACAGGATTCCCAAAAGGTCAAGTCCTGGTGTCGAATTGCAATATCTACAACGTTTTTCGTAAAGACAGGATGCGGAATTTTCTTGAAAATGCAGTGGAGTTTATCCGAAATTGGGTGTAGCACAGTCGGGTCCGCCAGTATGGCTTCCATGAAGCTGGTTGCTTGCTGCTCAGGTGAATACACCATTGTCGTCATCGTCGCCTTCCTCTTCTTCTGCACCGCGTCAATCACCGGCATCGACATTTTGGTATGGGCTCCGGGGGACGAAAAATTCCACCGTGACAGCGTAGTTGTTGAAACTTCTAACAAGCCGTGCCGTAAAAGCAACTCTTTATAGGCTTATCGAACTACGTATTCTCCATTGAATGAGCGTTAGCTCTCTTGTTCGTTCTTTCGTTGCTTTTGCCACGTCGACAAACCAATGTCCATGATTCCGTATCTTTCGAATCTTTCTTCCCTTCGCCAGTCGCACCTTGGTCCTCTATATTCACCGGTGGCTCTGCTATCCTCAACACACTCCTTTGTGCCGAGGAATGATATTTACTATCCGCTGGTACATTCATGATGATATCACGCAATTGGTAGAATATGCGACCTTGTAATGGCTTGGTAAAAAAATCGGCGACCATCTCTTCAGTCGGACAGAATGCAATATCCAGCTCTTTGCGCTTGATGCAGTCCGTGATATAAAAGTAGCGAAGGTTGATATGTTTGGTTCGTTTAGAACTGGATAGCCGTCCATTTTTCGCCAATAGAATACTACTCTGATTGTCTTGATGTAGGGTTACGTCCTTAATCTCATGGCCTTGTGCCTGTATGAAATTCTTGGTCCAGATGATAGACGGGAGTACATCGTGTACCCCAATGAGTTCACATTCAGTGGAACTACGGGCCACGAGTTTTTGTTTCGATGATGCCGTCACCACTGCTCCTTTTCCCATGGTCATGAAACCCCCAGTGTGTCCTTTAAGGTCGGGATGAGTCGCATAAGATGCGTCAACCCACCACCACATATGCATCATTGGATCCCCTTCTAGGCGCAGGATCAAATCGCGTGTGGATTGTAAATACTTCAGAACACGTCCGAGTTTGCGATAGTCATCATCATCAGGAGCCATGACACGGGTGCTGAGAAAAGTTACGGCAGTCCGTATATCAGGGCGACCACGTTGTGCCATGTAGGCGAGTTGCATGGTCACACTGTGGAACCGGTCTGATTTTGTTTCATCCAGCTTGTGAGTCTTTGGGTTCACATGATAAAGGTGTTTGGCTGCGGGACTACGGGCGCGACCGATCCATTCTTTTGGTAAGTCAAGTAAGATGGTGTCAAGATACGATCTCATATCCACTTGAACCACACCATCTTCCCCATAGTCGAGGAACATGCCAAGGTAATCGTGTCGAGTGCCCTCAGACACTGAGATCTCGCCCAACTGTCCGAACTCCGCTCGTAGGTCATCCAAAAATTGATGAACTACCTTGCCATCAACGTGCGAGACTTTTAAATCGTCAATATGCCACGTCACAGTGAGCTGCCGATCGTTTACATGTTTGTTGGCAACACACGAGTCATAGGGATTGATAACAAATCCCCAACTCTTGAGCACAGCGGTAAGCTTCTCCCAAAACAAGCGAGCGGCACGAAGCGTGCCGTAAAGAGCTTTCAGCATCTCCACATAAATCACCGGTTGACCCTTCTCATAGGTCAAGAAAGGAGCGTAAGTGTCATAATCCACTTCCAGCAATAGCTCAGCCATCAATCCATCTAGTCGCATATATACGTCGGGGTCCATGTCAGAGTGCATGAATGCCCCTGGTATATCAGCTACTGCAACCACGCGTCGTTCTAGAGCGTCGATCACGGCAGTGATGAAAACGGATTCAGTAGCAACTGTGGGTGACGCCGATTCGGGTTTGTCAATATAAGCTCGTTGCTTTCTCCCGTCAGCGCAGCCTCTTCCTTTGATTTTGCCACAGCGCTTGCGTTTTAGGAACATCAAGTATCCTAACGCTTCTTGCACTTGGTTCCAAGTTAAATCAGTTTTATGAACAGCCCGTAGAACACCGCGGTCGTGTAACTGCTGTATCTCCACTTTCACAGCAGCCACGCCTTTATCACCGAACAGCTTGATGCCTTTTTTCATTGGCATTTGTGGTGTGGCCATGTTGATTTCCGTGGACACCAAATACAGAATTCCATCTCTCAAATAGCCATCGTAACGTCCACGCTGAAGCTTGTCCACTGCGGCATAAGAATGTCCGTATCGGTGGGCATAACTTCTTTGTCGATTCGGCCGTAAATTGTATCGGGGTTCATTTTCGGGTTGGTTGTTGTTCTCCTGTTCATGATCTGCATTCTCCATCCCCACGTCCTCAACCGTGTGAGATGCTTCTTCTTCTTTCTCCTCCTCCTCCAATCCACCGGCTAGCTCCCCTCCATCATCCTCATCATCATTATCCATGTCCACATCCTCCATAGCATCATCATTGATCGCATCGTTATTGTTTTGTTCTCGCTCACCATAATCTTGGTCATCGTCTACCGGATCAGGCAGATTGGCTTCTGCCCCCACTCCTTGGATTTCCAAAGGTTCAAGATCCAGATTATCCAACGGATGGTTGGGCTCTGGCTCGTCTATGACATTATCGTCACCAGGCACGTTCTCATTAGCTAGTTCGTTCTCCACTAGATCATCGTCATATCGCAGATCTTCGTCCATGTCCTGCTCATCTTCATAGGAATCGTCATCATCATCAAATAGTTCATTGTTCTCATCTAAGAACAAGATTCTGTTGTCCCGATTGCCGAACGCTAAGCCGGGTTGCATTTCCTGGCTTTGTGCCAACTGGTGCACACGTTGAATGACTTCTTCTGGCATCGGTAAAGCTGTGGCATGATTCCTTGTGATTACTCTGCCGCTAGTGAGACTCAGGAAGTAATAACTTCCCTGCCGATTACCTGTTGGCCTCAGTGCGATAGCTACGATGGTTCTTGGGGCCATGGTGTTATCGTGCTGCTCATGGCACTGCACGTATTGGCCAAATTCGTACCGACAATGTTTGTTGAAATCGATATGCTCTCCAGTCACGAGTAGGCGTGGACTTTGTGTTTTGGAGATGCCGGTCTGATGTGGGAAGCAGTTTAACCAGAAAGTAGCAAATTTGGCCAACTCAATCAACATCACCTTCGGCAGTGCTTTGAAAGGAAGCGTGTTATAAACGCAGCGCATCCTCTCCTTGACAGTCCTGATGTAGCGTTCCACATCCCCTACATGCTCATCCCTGGCAGTGGGGTTGATGGTAATACCGAGGAGTTGAAGATTGGCTTGCATATCGTCACTTGTAAAGGCACCATCAGCCAGTACAATTCTCGGTCGCATCCCGCCACGTCGGTAAACTGCCACAGTCTTTTTCAGGGATTGTGTAATATTGGCATCGGTGGTTGATTGTATGGCGTCTATCGTCCCGAAATGTATTTTCCTTGATGTGGTGACAAGGAAGGGTACATTGTTCACGTGCATGACATCGATGGTCAACGTGACATCCTTGTGCTCCTCTGCAATGCGAGGTGGTACTGTCGTGGACGTGTCGACAAATGGAGACTTGCGTCTAGTTGTCTTGCCTTTGAGCGTTCCCAAATCTGGACCATAGATCTTCTCGGCCCTGTGCACATCATCAGTGGTAATGTTAGCGTTTGGCAGTAGGTTGTGCCTTAGGATATGAAGATAATCCTTGGTAGAAGGCCTTCCTATCTTCGCCAGGAGTGATCTTGCCGACTTGGCTCTACGAATTTCTTCTGGTGAGTAAGAGTCTTCGTTTTCGCTAACAGTGGTTACGAAGCTACTCTGTAACATAGAAACCTTCTGGGCTTGGATTGAACTTGTGTTTTAGCCTACCAGTGGCTCGGTCAAGCAAAGCGAATGAGTTTCCATGGTCGCTGTCATATTTGATGTGAAATCTTGTGTGTGCATTGTTCAGGGAGATGATATTGGCTGGACCCTCCGGGTCATGCCATACGATGCCGTATCCAGGCAGGAGTCCTCGCAACTGAAGGGTCCTCTGTCCGGCATGGCTCTGAATGACGATGGGAGTCTCGGATGAATGAATATTTTTTAACAAGGATGGATCTTTGATGATGTCAACGGTGGACTGATTGTCCAGTAACAGCCATTGAGGGGGAATGCTAGCCTGCATGGTAGAGGAAGAGAAAACATAATCAGGTGAGTCGCAGTTGATGGAGGTTAGCACACCTCGGTTGGATTCGTTGTTACCCTCGGCTTGTGAGTCGTTTCGATTTGTGCGACTCTGTGTTGTTGCTGCTTGAGAGCCACTTGCTTGTGTTCTTGTTGCCGTTGTCGCATTGGAGTGGCCTGTCAGAGTGGAATCGGGCAAACTCGTCTCTCCACTTGTCATATACGCCACTCCGGTGGCATTGTCGGGCTGACCGCTGCTCTGACCAGGATTGTTCTTTGGTTTTCCTGTCATTCGATTGTCCAGGATTGCACGAGCATTGGCGAGCGTCTTGGGATAAACGTTCTGTCCATCCAAGAACATATTTTGCAAATGTGCTTCGTAATCCTTGTTGCCGCAAGACCGGATGAATCGAATGGCAATGCAACGATTTTGAGCGTCCTCATGGTCATCGTCAGACGGTTCTGTGTGATTCTTTTCCTTGGCCACTCTTTCCAGCATGTCCTTATCGTAAAGGACGATCCCAGCTTCATTCATGACCTTGACTTTGGCTCGAAAGACCTCGTAATAGGAATGGAGACTTTGATTGTTTCGTCGCCTCAGACTATAGAAATCTTCCTTGAGCTTATCTCGTGCGACCAGAGTGAATATGCGTCCTGAATCAAAGGTGAATGTGATTTGCTTGATAAGTTTCAAGAGATCTACACCATCACGCAGCTTCTTGATCTCTCCAAAAGTCTCGTGGGCCTGCAGCTTATCCTTGAGTAGAGGGGTACACTGTCCCATAATCAAGCTGTACAGCGCCGCCCGAAAGTTTTTGTACAGGACCATCTGATCCTGGCGTGCCTTGTACGCCATCTTCCACTCTTCCATCTGGATCATATCAGTGGGGTCTTTTGGTTTTGTTGCTTCTTCTGGGTCGGGTAGTTCCAATGCTTCGAGTGCTTGTTGGAACTCTTGATTGTGTCGATCAAAATTACTACCGACGTAGCCGATCAGTAACTCGACGTTTCGTAGATACCGCTTCGACTGCGGATCCTCACTATAATCGAATATGCATTCTTTCAGCGACGGTTCTTGGCCTTGAAATCTAGGCGAGTTGGATTGTTGAGCCTGATTCTGCCATCCTCGTCCTCTTCCTCGTCCGCCTCTGCCTTGACGTTGTTGTCCACTCGACCGGGAGCTAGACTCAACCGTGTCTGGACGAGTTGCGCTGTCTTGTTGAGACATCTTGTCTAGACTATCGCAATACTGTCACGATGGCGGCGGTGTTCTTCAGTATCTTTCGTGATGGGATTCCAAATCTTGATGAAGTGGTATAGGCTTCCGTGTCGTGACACTGTGCCTTGCAGGTGTGTACGTCCCACTGTTTCCTTCAACTTGAGAGTATTCAACACCCACACTCGAGTTCCAATTGGAATCCAACGTGGGAGGACGCCTCTTTGTGGCGGAATAGCAGGAATGATTGTTTCCGTTTCGATCTCACCGTCAGGTGTTTCCACGGGAGATGAACGACGGTCTTGATGCGCTTCCGAATTCTCTTCCGAATTGTTTTCTTGGTTCGGTTCCACAAGATACGCCTCAGCGGAGTCCTCCGGGTATGTAGCCACGCAGGTTGATGGACCTTGTTCAGCGCGCTTAATCTTGGCTAGCAACTTGCGTCGCTTTTCCTGCGTCTGCTCGAAGATCAGCTGTTTCCGAATCTCCGTTTCCTCGTAGTCGTTGTCTCTCTCGATTTCTCGTTGTCGCTCCAGTGCAGCGATGGCCTCGCGATGCTGCACCTCCTTGGTGCGAAAGCGTTGTTGGTAGCGCTGTTCCGCTTCGTGTAAGAGATCCTCTTGTTCAATAGTGAGTTGGGCCAGTTCCGATAATAAAGCTTGTACGCGGTCACTTGTTCCCTCTTCACTCATAAGAGTACTTCACGTCAACAGCGGAGGTACTTAGTGTAAGAGAAGAATAAAGTTTCAATGGAGAATATGTTGAAACTTCTAACAAGCCGTGCCGTAAAAGCAACTCTTTATAGGCTTATCGAACTACGTATTCTCCATTGAATGAGCGTTGGCTCTCTTGTTCGTTCTTTCGTTGCTTTTGCCACGTCGACAAACCAATGTCCATGATTCCGTATCTTTCGAATCTTTCTTCCCTTCGCCAGTCGCACCTTGGTCCTCTATATTCACCGGTGGCTCTGCTATCCTCAACAGTAGTATTATCTATCGTGGTGGAATTTTTCGTCCCCAGGACCCCGTATGTGATCTTAACGCCAATCGTAAAGAACGGGTTTTAAGCTTATCGGAATAGTATATAGCTGTCTCCCATAAATTTTATGGGAATCAGCCAGCTGCTCGCATAGGCTGTCTCCCGTAAGTCGGCCTTAACACAGATTGTTTAAAGCTTAAAACACAGGTCACATGGAATGACAATGGCCCCCTCCCATCATACAAGTGTCACCTAGTCCATGATGTTGGCACCTAGTCCATGATGTTGTGACCATGATGTAGCGACCATGATGTAGTGCTACAAGAAGTCAACAAAATAACTCTTCACATTAACAAATATCTATTCATTCCTATCTACTGTTGTTCTGATAATCAAGAGATTTCCGTCGTTTCGTCGTCCTTGCCATTGTCGTTGTTGTCTTTTGTGTTGTTCTCATCCTCTTCCATATTGCCGTCGTCGACAGTCCTTCTCCTCTTCCTTGTGTTTATCTGCCTCCTCATCATTAGCTTCCTCTGGTACTGTTGTACTGGCTTCAGGTGCAAGGTTGGTAGCACCTTGGACGGGTTGCTTGGTATCTGAGATCGATATCTTGGACAGGTTGCTCGGCATGTGGGTTGATGAGCCATTGCGACGAATCCAGTTGCGCCAACTCACGGTCGTCACTTTCCACAGGGAAGGGTCGGGAGGACATTTCCTTTGGTCAAGGCCTTCTTTGCCATATAGACCTCCAGAATGGAGAGTCCTGCAACAATCGGTACAGATGTCGCATATATAAAGGGTACTAAAGTTGGCGCTCAGCCGATGGAAGATGTAAATGATCAAAAAAGAGGAAAATCACCAATTTTTCAAAGCGAAATATCACGCTAATGACTGTGTATTTACTGTAGACTATCATATATGAAGTTATTCAGAATTTCAAGATCTTTCCAACGAAGAAGTCAGATTTGACAGACTTTGGTTTTTGATGAAGTTAATGAAAGTCAAAGTTAAGGGAGTAGTGCATAGCTGTCTCCCATATATGGGAGACAGCTATACACTACTCGCTTACGATTGGCGTTAAAAAAAAAAAGGGAAATATCTATTTTAACGCTGCCGTACGCTCCCCGCAGGGAGACGCGCCGGGCCAAAAATAGTCTAACCAGACTACCAAGGCGACGACTAAACAGTGGATGAACCCCGTATGTGATCTTAGGAAGAGTCAACGCAGATCTAGTCGCTCTTGGGTCGATCATAACGTTTTCTCGCCAACAAAGCAAGAGCACCGATCCCTTGACCCTCTTGACCTTGACCCTCTCAGTTCTTTGCGGTTTCTATTGTTCTTGTATGCCCACATTCGCCCTCAGTACGACCTTGACCACGTGTACATTCGAAACAACAACCTCAATTTGGTAAATGTCTACGCTTTCCTTGGGAGACGCCTCCGGACCTCGCACCAGCAATCTTGTTGGCACCACAACAACCTCACCTTCATTTGAGCTGCAGCAGACGCGAACCTCTTTGCGAATCAGACAGAAGCGCAGTACGGAATCGGCATCATCAGACGCTTCGAATACCAGCGTTTCACGCAGTTCTTTGTCGTTCGGCCGTAATAAACGAACTACTAGCAAGGAGGAGGAGTCGCCACAGCCGCCGAAAAAATGAAAAAAAAGGAAAGCCTTCGTTCCGACAGAGGCCCACATGAAGCTCCGCCGCGTCCACAACGCCGGGGATAAATGGGAATCGGAACTTGAATCCATCCATGGGTTTACCGACGGAGAATGCTACATTATTATGGGAATCATCGCGACTCATATCCAAGAGAAAACAATCATTTTCCCCGCGGCGAACGGTGATCGATATCTGCAACACGCCAAAACAGGATGGGAAATTCAGAAGGAGTTTGACCGACTCGTGAAACTGTACCCCGAATGTTTGGCGGATCAAAAGAAGGTCAATGGGGAATGGGTGCAACGCTAGTAGTAGCTGTTGTGTAGTAAGCTGCCTGCTGACATGCAGTATTTGAGTGATTATTTTATGCCTCGGGACTGGCTTTCGACTATGCATTCGTCTTGAGTTGTTTGTTTGGGAAAGATTTCATTTTACCTTTTCTTTTCTTCTAACCTTCTAACCTAAGACCTAGGATTACCTTAGCAACAGCGGTCGAACGTGGCTAGAATTTCCATTGTACACGTCCCTGAGACTTACTGGTCAGTGTTTCTACCCATAAATTAGTCAGGGACTCTGTCAAATAATGCAGTATGTTTATGTGAGATGCAAAGCATACAAATGTTGTTTCAAGTCAATGCTGATGACTTTGTTTGGTTCGTGGAACTCACTGTGCAGCCAACTGCTCTCATTGTGAAGGAGTTTTCTGTTCCACGCGACGAGTTGTTCGTAGAATGTCCGAATGAGGCAGCCGTTCCGGTGAGGGAGGTTCCCATGGTCATTCGGAAGAGTTCCGGTTTGCAGTTCGTTAGAATCTGCTAGGGACGAATGTAAACTGTAGTGCAAGTTTTGTTACTTCTCAAATTATGACTAAGGACTAAGTTGGGTGTAGTGCGAGGTCGATATTTTTGTTGTATGTGTGGGAGTGAATGGAGGAGGCGCATGAACGCTGATACTCGCCCTTGACCGAGGGCTACCAACCCATAATCTTCTTACGGGCCGTTTCGAATGGCCCTGCATCCAATGGTTTGGTGAAGGCGTCCGAGTTGGTCTGTTGTAGCAATGGCCTTCATGAAGATGCCGTTTGGATCAGTGCTGTTGGGTGAGTTGATGTGTGCGCGGAACCAGTGGTATTTGATTCCAATGTGTTTGCTGCGTGGTGTCATTCGTGGTGGATCTTTCGTTGCCAGTTGTAGGGCTGCTTGATTGTCCTCCCAAACGGTGCAAACGAAACTTGGGCCAGCTGGATTCAGGTGCAAATGAGTGATGATTTTGGCCAATTGGTTGCGTAGTGGAAGGAGTGAACGCATACTGGTTGAAGCAGCGATGTACTCGGCTTCCATGGTTGAGAGAGCTATCTCGGTTTGCAGTTTACTGCTCCATGTGATTGGGGATTGACCGATGGTAATGATGAACCCAGTGCGCGACCGTACGGAGGTTGGATCGTCAGGATTCTCGTTACTCCACAGGCCAGCAAAATCGGCGTCCACATAACAATGCAGACTCAAAACCTTGGATGGTTTTAGGATTAAGCCCCTCTCCGCGGTTCCCATGAGGTAGCGACCGATTCGTTTCAGTGCCTCTCCATGTAGTGCTGTGGGGTTGTTGCTGAATCGTGCCGTCTGATTGATGGCGAATGCACAATCAGGTCGCGTGTTATTCCCAAGGTAGAGGAGCATGCCCACCACGGATCGGTAGTTGTAGTCGGCGTTGAGTGGTGCTCCATCGAGGTCTTTCCCAATTGTTTTCGTAGCAGGTGTAGCCTTGGGATTTGACTTCTCGAGTCCCAACGCACTGATGATACTGCGAGTCAAGTGCGGTTGTCGTAGCTCGACGGTACCATTCTCATGATGCTTGATTTCTACACCGAGGTACGTTGGGAGATCGCCGAGATGCTCGTAGTCCATCTTCATCTGTGTCAGTCCCTCAAGGATTCGATTGACACTGGCTTCGTCGTGTCCATAGATCACTGCGTCGTCAACATACGTGATCATCACACATCCCATTCCGATAAAGAGACATGGGTCGGAACCGTCAGGTTTGAGTCCAATTTGTTCCAGTTTGTTGCGTAGGTAATCATACCATAGTCGTGGGGCTCGACAGTCGCCGTAGAGACTCTTGGTCACCTCAAGGACTTTGTCGCTCTGGCCCGCTCCATATCCTTGTGGCAGATTGACATAGATCGGTTCGGGTAGGTCCGATTGTACGAATGCATTCTTGAAATCAATTGAGACCGTGTGTAACTTGTGTTGGATGGACAAGTTTAGAAGAAGACGGACGGTTGGCCAATCAATCACTGGTGCGAAGGTGTCGTCTCGGCTAAAAGATGCCTTCTGCTGATCTCCACGGACAACCAATCTTGCTTTGTACCGTGAGATGGTCCCATCTGGTTTTCGTTTCCGTACAAAGGTCCACATGACATCTACGATCTCCTTTCCTTTTGCTTGGATTCGAGGGACAAGTTTGAATGTTTTCTTGTCCTCGAGCTCGTTTAGTTCCTTGTCCATGGCAGCAATCCACTTGTCCTGCTCTTCCTGAGGTAGCAGACGGATGTCAAAGTATAATGGCGCATCTTCATTAACGGCTTTGGCACTGAAGTAGAGTGGATGCCAATCATCAATGATGCCCAATGGTGACTGAATTTGAGCCAAGAGACGTGAATCGAAGGTGGATGTGAGCTTGTTTGGGTCGAAACCGGTAGGAAAATCCCACTTGATGGAGTTGGCATAGTGCCCAAAGGCTGTCGGATCGTCGTAGATAGCCGTCATAGAGAAACGTTGCTCTGTGGAACTTGTGTGTGCCCAGGAACTGTCTTGATGGGAATCCGCATTGTCTGGAAATCGTACTGGAGCACGACGTTGACGGTGAGGTCGACCCGTCGTGGGTTCATGGATCGCGTCGGAGGCTGGACTTGGTGACGACTCGCCCGATTTTGAACTGGGTAAGGACTCGCCCGATTTTGAACTGGGTAATGACTCGCCCGATTTTGAACTGGGTAATGACTCGCCCGATTTTGAACTGGGTGACGACTCGCCCGGTTTTGAACAAGGTGTTAGAGGCATGTCATCGGAAGTAGAGTCGAAGGAGTCAGTTTCGTCAGTCTCGGCAAGTGGTGACAGAGGATCGATATCGTCCAACTGGATGGGTGTCACGTTAGGATGAGATTCAAGAGTCGTCCGGCGATGGTTACGACCAAGATCTAACGGTGTACCTGGTGTAGCAGACTGGTCGTGAGAAGGGTGCTCTGCATGCTCGCCCTCGGGGACCTTCGGAACTGGAAGGGACGAAGTGTCATCGAAGGATACCTTGGGAAGGGACCAAACCGAATCCAAGTCGGGTAACGGTCCATCGCGCGTCGGATCATGGTCGTCAAGATAGTGATCGCGGGTAAAGAAGTCGGGTAAACTGTTGTCTTGGGGGAATGACCACGTGCTACTGACGGACATAAATAATTCGTCGTACACCACATGAAACTGAGGGGAAATGTGGCCAGTGTCCAGATTCCGAATCATGCCCACCAGGCTAGAATGTTGGGGAGAGAAACCCAGGAACTGACCACGGCGAGACCGGCGCGCCCACTTGGGAAGTTTCTTACCATCCTGCAATTTTGGATCCAAAACGTTACTGGGACATCCCCACACACGGACTCGACGCAGCAGGGTACAATCGATCTTGGTGCCGGAGAACACTTCCATTGGACACATGTCATTGTCTTCTTGTGGAATGTGATTGTATATCCAAGTGGCGTATTCGAGTGCCATGGGCCACAAGGACGGTGAAAATGCGGATGGCCATCGGATGTGACAATGGATCATCATGGCTTGGGCCATGTATGTGACTGTCTGAATTGCCCGTTCAGCACCTGCGTTGGCATGATGAGCTCCAACACCCGAAAGTGTGCTCAAGGGAGAAGGAAAAGTGTTCCGGTTGGTCTTGAGAGATTCCTGAAAAGCGTCCGATGTAAAGACACCGTTATCGGAATGGTATCGAGTAACCTGGCGACCAGCTTGATGGAGGGAAACTTTGAATTGGTTCTTGGAGTTAATGGTGTCACTGCTTCCAAGGGAGACTTGTGGATAGCAGAAAATGGCTTTTGAACCATGGTCGAAGAAGATGGTGCCACCCACAAAATGATGCTCTGGTCTTTCGCGGCCTCGTGTATGCCAAAGGCGACCACGAACAGTGGACTCGAAGTGATCCATGGAAACCAATTCACCGAGAGAGAGTTTTCGGTCTGTTGGAGTCAAATGGCCAGCTTGAGAGTGTGGTACATTAGCCTTGGATTGGGTTGGCCGACGTCGAGCTTTGGCGTACAAGCATGCCAAGCATTGTGGTGCATCGCAACTGCCACTACTCTTGAAGGTGGAAGGTAGACATGACAATGTTTCATCGCTTGGGTCAGAGTTGGAGTTGTCACGATAGAGCCTCTGGATACGACGCATATGAATATGTCCCAAGCGTTGATGATCCAACAACAATTGCTTCTGTGGTCGACTCAAGTTCCGATTCGTCTCGTCCAAGGGATTTTCGTCATGTTCAGCCAAGAACTGATGCAATGTGAGCTGTTTAGTGGTCACGGATGTAGTTTCCAAAGGACATCGACACCACTGATTAAATCCGCAACAACAATCAACCGGTCGGTGCTGGGCCGTTGCTTGAGTTTGTTGCTTGATGTGCTTCACTCGAACGATGGGGAGATTACTGGAATAGTCGATGGGTACAGTGATGCGCCGTTCGGATTCCTTGTCAATCATAATGCTTGCGAATGATTGGTTGCTGACGAAAGTAGGGAAACGCTGGTCTTGTCGGAGGTAAGCAGCGTTAATCTGTGGAGAACAAAGTCTTGTACCAGCTGCCTTACAGAGATTGGCCGGGTAAACCCATCGTCGTACAGTGCCGTCTTCGTGAATGGCGTCATATCCAACAATACCGGTGCCGATGATAGGAAAGCGGTTGTCACTTGCGGCAGTGGACATGGATCCGTAATTGCCGTATACCAACTCCACAAAATCATCCTCACTCATGGTTAAACCATTTGATGCGCCGGTGTCAAGGATAATGGGTACCACTGGATCACTTGGAGCATCGTCGACTTGAGTGGCTTGAGATACGATCATGGTCGGATCGATATGATGCATGGCATACCGGTATGTGAGACGGGGTGTCTCACAATTCGCACGTAAAAGATTGCTAAAATCGGGACCAAGGGTGTATATCTTGGGATCTCTTGATAAAGGTAAGAGCTTGAGCTTGTCATAACAATCAACCGTGTGATTGTGTAAACGTAAAGCACGTATCGTGGGCCAATGGTTCCAATTCGTGGCAGATCTTGACTTGGACCATGTTCGTCTTCGTGTTCTCGTACCATGCTCGCCCCTGACCCGTGGAGGAGTGAAACTCATGACTCCCAAAGGGTGAGTTGACGACGTGAACATGAGGAGATGAAAGGCAAGGTAAAGGACCGAGAGTGGAGTCAAACAAATCACATGATTGGATAAGCAAAGGCGACTATCGAAACCACTAGGTGGAAAGTGGAACGGAGGTTTGGGAAGCAACCGATTGAGATGACGAAGGTGAGCTCGACTGGACGACGTAAACCGATACAAACAACCTACCAAAGTCAACACGAAACAATCAACCGTCGAGATCAAACAAAACCAACCACAGAGGCAAAGCCAACAAAGAATGGTGTCCAACCAAGGAGGATAGAGGGCATTGGAGTGCTGGAGAAACACCCGCCCTAGCGAAAATCCCGCAAGGAGGTAAGGGCAACATTGGCGTAAGTCTGGGGTGGCGCAGTAGTCGGTGCAGCAGTGGCACTGTCGGTCAAAGGAGTGTCTGCAGCTGGAGAAGAATCCGTAGTGTTCGCAATGGCAGCCGTGTCAGAGGAGTTGGCTGCAGGAGAGCGACTGGCATTCACCTTGGTGGGGTCATGACGGTCTGTGCTGTGATTACCCCAGCGGCCAATGCCGTTGGGAGTACCATTGGGACACAAGGCACACCACCACAATTTGCGCTTGGGATTCGTCGGATGAGGCTTGGAGTTGGCCTCACCAGGACCAGGAGGAGTAGTGTCGATCGGTAAAGGAGGACGACGACCACAATTGTTTGACTTGGAGGTTCCAACCGGAGCGGCTTTCTTGGTCTCAGTGAGAGCAGGAAAAGCGGAGGTATCGGTCTTGACGGTCGGAAGCCATTTCTCGGACAGTAAGAGAGAATGGTATTTTGCCACGACACGTTCGCGCAATCCGAAAAAGTCTTGGAGGACGGGGTCATCATGATTCTCCAAGTAGTCCATTATGCTGAGAAACTTCGGAACCGTGCAAGTAAGAAGCCGTTCGACGAAGATGCTGCAAATGTCTGCTGGAACATGTCCGCTCAAGTTAAAACGTAGAACCACATTGTTAAACGTAAGGCAAAACTGATTAATGTTTTCACCAGGATAGGTAGTGACACTGTGTTTCTCCAATCGGCGAACAATACCACGAGCGGCGTCGGTAGTAGTCGTCATGAGTTGCGTGAGGATCATGTGAAGAACCAAGGGGCCACCCTGCTCGTTATCAGGGATCGTGACCAAACGGTTTTCCAGATCGGCACGAAGAGTCCCATCACAGGAGGCAAGCAACAAGTCCTGAATCCAAGACAGGTTCTGCGGGTGCAGACTGTCGGTAGTGCGTTCGGCATAGATCTGGTTACTCAAGCGGACTTGAGTCTCAGAAAGCGAACAGGCATGGTCGAGTAAATTCATAGTAGCACCTGACGAGTCCAAAATGCCAGTCTCTTCATCAACAGGAAGGATATCAAACACCGAATGCATACAATACGTCGTAAGACGTGTCTTGAGGGCATAAAGTTGCATCATGATCTTGTTGTTGTCGTCGAAGAAGGACTTGTCGTCGGTCGTACTAACAACAGCCCAGGTGAAACTGAAGGGGGGTGTAAGTCCAACGACGGCTTCGTTACGAAAGTCAAACAGGGTCTTCCCGGATAAGGAACTGCGATAGGCTGGAGAGACCGTGTCGGCGAAAGCTCCGAGTTCGAAAGTACGACTCTTGGCAGCAGTCAGAGTGATACCGTTCATCTGGGTATCGGCCGAAAGGGAACCGACTCCAGAGGTCTTCTTGGGCGTCGAAACAGGAGTAGGGATCTTCATGGTCTCAAAGGTAGTAGGCAAAGGCAAGGAACTCAACAACGAAGGTAAGCGGAAAGAGTGAGTCTGTTTTGGATTGGACCAAAAAGTGAGTGGTAGTTGTTCCCATGCTCCAAGTTGTGTTGGGCCCTGTAACGGAGTGTTCTGGTTGGTGGACCAAGTCTCCAACTGCAATGTTGACTCCCAGTTGCCGAGTGTTGGTCGCGTCAGGGTTCGGATTCGTGTACGGGGCACAGATGAGATTTGTCGTACCACGAATGAATCATTAAGTAAAACAATTCTTGTCGGTGAGTAAACGGTCATCAGTAAGGTGAATACTGTTACAACCCAGTGGAACCGCTTGGGCTTATAACCTCTCATTGTGAAGGAGTTTTCTGTTCCACCCGACGAGTTGTTCGTAGAATATCCGAATGAGGCGGCCGTTCCGGTGAGGGAGGTTCCCATGGTCATTCGGAAGAGTTCCGGTTTGCAGTTCGTTAGAATCTGCTAGGGACGAATGTAAACTGTAGTGCAAGTTTTGTTACTTCTCAAATTATGACTAAGGACTAAGTTGGGTGTAGTGCGAGGTCGATATTTTTGTTGTATGTGTGGGAGTGAATGGAGGAGGCGCATGAACGCTGATAACTGCCCAAAAATGAGACCATTGCCCTACACTAAACACCAACTAAAGCTGAGAGGTATACCATGGCTGTATGATGGCTAGCTGGCGTTGCTTTGTAACTGAATGAGAAAACCACTGTCATGATCTGAAAGGACAACAACAACAACGAGATAAGATTTGAGTTACTACTCCTACTAGAAAAATGAAACAAAAAATTATGAGCGAATCCTTTTTGTAGCAGGTAGCAAGTTCTCGAACCGATCTTCGCGCGATGATCCGTGGTTGGACCCGCACCGCGGTGCTGATCCCTTGAACCGCAAGGAAAGAGACTGGCGGGTCCGATCCGCGCTACTCGCACCAACGCACAGTAACTGCGGTGAGCGCGAAAGAGTAGACAGCGAATGCGGAGGATCCCAGTCACAGTCACGGTCACAGCTGAAGCTATCATGTTTCATTCTGACTGATAGAGCGGGAATCAACGATTCACGGGTAATAGGGAGTCATGGGGGAAAAATGAGGCCCAACGGTCATTACCGATTACCTCCGTACTGGAAAGGGAATGTAGCACCTTAAGCTTAGTCTTTTGTTGAATAAGGAACTTGCTTTTTGCCACGACGCGAATAAGTGAGTTTATCAGACCCACTGACGGAAGACGGATAAGGTGAGAAAGATGACGACGACGACGCGCTCTACGACGAAGAACGGTGTGAACACCGCGAAGGGGAATCCGAAGGACGGAGGAATCCCGAAGAACGCCGTGCCCAACGGTTCTTCAACCAATGGGACGGATGCTCGTATGAGCGGTCCTGGAAACCCTGGCGATGGCGCCAGCGGAAGTGCAGGTACCAGCGGACACGCTGGACATGGGTCCCACGGCGGGGCTATCGGAGGTGCTGGGGGCACCGCATACATGGGCGCTGGTGGTAGCGCTGTCGGAGGTGCTGGGGGCACCGCAGGCGGTACTCATGGTAGTACTGGAGGAGGCGCCGGAGGAGGTGTCCGGAGGAGGCGCTGGAGGAGGCGCCGGAGGAGGCGCTGGTGGAGGTGCCGGTGGTGGTGCCGGAGGAGGCGGTGGTGGTGGCGGTGGTGCCGGCGGTGGTGGCCACGGAGGAGCACCAGGAGCGCCGGGAGGAGCACCAGGAGCGCCAGGATGTGGCGGAGGAGGTGGATTGCCCGGTGGGGCTGCACCTCTATCCGCTGTAGGCATGGCCCTAACAGTGTGTGGAGCAAGTCCTCAAGAAATTTACGCACTTGAAGTGACGGAGAGGCTTAATACGATGCTTGCGTTCGGAAGGATGGGGCCCGATGACGTTTCCCAACTTGCTTCGCGCTTGGAGAAACGGAATCCCCCGGTCAGCATTCCGACTGGCGTCGTCTTGAACATTCAAGGCCTCTGTTTTTGGGCCGGACGGGCTCGACGTCAGGGTCGTGTCATCCTCGCGGGAGAATTCGACGTCTTGGCGCTATCCACTGCCCTGTATGCTATGGAGATAGCTGACAACAATGATACGTTGCCGGACATCAAGCCCGACGTTCTCAAAGAGGAAAACTGGGAAGAGTGGAGTTTGGAGTTCCCGACGTATCTATCGAACGTCATGGGAAAACAGAAGGTAGCGATTGATTATGTCATTCGTCCCGATGTTGCACCGGGGCACGTCTTTACGACTGCCCGTGAGCAAGAGATGTATAGCTACCCTCTTCGAGGAGCTTTCTATCGAGAAGACAACCGTCAAGTATATCGCCTTTTGAGCGATCTCTTCAAGGACCAACAAGCTACATGGATCCAACCTTTCCAAGGATCCCAAGACGGCCGTGGAGCTTGGCTTGCCCTTGTTGCTCACTACGACGGGGGCGGCCAGAAAGAAAAACGTATCATCAAGGCTGAGGCTGTTTTAGAAAACATCTTCTATAATAATGAACGCATCTTTAGTTTTGATGCGTATTCCGCCAAGTTGTTGCGTGCCTTTCGTACCCTCGAGTCCACTGACAACCGTCGCACAGCGTCCAATCAAGTCAAGATCTTGCTTGACAACATCAAGATCAGTACCCCCGAGTTCGCAGTGATCAAAGGTCACGTCCGCAGTAATCACCGCTCTGACCTGCAAGCTGCCATCTCCTACATTTCGACCGAAGTGGCTGAGTTGTTCCCGCAGGCGGTTCTTGGGGGGACACGCCAGAATCGACACCGCTTCGTTTCTGAGGCCAACAGCCGCCCGCGTCACATTCAGGGCCTCAGCCATTCCAACGGGGTGTATACTTTGTACGGTGTCGACGTCACCGATGTTAATCGGCGCTTCACTACCCATGAGATGGCAACCTTGGGCGTGACCGGACAACGCTACGTGTTTGATGAACGTGCGCGCCTTAGAGGACAACTGCCTCCGACGAACGGCGCACCAGGCCGTGGTGGTAGAGGCGGCCGTGGGCGCGGCGGACAAGGCAACGGTGGTCGAGGCAATGGCGGGGGACGTGGCGGCCGGGATGTCGGCGCGGTCGAAACTGACGAGAATCGACAGGACGGAGGCCATGGTGGCGAGGGGGAACGGGCCGCGGAAGGAACGGGCGACCGAGGTAGCACCAACGGGCGCCGCTTCGGAGCTGGGGCATATGCCGATTACGACGAGGGACGAGGAGTGTCTATGGTCACCTGTGGACCACGCAGATTCGTTGGAAAGGTAGAACAGGGTTGGTTGTTGAATGCAGAGTCGGATGGCATGATGAAGGGGCGAAACGAAATGGACACCCTGGCGGACACGTGTTGTGCTGGGGCCAACTGGACGCTGATGGAGACAACAGGGGTGGAATGCTCCGTCAACGACTTTGCCGGAAACCAAGTAGGCACACAGTACGTGCCCGTTGCAACTTGTGCAACATTGATCCGAGAAGAGAAGACTGGCGTCGAGACGATTGTTGTGGGGCACCAAATGTTGTGGTTCGGATCCAAGTTGGGGAAAACTTTGTTGAATCAAAATCAGATCCGTCACGCGGGACACGTGGTCCGTGACGACCCGACACGCCAGGGAGAGGAAGGCTTCGGCATTTGGGCCGATGGTATCTTTATTCCATTCTCGAATCAAGGCACTACAATCTATTTCGAATCCCGAGCACCTAGTCATCGGGAAATAGAGCAGCTACCTCATGTTGTCTTAACTAGGCAAGAAACGTGGGACCCAAAGCACGTAGATCTGTCACAACCCGGTGCGAGTCCGTACGAAGAAGCGTACGGTGTGGCAGTTGCGGATATTGGACACGTGTCCTCAATCCTTGAACCAACCGGGATCGGACGCGAGCTAGCGTCGGTCTCGCAATTGGAGACGTCCAGGCACTCGGGCATATCTGCGGAATCGCTGAGTCGCAAATGGAAAATTGGACTTGGTGCCGCCCGGAACACCCTCCGTGTGACCACCCAGCAGGGGATCCGGACTGCTGTTGCACCCATTACGCGTCGATACCGGGTAGACAATCTAGCATTGCACCGAAATCGTTTGAACACCCAACTATACACGGACGCCCTTTTCAGTAAGACCCTATCGCTGTCAGGAAACAAATGTGCCCAAGTTTTCACCAACGGTGGTTTTACCGCTGTTTATCCTATGACATCTAAAGCACACGCTGGGCAAGCTAAGTTGGCGTTCCGGACAAGCTCACAGCTGACTTAGCCGGAGAGCAGACAGGGGGGAAACACCTTGTTTCAAAAGCTATCCCGCTACCACCGCATCGGCATGCATTGGGCAGAAAAAGGGACTGGTAAGCAGAATCACAAAGCCGAAAGGGAAATCGGATTGTTGAAACAACGGTGGCGGCAACGCATGCAGGACCGAAAGATTCCGACCATACTTTGGGATTATGGCCTGGTGTATGAGGCTGGTCTCCTCAGTCGAGTCGCCCAGGGACACGACGGCCGTTCCGGCATTGAACGACTCACTGGGGAGACCCCAGACATATCCTAGTGGATTGATTTCGAGTTTTTCGACATGGTATGGTACCATACCAACCAGAAGTCGGACGCCACAGAGGAGCAAGCACACCTAGGGTACTGGCTGGGTGTCGCCCACCGAGTCGGAAGCGATCTCTGCTACTGGATTTTGACCAAATCCGGGAAGGTCGTAGCAAGGACCACCGTTCAACACATAACCAAGGCCGATCAGGAGCGAGAGGAGATCCGCCAAAAGATGAAAGAATTCCAGTTGATTGTTGCGGAAAGGCTGAATGATGCAAACTTCACCGACGACAGCGACGGAAAACCAGGGTACCTCGAGGACGTGGAGGTCGAGGAAGAGGAATGGAGAAGACGGGGACTCGTCCCGTCCGATGAAGAGTATGGCAAGATGGTTCAAGAGGCGAAGCCAGAAGCCGATGAGATGGGAAACGCGTATGATGAATATGTCGGAGCCCAAATAAAGATGGATTTTGGTGGGGAAGAGATAATCGGAACTGTGGTGAAAAGGCAGAAAGGGTTAGATGGAAAGCCCATCGGTAGAAGAAATAAGAATCCTCTGTTCGATACGCGTACTTACGAAGTCAAGTTTCCCGGTGGGATAATCCACGAGTATACTGCGAACGTCGTCGCAGAGAACCTGTTTGCCAAGATCGATGACGAGGGCAAGGAATTCTTGCTATTCAAGGAAATCGTAGGGCACAGGAAAGACGGGGACGCGGTCCCACGAGACGAAGGATTCATTCTGGGGCAGAATGGAAACAAGCACCCAAAGAGGACGACAAAGGGTTGGCAGATCGCGGTCGAACTCATGGATGGTTCGCAAGTATGGATGCCCTTGAAAGATGTCAAGGACGGATATCCAATCGATCTGGCGGAATACGCGGTGGCCCAAGGAATAGAGAACGAGCCGGCGTTCCACTGGTGGGTTCCGCAGACATTGAATCATATGCGTAGGATGATTAACAAGGTAAAGAAGAAATACTGGAAGACGACGGAAAAGTTCGGAATTCGATTGCCGCACTCGGTTGATGAAGCACTCGCGATCGACAAGGAGACGGGAACCGACTATTGGGCTAGGGCAATCGAGAAAGAACTAAAAGTAGTTAATGTATCCTGGGAATCACGAGAAGATCTCGATTTGGGGGAAGTGCGCGCCGGGCGACAATTGGTCGGTTACACCGAAATTAAGTGTCACATGGTGTTCGACATCAAGATGGACCTAACAAGAAAAGCACGGCTGGTCGCGGGTGGCCACATGACGGACGCACCGGCTAGTCTAACCTACTCAAGTGTGGTCAGCAGGGACTCAATACGAGTGGCATTTGTTGATTGCAGCGTTGAATGGGTTGAACATCCTGGCGTGCGATATTGGTAACGCCTACCTAAACGCGCCGTGCCGTGAGAAAGTGTGGTTCCTAGGTGGCTCTGAGGTAGGTACGGAGGACAAAGGGAAAGTGTGTGTCATGACCAGAGCATTGTACGGGCTGAAGTCATCGGGCGCGAGCTGGAGAGCGACCTTGATGAATACTCTGTACGACATGGGCTTTGCAGACACGAGAGCAGACCCTTGCGTGTTGAGAAGGAAGGCCAAGCGCGAGTCGGGCGAGGAATACTACGAGCTAATATTGGTCTACGTTGACGATATCCTATTGGTCAGTGAGAAACCACAGCCTGTTCTTGACGAAATAGACAGTCATTACAAGATTAAGGCAGGCAGCACAGGCGAGCCCAGTGTGTACCTTGGGGCACAGATCTACAAACATACTAGCCTACCGGATGGTAGCTGGGCTTGGGGGATGACAAGTGAGAAATATATTACCAATGCTGTGCGAATTGTCGAGGATATGTTGGAGAAAGACGGGGACGGCAAGCACCTTAAAACCACAGCGAAGGTGCCGGTCATATCCTCATATAAGCCTGAGCTAGACACGAGTCCCGAACTGGGGCCAGAGGGCACTACCAGGTTTCAACAGTTGATTGGTATTTTACGGTGGGCCGTTGAACTTGGACGTGTTGATATTTACCTCGAGGTATCTATCATGTCCCAGTATTTGGCCAATCCAAGGTTCGGACATCTCGAAGCTGTGTACCACATTTTTGCATTCCTCAAGAGGTACCTGAAACTCAAGATTGTCTTCGACCCAAAGGACGTGCGAATTGATGAGACCTGTTTTGCACAAGTACCGGTTGATGAATGGCGGGAATTCTATGGCAACGTCGCAGAAGAACTACCCGCTACCATGCCTGAACCACTCGGGAGGCCAGTCAGGATCACTTGCTTCGTTGATGCCGACCATGCGGGCAACCTGGTGACTCGGCGCTCCCACAGTGGAGTCTTGATTTTCGTCCAAAATGCACCCATCTTGTGGTTCTCCAAGAGGCAGAACACCGTCGAGACATCTAGCTTTGGGAGCAAGTTCGTTGCCATGCGGATTGCGAAGGAAATGATTGTCGCCCTCCGCTATAAATTACGAATGTTCGGTGTTCCTGTGCCAGAGCCCGCCGATGTCATGTGCGATAATCGTGGAGTCGTCAAGAACACCAGTATTCCCTCGTCTATCCTCTCCAAGCGACTCAACGCCATTAACTACCACGCAGTCCGCGAAGCCGCTGCCGCCTGTATTCTTCGCGTTGGGAAAGAAGATACCGAATCCAACATTGCTGACCTTTTTACGAAAATTCTTCCACAGGACCGGCGCAATGCCTTGGTATCCCAGTTTACGTACTCATCCGCCTTCGGACAATCAGGACCACCCTTAATCGCTTCCTCCAATGCCCACAACCTGTAAGCATCTTGCTTGACTGTTGTTCCAAGTTCATTCACGTACCATGTATGATACTTGCGGGGACTGTTTCATTCTGACTGATAGAGCGGGAATCAATGATTCACGGGTAATAGGGAGTCATGGGGGAAAAATGAGGCCCAACGGTCATTACCGATTACCTCCGTACTGGAAAGGGAATGTAGCACCTTAAGCTTAGTCTTTTGTTGAATAAGGAACTTGCTTTTTGCCACAACGCGAATAAGTGAATCAGACATCAGACGCCCTCTCTTGATAACAAGCAACACAAAAGCCAATCATCACTCTTCCTTGTCGTCATGTCGTCGTCCTCGTCGCCAGGGACAGATCCTCCTTTTATGGAATACAACCATGCAACATCAACAACAACAAGTCCCCAAGAGGATGACCCTGACCATATTACTAATATTACCGATGAGTCGTCCTCTCTTCCCAAACAGCAGCCGGCAGTAGCGACGATGACGCAGGCGACAACGACGACGACCCCAAGGATTCCGGAAAACGACGGTGACGCCTCGGATCCACAACTAGCAGCAACCACACAAAATTCTGCTTCTGCTTCTCAACGGCCATCCTTGTCGCTCCTTCCTCGATCCACCTCGACCAAAAGGAAGAATAGTTTGGTACGGTCCTTTCTTCGACGAATCACCGTTCCACGACATGTTCGTGAGGCACGAAACAAACAACGACAACAACAACAACCATTTCAACCAGATACAAACAATGCGTGGGCCTTGCATAAGTTGTGCAGTAGTCCAGGAGTGGTAAGCTTGCAAGCCATACAAGAGTGTCTTGAGCAATATCCCCAATCGATTCAAACACGAGATGATCAAGGACGATATCCACTCCATCTCTTGGCCGACAATGAAGAATTCATTTCCCGTGAGCCACAATTGGCCAAATCCGTCGCCATTCAACTCATGCATGCCTTTCCGCTGGCCATGATTGCACCCGATCACAATGGTTGGTTGCCCTTTTTTCGCATCCTTGCCGATTGGGTCACCGATGTTCCTCAAGGAGAACCGCAACGACGTGGTACCGACACTACAACCACAACAGCACCGCAACAACAACAACAACAACAACAAGAGGGCACCACAATCCATCATATCAGCAGTGAACAATATCCAGGCCGATCGGGGTTGTGGCAAACAACATCTCAACCAAATGGTGGTGGTGGTAGTAGCACCAAGGCGGGTTATTATTTTCCACGGACCGAATTTTGGGAAGAAGTCTTGTGGTGTTTTGACATGTTGTCGATCGAAATGGAACTTTTGGGACAACGGTATACCTCTCCCAATTTTCGCAGCAAACTGTCCAAAAAGCCCTTGGGCGACGAACGAACCATTTTGGTCCAAGCCTTGGCCCAAACCATGCCCAATCTAGTACGGTCCGTCTTGTTGGTGAACGATGATGCGGTCGATTCTCGAACCAAAGTCTTGGAAACCACCGTCTTTCGACGACTCTTGCTCTGTCCCCTCATTATTGACAAGTGGTTGGTCCGTATGCTCAAACATGGTGGTGTCCCCTCTCGACGGGGCGTTGATTTTTTGGGACTCATTTCCAATACGACCATTGACGATTATACCGGTGGAGTCGGAACGCCCCTGCCCAAGGATTGGCAAGCCTTTCACGAGTCCAAGGAAGCCGTCTTTGATGCCGTCGGACACTTGCGAGGCATAATTGCCTCCCTTGTGGCCTTGGACGAAGATCAATTGGAACGGGCCGCCTCCACCTCTGTCACCTGGCATATCATGTCCAACAAACTCTCACGACCCTTTGTCTTGGGACTGGTACTCATTGATTTGTCCTTGCATTTGACTCTCATGTTGGCCTTTCGCAATGACGCCGAGTTGAAACCGTCGATTGAATTGTCTGCCGATGGTACGAGGAGATGTTGAAATGTTCAAGCCATTGTCCTGTCTAGTAGCCTGCAGAGAATGGGGATTGTCTCATTCTGTGTTTTCTTCTTTTCTACCATGATGAATCTGTGTGTTGTTTACCGCTTTGGTGTGCCTTTTTTACCCCTTCTTGACGTTCTCCTATAGGAATGGTGTCCAGTTCTGTGAATATCTATGTCATTTGTTCTCATTATCTGGTTCGACTGCTTTGCGAACTCGGAGCTCTCCGGACCGTATCGCGATCGGCCTTTTGGAGTGCATTTTGGAACATGTGGACTCTCTTTGACCTATTTGCGATGATTTTGACAGTGGTCACCACCACCTTGAACCGACTTCATTCCTCCTTTCTCAATGGTCTCAATGCCTTTGTCATTGGTCTCTTGTGGATCAAGGTCTTGGCCTTTCTCAAGGTGGTCAACAAGGAAATGGCCACCTTTGTTCTATCCCTCACGCAAATTTTGTCCGACATTCGTCTCTTTATGGTGGTTCTCTTTGTTTGTATCTGCATGTTTGGAGACATGTTCCATGTGGCGGTGCGGGGCAAAAATTCGGGCGAGTATTGCAACGACAAGGATCATGAAAGTTCCTCGACGGAAGATTTTTGTAGTTCCTCGTGGGAATCCTACCTTCGTGTCTATGTAAGTGACAACAACAAGAAACTGTATCTTGTGTGTGTATGAATGTAGGCTTGCGCTCTCCAGAATCTCACAATCCTCGCCATCGTATTGTGTTGCGCTACGATATACTCCTACAGGCGTTTCTCCTGGGCGATTTTGAGTTGGACGATGTCACGGAGACTATTGGTTCGTCCATTTTGTTTATCATTTTTACCATTTTTGGCATTATCATTCTATTGAACGTCCTCATTGCCATTATTTCCGACTCGTATGAAAAGTCCATCATGAGCAGCAATATACTCTTTGGCAAAGCCCGAGTTATGTTTGTGGCTCAGAATGACGCCTTGGAAGCCTTTTTGAGAAAACCGGATCGGACCAATCATGGCAGTTCTTTGCACACAAACAATAACACAAGTAGCCAAGGCGAATCGGAAATTTCCACCATCAAAACTCTCAAGCGCATTGGTCGCTGGACACTGTTATCCATCATTCTTGGAACAACCGTATTTACTCAGATCTTCTTGATTGATGCCGCCGTCATCCTTTCCGATGCGGGCGATGAAGACATTGCCCTCTTTATCATTTGTAAGTGTACTATGACGATGTATGCGAAGTGATTCGAGTTGTGCCTTGTTTTTTCTCAATTTGTCTACGTGCATTGATAAACAACAATCAGGTGTCATTCTCGGAATTGTCTTGTTCTCCGGTATCTGGGTGGCAGCCTTGGCTGCAACCGAGGGTTTGTTTCGTCAGTCTTTGCCCCCGGGACTCCGTCAGGTCTTGGAGACGGTGGACCATATCAATCGTGCCTTTGTGAAACGCGTTGCGAGTTACCTGTTCGGTCTGGAGCAGGGCAAGATCCTAGTCATTACCAGTGAAGCATCGACCGAACAACAATGGAATGGACGGATCCGGTACATGGAACAAACCTTGGAACGTATTGTCCAGGAAGTACGACGCGACATGAAACTGGAACTACAACAAATGACCGCCCAAATGGAGGAACTCAAAATGGTATGTGCGTCTGCGTATTGGGTGGTTTCTGCTTCTGCTCGTCCTCGACAATCACGAGGAAAAGCTCACGTATCAGTGGTTGCTGTTCCTTGGTTATCTTGCACAGGAGATGCACCATCATTTTGCCACGTCTTCTTCTGAAACACCTTCTCCCCTCATGCGAAATGACTCGGAAGACGACCGCGATGCTGATGCTGATCATGAGCAAGACCACAAGATGTGGTAGTAGCTCTGAACCACCAATCCAATTTGAAGGGTTCCTTCCTTGCGTTCTGTTGGATGTGGCGCGACATCACTAGCATCGACTACTACCTAGTCACAACCCCGATCCAGCTGTATTGGATTGTTTCGCGCTCGCACTCCACCACGGGATTCCAAAGTTTGTTGTCAGTCCTTCTATGCCTTTCCACGGTCGTGGCTTTCGCCTCATAGACTCGGAAGTGCAGACGACGACAGATCTTGGGTTCTAAATTATATGATGGCGTGCTCTGTCATGTCGTTCGCCTCACTGTAGAATTTCCCACTGCAGGAGTTAAGCACTCCCATTCAGATAGTCCGACGGATAAGGTAGCATGCATAGCTGACTTCGAAGTCTGATTGCCATGTAGTCGCGTTTAGGTCGTGCTTAAAATCAAGATACTTTTTTTCAGATCTCCGATTGGCAACACAACAATCTCTCTTTCCACTCACAAAGAGGCAACCATGTCATATGACGAAATTAAAGAAGCCAAGAAAAAGGCTCGAAATGCCTTGTCGGAATGGTACGTCGTGGAGTAGCAAGTAGCAATGCATGTTGATCTCGGAAACGTTTATCGAGAAAGAACCACACGGAGAGGATACTCATCATGATACTTGTCTTTTGTTTGTCACTCCTACGCTGATTCTTGGTTTCATGTCTTGTGTTTGCGTTCTCCAACAATGGGGTTATGTGCTGTTGTATCTACATCTGTCATACCCAACACTCTTTTTGTTGCTGGACAGTATGTTTCAGCAACACATGTTTACCGTGGCCGCCGTGGCAAGTGTGACGGGCTATTCCTTCTTGACCAAACCCAAAAATGGTCTGGCAATGTTGTTTGCCTTGGGATCACTTGGAACAGTATGTGATATGGCGTATGGCTATACCATTGCCTGCAAGTCCCACGTCGACGATGTTTCCCGTCTTGACAAACAATTGGAAGAATTGGATGAACAGCAACGATGGCAATCGTAAGAATGAAATAGAAAAACAAAAGGAAAAGATGAATGGGATAAATCCAGCTTATCAGGCGCAATACGAAAATCTTGACATACCTTGACGATGGATCAGGATTGATTCGTGAAAAGTTGTGTGTGTTTGGCTTGTCACCAGAAAGAAAGGGGTGGCGTGAAGTAAATTCATAGGGCAACGACCATCACAGTTGATTGTTTGAAATTCGTTTAGAAGTAATTCTGGACCTTTTTTGATCCACATCGTTACATGGTTCATTCTTCTCCAAACATATGAGAGAAAAAAGCCGATTCTTGGCCTCCCTTTTGGAACTGGACACGCTCTACCTAGACCCATGGGAGCACCCCAAGGATGGTCTTGCTGCGAATCTACCAGAGTCATTGGATCGTCGAGGCTTGTTCATCGCAAATATATTATAAGAGTCTTGCGCAACAGACAGTCGGAACCCAATTCACGAGGAGCATTCGTTCGTTCGTCCCTTGCCCTTTTGCATCGACTAGCAATTTGTGTCCGACCCTCCTTTGAACGAAAGATCAGAGTCTTTTTGGTGAATGAGGTCGTCGATTCCATCCTCTCTGTATATTTCTATCTCCATGCCACGACTCGTCGAATCAACGACCACGAAAGAGTCGTCCTGCTCCGCCCAAGATGCCCTTGTTTAGTTTGCGGAGGGCATAGCGGAATGCTTGAGTGGGACCGGCCGTGACTAATCCCTTGAGAGATTGACTCCGAGCCGATTGTGCCACTCGTTGATCCAGGACGTTTGACAAGTTCCACTGGTGCTTATGCATGGACGCTTGAATCGACCTTGGCAAGTGGTCAGCCAAAAATCCAACCGTGTAATTTCGGTTGTCGTCTGTGATGGAAGTGTCCAAAACATTGGAATGCCATGTCAAGGTCCAAGGTTCATGGTCGACGTTGTTCCCGTTGCTGTTGGTTTGAGTTTTGGAAATCTCCATGGGCAACAAGGAATCGTTGTGTGGTAACGAGGTGGTCCCACCCGTCCACGTTTGGAGCAAGGGCCGATAGATTTGTCCAAACCGTGCCAATTGCCCCGGTGCTTGAACCAATTTGTCAAGTTTGTATGGATCTTCGGCACCTACTTGCATGCGATAATCGCCTTGATAGGACAAGCCGGCCAGAGTGTGATACAAATCCACCTCCGAAAACGACAAGGAGGAGGAGGACGTCGTCGAAGACAATCGCAGCCAGAATGCAGCCGCCAAGGCGGCACTCCAATTGACTTGTTGATACTGTTGAATCATATGGTTTCGAACAGATCGTTGTTGCTGTTGCTCTGCAATGGTGCAAGGCGGCAAGTCGAGTGGCAAAATTGGTTTGTGCATGCGTCCAGCAATATAGAGATACCTCCAATTGCACAAATCGTCCACCCAATCCTCCCATTGGACAATACCATATTTCAAACCAGGTGCCAAATTAAAGTAGACTCGAGGATCACCTCGCGACCATATGCTGTTGTTATTATTGTTATTGCCATTGGATGGTCCTCGATGCCAATATGTCAACCACCTGGCAGCGTCTACTGTCGCCGAATGATCGTCGTTTGGCGGCTGCCACGACGATGACGAAAGCGATCCGAGAAGTCCTTGTCGAATCCACGTCGGTGGCATCCAATAGTGATGCGGATTTTGCGTCACATTTTGTTTGTGAAAGAGATAGGCATTGTCGACTACCAAAATGACGTCTACTACCACAGTCTCAGTAGTCTTGTTTTTGTTCGTCGTGTCGCTTGATGATGATGATGATGATGATGATTGTTGTTGTGAAAAGACACCAGATCCATAACCAAAAGCATAGATCACATGATCGAGAGGCAATGTGTCTGCCACCAAGTCGGACAATTCCTGGACCGACACCAATGTGCCATTGGTTTGAGGACGCGACGACGGTGCTTCCATTCCAGTGCCTTCTTTCTGTGTTCCCTCTATTGGTGGTGCAGAGATAGTATCGCACAAATACCAGTATAGGATCTATCTTTCGCCAATGTGTAGTCTGAGAAGGATGAAGGAGGAGGAGGAGGAATGTCGTTTCCTTCAATATGGGAGGCGGGCGGCCATTGTGGCTCTTGATAAAAAAACATGACGTCACGCTTTTTCGATCTTAGACGCTCGAGGGTCGCGTATTGGTCTCGCAACGCTGTCATTGGGTTTTGGTCGTGTGGCGTCGTCACGAGTCACAACACGTCGAAGAAAGACAATTGACAAACACAGCACACAGCAGCAGCCAGATTCTTCTTCATCGCAACAAGAGAGGACCAGAAGGTTCGAAGTATCCCGTTGCCGTGCCAGAGTCGTGAGGAAGCTTTCTGTGAGGCAATCCCAGTCGACACGCACTGACACACACCTCTGCGACCAATCCGGAATCCGGACCCATCTCTTCTCCCTGATGGAGGTGCATGCACCGGAGAAGCGATGGACATGGATGGATGCCTCGTTCCTCCGAAAATGACTCGAACTGACAAGCATGTGGTACTACCAAGCCTTTCGGGGCGACGACAATCCACGACAGAACCACCACCGGTCCGAATCTTTCTGGCTCATCGTATTTGTCGGAAAGACGACCCTGCAAGAATGTCACCATGATTGATGCAAGTGGATGGATAGTTTTGAACAGGTGGATGACTTTGGACCGTTTGGTCGACAATCTGCTAGGAGCTGAATCCAACACAGGTTTGCCTCCATTAAGGGTCTCCATTTTGATTGGTCTCACAAAACGACCAGTGCTCCAAACTGCAACACTACCAGACACAGCACAAACACACTCTGCAACTTTTTCAACATGATGATGATTTCGAGTCCATTCCGTAAGAATTCGTTCTTCACCACCGTCTTGGTCCTTTTGACGACGACAAAGCCTCAGGTGTCGGCCACTACCATTACCGATAGCATGATGCATCATTTGTATCGATTGCAATCCTACCATCAAACAGTCTTGTTGCAAGCCCTCCAGCAGCAACAGCATAATCAGTTGCGACACGAACAACAACAAGTCGAACGCGAACAAGAGCAAGAAGGACAGCAGGCGGCAGAAGCAGCACGTCACGACGATGCTCAACGGTACGTTGCGACAAAACGCCACTGCTTTTTCATGGTTGCTGAGCCATTAGTTTCCAGTCACCGTGGATGCATGTTGTTGCTCACATTTTCGTGTGTTTCTTCTATTCTGTAACTTTTTTCTGCAACAGGGCCTTGGAGGAAGGCTTGTATGCAACCATGGTCGGATCATCCGGTGGTGGAGGATTCTCCCTCTCCTTTTCCTATCCACTCGACGATGGCGGTGCACCCTGGTCCATGTCGTACCCATCTTGGGAATCCTTTTCCTATCCAGACTCGAGTGGAGAATTTTCCATGTCCTTTTCCACTCCAGGCTTTTCGTATCCTCCGGGATTCTCCTTTGTGGACTATGAGGAAAACAATAATGGTGTTGTAGAAGGTATTCATGAGGAAGGAAGCAGTAGCAGTGATGGGAACGGTGATGCAGCGTCCAGTGGCGAGAATGGAGGAACCAATGGATCCAACAACAACAACGACAAGAACACAAGTCCGAATGACTCGTCCGAAACCACAAGCAATGCGGAGACGGATTCTGGTTCTTCCTCCATTGAAAAGGCTTCTGGTGCTGGCAATAATCAAGGTGGTATGACGACAGGATCCATTGTCGCTGTCGTTTTGGGTGCCATGGCATTGATCTTGGTGGGTGTGGTCATGACCATGCGTCGCCTCCGTAGCTTGTCGTCGTCGTCCGGAATGAGCGCCATGTGGAGCAATAGCAGCTGGAGCAACAGCAGTGTCGATGCGTCCTCCGCCGAGGGAGCAACTCCGGTGTAAACAGCACCTACAAGGAATGGAGTGGAATCCATCTCTGTTTTTGTATGTGTGCGTGCGTGCGGAACAACGCTTGCACGCGCATACACAAGAGAGTCCTGGCAACTCTTGTTAAAACGTGCGTTCAGAATGACATGTGTGTGTGTATATGTGAAAGTGGATCCTGTGTGTGGAAGAACCCTTGGGTGTGCAAGGAGTACGGAGAGGCCTATTAGCGAATGAGTGGGTATAAAGACAGATAAGGAAACGAAAAGAAAAGAAAAAGAAGAGGCCTGGATCCACAATAGTGACATGTGTCGGAGCCAATTGTGAAAAGTATTGGTGTTATCATCTATAACAGAGAGATTTATTTGTGATTTTAGATCGTAGGAGTATTCTCAGGACCTGCCAGTGTCACCACCCTCCAAGCGCAACGGCAAGTCTTCTACACCTGCCCATTGATGTAGAAATGGATGCGGTTGTTCTTCACTATAGAATGGAACTCTTTTCGGATAGTGCTGAACTGTCAAGATAGCAATAGCTGAGCGAAAGGAACCATGGCACTGTGAACGTAGAACTATCTACAATATGCACAATCCAACTACTCCTCTAGGTAGCCAAAAGAAACAAAAGACCCAAGAACATGCCTTCTTGCGCAGCTCAACTCCTAGCCTTAGCCTTGTTCCAGCAGAGGGAACCAATGTGTTGTCTTGTTCTGTCTTATTATTCTGTCTTACCGGAGAAGATGAATCTCAGCTCAAAGTCGATATTCTGTTCGGCGAATCTCCCCCTTTTAGCTAGGAGTAGATCCATTGCGATTGCTACCCCGCTATTGCTATTGCCATGGCAACGACCACAGTCGCACATGGTTCCGCGGCGGAAGTTTTCCGCGCGCCGTTGGGAACTCACTCAGGATGACAATGGTGAGCTCCGTCCGCTCTCATCCGATGAATACTAGTACTGCGTATGTTGATGCCTTTCATTTCACCACGCATTAGCTTTGGACAATGCATGCTTGGGTGCAACTCCGAGAAACAGGCGAGTTGTTGAATTTTGCAGTACCTAATACGAGGACGAGCAGGCTGGACCAAATTTGTCCATAAGACGGTTCGTCGTCCATGGAGGTTCACTTATGTTCCTCATTTCTTTCCAAAATTGGCCATGGACATCGACCGTTCCCTGGGATTGCCGCGGAACCCTGTTCTCCAACGAACAAGCCAAGTCCAAATTTGGGTCTGTTGGGTATGTTTGTTTGACCAATCCTCTATGAGTGTCAAGCCCCTTGCCAAAATTAGTGCTACAAGCAAGCTAGATTCGACAAGATTCCGGCTCTTCCGAACACTCATGCCAAGACCAATGGGAGCCATATTGAGATCATAATTCCAGAGCAAGGAAAAAACAAACGGAGCAACCCAACAACAGAATTCCACGAACGAGAAACAACAACATGAAGTTTGACCTTGCCTTGTTCCTCGGTACAGTCGCCGTCATGGCTCCTTTCGCCCTTGCAGTCCACGAGGACGGTTACGAGGACGATGACCTCGTCTTGGAATGTTCATCCGTTTACGAGTATGGTGTCGGGGGAACCTATGGTGGTGTTTCGTATGCCGGAGTCATTCCTTAAGACAATGGCTTTACTTCTTTCGATGCCCCTATTTTTGACACCTTTGACGAAGCCATGCAAGCGTACATGGGTGAATCGCCCGTTCCACTGGGACGTGTCTATGGGTTCTTCATGGACGCAACTTCTTCCGGTACATGGAACTTTGGATTGTTGGAAGATCCTCAGAGTTGGATATCTGCTTCGTTTGGTTTCTCCGATGTTGGTGGCCCAAACGTCATTACCGGAGGGTCAGGTTCTTTCATGGGAGTAATGGGCTCCGTCTCAGCTGGTCAACCAGATGAGACCATTCCAATTTTTGAATGGGAATTTTGCGAGTACGTGTACGAATACGACATGTACGACGATGACTACGCGATGGGCAAAGGAAAAGGCAAGGGAAAGAAGGAATCTGATTACGATGATGATTTCATGATGGGAAAGGGAAAGGGCAAGGGCAAGGGCAAGGGAAAAGGCAAAAAAGAATACGACTATGATGACGATTACATGATGGGCAAGGGCAAGGGATCCGACAGCGATGGCAAAGGCAAGAAAGGCTCTGACTACGACGACGACTACATGATGGGCAAGGGCAAGGGCAAGGGATCCGACAGCGATGGCAAAGGCAAGAAAGGCTCTGACTACGACGACGACTACATGATGGGCAAGGGCAAGGGATCCGACAGCGATGGCAAAGGCAAGAAAGGCTCTGACTACGACGACGACTACATGATGGGCAAGGGCAAGGGTAAGGGCAAAGGAACCTACAGTCCCAAGAGCAAAGGCAAGGGATCCGGCAGTCCCATGAGCAAGGGCAAAGGCGGTGATAGCGCCAAGGGCAAAGGCAAGGGCTCGGACGGATACCGATTGTAAGGGATTCCATGAATCGGATGTGAGTAAGGATCCGCTTGTTTTTGTCCACGGAAGGAAACGAGCTGTGTGATTCTTGAGTGATGGTCAGAAGACGACCATAGAGTAGTAAAGTTTTTCAGAGGAGGCAAGATCGTGAAGATCGTGCTTTGTAATAAGCAAATTCCAGAAAAATAAAAGTTTATAAAATCAACGTTCAACTCAATTGAAACGTGTTGATAGCAGCTACACAAGCAACGGAAACATCAACAAGGAGGTCGGACCCCAAAACTAGACAGTTGGGAGGGTTCCCCTCCATTGCACATGCTCGACGGACCAGATCACCGCCAAGAATGCGATTGTTACAAATGTTTCCATGTTTTAGGCACCAGACTTAATCATATAAAGGAAAGGAGATTCAAACTCTTTGCGAGAAGGGACATTGATTCACTCATATTTGTGACAAGGACGGCGATCAACAACGTGCTGTGGGAACAACAGCGAGATGCCAATTGTAGTAGTTTCTGGCCCAAATTACCCGTGACTTTGACGGTGAGGACAGATAAACAGAGACATTGTGTCTCCGTCACGGGAACAAGAGAGTCCAACAGTCGCGGCCGAATCAAAGAGTGGGAGAGAGCAACAACAACCAACAACCACAACAACCCTACAAACAGAGAAAACGAACAACTCGAATGTTGGGAAAGTCCCCCGGCGTGCAAGCACCATGGCCTACATTTTGATCTATACGAGTAGTGGTTGGGCCGTGCGCGCGCGACCGCTCGGTCAGTCACACAGTCATATCTCGAATCTCGAGAGGTCATTCTTCGCTCTCGAAAGATCTTTTCTCACAATGAGGGAAGGACAGTGAACGGCAGTGACCTTTTACGTGTCGTTCTCTTTCTTCCGTTTGACTTGTTCCGCCTCCCATACTCACGACAAGCTCCGTTGGGCGACTTCTTTGCTTTTTGGCCAGAGTGTCCTGTCAAACGAACCAGTGTCGGTTCTTTCTCTTCCTTGCAACAGCAGACAGAACCGTATGCGGAATGGTGGAGAGCTGGGTATCATCCTTTTGGGACTGGGCCGTTTCTGGATTTTGCAATCCATCCAAGACAACGACAACTGGAGCGGATGAATCTTCCTCACGGGATGACGACGATGAATACGTTTCCTGGTTGCCCACGTTTTGTGGAGATGGCTGGGGAGGATTCACCACCACCAAAGATTCCACCACGAGAACGGTTGGAATCGATCCGGACAAGGCGCCGCTACCAATGCCACCCGGCCTTGACTCGCTGAAACAAGTGTGGGAGGTACAACAAGAGGTCCCTCGTACCAAACAATTGACCTTGCAACATTGGTCCTTGGACCACGCTATCATTTCCTGGTTGAAGGAGCAAACCAACCAATGGGCACCATCCGATCGACTCGTTGCCCTGGACCTGCAGTGGTGCTTTGCCAGTCCAGAAGATGCCATGTTCTCATCATCGTACGATCACTCCTCGACTGGAAACGACGACGACGACACTGAGAAGGACGAGTTGCCGTCTCCTCCTTCAACGATTCTGTTGTTGGTGAAATGGATCGAATCCAATGGTACCTCCATGCAACGGTTTGGCATGTGGAATCCCTTGCATGTGCCTCCTGCTGCAAATGGTACTAGTCCATCACACCACCCTGGCAACACCAGCAACCGTCAGTGGAACGAACAAGTTTTGTGGCACATATTGCACCACTCCATCCCGAACAATTGCTTGCCAGCCTTGCAACACGTGGAATTGAGTTATTTTGATTTGCGCATTCACATGAATGATGCATCCAAGAGTCGGCTGGGAGCCGCCTTGTGTCGAGCCATTGCGTCATCCTCGTGGCGTCATTTGGATGTCTCGTTTTGCAAAACCAATACCACCTTGATCCACCGCTTGGTGACGGCACTGCGGACTAGCCCTGCACCCACAAAGGCGCTCGACAAGGTGCAGCCGCAACAGCAAGCACCACTGCCCTATTGGCACACGCTTTCGCTGTGTGGCATGGGTCTGGATACGGCCATGCTACAAATTCTTGTTCAGCACGGTCTGTTGTGGTCACCACAATCCACCAACCGACTGGCCCACTTGCAAGAGTTGCACCTTGCTCACAATCGCTTGACTCCCGACTCCATTCCCTTTGTGATTGCCATCTTGTCGTCGTCGTCGTCGATTCAGTTGCAAGTCTTGCACTTGCGAGGCAATTCCTCGCTCTTGGCATTCCAAAATCAGGATAACACCAACGACTCTTCCTTCGAAGCCTTTGTTCACGCCATTGCCAATCATGCCACCTTGCACACACTCTCCTTGCCAGATTTGAGTGGCCATCCAGACAAGGACAATGACTCCAAGATTCGTGCCTCCTTGGTAGCTGCCACGACGTTTGCCAATGGATTGGCCGCGTCGGACTATAATGGTGGTTGTCGATTGCAATCCTTGGATCTATCGGATTCGACGCACTTGCCAGCCGATCCCATTTGGCTGGTACCATTGCTCCTGCACCTGCCTCGATTGGAAACCTTGATGTTGCCCGCTTCCATGACGGCCACCGATTGCTCTGTGATTGATCGCGCCTTGTTGGGTTTGTCCCAGGACAATTGGACCTTGAGAAGCGTGCAATTTGGGAGTGGTACTGCCACAGCTAGCCGAACAAGGGATTGTCGCACGGATGATGCGATCAAGGCCACGACTTCTACGAGGAAGACTACTTCTCCTCTTTCCCCACAGACACGCGCCTTGTTGGAACGGAATTACTGCTTGTATCAGGCGTGCTTTCGTCCCGAGAGCTCTCCACATTCCCACATTACTCCTCTTCCTCTCCCAGTCTCTCAGGAGCACTGGGCTGCCCTGTGGCCGCTCGTATTGTATCGATTGCAGTCTACGGCCTTGTCCGGCTGGACCAGGCAGGAACGGCAAGTGGCTCATGCCACTAGTGTTTATTGCTTTTTGCAAACCTGCTTTTGTGGTACCAGCGTCTTTCCCAAACCATTTCATCAGGATCCCCCGAAGCGACCGAGTCCACGACAAACAACAACAAACCGCAAGTCTACCAAAGCAAACAATTTGCGGACAGAGCAACCCGTCCAGGTCATGTCGTCGTCCCAATCGAAACCGATACACACTGCAGTAGAACCCATACGAGTGGAGGAGCGTCCCAAGCCACACTCAGAGTATTCCTCACCACAATCCACCACGACCTCCCAATCCTCGTTGACCCAACCAACCCACTCCGTGGTACCAGCCACCAAACCCAAGCCACTTCGAGAGGAATCCCCGACGAAACGTCCCCGACGATTTTGGCAACGTCGTCGAACCAAAGAACAATAGTCGGGACAAGTGCTGCTGTACGAGTTGCATCCAACAGGGAGAGGACAGACACAACCACAATACAATTATTGTAAAGAACAAAAGTCGGGACAAGTGTCGCTGTGTACGAGTTGCAACCAACAGGGACAGGACAGACACAGCCCCAATACAATTATGGCAGTGGTGAAGAAACAATTGCGATGAATGGATTTCCTGTGGTGGATTGTGGCCGTTCCAATGAGCCACAATTGGAGTCACACGCACACGGCAAAGTGTCGTCGCCTTGATTCGACGAGTCGGAACTCAACAGAATGATGAGATGTCCACTAGACGACATCATGCAGGAGTCTCTGTGTTGCCTTTACTCCCACTTACCTTCCCCATCATCAGATAGACAATGCCCTTGGCTAACCGCTTAGGGTCGCCCCGGGCGCTTGTGATGATAGGGTAGCCTTGCGAACTTGATGCTGGGCTTGCGTGCTCTCGTTGCTGAAGGATATAAGCCCCCAAGCCCCGTTTGAGTTGGGGGGGCATACAAATTAGTTGATACTCTTCTTAACAGAATACGCACGACAGGCCATTTGGTACGGCGGACAGACGATGCGCGTCCCCCAGGAATGATAATACCCAGCCAGTATGGTGAAATTCGAAAATTAGATCACATAGTTGCAACAAGGAGCTGTTTCGTCGTGACCCATGCAGTGTGCTAGGTTTTCTGAACGTGGACGAAAGATGTTTTTTTCATATCCTGCCGCTTTTGCATATTTTGATACGCTTCACAAGTACCCACGCACCTTTTGCGTTTGTTGCGGAAGCGATTGTCCTTGCCAAAGACACTCTCGTTCCTTCACGGAACCAACACACTAAAGAGAGAGAGAGACAAGGCAACCTTCTCATAAATTTCTATTTTAAAAAACACTCTGGACACATCAAGATGGGACGATGGACAAATACCCGAGACTCGAGTACAAGAAGCAGTGGGAGTCGCGGTCACTCTTCGTCGGATCACGTACGAACGGCCGAAAGCGAACGTCCTCCACATCATCAAGATTGCGGAACGGCCCAAGAATGGGGTGATTTCCATCGCGTCTATCATTCGGAACGATATCGATTCAATGCTCGCAATTCCTTGTTGATCCGCAAGATACGAAAAACATTTTGGTTCCAGCGGCGTTAACAAGTGGTGAATCGGTCTGTCCGTCCTGTGTTTGTGTTATGTGTTTCCATGTATTAAAAATTGTTTGGTCCAGTGTATTGCTTCAACAACCATCCATCATGGATTTGAAAAGAGATCCTGCGGTTCCAGTCGACACAAGAGGATTGTCGGTTTGTACTTCCTACTCCGAGAAGCAATGGATTCCAACTATTTGGAGGGTGTCAGCCAGCCAGTCGCGCGCTTCTCCAAGTTCGTTATCACCCACTGGTGCCTTTGCAAGACACGAATGGGTGGTTCGTTTATTCACAGTGATTGCAAGATCACGTATACATGCCAGGTGCTGCTTCCCCCCAGTTGCCATTTGAAATGTAGCTAGAGCAGCCCATTTTCTATAGCATTCATGTTGCTTCCGCTGGATCGTAGTGCAAGGTTCCTTATTCGTGGATCACCGCTCGTTCTGGAGCCCTGTAGTCGGTGGCACGGCGTGGCTGTAGACGTAGGAATTTGGTGTTCCATCCAACAAGTAGGTAGTGTTGCATCTGCCCGACCATCTTGCATGTTGCATGTCTCCCTTTCTAGCTGACATTTTCCCGTCCAAATGCATAGGGCCTAAAAATAGTAGTAGTAGAGCAGAGTTCATCGCAAGAGATATGGTGTGGAATCACCTGACAGTATCCGAGCAAGAATCAAGGAGCAAACATGTTGTTTTCGGCAACTCACGTAAATGAATCCACAGAGGGATCATCCGGATGGATGATTGCAAGTATCATACGTGAACCAGAAAGCAGCAACTGTGGAGAGTCGACCAACGAATGGTGCTACTCCTAGTTTTTTCCGAGAGTGGGTTGTTGGTTGACATCAAGTACATGGTTGTTGTTGAACTTTCAGGTTCTTCGTGTCACATGAGGGGGAAACAGGTGGAGAGAGGCTTCGCCGAGAAAACAAACGCACTGTCAAGGAAGGACCGCGCATCCAGAGAGTTCCTTTGAGAAGATGCCCTTGCCTACTCTGAATGACAGGGACAATAATTCATGGACCTTCCAAGGTAGTGTAACTCAAGCCGTTGAATGATCAATCGTTGAAAGTTGAAACGGAAGGAAAGCAGCCAACGCGCAGAGGTTGCGTAACCTTAAATACGCTGAATACGACAGCCCAATTTCCTGTGGAAGTGGAAGTGCGCCGCCATGGAATCACTTTTATTGGGATTGCGAGAAATGAATGCGGCGTTGCAATTTGCAATATAATATGTCTGTTACGTTTGAATGGCAGAAAGGGGTTGTTTGAAACCCCCGAATTTATGAGACAACGCGACGGCTTGCGCGAACGGCCCTGCCATCCGTTGGAACGGGTGAAAAGTCAGCGATTCCAAGAGTCGACAATGGACGCATATAAGTAGATCGAAAAAGAATTAAAATAATTAGAAAATCTTAATTATTCAAATGGCTCAATCGCGCACGCTCATCCCACTTCACCGCGCCAGTCGTGGCGTGCGGGGTTCCATGGCAGGTAGAGAAGACGACCGCAGATACAGATACCGGACAATCGAAAAAACCAAACCCAAAAAGGATCAAGAGACGACGAGAGTTGTGAACGAGATTTTCTCCCAACGTTCAAAAGAAGGCGCCAAATTCAACGACAATACCAACAACAACAACGCCGTTGACCGGTAGTCTGCCCTCTCGACCCTTCTTTTGGCTTGCAATCCACACCACTTGACACAAAGCCACCATTCATTGCTTGGACAGACCAAACACATTTGTTCCAGCAAGGTCCATTTCTCGTTCTGGGCAATTTTAATCGTTGTTTTCAGAAAATGTTTCTTCAAAGATATGTCAAGGCCATTCTATTGGCCCTCTCTCTTTCTGGCTTCTCATTCGCCGAAAACAATGGCCAGGCTTTTGACGATGATCTCGAGTACAAGGACTGGAAACAGCAACAAGTAGACTATGTGACGGACTTTGATGACAACATCCAATACTGGACCTCCTTTCATATCATGGCCAAGCGCTGCGTTGTGTTCAAGGATAAGGACGTGGTGGTGTTTGAAGTCTTTAGCAGTGGCGATCAGTGTGGTGAGCATGTGGTGGGAACCTTTTACACCACTGTTCCTCACTACATGGAAGGATATTTGGCAGAAGAGGCCCAAAAAATGGAAGATCGGGGCTACGACGACTATGTGGAACCCGATGTGGCCAAGTACCAATATTGTACGCCCAAAGAAGTTAGTGGCAAAATAGTCTATCTGCAGCTCGGATGCGCGGATTCTACCACTCAATCGATTGCGGTCAATATTTACAAAGACAATACATGCCAACACAGAGATACCAACGACTATGGGGATGATGCGAATATCGATATCTCTGACATTCAGGTAGGTTTGAACCACATACAGTGGCTTGTCCGTAACTGTACGAGAATGTCGGGTGTTTTCTCACGTTATGACGTTTCTACTTGCCGCAGCTTCCGTTCAAGAAATGCCAATCCTGTGTCAACTGGGTGAACATTGCGGATGATCAAATGGATGACCAGTTTTATGAAAATCGTCAAATGTCGGCACCACTCTGTTCCACCGCATGGTCCTACCGAGAAAAATGCGGTCGACGATGCAAGCGCATGGGCTTGAAGGAAGAAATAGAAGGTTGGAAGCAGGCGGACATTACCCTCTTGGTGGTTTTGATTGTGTTTGGAGCCGTCATGGGAGTCTTGATTTGGCGCAAGCGACAGAAAATGTCCACCAACGACGCTCTGTTGGAGCAAGCGTCCATGACGGCCGCCGGTCTGCAAACCTTTCATCTCGTGGCGGTTGCCGTGTTGGTGGTGCTGGTGATTGTCATATTTGCCTTGCTGGGACTCAAAAACTTGACGTTGACCTTGATTTTGATTATTGTGATTGCCTTGTTTGGCTACCTCATGAAGCTCACCTACGACAATAGCGTCGTGGTGGGTCCCGATGGTCAGATACTGCAAAATGCGCCCTCGGATGACTCGGAAGATGGCAGCAGGGAAAGCAGTGTGCGAGAGGAAGTTCATGAAAACAATGGAACGTACATGCTTCCGACACTGACATAGAAAGTTTGTGGAGGATTCGTTCTCTCGCCTGTACTCTTTACTCATCATTGGAAACACACATTTGCTTGACATGCACTCAATCATGCACATCACTCCTATTCCATTGTCTATTAGCCATCTTACATTACCATCTTTAGAAACTATCTTTCTCTTCCTCAGATATTGATAAAGCTGACATGACTGGGACTAGTCCGGATGCAGTGGCTCTCTAGGACTCACATGTACACAACTCTTCGGTTGAATTGCTTGGTAGCTCGGCATAGTTACAGTCGAGATTGGTTGACGGGAAACTAGATGATGCGCACCATTCCAGGACAACCTCAATTCACATACCCTGTACTCCTCTACAAGTATATGCATTCTGCCATATGAATACCATCCTCCCAATGTTGCGACTTGAGGCATTTCTATTTCCTCTTCTCCTACTCCTATGTTGCTTCATGGAGAAGTACGGATAGCGCTCCAAGGTCCCCAAATGGAACGTTATGCGTACCGTTATGACAGAGGTGCTCTATTCCCAACGATCTCTCCCAGTTGGTTTCCCAGGTTGACCCCCCATAATTTTTATACGACACAACACAGAGAAGTATTGGAATTTGGAAGATTGCCTCATCGGTTGATGGGGGATCCGGTACTCAAGAGAGTCGTTGTCCTTCCGTTGTTTCGTGTGCGGGTCTTCCCGCGGTTTGGAGAGATTGGTTGGTCGAGGCGGCGGGAGCCCAAGTTGGGCGCGTATCTGAGAGAAACTTGAGCGGTAAATTTCATAAATCGTAAGATTCTCACTATACTTCAATATATTACTTGAGAAATAAACGCTCGATGGTGAGAAAAGAGACGTTTGGGTTTTGGCGCCAAGTCCGACGGGCGGCTGCAAACGACAAATAGATACGGGCTCATTTTTTGTGGCATAAGAGGCATTTGGCGCCAAGTCCACGACGGCGTCCCATCTTCCAAACGACTCTTTCGATATTCTATTAGAAAGTGGAGAGTCTTTCTTGTGGATTCTTTCTCTACACGGATGAGACGGTATACCCGCCATTCCTCTGCACAACGACAATTCCCAACCACCGGTAGCTCCTTCCGTTGTGGAACTACCGTTGCCGTTTTCTTGAGCAATTGATTGGGTTGTCTCTCTTTCTTTATTAGTTAGTGGTAGTGCGTCGGGACAATTTCCTCCCTTGTCGCAACAACCGCAGCATCTACCTCAACACAAGGACAACAAACCACAAATCTTTTTTCCTCCTCTTTTGGTTGTTGGGTGCAAAACCCTCACACGATTTGACTTGGAGACCTACTACAACACGGTTCCAAATTTTCAAGTCCTTGCTTTCTCACACATACATTCCAGTCCTTTGGCTCTTGTGTGTGTGTAGTTCACAAAACTGAAAAATCAAACCGTCCACTCCTGTATTGGCCCCCTTCCTTTGTTGTTTCTTTTTTGTCTGCTTGTGTAAACTCTTCCCCCATGGACCGCTGCTGAGACAAAAGTGTCGGGGGTATGGATTGTGATTGAACTGGAATACTTATTGCAACAAACAACAACTCTCAAAACACAAACTCACACCCGCTATATAGAGAAAGAAACAATGGAGCCTACAACCAGTGCTGCTTGGGGAAGCCACCATGTACGAGAGGCAGAAAATGTCCTGGTCACACAACCTGCTTCACACAAGAATAATCGCAATAGCAGCCGCTATTTCCATCATTCTTTGACCAATCCAGCCGAAGAGGAGGAGCAGGAACATGAGCATGCCTCATCGCATCAACCAACTACCACCACCTTGACGACCTATGCTCCTCATTCTCTCATGACGACGGCCTCTTCGTCGTCGTCTTCCACAACAGCAACAAATACCTATCCTCCAAAGAGCTTTGGTAGCATGAGTAGTGGTGGTGTTGGAACAGAAGGAGCTGCCTATGCTCTGAGTTTGGATGCCGAGAAATTAGCGCATGGACGATCTCTCATTGTGGGAGGAGGAAACAGTAGCAGCAGTGGAGGAGGATGGAACAACAACAACCACCACCACCACCACCCCAGTCACTCTACCAATCCATATACCATGCACAACAACAACAACAGCCATTCCTATCATGCTTCTCGTCATTCGGTCATGCACAAGCAAGAGTCCGATGATCGATCAACTGTATCGTTGCATCATCAATCCTCCTCGTATCGCGGTGCCAGACTGGGGTCCACCAATCATTCCAGTACTACGACTGCTACGACTACTACTTCCAGTTCTTCCACGCCCCTCCTCATGGGAGGACCTGGCGGCTCCTATCAGGATGGTATGGGCGATCATTCTTCCTCGACAGCATCCTTTTTGTGGGAGCCACAAGAACATCGCGATGCTTCCTCCTCCTCTTACCCCAGTCATGGTGGAGACCCCTCAAGTTTTTCGGGTGGCTCGAGTAGTACGAGCATTTGGGGGACGCAGCATCCTCCCTATCACCATGCTTCACACCCTGCTGGTAATTGTAGTAGTAGTTACCGAGGAGGAGGAGGAGGAGGAGGTCACCCTCACTTGATGTTGCAACATCATCCTCAAGACGATTATTTGGATCAAAGTTTGCAAAGTTCGGCGACCAGTCATTCCTCCTTGACAGCCAGTGGTCATAACAATACAACCATCCTTACCAGCAATCTTCGGACCTCGGCCCCACAAGAACAGCAAGATCCCCAAGATGAACACCAAGAACGAAACACCTCCTCATCGTCTTTGTGGCCCACGTCTCGTGTACCACCACCGCAAGCTCATGATGATCCTCAAGAACGGCAGCAACATCAGCAACAACATGAACGTCAAGATTCCTTTTCCAACAGTTTGTCGCAATTGTCCATGCAACCATGTGATTTGGGTGCCCCACCATCAACGACGACCACCGATCCTCCTCCGCAACGGCCACGGGCCATGAATCATCGTCATGTCAGTGCCGATACAAGCACTCCGGAACATTCGCCCATTCCTCAACCAAACAGTATCCGACCCACCTGGACAACTTCAACGGGTGGTCGACCAGCGGCTCCTCATCTTCCCTTGCCACCCCCTCCCCATTCGGACGAACCACGGTTTCCAGCTTCTCCCATACCACAGTCATTTGCGACCACAGCGACGACAACATCCTCTCACACGGAAGGACCCCTGTTCCCCTACTCCTCGTCATCATCCCATCCCTTGTTGTCTTCCCCCGTGGCCGATTTGGTACCCGCCAGTTCGGCTTCGACCTATGCGACTCATACTACCACCAGCACGACGGAAAGTAATAGTCTAGTCTTGCATCCACCACCCTCCTTGTCACCGGGGAATAGTTCGGTTCAATCGGCTTCCACCTCCTTGGTGGTTCCACCCACACCCCCTCCGGGATTTTTGACATCACAGCAACAGCAACAACAGGCTGGCGAGCCTCCTGAATGTCAGCAGCCACCACCACCAGCTTCCAAGCGGCAGCAGCACCACCTGCCCCAACCACCCCTGGCCATGATGAATGCTTCTTCTTCTTCCCATGGTGCCTACGGTTCCATGGCAATGGGAGCCGAAGGACGCCATCACTATCAACCCCAGCACTCGTCCAATGCTGGAGGAGGAAGGTCTTACCAACGCAAAGACTCGAATCGAAGCTATGACAGTGGTCGTTCTCGACGTGGTGGCGGTGGTGGCAATGGAAGAACGTCACACCGTGGGGGTGGTAACAACAACAACAACAACCATCATCATGGCAACCGCAAGCAACCTCGCTCCAATTTTCCTCCCCCACCTCTCAAGGAACGAAACAGTCCTCCAGGCAAACGAACCAAAGAAACGGACTCGTACTCCCTTTCCTCGTCCCCCGTTTCTCTCGCACAATCCTTGTCGTCGCTGCGATCGAACAAGGGAGGTTCTTCCGCCAACTATCATCGAAGCCACAGTGGCAACCACAGCAATCATAACAATAACAGTCCGGACAGCAGTACCGGAAGCAACAGCACCACAAAGCAACTGGAAAATACCTCCTCAGAAGCTATTCGACAGCTCATCAAGCCCAACACCAAACAACTTTCGTCTCGTCATGTTCCAGATGATGCCTCCTCGTTGCGAAGTCGCAACTCCCACGGAACAGCGGCTTCTTCCTTAGACCATCGTCCGATCCTTCCACAACAAAGACCGGAAGATCATGCTTGCTACTCACACAACTATTACGATTACGAAGAAGACGATGTGGTGTTGGATGACAATGGCGATCCCTTGTTACTGGATGACGAAGATTCATGGAACAATCCAAATAACCAGTCTTTTGGTAGCCAAAACAATAGTACTAGCGGTGGCAACAATAACAACAACAATGCCACCAACAGCAAGTCTGGATCCAAGAAACACGAATGGTTGTTGCGCATGAACCGCAAAATGCAAGAAACGCCGGTTGGTGACCTAGATGTGGCCGACATTCCCATTTCAGCAATCATGAATTCCTGGGCCAAGAGCAAGTCATCTCAAGGGGCCTCCATGGTCGAAATGTGGTTACTTCGGGCCCAACAAGAAGTCAATGCCGGCAATACCAGGGTCGTCGTTACCAACAAAATGTATACAATGGCTGGTACGTTACCTATTTCCAATGCGGTTGTTCTCTTGTTTTCTAGAGGGGTCGCTCACTCTTGCTTGCAATGGTGTGTCTGTTTTGTTTGCTTGTTATATACAGTCGATGCATGGGCTCGCAGCGGTGAAGGTGGCGCAGCCGCACAACGTGCAGAATCGTTGTTGCAGCAAATGAACGAATTGTACCAACAAAAGCACGATGAGAATTTGCGTCCCACGACAGGCATATTCAACGCAGTGATCAATGCCTGGGCTCGTAGCAAGGAACGCGTGGCTCCTGTACGGGCCGAACAAATTCTCAATTGGATGCAAAACATTCGTGCCGATCTTGGCGTTCAGCCTGACAAGTACACCTTGTAAGTTCAAGATCATGTTTTGCGAATGTTGTTTAATGGATTTGTGTGGGTATGTCTTCTTACAAGTTGTGTGATGGATTTGTGATTCCCAGCAATACTGTAATCCATGCCTACGCCAAGGCTGGAGGAACTGAAGCTGCTGTCAAGGCACAGGAACTATTGAACAAAATGCGCAAACTGCACCAAGAAGGAAACCAGTCGGTCAAGCCAGATACCATCACATTGTAAGTGAATGTATTGTGTTTGTTTCTGTATATATTTGTGCGCGATGACGCGGCTAATGCCTTTGTCGTTTCACAGCAATGTGGTAATCAATTGTTGGGCCAAGAGTGGTGGAAAGGGTGCCGCAAGCGAAGCGGAAAAGCTCCTTTCGAGTATGCATCAACTTCATCTCATGGGTGATACTGAAGTAAAGCCAAATGTCGTGACATATGGTGCGGTGATTGATGCGTTTGCCAAGTGCGGAGAAAGTGGAGCGGCCGCCCGAGCCGATACCCTGCTTGCCAACATGATTGAATTGTACCAATCCGATCCAGTCGCTCATGCCAATTTGATGCCTAACACGTTCGTGTTCAATACCGTCATCAACTGCTGGGCCAAAAGCAAGGAACCAGATGCTGCCTCAAAAGCTGAGGAAATGTTAGTCGCGATGAATCGTCTTCATGCCTCCGGGATGCCCAGTTTAAAACCAGATGCATTCACATACACGGTACGTTGAACAAATACAACAGGATCGAAAGGATTCCTCTGTCAGCGCGTTGCTAATACGTTTCTTCTGTTGTCTTTGTCAGGCGGTCATTGATGCATGGGCAAAGAGCGGGTATCGCGGTGCTGCGAGCCGTGCCGACCAATTGTTGGACAAAATGGAAGCCAAGCACCTAGCTGGCGATCCTGATTTGAAACCAAATACATTTACGTACAACGCCGTCATTAACGCCCTAGCGAAAAGTGGAGAAGCCGGTGCTGCGGCAAGAGCGGAACGGGTTCTCCAAAACATGGTGAATCGTCACCGGAATGGCGGTGGTGACGATGTCAAACCAACCACTATCAACTTCAACACTGTGCTCGATGCGGTACGTATTGTTTTATCCTATGGGTTGGTGTCTCTTCTCTCTAGTCTCTCATTTGTGCTCTTTTCTTATTATCTCCAGTGGGCCAAAAGCGGAGGTGGCCGCGCTGCGGCAGAACGCGCTGAGGAAATCCTTGAATGGATGGACCGTCTTCACAAACAGGGAAATGAAGATGTCAAACCTGATACCATCACATTGTAAGTGCTTTTGTTGATCATATGTGAAGTTGTATGGACGTGTTTCTTATAATGCCATTTTTCTACTTTTGTCCACAGCAATGCAGTCCTGGATGCTTGGGCGCGTTCCGGAGACCGAGTTGCACCTCGTCGCGCAGAACAGATTCTGGATCATATGGATGAGCTGTACCGTGCCGGAAACCATGGCGTCAAGCCCGACACGTACACGTACAATACACTGATCAACGCCTGGGCCAAGGCGGGTGAACGTGGATCTGCAGCGCGAGCGGAGCATGTCCTGTCGATTATGGAAAAACGATACAGCGATGGTTATTCCGATTTCAAGCCCAATACCCGAACGCACACATCGGTGATTGATGCCTGGGCCAAAAGTGGGGAGAAGGGCGCCGCCATGCGAGCGAACCAAATCCTCAACAACATGATTACCCGATACGAAGCCACCGGCGATGTGGATGCCAAACCCAATGTTCACACAGCCAATGCGGTGTGCAATGCCTGTGCTTTCTCCAAACACGATGACGATCGAGTTCAAGCTCTTCAGATCGCCTTCCGTGTGTTTGAATGGTTATCCAACCAGGATGACATGAAGCCCGATTCTTACACCTTTACGATTCTCTTGTCAGTTTGCGCCAATTTGATTCCCCGACACGATGGTCTGACACGTTTTGCACATGCTCGCGCATTCTTTCAACGCTGTCGCGACACAGGATACGTGAACGACTATGTCCTTCGTAAACTTCGGCAGACCGTAACTGAAGATGAATTCCAAAGTCTCATTGAATATCGAACCGACTCCTCGGCCAGTGCCATGCCCGCATCGTGGTGTCGCCATGCTCGACTGGACACTCATTCCAACCACAACAACAAGGGCAACCAAAACCATCGCAAGGGCAAATGGCATGGACGGAGACGAAATTAACTAACGTTTGTCGTCGTGCCGCTTTGTCTCATCGGGCACAGCCAAAAAAAGCGGGTCGGTTTCGATGCAGCGTTCAACGTTCAACATGCAACAACAATCACAACACACTCTCTCTCTCAATCTCCCATTATTCATACACTCCTCCTCCTTCTTTTACTTTCTCATTGTTCCGTGATATGCACAAATGACGCGCCACACAGCGACGTGCCAAACAACAACAATGTATATCATCTTTTCATTTTTACAAGTTTCATCCAAACTTTGGGAAGAACACGACATGCGTCTTCCATTCATCAATCAATACTCTTCTTTTTCTCAATGCTACGACGACAACCCATTATCCAGCCAAAAGCAATGTTACATAACAACCGTCCATCCCACAACAACGTGTTAACCAATCCAACCACAAGCTCCATGAGAGAGAATGGTCTCGTTCCAATCACTTCTCTCATCCAGTTCTATAAAAATTGAATGGTCATAAACTCTCCAAGAAATCGATCACCCAACCAATAAAGTTAGTTAGACGTTATTTTATTTGAACGCTTTCTCTTCAAACGGGAACATCTAAGAAAAGGCCCGAGCTTCATTTGCAAGAAGTACGAGTGACATTGACTAGCAAAAGACTCCTACCCTGGTCAGGGGCCGTGCGGGTTACTTTGTGTTTGTTTTTTCGATCATTCCTCTCGCTTGGCATCACCGCGAAACAACAGAAATCATGTACCACTGTTTGTGTACGCACGGTGACCCCCATTGGGTTCTAGGTAGACCGTTTTTCCTCCTCCTACCAGACCAATCACGACAAGGGCAACAACGAATGACAAAATACAGGTACAGAGACATTGTCTCATTCCGTTCCACCATATGGTCCACACCACTGTAGCTCGTGTGTGCTTCTTCTTCTTTGGTTGTGTTTCGGAACCAAGGACTATGACAGGGGGGACGGCTGGATGGTTCCTCTTTTTGATTCATTCATTCATTCATGCAGTCTCGCTAACTAGCTTTGATAGCCACAGAGAATCCATCGAAGGGTCATGAAGGAATCACTGGCAATGCTCCAGGATTGGGTTTCCCCTTCGCGTTGCAATTGTCGTTTCAAATGCGGCAAGTCGTGTCGAAATTTGGCTTGCCAATCGACGGGGACCAACACGTGACGCGCCACAGCGTCCATGCTGCCATCTTGTTCGTCTTGGGTAGGAGTTGTCGTGCTTGAGTTCTGTTGGGAATGTCGTTGTTGTTCTTGTTGCTCTTGCTCTTGTTGGTGCCGACGACTCCATAGCTTGTGTTGAAGACGCGTGGCTTCTTGCAGGGTACCGAGTGGATCCCACAAGCGATTCCAAAAGGAGGGAGGAGGTGTGACATGAGAGGTCCACGAGGAGAGTTTTTCCTGTGCCTTGCGCTTCGTTTTGGGTATGTTGCGAAACGAGGATTGACGCTCCAACCCGGCCGGTCGAGCGGAGGGAGGGGTGCATGCAGAGGAGGACGACAAGGACGAGGCGGGAAGGGCCAAGGGGGGTTCGTGCAAGACCAAGACTTGTTCTTGATCTGTCACTTCGACTTGTTCCGTTTCTTCGGGGACGGTGGTATTCCAACACGGTTCTCCTTCTTCTTGGTCGTCGTCATTGTCCTCCGCATCGATGCAGTCTTGTTGTTGTTGTTCTTGCGCATGTTCGTGCAACAATTCGTGACACCAGGCCAACAAAATTTTGAGTTTGCGTTGTTGCAGGGGTGGAATGGGTCGTCCCAATCGGGCATCGGTCGCCACCATGCTGGAAAAATCAGCCTGTGTCATGAGACAAAAATCTTCCAGCGTGGCGGCATCGTAGGCCACCAAGGCGTGTTGCGTCTCGAGCGACAAGCGCATGCCCTGAGCCAAGACCATTAAATCGGGTGCCAACAAGGCCGGAGGAGGAGGAGGAGCCGTGGGGTCTACCACGTGGGCCGACGCCACGGAACCATCCGGTGGGTACGGCTTGGTGCCGGCAACATTCCAAGGAGTCGTCGATGACGGCGAAGTCGATGTCGTTGTGGGCGCCACAGTGGACGTGGTGGTGGTGGGTGGCTCGGACGATTTGGGTTGACTGGAGGCATGGACTCGTTGGGCCACGGCCAGGACTGGATGCATCATCATGTCGACGACTCTGTGTTTCGTGTTTCAATATGTAAATCAAGGAATCTGAGAGAACGGACCATACACTCGCAAATCAATTGTTTGGACGGGGCTTGCCTCTTTTCTTCCGAAAAGCTGGCCTTCCACAAATTCCAGCAAAATTTTGGTGTCTGTTTTCGGAAACAAAAGTGTGGCTTGCTCGGCTCGCTCGGCTTGTGGTATTTATGTGACACATACTTAGAGCTCATGTCGGGCGTGCGCTCTTTCCTGGTGGAGGGAAATCCTGGCGCAGTCGCACGCAATCGCTCGATGGCCCTCTCCCTCTCCCTCTCCCCATTTTTTGGTCGAGGAAGGCCGAAGGCCATCAGGACTCAGGAACGCCTTCTCCAACTCCCTGAAAGAGTGGAGAGAGATGGAAACTCTTGTCATCCACGACGCTGCTGGAGTATAACAACACACGGACGAACCGGCAACCGAATCCTGGAACGAAAAGCGACAACGACAAGTTGGACACTGTGACTGGACGACGACGAGGTGTGTTGTTCCAACGTAATATAGTTCCACAGAGACCGTTCTTGTTGTCAGTATGGTATTGGAACGACTCGTTTCTCCTCCGCAGCAACAACAACGGCCTCCCACAACACCTTTACCACCAACGACTGTATGGGTACGGCATGCGTCCATTCTTTGTTTCGATGGCATCTTGATTGCCGGAGGCTTGTTGGGATTCTCCCTGTTGGTGGCACCCTCGTGGGTCTTTGGTGGATGGACGCTCTTCCAGGAGGAGGAGGATGACGGTGTGTGTGGATGTCAGGCTCTGTACCATCCCAACGACAACAACGACAACGACCAGAACAACAACAAAACGGACAGTTCCCTGCAACTCTGGATGCATCTCGTGACACAATTGTGGGGTGGCATGCTCACCTTGTGGGTCACGGCCGTGGCCTGGTTGGGTCATTCCACGGCAACGTGTGCCCTGGTGGTGGCGGCACCCAGTGTGCAGGCCATTGTCTTGGTTCATGCGGCGAACAGCAACGACGACAACGACTCAATCGAAGAGTTGTCGTGTTGTTTGCATACGGTGCGCCGGGTCAATTTCATCTTCTTGAGTGTGGCGGGCATGGCCGCCCTCTTGGCCTGGATGCAAGACTATGTCCACAGCTTGCAACGATTGAGTCATGGCACAGCGTCAACATCATCGTCATCATCGTCGTCCTTGCTGCCCTCTACCATGGAACAACCAACCACCACCACCCTGTGGTCGTCCAACCAAAAACGGTCCTGCCAGGAGGACAAGCAGAACGAAGTGCCTACCAAGGAGCCAGGCGAACCTGCGTCCTCCTCGAGTACTTTATTCGTAGGATCCAAACCTCCCACAATTCCAATCAACGCCAACAACAACAACAAACACAACAAGAATGATGCAAGGAATACAATGGTCAATGATTCCTCTCCGGTACTCGCTGTTGCGAATCCAACCACCACCACCACATCAACAACCACAAGTGCTCGTGGGACAATGAAGGAGGAGGAGGAGGAGTCCTCCTCCAACGACTATCGTCCCTTGGAGGACAACGAGGCTGGATAAGAACAACACGATTGGTTTGTGGTACAGAGAGCCATTTCTTTTTTTTTTTCTCGAGCTGCGGGATCTCGAGCAACCACCACTACAACGACAACAACAGCAACAAGATACCTAGTGAATTTGCCCTTGTGCCTGTTTCATGTCTGGGTGGTTTCCCTCCTCGTTTCTTGTTGTAGTTTTTTGTGGCTTGCCTTTCATGTGTATAGTGATTTCATGGGTTATATCCTTCTCCTTTTTCTACTAGAGTGTAACTTAGAACCGAATGGAACCAACTCTGCCCCACAGAATGGAACTAACTCTGCCCCCCAGGAAGCATCACCAAAGACGACAACGACTTGTCTCTCTCTCTGTATGTGTGTGTGTGTGTATGTGTGCGTCTCCAGCGGAGGTGTACGGTCCAAACCAAGCACAGTGACAAGGGGACAAGGACTTGGAATGGGTCGTCCAAGATTTTGTGGCCAGTCCAGAAATTCCATGTCATGAAATGGATAGGTTCCTTGGGGACGAACCGCCAACCGGACTGCTTGGTTTCGGCGTGTCAGATCCATCCCGACGGTCCCTCTACTAGGTACGGATAGCTAGGAGAAGTGTACCTCTAGTCATGGTTATCCATCTCGAATCGCGACGCTGCCTTCAGTAGTGCGGGGCCCCCTTCTACCCATTCGGAAGCGGGGCGAAAAGTGTAAAAGGGGGTGATCTATACTTTGCGAGAGTAGTGTCTCATTCTGGTCGAGGGTCGAGGGGGATGCCCCCGGCTGTTGGAGTATATCTTTGGGGGTTTTTCGACTAATTTTAAGTTGAACTGAAACGAAACACATGACTGCGTACGGTCCCGATTTGTCTCGTGACTTCCCCATCTCTTGTTATATCCATCCATTTCCATTTGTCAGAGTCCGCAAACATGCTAACCTTGCGTTCAATACAGTCTTGATCCTCATAAATTCGGCTATCAACGTTTGGAACAATGACCACAACACAGCAAGAACAAGCATGGCAGTCGGGCCTTGTCCCTCTGGATGAGACCGCAGAATGGAATTTCGAGGACTGGCCTCCTCTCGAGGGAGGAACGCGTTGGGATCATGCTTCGGTCGTACTTGATCATCCCGAAAGGACAATAACAACAACAACAACAACAAGGGACAAACCGTCGTCGTTATGGGAGGACGCCAACAAGGACACGACGATGAGGTCAATTCCGTCCTGTTATTGAATTTAGCAAGTTCAAACAAGCAGTGGCGAAAAGGGACGCCCTTGAACATGAGACGCTGTGAACATGCCGCTGTTATGTGCAACGGAGGCGTCTATGTGATGGGAGGATTCTTTCAAGGAAATTTGGATTGTATGGAACGAATTGATTCCATTGATTTGCTGCAATCATCTTCGACATCAAGCAGCACATGTGCGAGCAATTGGGTGACAATGCGTTGTCGCTTATCCATGCCACGATCAAAATGTTGTGCTGTTGCGGTTCACAATCGATACATTGTGGTAATGGGTGGCACCTACAACAGGTTGGGAAACTTGTCGTCGGTGGATATTATTGATACCAGCAATCACACTGTCACTGCAGGACCAAGAATGAACGTTCCTCGATCATTTTGTGCCAGTGCAGTCATTGGCCACCGCATCTTTGTCGCTGGAGGCCGTAACTACTACGGTAATCTTGTCTCGTTGGAGTATTTGGAATTTGCCCAGACTTGTGAGAATGATAAGACAAAGGCAGAGACAGTTGCTAAAGGCATTTCCTTCTCGTCTACTTGGACCACTCATTCGAAATTGGCGCTTATCGTCGCACGACTGTATTCTTGTACAGCGGCTGCCGTGGGATCCAGTCTGATTGTGGCGGGATGCAGTAAAATCGGGGAAGTCGTGGATACGCACTGCAACCGCGTGTGGAATCTCCCAACATTCAGAAATCCCCTTACAGGCTGCAGTATGGTGACTGTTGCTAATAAAGTTGTCATCATTGGTGGAGCGGAAAATCCTACCTGTGCGACATTAGTACTAATGGATAGGAATTCGTGGTGTTTTCGTCGACTCTGTGAGCAGCAACCGTATCATATTCGGGAAGGAATGGGTATCCGACATGCTGATATCTCATCCGTCTCCATGTCGACATCAAAATCGGTATGAACCACGGCCAATACGCCCCCTTGTGATTCAGGGAAGGATAAATCCGGAAATGTGCGACCCGTTGCATCCATGTCGTGCAAAAGGGGAACTATACTATAATAATCATTTTGATTCCAAACAGTTGTCTTGTTTTCGTCATAGGATTGCTAACTATTGAGTGATCATGTGAATTGTTGAAGGAGTAGTAGAAATGAGATCAAGTCATACGGCGTACGGCAGAACGACTTTTCCGAAAAGATAAAAAACAAAAACATGAATTATCCAGAGGTTTGCGTTGTGTTGAGTGATTTTGTCGTTTTGAGATCAGATGGTTTGCTGTCCAACCGTCCCAGTGACATTCTGAGAAGACGAACAGATGATGGTTCCTCGTCAATCGTTTCCAACGCCGAACCATCCGGATGAATTGACAGAGGATGATCCAACGACAAAGATGCCGACAACGTTGAGGAAAGAGAGATTCGTTGTCTTGGAGTGAGAGATGGAATCGAGGTTTGGTCTGCGGTAGATCCAGTGGTTTTGATGTGGGACACTGTCGTCGTTTGGAATGGCCCCTCCTACCGTGCAGTGCCACAATCCGACGAGATTTGTGGTTGTGGTTGGTACTGGCGAACTGTGGTCAGTCTATGGCGATGGAGGATTTCTCGTCTCCTCGTCGTTCCTGCCATCGTCGTATTAGTCTCCTTGGTACGAATCCCAGTATCGAGTGGTTTCCATATGCTTGCTCCTCACTGCCGCGAATCATGAGTTTTCACATTGTTTCGTGCTTTTTGCGTTCCATGAAAGCTCTACACGTTCGTCGTCCTCCTCCATGATCCAGAACAGCAACGACAAAAGGAGCAGCCACACCACCATGGTGGTGTCATTGGCAAAAGAATGACTCCTCCTCATCGAGACCGTCGTATCGTTGCATTCTGTTCCGGAGTGTCGTCATGTTCCTGGTTGCGGACCGTCCACCAGACGTACAGTGTCTCTCCCACATATATATACACACACACCTCTGACGGATGCAGTTTGGCTTGGGGTAGTTGGTTGGTTGGGTCTGTCCCATATAGCGTGGGAACTGGATCCTACTACTCTCCATCTATATATCCGTATATAGTCTCTCTCTCTCTCGCTCAATCGTTGCGTCCATTGACGACATGATAGACGGTGACACCGTGTGTGGCGGTGAGCACATACAAGCGGGCCCCATAGCCGGACAAGCAATCGCGTTCGAGGGCCGATGCAAAGGCCGTGACAATGGCCCGTTTCAATTCCGACTCTGTCATGTTGGGTTTCCAAATGGCTTGCGCCGTCCCATACAAGGACGAAACGGCGGCACCCATGCCACAAAAGGTGGCCACATGTTCTGGATTGTCGTCCTTTTGATCGTTGTGGTGGTTGGATTCGTCGACCGTCCAGGACGGTGGACGTGTGGGTTGTTCTTGCATGGAGCCTAGGAGATCCATGCTGCAAATATAGGGGCGATAGACAGTTTTGGCGATTCGTGGTTCTTGCCGCGTGGAAGATGTGGTGGACGAATCTGGTGCTTCTTCTGCTGCTGCTGCTTCTTCTTCGAATACTTGTCGTGCTTCCAATCCGACAATCAAGGGTTCGACATAATACGGGGCTCGTTTTCGTTGATACAAGACGTGACTGGTATAGGATGCCAAGGCTCGGGGAGAGACAGTCAGTGTTGGGTGTCGTTGTGGTTGTGGTTGTTGTTGCGGAATGGCCACTTGACTCTGTTCGTGGTGTTGACGACGCAGTGTCTGGGAAATTTGTTGCTCCACCGTCAAGACATCGGCTTGCAAACCTTGCAAGGCCATGACCATGGGAAGTTGTGGTGCATCAGCACCACTGCCAGCACTACCACCAATCACGAGACAGGGACGGTTTTGCACATTGACCAATCCAGTGTTACTGCCAAATCGAGCATCCATAATCAAGGCGACGCAATCTTTCCCCGCCATGGCCAAGCACGATCCTCCATTCTGTTGCGACGTACCTTGTCCGTCCGCGACACGCAGCGAACCACCCAACACATGGAGGAACAACACCAGTACCCAACCAACGACGCCTCGTCGTCGAGGCTGTCGCGGTCGGTGGCGGCGGCGGCAGACCGGAGGCTCGTTCCAGAAGCACTGTTTCGAGCCTACAGAAGAGAAATGACGGCACAACGGACGACTCATTCGGGTCGCAATCATGGTCGTTGGAGTCAAAGCACCTTCCATCATCCTCATGGTCCCCAAAGATCCGTGTTACTTGTTGTTGAGATCTTTTCTCCTTTGCACGGACGGCGGACGTACATAGTCATGGATCCCGCCCCTTTTCGAGCCCCCCCGTCAAAAAGGAGGGGGAGGAAAGGTGGTATTCGCTTATGCTAAATCTCTCCGATTGCGGGGGTACCTCCCGTCTGCTGTCTACACGCTAATATCCAAATTTTTAAAAAAATATCATTTGGATTTTTACAGTAACTTTTTTATTTTTCTAGATTTAATAATTGGATATAACGGTCAAACAGACCTCCCCCGAACCACAGTTAACCTGTGGGCCATTTATACCCTATCCCTAATGACCCTACGACAAATCCTTTTGATGCTCCCACCTGTGGGCCATTTATACCCTATCCCTAATGACCCTATGACAAAACCTTTGGATACTCCCACCTGTTGACCATCCATACGCTACTCCTCCACCGGTCATTCAGAACTTGGTCATCACAATCCAGCACACAGACTGGAAAGACCATATCTCCACATCTAATGGTGGGATTTGAGTCAACCTTTTTCCCTTGGAACCGTCTTTGAGTCTACTTTCTGATGCAATACTGCCCATTGTGAATCGGTGCAAGCCAAAGCTTCCTTGGGCCAAAAAATAAAAAGTCGTCCAGGATCTGTTTTCAAGCCTTGTGTTGTCCACACCAGATCTCCACATCTACTGGTGGGATTTGAGTCAACCTTTTTTCCTTGGAACCGTCTTTGAGTCTACTTTCCGACGCGCTATCGGCCATTGTGAATCGGTGAACCCCAAAGCTTCCTTGGGCCAAAAAATAAAAAGTCGTCCAGGATCTGTTTTCAAGCCTTGTGTTGTCCACACCAGATCTCCACATCTACTGGTGGGATTTGAGTCAACCTTTTTTCCTTGGAACCGTCTTTGAGTCTACTTTCTGATGCAATACTGCCCATTGTGAATCGGTGAACCCCAAAGCTTCCTTGGGCCAAAAAATAAAAAGTCGTCCAGGATCTGTTTTCAAGCCTTGTGTTGTCCACACCAGATCTCCACATCTACTGGTGGGATTTGAGTCAACCTTTTTTCCTTGGAACCGTCTTTGAGTCTACTTTCCGACGCGCTATCGGCCATTGTGAATCGGTGAACCCCAAAGCTTCCTTGGGCAAAAAATAAAAAGCCAACCTGGAACTCCAAAGAATTGAGTGATAGAGGGTTCTCTGCATCTATTTCCTGGTGCCAGGAAGTTCTATACTGTCTTGAGGACAAGGGTGTCTTCATCCATTTGTCAGGGCAGTTGCTGTCTTCCTTTGTATTGAGAGGAAAGGTGTCATTGAGCCCCCTGTTCATGAATGTTCATTGGAACCATGAGTTGCCTTTTTTGTTCCCCAAATTCAGTTGAAAGAAAACAACAGCAATCAATCAAACCAATACAACCATTGCAAGAAACAGCAACAACAAAGCCAACACCACAGTTTCTGACATGCTCTAGATGTGGATGCAAGGCTTGTTTCAGATGTGTGTCAGAAATTGTGGACCTCTGCAAAAAAAAGGGAATCCAGGAGGACAAATGGCTTAGGACTGCTGCTCAGTTTGTTGACAGCAAAATGACTGAAGCAGCCTCCACTTTTATTGGATCCTGTTGTGAGCACAGACTTACAAGGAATCTGATGAAAGAGGCTGGTGTACAGCGACAAAATTTACAACAACAAATCAAACTCGCCGCTGACAGAGTATCAGCCAGTGATCAGAAACTATTGGATGGATGTTTGTTTTTCCCACAATACAATCTCTTTATTGATTCACCAAACAACAACACAAGCTTTCTCGATATTCATGGTCTGGGAAGAGAGACAGGTGCATTTGATGGTGTCTGGCATTGTGTTCCCAGTCTCAAAACAGTGCTGTTAGCTGAGGAGAAGAATGCCACTCCACAACCAATGTCGTTGCAGTCAAACAAATACTCCAAACAGCAACTATTTGCAGTAATGGATGAGATTCCAGAGATAGGAATACATGAGCCTGAAGGATATATTGTCGACATCTATATATTTGACCAACAGAGTTCTGGCTGTCAGTTAAGTAAGAAAGGAGAGAATGACCTGACAATGAAGCAGATAGAGGATGCCACTCTCTTCCAACACAACAACAATGCAGAAGCCAGTATTGTGCTTGGACGACCACACAACATTGACCACATGATGCCCTTGCTGCTGTTTTGCTTCCACAACAACTATAAAGAAACCATGGAAATGACACCCATGAAAATGAAACAACTCTACAACACAATATGTAAGAAACTTTCTCATTCAGGCTTCGAATGCATGCGCAGAGGTGGCAGTTCTGGAACAACAGAGTTGAACAAAGAGTTCTTCCAGTTCCTTTCCATACCAGGCTCTTTTCCCAGGAAAGCAGGAGGAGTAAAACTATTCCGAGAGAAGCTGCAGTGGGTTTGCATCTATCGGTCAAGGAAGAAGAATTGCATGGTCAAGCATACATACAGCACTCCAAAGAAAGGAGGTCAATTCAAAGTATGCTCATCTGATGCCGAGACATATCCAATTTTTGACCAAGTTGTGGAAATGAAACTTTTTGCAGCTCATTTGTTGGCACAGGTTTCCCAACAGATTGGAATTGACATTGCCCCAACGGCTGTACAAACAGAAATCAAAGAAGGACAAGACACCGGCAACTCCTGTAACTTTGAATACAAGAAAGTGATCAGGAAATTGGCAACAAATAGTTCTTGGACCATGGTGCAACACCCTGTCGGACTCCATCGAGATGTGTTCAGAAATAGATCATCTCATTTGGAAGCTCGTCGAGTCCTTGTCAATTTTGAAAAATCCCCATGCATTGGGCGAGGTGGGTATGGATTGAAGCATTTTGCATTTGCAATACTGGATAATTAAACAAGTCAGTTCTTTCTAGTTCTTAAAGTGGTAAGTATTTTGGATCGATTCACGGGATTTGTCAAATGGAACATTACTTGACACAAATGAGACCTCATTCTGTCTATCACCAATCTTTGGTTGTTTTTCTCGAAGCCTAGTCTCTTGATTGTCCCGCTCTTCTTCCAGCTTTTCATATAGACGCTTTCGAGACGAGGGGCAGTTAAACAATGGCAACATGTCCTTGAAGAAAGTATGCACTTGAGCTTGAGACACTGTTCTGGGAATTGGTGCAGAGAAAGTCAATATCTCTTCTTGCTGTGGTATAGTATTTCCTTCAGTCATATCTGGTGCTGTAGACTCCTGGGTAAACATCTGACAAGATGGCTCGGGACTACCACTAAGCTCGGGACTACCACTTTCAATAGCTAATCCCCGGTGTTTCTGTGGATAATCAGCTACATTGTAGTTCCAACAATGAAGGTGAGAACTGTCGGAAACAGCAAGAAATTGGTTAGCAGAGAGTTGACAACCAGGAAGTGGGAATGGAAATCGTCTTTCAATCGCCAAGTCTGTTTTGTGCCTGATTCCTGTGCTCTCATGAAAACAATCATTGCCATCATTTGGTCGACCTGGATGATATGCAAAGTATCCATACCATCTTAGCCAGCGGGAATCAATGTCAAGCAAATCATATTTGGGCTCCACTGCAAGCAGATGCCTGCACGGGATTCCATACCGGTGGGAATAACCACATTTGCATCTCAACCATCCCTTTTCATCTTTTTGAACTTCCCATGCTGTCTTGTAGCGAGGTGGTTCTAGAGTTGAAGCACATGTGTCTCTCTTATTGTGCAACAGCACCAAAAAGGATGTTGGTGATGTACAAAGGACAGAGTAGTTGACCCGGTGTTGAAACTGATTCACCATCAAATGTTGACCAAGATCACAAAGTTGCCGCAGAATCGAAACATTGTGTATTGAAGGATCCAAGAAAATGGGGGTCTGGCAAAGTTTCCTGGCTTCGGTGCTCCTCCTCATTCTCGACTGCAACTCCGTGTACGTAAGCATGGCATTAGCTGCTTTGTCCATGTTCATGTTTGGCTTTGCACACACACCTGATTTCTTGCACGACTTGTTCATTGCCTCTACTGAATTGTTCATGTATTCGTCTAAGCACCTCAAGTATGTTTTTTTCCAAAAACAAAAAGAGTTCTCGTGCGGGAAGACTTTTGTGTTCAGCCACTCAATAACTGCAGTGATGGAGGCCAGAGGTACATCCTTTCGGATCTTATCATCAGTTTGCAACCTGTGCAAAAGCAGCTCCTTTGAAAAAATGTACTGTCGTTCAGTGAAGCAACTTGAACCATCAGCCCAACTATATACCCAAGACTTGACTTTCTGGAGGTGCTGTTTTGTAAGCGGTGTGTGGAAAGCACTGGGAGCAATGTGCCTTTGAACTGATTTTTGAACAAGATGGAACATGCATCTGCACCTGGCAGCATTCTTGAAAAAATGCAGACAAGCCTCTTGTGCAGCATCAAATTCTTGTGAATCCCCATCTGTAATGAGAAGCCTTACACGGAGCATCGCCTCTGTTCCCAAAAGAGATGGAAGGCATTTCAGAAATACCCACCTGTAGAAAGCAATTGTCTCATTTGGCATGAATATTCTAGCCACTACAAAGGCTTTTCCATTTTGATCTCGGCCACAAAGTAACAGAAGCGGTCTGGCTTCGTTATTGGTCTTGTGTGTCGAGTCTATAAAGAGAACCTCAGGGAACCTCAAGAATTGCTGGTAGTTTGCATCATCTACCCAGGCAGCCCCTAACAAGATTCGGTCAGCTCCAGAAATGTGTTGTCGTGCAGAAGATACAAGGTCATTATCAATGGCAGGACCCTCACAAAGTGGAGTGTTTATTTCCTTGTCACGAGCTTTGCAAAAGACACATTCCAGTTTGTAAGATGGAGTAAGAGACATTGCGTTCTCTATGTCTGACAATGGCATTCGGCCTTGCTTAGGACAGCGACCCTTTGAGTGTTTGTGGAAAGCTCCTGTATCTTTACTGCAGGTAAGAAAGCAATAATGTAAGTTCACTGTGGGATCATTTGCTTTCGCCCGCAACCAGGATACCATTTTCTCGGCTGTGCTTGCTGCAATGTTGTTGTCACTCTGTGCATTGGAAAGAAACTCAGGCTCTAACTGAATATGATGGACAGTCCCTTTGGAGACCAGTTCACTTTGATGCTCTAGAATCAAACTTCTCATAGAAGTAGACCCAACATTTGCATTGCCACCTGACCGTATCAAGGTTTGCGTCAAAATACCAATGTGACGCTTTTGCAAAGCAAGTTCCGCTCTGAAAGGCTGTGGATGATTAGGATGGATGCAGTTCCCACAACCTTGTTTGAGATAAATGAAGCCATTTTCTCCTTCTTGTATGCCCAACCGAAGAAAGACATTGCATTTTTCTTCTTTCGAAATTGGCAGGCATGTGGCTGTGTTCCGCGGACACGATCTTCCACCATTACGGGCAAATCCACGGTCTCTGTGGTATGCATGCTTGCGTGTACCATTCTTTCTTCCATGCTCGTCAAACTGCAAATGATTGTCATTCGTAGGAGACTTTTTGTGAGATTGGTAAATTCGGCATCTATGGCATCGCAACTCAATGCCACCTTTCCTAGATATAAGAGTTGTACCGTCCAGTAGAGCAGATTTCTTCAGTTCACACAGTAGCAAGTTCAGTCCTTCAGGTGTGTTTTGAAAGCGAGTTCTATCAAATATCACCAGGGGTTGGGAAGTTGTGTGGCGTCTCTTGTACTTTTCTTTGTCAGTGTACTGGAATAAATCAACTGGGTGGCAAGAACCCTCTACATGGTCAAAGAGCAAGGACGCTTTCCATGATTGACTCGGGTTGTTTCCGTCATCACGTTCTACCTCATCATCTTGAATAGCAGTACTTGGTGTTGTCATGGTGAGTGTTGAAATGTTGTGTTGCGCAAAAAAAGTGAGTGGCATCAGATTTGAAAAAGAAAGGCTGGCGCGAAAAGGAGGGCATGCGTTCCAACGGCGGCGCGAATGGAAAAAGAATTTTGTTTTTGTCTATTTTATTTTTCCTGGACGACGGACAAACAAAGGTACCCCCCCAATCGATCCCATGCTCGGAGACGCATCACAGATCTTCCTTCCTACTCCTATTATCCCCATCGACGGTATCTACCTACCTAGACTTTGTTCCAAGTTTTCGTGTCGCCTCCATGATCTCCGCAATGATATCTGTATCGAATCGAATCCATGCGGGCGGCATCGAACCGAGAAGAGCATATTCTTTGTTGATTTTGGCACATCGAACCAAACGCTCATACGTAAGAAGTCCCAGGATCCAGGAGTATACTCGACACGACCGTTGGAGTTTTTACGGATACTACGAATGATATGGGATTTTTCCGTAATAGATAGACAGATTGGTAGTATGGATACGTTCCCCGATCCTTGGTCTATCCATCGATTCACCCCTATCTGTCACACCCGCTCAATTGCACTTTTCCATTTTTTTTCAACCTTTGTGGCACATTGCCCATTGCCCGACCGGTACGGCTATATGCAGCTTTTTGCTTTGCGCCAATCGCTCGTTTGGACTCGTCCGAAAACAAACCATGAAGACACCGATTGCCGCCTTGGTGTCAATCTTCTTGTTGTTGCTTTGGCAGCCAGGAGATGCGAGCAAGTTCGACAGGTTTTGCAGGTTTCTGGAGCACAAGATTGAAACATGCGCAACTACCCTTGAGAACAACATTGACAGGGTAGGGACGAATGTAGAGGATTTTCTGGAGATCAACAGCGACAGGATTGAGGATTTTTTGGACGAGAACCACATGGATAGGATTGAAAAATACATGGACAGGATCGAAAAGAAGATCGAGACTTTTTTGGAAGAGAAGAAGATGGATAGGATCGAAAAGAAGATGGACAGACTCGAAAAGACGATGGACAGGATCGCAACGTTTCTTGAAGAGAACCACATGGACAGGATCGAAACGAAGATTGACAGTGTCGGAAGTTCTCTTGAGAACACGATTGACAAGATCAATGAGTTTTCTGTACTTGTCGTCATGGTACTTGGCAAACTTGTGCAGCTGCTCAATAGGGACTAGTCGACCACTATAGAAATCATGGGAGTGAATGATCGCAGTTTGCTGCAATAGCCATACATTGCAGATTCCTTCTTCATGGTTCATTTCCTTCACTGCTCTTTCCAACTGCCACAATGGCCGACCATCCCTTGACTTGTCCAGCCCTCCCTGCTCACATTCACTCACTCCTTTGCATCAATCCAAGAGGCTTTCGGCCATCAATCCGGGAAGACGTGTTGACTTTCTGGATCACGGCGGGGTGATTCGTCTCCATTATGTCCAATCAAGCTACCTAGGAAGGCATAATGGAGAGATAAAGGGGGGATGGCGGCAGGCATAATGGAGAGATAAAGGGGGGTGGCGGCAGGCATGACAAAGCAAAAGACGAGGCAAATAGCTTGAGAACAACTTGTTGCGTAGACATGATTGCACTAGGTAGGTGGATAGTACTGTACTGTGGAACAGACATTCACCCATGATAATGTCAATGGCAATCTACAACAGAATTTGTTGGAGAAGCACATTATCTCTGTCGTACAACCGGTCCAATCGATGGCCTTGTTCGGACACCAACTACTAGACGGAGGAGGGTGGTGTAGTGGTAGCGGAACGGAGAGGAGTTGTTTCACCCATGGTGGCCTTGTCGTTTTTGGACGACCCCGAGGACAAGGACGACAGTTGATTGAGACTTGTAGTATAGTCATGAATACTCGAAGCCAAGGTGGCGAGTCCAGCCAGAACGGACACCATTAGCAACAGGATGCGCCACCATGCTTCCAAACAGTCGTCGTTTGTATCAGACTTGCTGCTGTCGTTCGCATTATTGGTACTGTCGCTGGTTGAAGAGGATGTTGACAAGTACGAGGCCAATAGCCACGACTGCAGGGCCGATGCACCGAGCACCAGGATGCAGATTTTGGTGGAATGGCCGAGCAGGACGGTTGTCGTATAAAACAAGGCTTGAAACAGTCCCACCATTCGAATCAGGGTCGTCGATAGAGCATTGTAGTTTTCGTCTAAATCGTATGGAACTTGTTTGGAGTCCTTCACCACCACCGCTCCGGCAAAACACTCGTTGTTGTTGTTGTTGGCATTCTTCCAGATCCAGTGGGGTACCGCCAAACTCACCAAACCCACAGTTCCTCCCAACACAGCCGTCAGACCAAACAAGATGAGGGAAATCCTTCCAGCGCGACTAGACGACGACGACGATGACGAGGACATGGTCGTAGGGCTTGTTCCTGTTGCTACAGTTGTTCCAATTCCAACCACACGATGGACAATCCCTAGAAGATATCTTTTAGAGCGTCTAACTTTGGTATGCAATAATATTGTTGAGGAACATCTCGGGAGTAGACCTAAAAGATACCAGAAACATCCACTCCTCTGAGTGGCACTGCGTTGGGAGGATTGGTGGGATCCACTTCACAAAGGGTGCGATTGGGGGGGTACCTGTGTTCGTCCGTCATCCGAATGGAAAAAAATTGTCTCGTATTTTTTCCCAAAGCGCCAGCCGGGTGATATCGCCAGCCTCCCTTCGATCGTTCGAAATCGACGCGCCGGTCACGCCTTGTATTGCTGGCACATGGGCCAAGAATCGTCTCACTTTTCGAGCAACACCACAAAAGACGACCATGAGCACTGAGCACACCAAAAACCAAAAGAAAACCACCCAGCCGGACGAACGACCAAAGTGATAACTTATGGTCAAAACCATCCACCTAGATCACAAGTGAAGGTGGAATGCATCAAAGGAAGGATGACAACATGAAACATGACAATCAACCAGTGCAATGAACAATCAACCAGTGCACTGGTTGACAGCGTCATCATGGGGTATGTAAGCCCAGGAAGCAGGAAGCCTAAACTAGCAGTGGACTATGCTTTTATCTTTCCCATAGACAAAGTGCCAGGAGCTTGTTTTGATACTCCTCTAGAGGTGCATTGCACCATGTGTGTGTATTTCATGGTTTGGTGTGTGTGTGTGTGTGTGTGATGATTCCGTGAAGCTAGATCCACTACTGCGTAAAGAGTACTCGCTTCTGAAACAATAGACTATTGAGTACAAAATGGGCTAGTAGATTTCTTTGTCCATCATGTCTCGTCAAGTCTCACGGCTCACGGTCATGCATGAGCGCAAGCGGCTACACAATAGGGCGAAGCCAGTTATTACAGTTGGCTTGGACGTTATAATAATGTGCTAGATCGAAAGAAATTTGACAGAAATAATTTTAACATTTTTTAGGAAAATTTGAGAATAACCGTATGGACAGCAGACGGGAGGTACCCCCGCAATCGGAGGGAAAGCGGCAACAACGGAGCGAGCGAGACATTGTGTGTGTGGTCACAAGAACAGAGAGAATCCAATGCGACAGTGGATGGGTGGCGATCATCGATTCTTCAAAAAGGCTGCCTTTTGGGTGTATCTTGCCGCAAGCACAACGGCATCCTCCTCGTCATCCGTTTCCTGTTCCAGAGCATTTTCGATCCAGACAGCATTCCATTCGGTAGCGTGTTCGAACAACCGGAACGGTTCTTGCCGGAGTGACTCGTGTCAAAGACGGAAGAAGGGCTCCATGATGCAATCCTCAGACTCGTCGAATCATCAAGAGCAAGACGATCCATTCGTGTTTTCACGAATCTCTTGGAGACGCCGATTGGAACAAACCATGACAGCGACGCGTCCGATTCGTGGATCCAATTATGTGCAATTGGCCACGACCAATGTCCATACGGGTCAACCTCGGTGTCGTACCGTAGTGATGCGAGGATGGGTCTCGTTACCGGCCAACCACCGTCTGGTGCAGTCTACTTCACAAGACGACGACGACAACACCTTGCCCCAGATCTTGCAATTCTGTACCGATGCCCGATCCGACAAGGTGACGGAAAGCCTGGCACAAACCAGTGATTCCGCGTCCAGTATTGGGTCGGAAATTGTGTGGTGGTTCCCCACGGTGGGAGAACAATATCGATTGCGAGGAGAATTGGTCTTTGTGGGAACCGGCGGACGAACCAATGAACAGGCCCTGGTACGATGCGACAACAACAACAACAAAGATCCCCTCTTGTCACAAGCTCGACTTGACTTGTGGACCAAATTGTCTCCTCCCGCTCGTCAGTCATTTTTTCAAACCGGACTTCCCGGACAAGCCTTTGTCGACGACGACGACAAGACGTCTTTGACTGACGATAGTAATGGACCTCCACCCGACAATTTTTTGCTCGTCCTGCTCGTTCCCAATCGGGTCGATTACCTTTATTTGGGAAAAGGAGGAACTCAGTATCGACAAGTGGATACCTACAGTGCGTCCACCCAAACGTGGTCCCAAGAACGAGTGAATCCCTAAATACGACGACGAAACCTGTTCACGCAACTAAAAGTTTGGCCCGTATCACTCTAGAGAGAGAGAGAGAGAGAGAGAGGATGGGTCTATGAGAAATGTGCTTATTTGGTGTCGTCCCGGCCTGCCGAACGACGTGGATTTCTACAGCCCACGAAAAAGGCTCAAAATTTGTCATATGTACAGTTCCTGTGTCACTCGTCTCATGAAGGTGGCGTCCGATACGAGTTGTGTGTTGCCTTTTGGAAGACCCTTTTTCGTTGGACAATGCCAGACTGGTGCGACATAGAACGGCTTGGTCGTTCCTCCCCGATCCTCTGGGTCTGGAGAGGAGTGTTCCGGTCCAACGAGTCTATGATTCGCCTGAAATAAGGTAGACTGAAGTTCACCATTAGTAGTCTCGTGGTTTGTGAAAGACGCCGTAGGGAACAACTACTCGTGCTTCTTGGTCGAACAAGAGAAAGACCATGGTCTCTCTATATACTCCTACTCAATAGAGCTCTAGCTAGCGACAGAGACCGCCACACCACCAGGCAAGACATAAAGGTTATGACCGGCTTCCAATTTGGATTGAACAATGGTCTTGGTGGCAGGTCCGGAACTCCCCCACAACATGATTTGTCGCAACAAGGGTGTTCGCATGGCCATGTCGGTTGTGGCACCAAAACCATACAAATTGGGTAAATATTGATTGCAAAAAAGGTCATCCATAAAAATGTTTGAATGGGAATGACACCATGATGATGCATGGCATGAATGGCCAACATGTCGTTTTCAATGGAATGGTTCATACGGGCCGTCTTGCAGAGAGACGATTGGTCGTCGTCCTTGTCGCCGGTGCTGTCCTTTGAAGACTCGAGTAATAGATTGTGATGCAAATTTGAACCGTTCGTACCACAGTTGATAACAGCTTCGAAAGGCCGGCCAGGGTGTATGAGGATAGACTTACAAGAGACAGTCCAGCATGAGGATGTTAAGCACGCCCGGGGCGAGACAAAGTACAAGAGAGGTGGGGACAAAATCAAAAAGGATCCCAGATAAAACAAGGAAGGACCGAGCAAGGCCAACAACGACCCCAAAAACTCATGACGGGGGCACAAGGGAGAGGGAAAGCGGGAGGAGACGGCTGGAATCAATGTCGGACTTCGATTCCATTTCACAGTCACCGCAGCGTGTGGTTGGTCTTGCTTTATCCGTTTCGTAGTAGAATCCTCTTCCTCTTTTGACTTTGGCATGCATTTGTTCCTAATCCAAGCACACAGCAATTGAAACCACGTCCAATGTTCACTCGGACAGCTTTCTGTATTCACATAACTTGCGGATGTACCCTAGTTTCCCAAACTTACGTCAAATCCCACTTGTTATCTTGTATCTAGGAACTCACAGGGATTCCTTGTCCATACCTTTTGCACATGCAAAATACACGAGATGGATTGTTTTATTGCTTCTTACAAGTGTTAACACCATTTACAGTTTTGTAGCATGCGGAGTCTGATTGCTCCACCGTCTAGTGCCACCTCCAGCAAAGATCGAGGCTATCTCCAGCCACTCTAGCCATAGCAGCAACAGCAAGAACAATAGTAAGCTGAGTCAAACCATGTGCAGCCTCATATCACCTCCCAAGACTCCCTCCGAGCACTCAAACAGAAACAGTATGAACATCACGAGGCGTCGTGGAGGACATGATGAGATGTCGTCCTTGTCGTCGTTATGGAGGGAATGAAAAAGCCTTGGACGGGAAACAAAAGACAAACGACCGCCAGAAGAATGAGTCGGAGTGTTTGTAAGGAAGGTGCGCTCGTCATGGTCGTCAGTTCGGTTGGTGCTTGTGTTGTAGAAACGATCGGGGCTAACAACACGTGCACTATTGATTTCCCCAAACGCCCTTCCGAAGACTTTATTTCATACAGTAGTTCCGCTGCGAAATCCACCCCGACGCAATGCTTCATTGTAGTAACTAGCTCGAACAGCAGCGTCCTCGGAGTCCGTTTGTTCCTTGTCGTTGGTATAGCAACCAATGGAGATTTCGTAGTCATCATCTTCACTGTCGCTGTCATCGCTTGGGGGACATGCTGTCATCAGCTTCTGGCCATTCGACGCAGAGTAATTAATTGCAGATTTGGCAAGGAGCAACCAAGGATCTGGTAGCGAAGTTCCCCTGCTCATACGAGCCTTCGCAATTCGTACATTAACATTTGGCGGAAGGGTAAGGGGAATGGGAATCGTTATCTCACGCTTGATTTGCAAATGTTCAGTGATGAGTTTTTTCCAGCGTAAAAGAGTGGCGTTTTTCGAAGTAAAATACTCCTCGGGTAGTGATTCAAATACGTTCTTGCACAGAAGGTGACCCGCAATACCCTTCATAAAATGACTCACATTTTGACACGCCGTAGTTATTTCCTCTGGACTGCAAATGCCTTTTGCTAACTGAAGTATCTCCCTCGCCACTGTTTCCTTTCTAGGACCAAAGGTAAAGACGGCCGCGTCATAGTCAACCGCGTGATGATCGTCCGTGGCCCAATTCAAAATCTGATCCAGCGGCAACAGTGGAACGATCAACACAGATGGCTTATCGGAATCAAAATGCTCTCCCTGGAGTTTCAAATACATTTTGTTGAATTTGTGGCCCTTTAATGATGTGTATTGGAAGCCTCCCTTAACCCCCACCAGGAGTTTACGCCGGTTTGTGTGCATGTGTCCGTTGAGCCCAAGATCTTCGATCTTAATTCCAATGGCTGCCTCGGCAAGGAATGGATAAGCTCTATGGCAGATCTTGGTATGAGAAAGCAAATGGGCCGCCTGCCCACCGAGGTTTCCAACTGGGTCGATTTTCTCCGTATTGCCCGTATGGTTCGCCGTGCCAGATGTCCAGTCCGGATCTCTGATCTCGTTTGAAATATGTCGGTAGCAAGATTGATATAATCCACCCTGAGCTGGGTTTCGCGTAATGTTGTCAAAGTCTAGGGCCGGAGTGGCGAGGCGATACGTCGATTCGCCCCAAACATGTTCCATGTGCGAGAAGTGCTTTCCACGCAGCCGTCTTACACACTCTTGCGGCTCCAAAGAATCCAAGAAAGCATTTCTTTCCTGCTCAAGTTGCTGAATTGTTTTGTTTGATCCTGACCACATATGTGGTTGTTGATTTGGTTGTTGCGCTACCATTATTGCGGAGTTATTGGATCCCTCTCTTTGTCGTTGTCGTGGCCAGTCTCTTGCTTTGATTGAGAAAGCGGTCAACAATTTGGGTGATATTGGATGTGTCGAAAGCTATAACGTTGCATCAACAGAAACGGAATGAAGCCAGGTACACACGTGCTGAGCCACTCACTATTCCAGGAGTCCGGTTTTCAACCTATCGTAAAATGATTATTTCGAGCTTTGACGAATACCGCAAAGAAATGGAATCATCATGGCATCTCTTCTTTCCAGAATAATGCTCGACCACCGAACGGATGAGGATTTTGGGACGATACGAGTAGCTATGTTACGTCGAAGTGGATATACGGGATCTATTATGGTTTCGTGTCCCGGTTGGACACTTTGGATATGTCATGTGTGACTTGGTGACCGTTGAAGAGGAAGAAAGAATGATAGGTAGTATCCTGTGTTTACTCTACATAGTACATACAATGACAACTATCGAGCGCTCGCTCCATGGTTTTGAATGTGCTTCCAGATGGCCAACAATAAATAATGGTGCTACAAATTATACTATAGTGAATCCTAACGGATCTATTGGGCTTATGTTGTAATCTTCCGGGATATGACGGTTTCTCTCTCGGGGCTCGGGGTGTCGACCACGCATGTCGTCGCCATCCGAAGAATCAAGCAAAAAGAAGACGAGATCCAAAAAAAGATTAGAGAAAATCCGATCAACCACAACAACGACAAGAGAGATACCTAGATCTCTACACCATACCAAATAGAATTGGATTGCCGTTGGGTAAGAAGAAACGCGTCTCCTTGCGAGAGAGTTTGTTGCTTTGTCGAGACGGAATATGAATCGATATGAAATGTCTGAGAGAGTTTATTTGAGAGTTCAAAGTGCTCACATCCGTTTTCCTCGCTTTTTTTGCACAGAACATAGAATCATGATTCGTTTGTCGTTGTTCTCCTTGATCAGCCTTGGTTCCTTGGCGTCGGCCATGGATAGCGAAACTCGGGATCATCGTGAGTTGAATTCCTGTACCACGTTTTTGACCGCGATTGGGGATAACTTGCCGCAGGCATTGCCGGATGGGAATGTGAGGAGGCCGATGGAACGGCGATTGATTGTCATCGATGTGACTTTACCATTGCCGGCCAACAGGGTACCATCAAATCCGATGCCACCCTGTCCGCCGGTGGATCCTTTACGGCTTGCAGCGATTTGCAAGTGTCCACCTCGACCATTCCGCAAATGTGCATGACGGCCAATTTCAATCCACTCGCCATTCAAGGAACCACCTGTTCCATGACGTATGATGGAACCGATTGTGTAAGTTGTGCCATTGAATTTTGTCAAGGAGGTGGATTCGGTAACAATCAATTTGGTTTTCAAGTCGATTGTTCCAACATTGCTGGTGGAGCTGTCGAAAGTACCTGTGGAACCATGGATACGGCTCGTCCCTTTTCGGTGCAATTGCACAGTGTCTACGAAATTGAAAATCATCCCTCGGAATGTGCTGCTGAAGAAGCCGTAGCGCAATGCGACCGATTCTTGGCTGGGATTTCGGAGGTGGTTCCTCCCGGCATTGATGGATGTGCCTGTCAAGATGATGGTGTCAACATTGCCTGTAACGATTGCTCCTTCACCATTAACAGACAAAGTGGTGTCATTTCATCCTCGGCTGCCGTGACCGACACGGGGGGATCTTTTGCCGCCTGTGCCGATTTGGAAGGGGATGATCGCGAGTTTTGCATGGAAGCCACCTTCAATCCTCAAAATATTCTGGGAACCACTTGTACGGCATCGTACGGTGGAACGGACTGTACCAGTTGTGCCATTCAATTTTGTCAAGGAGGTGGATTTGGAAGGAATGCCTTTGGATTCAGTGTCGATTGTTCCAATACAGTTGGTGGTGTGATTGAAAGTACCTGTGATGATTACGATCAAACGGATCGGTTTAGCATTGCCCTGCATGCTGTGTACGAAGCCGAAAATCATCGATTGACCTGCGACGGTGTGGAAAAGGGCCAAGACAAGTCGGGTGCTCACTCGGTCCATCATGCCATGACAAACTACCTACTGGGTGTCACGGCCTTGGTTTTTGGATTTGTCCTTGCCTAGTCCAACTGCATTGTTTGAATTCGTCCTCGCCTAATCCAACTGTCCTGTCTGCCATTACGTTGCGTCCACAGTCAATAGTCTCCCGACCCATACAATGATTCACCTGTCAACAGGAAATCATCTCACTCTCAACTCCATCTCATCACACATGTATTAAAATTGGACCACATTTTCTAGCATTTCTCTTCAAAAACAAAGTGGCAGTTGCGAAACATTTTAAACTTCCGCTGATATTGATATCCCATGACATAATCAATAAATTTAGACTTGTGTGTTTATGAAACGAAGTCTAGCATATTTTCAACCAGTGAAGAGCGCGTAATCTACAATACTTTTAGCTTGGAAAATGGACTGTAACCAGAAAAGGCCAACTTAACTTCCGTACCCTGAGGAATCTTCCCAACCGAGCTTGGGTGGTCCCTTCGATGGCTCTCCCACGACAAAGTATCCATTGCTAAAGTCTACCGACGAGGTCGATTCCACAATGCTGCTTTCCGATACGACGGGTTCTTGCGGATAGGCTTCCTTGTACCATTCGACAGTTCTTCGAATGCCTTCTTCAAACGAAATAGAACTCTTGTAGCCCAGCAAATGGGCAGCCTTGCCGACATCCGCACACGTGTACGGAACATCGCCTGGTTGATCGGGCAATACCTTGATCTGGGCATCCTTGCCGACATTGCACTGTACCAAGCCAATAAACTCCTTCAATGAGGTTCCACTGCCCTTGCCCAAATTGAAGATTTGATAGGGGTAGGGACGATCAATGGCTCGCACCACACCATTCACGATATCATCAATATATGTGTAGTCACGACTGCTGGATCCATCGCCAAATTGCTGAATCGTTTGACCTCGACTCACACGGTCAATAAACTTGAAGGGAGCCATGTCCGGGCGGCCGCGGGGACCATAGACGGTAAAAAACCGCAGCGCCGATACATTGAGTTTGTACAAGTGATGGTACGTGTACGCGAGTAATTCACAAGCCTTTTTGGAAGCGGCATAGGGTGAGACAGGATTGTCCACCACCTCTTCTTCGGAAAACAGTGTCGACTTGGAGCCACCATAGACGGAGGAAGAACTGGCAAAGACAAAGTTTTGAATACCATACTTGGCCGACAGCTCCATGAGACGTGTCGTTCCTTCAATATTGGAATGAATGTACACATAGGGGTCTTGAATGGATGGTCGAACACCGGCACGAGCCGCCATGTGACACACCCATTGTGCTTGTTCCTCCTCAAAAATTGATGTCATGAGTTGAACATCACAAATATCACCCTTGAAGATCTTGAGTCTGTCACTGCCATACTGTTGTTTCAAGAGGTGCAAGTTTTGCATTTTGATATTCACATCGTAGTAGTCATTGATTTCGTCGACAATGACAACATCGTCACCACGTTCGAGAAGGTAAGCAGCGACATGGCTACCAATGAAACCGGCACCTCCAGTCACCAAGACCTTTTTGTAGCCAGTATGAGGCTCAATAGGTGAAATGCTTTCCCACGATGCCCAGGATTCCGCCTCGGCTTCAGTCTCGGAGGCAACTGTCGGTGCCAACGAGACGGAGGAAGCAGCCGATCGTGAAAGAGATTTTTGAGGGTTCATGGTGTCGGAGAAGACGTTGAAAAGTAGGAACGTTTACAAAGTATCAATGGAGACCAAAGATTTTTTGGTTTTGGAATAACACAATGCAATGATATAGGTGCTTTGCCTACCCAAAAGATTGCTGTGGTGGTGGGAACGTCTCGGAATGGTTTTTCTTGAACAACACGCTCTGCAACCAACGCAGTTTGGATTCTTGGATGGAATCTGATGCTTTTGTGGCTCGAAGTACGTAGTTGTCCCAGTTCCATCACGTCATTGATGAATGTATAGTCTCAAACATGCTTCACGTGGTGCTGACTAGGATTCGGAAGCAGGATGTGACGCATTTTGACGTGGGGGAAGGGCTCGTTATTTCCGAGCGGTTTAAGGATCGATAATGTTTGTATTTGTTTAATATAAGTCGCAGTCTTCCTGTATCACTGGGTTGTAAGAACATGGGGGAAGTCGTAATCAATCGCGGATAGAGGTTCGTGTGACTGACTCCGCGTTCGCTCGAACTCCGGACATGGCGCGTGGCATTTTCGGAGCATCCCGCGACTGACTACTCCTCATCATGCACACCACGTGGTCGTTCGAATGCGCTGACGAAAGGTTCGGGACAAACAGAGTGACTCAGAGCATCGTGCGCATGCGCGCCAATTCTTGCGTTCAGCTAGGTATTTCAATACGCGCGACGAAGTTCGGGAACTGCTTTAGTCGCACAATGATCGGCCAAATCTGTCAGATTCAGATGCGTGTCTGACGAAATTCCAAACCATTCCCACAAAAAAGCGAACGCAATTCTCCAAGGATGAATCACAATGTTGCTCAGGCTCATCAACATCAATGTGTTCGATGTTCGACTCATCTCCCCCAAGATCATGATTTTTCCTTCCATCGTTTGTCTCATAAAATTGAAACTGGCACATTTCTCACGGATCTCCAATCACCATCCTCAACTCCACCATGTCTGATCTCAAAGAGCAACTAAATCGCACCATGACGACCCTCTCTTCCGATGCTTCGACGGCAACCGCGACATCCGACTCGGAGAGTGAATCCTGGAATTCTTGGGAAAGTCTTACACCTGTCGAGCCTCACACTGGCTATAAGAAAGTCTTGGTGACTGGTGGTGCTGGTTTCATTGGCAGTCATGTCGCTGCTTACCTTCTTGAACGAGGTGATGATGTTGTCATCGTGGACGAAATGAATGACTACTACGATGTGAATATCAAAATGCAAAACTTACACCTCTTGAAACAACAGTATGGCAGTGACAGACTCAAGATCTTCAAGGGTGATATTTGTGATATTCAACTCATGACATCAATTTTTGAGGAGGAACAAGCACAATGGGTGTGTCACATGGCGGCTCGTGCCGGTGTACGGCCATCCATTCAAGACCCCTATGTGTACATTCATTCCAATATTGAAGGAACGACGCGTCTCATGGAGTTGTCGGCCAAGTATGGTATTCAAAACTTTGTCTTTGCCAGTTCTTCCTCCGTCTATGGCGGCTCCAAGTCGACACTGTTTTCCGAAGAAGAGGTGGTGGACAATCCTGTCTCACCCTATGCCGCTTCCAAAAAGGCTTGTGAATTACTCGCGTACACTTATCATCACTTGTACAAACTCAATGTATCGGCGCTGCGATTCTTCACTGTCTATGGTCCCCGCGGCCGACCCGACATGGCTCCCTTCAAGTTTATTGACCGTGTGAGTCGAGGTCAAACGATTCAGCAATTTGGCGATGGATCCAGTAGTCGTGACTACACATATATCGATGATATCGTGAATGGTGTGGTGCGAGCCATTGATCGTCCCTACCCCTATCAAATCTTCAATTTGGGCAAGGGCAGTGGAACCTCGTTGAAGGAGTTTATTGGCTTGGTACAGTCCAATGTTGGCAAGGATGCCCAAATCAAGGTATTGCCCGATCAGCCAGGCGATGTTCCGTACACGTGTGCGGATGTCGGCAAGGCTGCTCATTTGTTGGGCTACAAGAGTTCCATTTCGTTTGAAGAAGGCATTCGAAGAACGGTCGAATGGTACAAGCAAGCCTATGAGAACGACGAGGAGGAGCAACAATCTTTCAGTGGTGTCGATGCAACATGGACGACCGTTCCAACTACCACCAACGAGCCTTCTACAGCAAAAGCATCCGCTCTGGAAGTGGGTCAAGATTCGTCGGGATATGGAAGTTGACGACGACGACGACAAGGATCCAACTAACAAACAACAAGACCAGCAACAAGTGTGGTTGCTGTACATACACTTGCACAAAATGAAATGCATGTATTTACCATGTATGGAAAAAACAAATCAGCACCCACAACTTTGAATCTGGTTCCCACCCACTGCTTTGTACACCGTCCTCTGTACCTACGGTCGAACCAAACATTCGGCATGCGACGATCCGCTCCTGCATATACCTTGTCTATGTAACGATTGTGAGCACACTTTGCCCTGATACAATAAAAATTAGAGAATGTACATGTTGTACATACTTGATGTTCCCGCTTTAGATGCTTGAGTTTTTGATTCCTCGGAATTGATATAAATTGTGATGCTCCTCTCAGGGTCGACTCCTCGTACAGGAAAGGATACGGTATCGTCGTTTCAAGGCGGTAGGGTAGGCTTCGAGAATGACCTGAATGGTTTCGAGACTGGGTTGTTTGGCAGCCAACGCATGATGGAGAACATTCATGCCCACAAAGTTACTACAGAATGAAAACGATGAAACAGGAAGCTTTGTTCCGGGAAAGCAACTAGAAACTTCTCTAGGGCGACGCTCTTCTGATTGGTACTATTGGTATTGCCCCTTTTTCGAGCTACTTCTATAGCTCTCGAGATTTCCGCGAAATACAAAACAACTGGGAACGAGTACCCCCTAGCGGAAGGGTGAGTCCAGGTTGATCGTGATTCAAGGTGGCATTCTCATACTCACCCCCAAGGCTCGATCTCGCTCATCCAACTTTGACCCAAACCCAAAATTTCATTACACACATTCACTGCATCCACCACGGAGGGTGGAGGTGCAACAGACTACCATGTCGTCCTCCTAGTCTTCTTCGTCACACAAGCGACACCGTTGGTCCCAACGTGATGTTAGAGAATGTTATGGCGACACAGAGACGAAAGCAACGTCCATAGCAAGCAGTATTGAAGCCGCCAACCATGGCACCATTATCGCCGAAAATCAAGGCTCCTTGTCCGAACCCACTGCTGCTGCTCCATCCTCCGTCCCTGGCAATGACCGTTCCCCTCCAGTCGATGCACCCTCTCCCAACCTCCCCGATGACCCTGAGATGAATTCTAGCAGAGACGAGGATGGTGGTTTTCACAACGGAGATTACACTGCAGACGTAGTATAACGTTGCACACTCATGTTTCCTTACTGGATACTACCATTTCAGTGCTCACAGCTATTGGACAATGGCTGTCCTTCATCAATGAGGTTTGTGAGTCCTTGGACGATGGAGAAGACACAACGTTTTTGGATGCGGAAGGGCAGTGTCATGATTTGCTCAATAATGTAAAGGATTCAACCAAACAATGTGCTCAAAACCCGGAAGGTGGACTCATTCAAAGTTTGGAGACGGAGCTATCCATTGGGGTACGGAATTCTGGGGCCATTACATACAATCCGGTTGCAAGGTTCTCACACAGTCGACAAAAGGACTGAACAAAGGTTGAAATTTGTTGAGAAATAGTCTTGGCATGTAGAATGGTTCACTGGGACACCAAATAAGACAAGTACTCTGTAGAATGGTTCACCAAGTACTGGCACTGGGACACCAATTGTTTCGGGGAAATAGGTTTTGAGGTGCTTTTGTTTGATTGATGCTTTGTCGCCACCCAACAGTGTCGATTCATCTGCATGGTCCATAATGTTGATGAACTCGCTTGTCCCATGACAATGGCCACCATTTGTGCTCTAGACGTACGATAATAAGGGGTAGGGACCACGGGAGGCATTCGAACGGAAGCAAATGGATCCAGATCACATTTGGGAGCAGGTCCATCTGTTCCGTGGTTGTTGGTGTTTGTAACGTATTGGTGGTGGTGGTTTGAAGCCGTAGAAGTGTCCGAGCAGTTCGTTTCAACGCCAGGACGGCCCATGAGGTGGGTAGGGATAGGGTCGACAACTTGGGTCGGATTGGGCGGGTGCATAATGGCGTCGGATGGATGGTTTTCGTTCGGGTTGTTGTTGCTTCCCATTGCATTGTCGTTGTACTGAGATCTAAATGGAAGCAGCGGGTCGGAACGGTTGGTTTCCACGCCAGGAGTGTCCCTTGGGTTGGTAGAGACAGGATGAACAACGCGGGTGGACTTCGGAGGGTCCATGGGTGCTGCTACAACCACAGCAAGATGGGCCTCGTGGTGTTTGCGTTGTGGTAGTTGTGAGTTTGGGTCAAAGTCGGAAAATCGCCAATTTTGAGAATCGCGCCTTGGGGGTGAGTATCAGAATGCTCCCTCTCTCATTCACGACCAGGACTCACCCTTCCGCTAGGGGGTATGGGAACGAGGCTCGACTTTTTTACGAGGAGAAACGCCTTGTAGTGGTCTGCCCGTCAACTCTTTCATGGTCTGTCCTGCTCACCAAAAACTCCTTCTGCGCCAGAAAAAAATGGTCACATCCAGCTGGAAAGGCTGGCGTGATTTGGCAGTTGGCAGACGCTGGCGTTCTGCTCAACAAGACTCAAAATATTCCTGTTCGGTCAGATTTCATAAAATCAACGCCGCAACAAAATGAGACCAAACCAACCCCCAAAACGGCCTCATGCTTCGTTACTGAGCACTGAGCATGTCATCTTTGTCAGCATGGTAAGTTCCGGAATTCCTTATCTCTGCAGTGTAATGGACCATGGTTTGGGTTACGTTCTCACTTCTTTGCCACACTTTCAAGTGTTTGTGCCGTTCAACATCCATTTTTGGTCCATTCAATGGGCGGCAGCTAAAATCAAATGTAGGATTCTTCTAACATGTCATTCGTAGGAGTAGAATTTTCAACCTCAGTAAGATAGGATTAGTGGAACCATTCCTTTCTCGCCTGTTGCTCAGTTTGAGTCTTTAGTGTCTTGTGTTGTCGACTTGCGCCTCTTGGTCGTTTTTTTGCCAGGAGTATCTCATGTGTTTCTCAGCAGCATGTGGGACTCTGCATACTCCATGACACAAGCAGGAAGAGATTCATTCTAAAAGAGGTGGTAGTAGGTCAAGCTCATTTGCTTGCAAAGAGACAAGCCTACGGCATAGACAAACGAGGTGTGCGGATGTGGATGAAGGTGTGCTTTTAAACCGAGAACTACACGAGAACAAAGAACACTAGAAAAAGGAGGGAAGGGAACACAGCCAAACACTATCTATGGTCTTTGCATGTCGAATGTCAGTGATACGCAAATGATGCAGAATGCATGTTCATGGTGCATGTCCATGACAAACACCTAAAAGAGAAAAGACGAAGTGACAAAATTTGTGAGGAGTTTTGGAATGAAAGGGAAAAGGGAAGACCAACGGTCAAAGCGCGCACGGCTTCTCACAAGAATTCGAAAGGATGATCCAGAAGGCCGGCGTGATCATTTTCATTTTGACCAGAAATTTTCTTCATAAACGAAAAAAAACGAAAATAAAAATGATTGGTCGCGGAGAGCGGCCGGACGGCTAAGAAGCGGACACCTAGTCGGAGGGTTTTTTTGCTTATGAACAAAATTTCTGGTCAAAATGAAAATGATCACGCCGGCCTTCTGGATCACCCTTTCGAAATCTTTTGAGCAGACGTGCGCTTTGACCGTTGGTCTTGGGTCGTCTTCACTCCAAATTCCAATCCTGCACACCTTGTTTGTCTATGCCGTAGGCTTGTCTCTTTGCAAGCAAATGAGCTTGACCTACTCCTACTACTACCTGTTTAACAATGACGCTCTTCCTGCTTGTGTCATGGAGCATGCAGAATGCAGAGTCCCACATGCTAGTAACAAACACAGGGGATACTCCTGAAAAAAAAACCACCAAGAGGAGCAAGTCGACAACACAAGACACTAAAGACTCAAACTGAGCAACAGATGAGATAGGGATGGTTTGCTCCACTAATCTTACCTCACAGAGGTTTAAAATTCTACTCCTACGAATGACATGTTAGAAGAATCCTACATTTGATTTTAGCTGCCGCCCATTGAATGGACCAAAAATGGATGTTGAACGGCACAAACACTTGAAAGTGTGGCAAAGAAGTGAGAACGTAACCCAAACCATGGTCCATTACACTGCAGGGATTAGGCCGTCCGGAACTTACCATGCGGACAAAGATGACATGCTCAGAGCTCAGTAACGAAGCATGAGGCCGTTTTGGGGTTTGGTTTGGTCTCATTTTGTTGCGGCATTGATTTTATGACTCTCCTGAACGAACAGGAACAGTTTGAGTCTTGTTGAGCAGAACGCCAGCCATCTTCCAACTGCCAAATCACGCCAGCCTTTCCAGCCGGATGTGATCATTATTTTTTTCTGGCGGGGAAGGAGTTTTTGGTGAGCAGGACAGACCATGAAAGAGTTGACAGGCAGACCACTAAAAGGCGGACACCTAGTGTCTATTCTACCCCTGTACTCATATGAGGACAAATCCTCATATGAGTACACTTTCAAAAGAAGAATATCAAATCAATCATGTACTCCTAAGTGGTTTTTAAGTTCAGATTCGTAATCTCCATACTTGAAAACGTACCCCACGATATTCTCATCCTTTAATTGTGATGAGTAGTGACGATACAGTATCAAAAACAGAATTCATCCATGTTGGAGCGATGGTGATTTTCTAAACTGAGTGTTTGGAGGGGATAAAACAGAAGACAATCAACCTGATGAGTGTTATTATCCCTAGCGATGATGACCAGTTGTCCTTTGCCTGATTGAGGCATCAGATTGAGAGAATTCAGCCAAAACAAGCCTCCATCACCACAGAGGAAAATTCTGAGACCGTAACAGCATTCGACACCAATACAGGGTCAAATGCGGCGTCTGAGCCTCCTGTACCCCAACAGTTCATGTACAGGAAGCACAGACACCTTCAGGGAACCAGGAAAGTGCAGTGGGAGACTCAAATCCGCCAATGTATGTGAAGACAGTTGAACTCCCTCGACAAAATGGTTGGATTTGCCCTACATAAACTGGATGGATGCATTTTCCAACACACATAGTATCTTGCCACATAAACATAGAACATAATGGTTGATTGTGGTCTATTACTTTTCTATTTTAGTTGTTCATTTTTTTGGTAGAACGGCAGATTCCCATGGTTGGGTTACATTTTTTGTCGATAGCTTCGTACAAAAGCTACTGTGGTCTACGTAGATATGATTATTGTAGGATTGTCCTCATATGAGGACAAGCGCTGTCCTCATATGAGGACAAACCGGGGTAGAATAGACACTAGTCGGTGCCATAAAAATGATTGGTCGCGGAGAACGGCCGGACGGCTAAGAAGCGGACACCTAGGTCGTCGGAGGGAAAAAACCGCCTCGTCGGGGCGTCGGGCTGGCGCCCACCCCACAAGGCGAGCCCGACGCGAAAGCCGGACACAGGTGGGAATTGACGTGACGTTAGCGTGTCCTTTTGACTGGGACCGGAACCAACCTTCGCATTCTTTATTTTGTCTTTCTCTCCGTTGAGCCTGTCGTTGTTGCCATGGATGTCGATGTTGATGGTTGTGCACAGTTGCGCTCGGTGTTGATTTCCCCAGAGACATGCCTCTTCCCGGAAAACGTGAAAGAGGCGTTGGGTCGTCTCCAGTTGGAGCGTTCTGGGAAGCTGACGCGTGAATTGGGGTTCCTCAAGGAATTGGAGCCCAAGCATCCACAACCCCCCAAGGCGAGGGCCTGTGGCCTCACGCTCTTCTCGCTGGAGAACTACCCAGATAAAAAGGTGCTCAATCTCCGGAGGAGAGCTTCAAATCTTTACTTTGAGCGAGAGTGTTTCGACTATTTGTACAGTGTTTTGGTGAAGATATGGAAAAATGACAATGAAAAGAAGGTTGTTCTAACAGGTAATGCTGGGGTTGGAAAATCTTGGTTTCAGGTCTTCATTCTGCGTCGCCTTTTGGTGGAATCGTCGTCGAATCGCCCTTACCGGTTTGTTATCCGTCACGAGGGGAAAGATTTCTATCTCATGGACCTGGACGCTGCGTCTGGATACATTTTGACTGGTCCGGACAGAGAAATCAAGACTCTACTTAGTGATCATGGTAATATTCTTTACCTCTATGAACCTTCGGAGTTCACTGACCAGCCCCCCATGGTTTCGGAAGCCCCAAGTTTGGCCTCGCTTTCACCACGAAAGAAACGGATCAAGGAATACAGCAAGCAAGAACTACGTTTCTTGTATGCTCCTGTCGCCGAATACAGCGAACTAGAGTGTATTGCCGAGGAAGAGAAGATGGACTTGGACTTTTTGGAAACTAATTTTGAGCTATTTGGCGGGATTTTCTTACATACTCTGGTCCCCACAGAGGAAGATCGGGACAAATTTCGGAAAAAAATGGAAACACGATGCAATGCAGTTACTGCTGATATGTTACGTTCGATGACGGTGGATATTGACGATGATCCGACTACCAATTGGGAGGAAAACATAAGTGGATTCGTTTTGTCCTATAGCAACATTTCGTGGGAAGGTGATCGGGCTTTCAGGTCGCCTGGCCTCACCCTCACGAGCCGCTACGTGCGGCAGAAAATAATGAACGTGATGAGCTTTACTCCCTTTGAAGAACATCTCAAGATGCTGGCAAAGGTCCTCAAGAGGGAGGCAAAAGATCATACTGGTAAGGACCTGGAAGAATCTGTTGTTCAAATGTTGGCGGCCGGGCCAGGGAAGGTCATATGGCAGTATAAAGGTGTAAATGGCGAACCCGACACGGAAATGAAGACCCTAGGACACACCAAGCGAGAGATCAGTCGAGACAACTTTCATGAGAAAATGGTCAATTATCCCCGCGACTTGAGCTTTCCTCTTGCCGACTGTGTGTTAGTAATTAACGAAGAATACTGGGCCTTTCAGACCACATGGCAGCAATCTCATGCCTTCAAGCTCCGGACTTTGCGATCCTTTCGGGAAAAATTAAATCTGCCGCTTGAAGCTACACTCAATATTCTGTTTGTGAATCCTGCGTGCAAAAGCACGTACGAACGCCGTCACCGAGACAAGTATCTGGCAAAGGGCGAAGACACCAGCAGTCCGATTGTGGACAGCAAGAACAATGTCCTAATGCCGGCCGCGAATGTTGCCACAATGTGGATGAACACACGAATCTTCATTGCCTCTCCCAAGAATGACGACTGGCATACGGCGATCAAAAGTGTTCTGGGCGTCGAGAACCTTTGATTTGTCCCACCTTTTATCTCAACATTTCAGGACATCAACACTTGCAGTTCGACAGAAACCGAAGTCAAGACGAAGTGGAAGGTTCAAAATTGTTTCAATCGCAAAATGTTTATGTTCCTCCGATCATGCCTCGACGTCATATCAAAAAACGAACAATAGATGTGGCTTTAGATGTGGGTATGTCGGATCATCAAGTCACACTTCCCAAACAATTGTTAGACAAGGGTTTGATTGAACAACATCTGTTTTCCTTGTATTATCGACGCGAATTGGAAACGAGCAAACGGGGCGTATCGGCGAAAGCATGACGATTGGCGGTCTCTTCACCTCACTCGATACATGGCCCCTTGTGTATGCCAAGAACTTGGCACGGGTTGGATGGTTCACCGTTTCTGTCAAGAATATTTATATTCGCGTCCGTGACGGTCAGTCGGCAATAGAAGCATTAGAACGCCCTCCATTTCTTCGTCCTTTGCTCCCTCTTGGTCCTTTTGCACCCTCTTCGTTCATGGGATCGCTAGAACTCCTACTATGACGACGAGGATGACATGAGTAAATCCGTCAAGTCGACCAAGTCAAAGTCCCGTGGCAAAGCAGATCCATCGTGACGGAAAATCAACAAGGAGAAGAGCCACGAGTTCTATGAACGAGCTCGTTCCAATTCATGTGCTGTCTTTTTGCATCTCTCCAAGCATTGCCCCACCGCGGTAAGTCAGATGGGATCGATGTTGCTTGTTGCCTCGTATAAACCAGCGCATCTCAGGTGTGTTCTTGTTTCGTTTTTAATTGACAAAGCAGGACCGTCTCTGTGCAAACAACTTTGCGTTGCATAATGTGTTGTGGTCGCGAATGAAAGGACGAATCCAATTCATACCAAATGTCTGGAGATTCTGTTGAACTTTCTCGATTTCCTGCCAACAATACCATTTTGGCCGACTTCCAGGGATTGGTTCCCAGTCTCATGGAGCTCGGCGAGGCTTCACAGATTCTACAAGATGGTTTCGCGGCGCTACGATGCTTGCGAAATCTTTCCACTGATCCCAAGAGCAAGTTAAAACTCGCCACCGAACGGGTCTTGGTGTTCATCACAGCCTGTGCGATGCCTGTCCAAGACGAGGAAAAGGAAACCGCTGTGTCGACCCTGCACAATTTAACGACGGAACCTGGCGCGGTTGTGGCCATTACGAATACGAAGAATGCCGTTGCCACGTTGGTCCATTTGGCACACAATCCCCAATCCAAATCCCATGTCCTGTTGCGATCCAGTGAGGCCTTGGCGACGATTGGATTGTGGTTGCAAACATGGGCCGGAACGGGTAAAGTACCAGCCAATGGAAATCTCGTATTGCCAGCACAGTGAATGACGGGATGGGAACGATGGGATTGAGAGAGTGACATGGAAACACATACATGTCACAGTGTGTGTATGCATGGAGCATATTCTTGCCACTGCTAAAGGTTCAATTCTATCTCTTTGTATAACACACCAATTCAACAATAATCCGATTATTTGTGACATTGCTGTGTGCAAGGCTATCTTGAATCGTTGTAGTTCTGGAAAGCAGAATTCCACAGCTCGAACACTAGTATTGTTCACACAATTTTTCTCTCTCTTCTCACATCTAATGTTCCATCACCATCAAATCAGTGTCCATCCATTATTGGTGACATATGCAGAGGGCTGCTCCCCCGCGTCGAAATGGCGCCAGAGGGCAGTCGGTCGAGTATTTGACTCTCGTAGGTATGTTGCTGTTGGAGGGAGGAAGTCGAAAGTGGAAAGTGGAGACACCTAGTGTCTTCAATCACCTCAAAACTCAAAACGCAGAACGCCATGCTCGTCGGGCTGGCGCCCTCCCCTACAAAAGCAAGGCGCGCCCGACGCGAAAGGACGCCGGACACAGAATTGACGTGAAGTTTCAGACAGGGACCAGCTCTATTCCCGTCAAAGATTGGGTCCAACGTCCAACGCAACGAGTCCACTCGCTAACAATCTGGAGAGGTTCCAGGGTGCCTTCGATACTGTAGCCGTCCGAATTGGGTCCAACAAAACGAGAGTCCCAAACCGCAAGAACAAGAACTGGAGAACGCTCCTTCGAGGGTGGTGATACTTGAAAGGCTCCTCACTCTGTCTGTGGTGTTGCCAACTACCAATCTATAAAGTAGTAGTAGAGAAAGAAAGACTTGAAATACATACGTATAGATTCGTCGTCGAAGAGAGCGTCCAAGGAGATCCAACCCTTCTTTCTGTGTGATCCACATGACGCCATGTGTCGTCTCTATGTTATATTATTAGGTAATATAGTTCGTATGAGAGTCTTTCATTGTTTCTTTATTCGTCTGGTTCTTGACCCGACGATGACGAATATTGGACCGTGATGGAGGTAATGACATAGATGGAATACAACGTCAACTGTATAAAAAAAGGAAAAATCATTCCGACAAGTATAGAATTGCAACACACATACATACACACGTGAGACACGAATCAATGATACGTTTCGTTGCCGACCTTCTCGCGTGTTTCGTTTGTTTCTTGCCACGTACCGCAATGTATCCATATTTTTTGGGAATCCGTCCACCTCCTCCTCCTCCTTCCGGTGGTGGTGGACTTGTGGTGGTGGTGGTTGGTGTCACAGGTTCTCCGGGAGTAGCAGGAGCATCGGTAGTAGTAGTAGTCGACGAGTTGTTGTGCTGTGATGGTGGGTGATGGTTCCAACACAATCCCGTCACGAGCAAGACGAGGGAATTCAAGGCCAGGAACCAAAATCCGGTCGTAATGGCGGGTTCCAATTGGACTTGTCGTTCCACTTGTCCCGTCTTGGCGGCCAGGGTCGAAAAGCCGGCACCCAAGCCGACCAAAAAGTTAAAAAAGGGTCCGGCAAAACAGGCCGTCATGGCCATGTTGGCCAATCCCTTGCGGGCCATGGTCATGTTGGCACTCAAATCACTCATGGAATTGCCCCAGGCCAAAATGGTCAAACCCACAATGGGACCGGGAATCCTCAAGACAATGCCAATAAAATCCAACAGCGATACCAAGGCATTGGCAATGGTATCAATCCATGTCGCGGCCACACCAAACCCATACAAGGCCAAGGGTGTAGCCACCCACAAATTCATTTCCGACGGCGGTGGTGGTGACACCAGGAGACTGCCGTCTCCATTGCTACTGGCTTGTTGCGGCACCAGTGTCGTGGAGGGACTGGGCGGTCCATGTCTCAAGACGGCCAGGGCTACCACGACGGTGGTCATCCAATATCCATAAAACCAGGATCGATTCCAGACCCAGACATGCAAATTGGAATGACAATACCAGCCAATCCATGGCGGGGACAATGCCACACTGAGAGCAATCAAGGATCGATTGTAAAAGCCTTCACACGGAATGGGCACTGTTATTTTGCGCATCACGACAAAGGGGGTTTCCAACATCATGAGCCATTTGGTCACGATATCCAAATCGCCATTGTAGGCAATATCTTCCCATTGTTGATCGGCCGTGTGTTTTAATTCAATCAGGGCCAATTCGAACGATTCTCGCCACGACACGCGTGTCGTCGCTGTTCCGTCCATCCAATGGGAGGGCGATGTCGGTTGCAATCCTCCACCCACTTGTAGCAACACACCGTCCGTTGGACCCGGCAATGTGACATCGGTTTGATCCATGGCATCTTCCATCATGGTATAGGGAGTGTCTTGTGCTTGTGGCTGTGCTTGTTCCGAGGATTGTTGTTGTTGTGCGGAGGATGGTTGTTGGAGGGTGGTGAGCAATCCCTGACTGCCATGCAACATGACGGGTCGTTCGTGTGCCATTTCGTCACTGTCCACTCCTCTCCAAGCGTGGGGATTGCTCAACAAGGCTGTAGTAGTAGTAGTATTGTTGTTTGGATCGGGATTGTCGTAATTGGAAAAGGCCGTCACCACGGCCGACAAGGATCGATGCGGACGACGCGAAGCTGGTGGTGCATCCGTTTGAGGTGGTTGTGGATCTGCTGCTTGCTCTCCTGGTTGTTGATCGGCTGCAGCTGCTCCTGCTTGTTGTTGTTGCTGTTGTTGTTGCACAACCTGTTGGGCTTCTTGAACTTGTCGTTGTCGTTCGGCAGCATGGGCTCGTTCCCGACGGCGGGGGACCACGACCGCTCGATGATAGACATCGGCACACAAGACCAAAACGACAAACAAAATGTAACTGCTCAAAAAAAGCGTCACCGTTTCGGGACCAACCGTTCCGGCATCACTGTGGACAATCCCGGTCGACAGCCGTCCACCCAATTGATACCACACGAGCAAGACAGCCACGCCCAAGGCGGCGACATCGCGGACCAAGGCACCACGACAGGGGACACCGCCGGCCACCAAGACCACGAGGGCCGACACGACACTGGAAATGACCATGGCGGCACCGGTCAAGGCGCCCAAACTGAGTAAATAGCCATGTTCCGGGTCATTGGTAATGGCACTGACGGTCGCCGACACATCGGCGGCACCATTGCCCAAGGCCAACAAACTCACACCGGCAAATCGCGGCGGTAAGCCCAATTTGATGGAAAACATTTCCAAGGCGGGAGAAAAGTATTCTTCCGCCGTACTTCCCAACAATCGAAACAACAAGACGAGCCATAACAATACAATGGGAGTCAAAATGCCCAAGAGGGAATGAAAGCTGAGAACGGCATGGTCGTGCATACAAAACACGAGGGGGGCCCAAACTCCCACACCTTGATTGCACGTGCGCGCAAAGTGACATTGCGCCTCTCCCGCATTCGGAACAATCGAATACAAATTGTTGCACGAATAATTGGAATAATCCCCATTGGCATTGTTGTTGTCGTCGTTGTCATCGTCGTCGTCATTGTCATTATTATTGTCTTGCAACCATCGTGGAGAATGATTCATGGTGTGGAACGACTCGGGATGGTCGTTGTCGTTGTACCAAACGGACAAGACTGCCAAACCAGCCAAGGTGACAGTCGTCATGATGAGAGCAAATCGGGTTTGAAAGACATGATGATTCATGGTGGCCAGTGAGGACAACGACGTTGGTTTGGCTGTTCTTGTTGTTGGGACGTCGGTTGCACCTTGACATGCGGTGGTGACAGCCACCATGGTCCAAGGATGATGATGGTTCTTCTTCTTGGTGTTGCTTCACTGACACAATTTGTCTCACGGAGATGCTCTATTCGAGGAGATCGTCGTCTCTCTAATTCTCTCTTTCTCTCTTCCCTTCCCTTCTCTTCTATTCTATTCTCTCCACACTATAAAGGAGGACGACACTTTGGTCGTTCGCTTTGGTTATGGGCGCGTCCGTTCCAAATTTTCGAGTTTTGCATACTCCTTATCGACGTTTTGTGTTTGTCTCAAAGGTTTGAATGTTAACGAATATATGCTTGACCTAAACGCGACTATAAATAGCGCTAGGGTTCATAAGGAATCGCTGTCGTTCTTGCTCCCGCGGGATTGGAACAAGCCTTCCCCCGAAATTGGCCCCCTATTCAGTTTCGAATGCCCCCTAAATACCGTACGTTTCCCCTGCTTTCCAACAAGTGGCGGACGAAATCGTGACGTGTCTCGGACCTCCAAGTCCATCAATAAGGCTCCAGTCTCTTCCAGTATTCCCTGGCGATTCGACCGTTTCCTATACAGTTAAGAGAACGAAAAATGACTAAGTAGTTTTCTTCTTGTCATGCCCGCTCTGTTTTCGGGACTATCATGGCTCGCAAGGCATGCCTTCGTCGCGACTTCTTTAATGATGATGCTTTGCATCGTTGGGGTCGATAGTCACTGTTGTTTCCAAATTCCACAACAACAATCACCAAGCCCAGGACTTGGGCATCAACTCAGACGGCATCGTAGAAAGTCGCAAAATCACCGGCACTTTCCGTTGTCGATCAGCATCCGACGACCACACGGCTTCTCATTTTCAACAGAACAAAGCTTGACCGGGTTTTCAATGAATGTATGTGACTCACAAAAACACCAATCTTTTGCAAGTACCTTGGACATCGCCAAATCGTTGTTGTAGACACACTCTCATCTTTCTTGAACTCTAGAATGTGTCGTTGGCAGCTCGCATGGTTCATTTTTCTCGTTCCGTTCTGGATCACCCACTTCTTGTCAGGGGCTTGACTGGTTGGGCGCGTGAGAACTGCTCATCATGCTCCGTAGAAAGGTAACGGATGTTTGTCTTGGCCCGTCGGACCTCCTGTCCACTGTCGGTATGGACGACGACTTGCTTGCCTGTGACTCGGGCAACTACACCAGTTCCGTCACGAATGGTGGGAGCTTGGCCAATATACGGTGTCGATGGGTTGCGGATGCGCACGATGTCACCCACTCAGAAAGCTCGTCGTTGTGGATGGATGATGTATCTTTGTCCTGTCGCACCGGACGTCCACAAAATGCATCCGATGCGGAGTGCCGCTCGTTCAGCCGGCGTGTGCTCCGGTTCTGCCTGTTGGGCTCTGGCTTTGGAGTGTCTTTGTACTCCAATGACTTCGACAGTAGAGCTGGCAACACTGGCTGCTGCGTGGGAGTCTTGCTCGGTTCTTGAATCGGTTGCGTTCCTTGGACTTGTCTCGTTGTCACTGTCTCCTCTTTCGTATCCTGCCTCGGCCTGGGCGACTGTGAAGGCCACAGGAGGAGGGGTGTTGGGTTCTCGTAGGTCCTTGATCCGCTGTACAATCTCACGTTGTCACACCGATAACACACTCAATTCGTTTACCAGTTCGTTGATTTCTTGTTCTCGTGTGGGGCTGGACATTGAAAAGGGCGCGACCTAATGGAGACTAGCCATAGGGCTGACGTATAGGGTCGACGTCACCTTGCCCAACCAGCCTCACACTCTGGATGACGCACTACTTGCATATCTTTTAGGAACGTACGAACTAGGTAATCTTCTATCATAATTTTACGAATACATACCCTTTTCAGGTTATGAGCCCAAGTATCACGCATTGAAGCCTGTTGCGAAAAGACCATAACGATTTGGTGGACCAGTTCAAGCGTTTGACGTTGAGGAAATCCGTACAAGCGGCCGTTGAAGTCCCCAAGACCTACCAGTTTCGATAGCCCGTTTAAAGAACGGTGGTGCGTCGAAGAAGCAAGAACCAGGTGGTTTCGTTGCGATTTTCCAGTGAATGGAAAGGATAGCTGACTTTCTCAGAGTAGGAGCAGCTGCTGAAGACTCAAGCTTGGATTCCGGTTCCACGAGAATACCAGGTTGGTCGTCCTCTGAAGACTCAAGTTTAAGTAGTATCGAAACGATGAGTAATAAAGTAATTATTAACGGAGAAGAGGTTGAAGTGAACACAAGTGCCACACGGTCTGAAGATGTGGAGACAGCCCTGTTCAAGAAAGAAGACCGAGAAGGGATGGGTGCAGAGAAGCGCCAGGAACTCTTCTCGAAGGCTGCTACTTCAACCCCTGCCAAGTTTGATCTCCTATCAGCTAACATCACAGACGTGAAACAGCTGGAGGAGTGTTACAATTTGAATCTTTTGGTGTCTCGTCTGAAGAGCCAACATATTACGTACGACATGCATGATGTGTTTATTATTGTTGTACCTGATGGAACAGGACCGAACCTCAAGACGAATACGACACCCAAGGATTTATATCTGTTCTATGCAGATCTCTCCGAAGAAGAAGTCGCTGCCAGTAACGAGTGGTATTCCACATGGCCGAGTAAGTCTTGGTATCGTGAAAACTTAATGTTAACCGCGAAGCAACTTGAGGCCAGCATGAAGAATTCCCTTTGGACCAAGGTCTATGAACGGTACAAACGTTACAAGACCGAACAGCAAGGTGGTCCTTTACTTTTTGTGATCATGATGAAGCTTCTCGTGACCCACACCGAACAAGCAACGAAGAATCTTGTAGACACAGTTGAAAATCTTAAGATTTCTAAAGTCCGTGGGGAGAATGTTTCTAAGATCGTAAGCCTCATCCTCGGTGCTCACGAACGATTGGAGGCAATTTCGAATGTTCCCGATGATTTCTCTAAAACGGTTCTAAAGGTCTTACAGACTAGTTCCGTGGATCAGTTTAATAAAGTGTTTGAGCTAATTGAGAGCCAAGCACGCATTGCTGGCGCCTTGACTCGCTCTACGCCATCTACCCAAGCACAGTTCCAGATCCCCTCTGTTGAAGCCTTGTTGGATCTAGCCGAGCAAGAATATCTCTCCCTTTGTCGCTCCAACGATTGGACGGGGAGCAAGACACGGGGAAGCCCCTCTACATTCACGGCTGGTGGCCTCACGGCTGATTCCGGCGGTTCTCGGAAATGGAAGCCCGTCTGTTGGAACTGTGGTGGGGAACATACCATCAAGGACTGCCCCAAACCAAAGAACGAAGCCCTCATTGAGGCCAATCGTCAAAAATATCAGGCCAAGAAGAAGGCCAGCGCTGGCAACGGCAATGGCGATCGTAACCGTAGCTCTAACAAGTGGCGCCCTCCTTCGTCCGACGAGAATGGCAAGCGCATCATTGATGGCAAAACCATGCACTGGGATGCCACTACCAAACGTTGGAACAAGCCTCAAGGCAATGTTGCCAACGATCAAGCCGCTCCAGCAACCGACTCTTCGACCTCGACCTCCCCAGTGCGGTTTGCTGGTGCCACTGCCAATGTTGCTGCCACTGGCTCTGCTGCGACGACCCACGCTCAGTCTCGTCGCGTTCTTGAGCGCACCCTTGAGTCTTTAATGACCCAGGTGCAGAACTTATCTTGATGGCGTGGCCGTCGACCTCGTGTCGATGCAGGCCACCCTTTCCCTCAAACCTCTCTTCCCAGGAGGGATACCTGGGTAACCTCAGTTTGGTTGTTGTTTTCTTTTTCTGTGATCCTCGTTTTGTGTTTTCGTTCCATGATGCACTGGGCCTTGTCCTTTGAGTCACAGTATTGCCCCCTTTGTCCGTTCGCTTGTGCGTCTTTCGTCTCCATCTGTTTGCGAGAGGGAGGTGCACGTGGACGCAACCCTTTTTCGCGTGCGATGTTTGGTCCCAACCAGATACGACGACGTCGCAAGACTCGGATTTATCACGTACGACGGCGCTTTACCACACAGAGTATGGCCTTTAACGTCGTAACGGATTCGACGGTTACATGGGCTGGTACGATTGATATTCAACGGACTCCCTTTACTAAAGCCAGAGCGCGCCTTCCAAGACGACGCGCAAGGCGAGGCAAGAAACCGAAACACAAGAAAGCTACCATACCACGAAGAAGTGCAACGGATAGCTATGAGTTTAACTTCCAAGGAATCTATGTCCCTACAACGTGGACAATACAACAAGAGGAGCCGCCAGATCGAACATCAGAGCGACTTTCTCGTTGGTTTGGAACGATGGAGGAGCTGGAAGATGCCATCTTCAAGCCTTGGCCAAGAAAAGGTCCAGATCCTCTAGCCCAGTTCCACGCTATACGGGTACTGAGTGGGTCACCTTTCTCCAAAAGTCATGCACCAAAGAAACGCATGCAAAAAGCAATGATTGCTGCTGCCAAGCTGACTGGTGCTGTGCCTTCCCAAGTCAAACAAGGATCACTGCCACCTTTGCTGCAGCAACGCATGTCAGTCTATCTCAATGCAGCCGATGATGCCGACCTTCCTGTAGTGATTGATACAGGAGCATCAACGTCTTTGACTCCTCGGCTGGAAGATTTCGATGGACCAATCAAGGATTGTGAGACAACCGAGCTCAATGGATTGTCGAGTACAACGACTGTGGTTGGAGTAGGGATGGCTGCATGGACACTGAAGGACGTGTTTGGAGTGGTACGAACCATCCGAACACGTGCCTATTACGTTCCAGAGGCGCAAATCCGCCTGTTTAGCCCCCAAACCTACTTCCAAGAACAAGCCAAAGGCGAATTGTCGGTTAATGCCTTCCGTTCCAGGTTGACTCTTCATGATGGAAGCGAACTAGAGTTTCCCTTTCATCCCAACAGCAATCTCCCCTTAATGCTGTCTGGCCGCCAAACCAAGATGGGACTTGCCTTTGAAGATGTCATGGCATTGTCCAAAGAGTTTGATTGTCATGGTTTGATGTCGGTAGCGGACGAAGTGAATCAAAATGTAACACAGGCTCAAAGAGAGCTGTTGACATGGCACTGGAAGCTAGGCCATGCGAATTTTGAGTGGATCCAAGATTTGTGTCGAGATCCTAAAACCGATCGACGCCGAATCCTTCGGACACGACACCGTCACGTGTCAAGTTGTCCCGTCAACGGTTTGCGATGTGCCGCCTGTCAATTGGGAAAACAGCGGCGTCGCGGTGCAAACACACAGCACACTAACACCAAGGATGGTCGTTTTATGGTCACTCGGTCAAATAATCTTCGTCCCGGTGACTGCGTCAGTCTTGACCAATATGACTCGACGTTGACTGGCCGTCTTCCGCATACACGCGGCAAAGAACCAAAGAAGGACCAGTACACTGGCGGCACGCTCTTTATCGACCATGCTACGGGACTGATGCATTGTGTACATCAAGTCTCCCTAAACACTGGTGAAACCATCGAAGCCAAACTTCAGTTCGAACGGTTTGCACAGGACCATGGAGTCACCGTCAAGTCGTATCTGGCGGATAATGCCCCTTTTGGCAATACCAAGTTTGTGGACGCAGTGAAACATGCTGGTCAGTCCCTGTCGTTTTCTGGTGTGGGGGCCCATCACCAAAACGGTGTGGCCGAGCGCGGCGTTCGTACGGTAACCTCTTGGGCCCGTACTATGATGCTACACGCTGTGTTGCACTGGCCTGAGCATGCTCACGATTTAAGCCTCTGGCCATTTGCCCTCAACCACGCAGTATGGATGTGGAATAACCTTCCCAAGCGTGGCTCGTTTATGGCCCCGCTTGAACTTTTCTCTGGCACAGTCTTCCCTACCTTGGACCATCTACATCGAAGCCATGTGTGGGGATGCCCAGTCTATGTACTGGACCCCAAGATTCAGGACGGAAAGAAGCTCCCTAAATGGTCGCCACGTGCCCGACGAGGGCAATATCTTGGCGTTTCTCCCGACCATTCTAGCACGGTGGGCTTAATTCTGAATATTGCGACTGGCTATGTTAGCCCGCAATATCACGTCGTCTACGACGACCTCTTTTCAAGTGTTCCTAATGCCGAAACCGGCGGTGTCCTACAACAAGATATGTTTACTGGGTCTTTTTGGGACCAGTTGGTGGCCTCTGGTCTGGAGCGAATTGATGATGGTGACTTTGAGGACGCGCAGCCCCAGCCACCACCCCTCCACCAAGATTGGCTCACTCCTGACGAGATTGATGCCCTACGGCACCAACAAAACGACATGGCTCGTATTAACCCCTTGCCTATGCCTCCTATCCTTCCTCCACGCGCCCCTGCTCCAGAGGGAGCGGCCGCTCCAGAGGGAGCTCTGGTGCCCTTGGCTCCAGAGGGAGAGGACAATGGTGATGGTGAGATCAACGATGGGGAACCTCTTTTTCCTCCCCTTGATTTGGATGTGGAGCCAAATCCACCAGCAGCTCCTCCTGACGACGATCCCCAGGACTTGATTCCTCCTTTGGTGATGGATGGAGTATGGGACGGCCCAAACAACTCCACCATTGACTCTGGAGACGAAGTTGTGATTTTTGAGAATGAGGAGCAGGATGTGGAAGATCCAGTCCGGGCACAGGAGAAAATGAGACGTGCCCAGCACCTGGAACAGCCGGATGAAATGCATTTTGGTCGTGGCAAGCGCGCACGCAAGCCCAATCCTAAGTATGCTGCGTACTCGCGCGAACGGTGGAAAGAACACGCCTTATTTGGTCACGACGATTATGCGCGACTCAAGGTGAAACGTGACTGCCTTAACGATTCATTCCTGGCAAGACTTGATTGGACCTCAACCATTCGTGACCTCAAGTCATCTCAGTCAACGCTAATGAGTCGCATCCTAGCTATGAACACCAACCCTAAGACGGGAACTGTGGAAGCTATGCATCCGATGTTCCTCATTACCAAGGCCGACGCAGCAGATAACCCACGATGGAACGAAGCCATGAGTGGACCAGATGCTGCTGGCTTCATGGAAGCATGCAAGAAGGAGATCGATACGCTATTCCGCCTGATGAAAGCCTGGATAGTCGTCGATCGCGAACCTTGGATGAACGTCATCCCATCAACTTGGGCGTTCAAGAGAAAGCGTTTCCCAGATGGAACGGTCAAGAAGTTGAAAGCACGATTCTGTGCTCGTGGAGATTACCAGGTGGAAGGGATAGACTTCTTCGACACCTTTGCTCCAGTGGTGAACTGGACTACAGTCCGCCTAATGCTTATCCTGTCGATTATCCTTAACCTTGCAACGGTGCAGGTAGACTATACTGCGGCATTCCTTCACGCCCCAATTGATCGTGATCCCAAATGGGACTCAATGACACGTCAAGAGCGGGAAAGGAGCGGTGTCTACGTTGAGATGCCCAGAGGATTCGGACAAGACGGCAAAGTACTGAAGCTGAAGCGTTCACTGTACGGCCTGAAACAAGCCCCACGGAATTTCTTTCAACACTTTAAAGGGCAATTGGAACGAGTCGGCTTTGTTGCCCAGGACTCGGTTGATCCATGCCTATTTATTTCGGACAAGGTAATAGCCGTAGTCTATGTGGATGACACGCTATTTTACAGTCCCAAAAGAGAGTACATTGATGAGGTACTCAACAGACTGAAAACCGAAGAGCACGCAGAACTCGATGTTGAGGACAGCGTTGCTGGTTTTCTGGGTGTCCATATTGAAAGGGACGAGACCCAAGGAACAATCAAGCTAGTACAGAAGGGCTTGATTAAACGCATCTTAGAAGCCCTACAAGTTGGTGACTTGGACCGGAGTTGTACCCCAGCTCTTTCTAAGCCCCTGATAGAGGACAAGAATGGAGATCCCCCACAAGGCAGATACAATTATGCAAGTGTGATTGGGATGCTACAATATTTACAGGCACACAGTCGCCCCGACATTACCTATGCGGTGAGCCAATGTGCACGCTTTGCTTTCAGTCCAAAGAGATCCCATGAGCAAGCGGTTGAAAAGATTGGACAGTACCTTAAGCACACGCAAGACCAAGGACTGATCCTTAAGCCCGCCACAAGTCTGGACATCGATTGTTTTGTCGACGCCGACTTCGCTGGATTGTGGCCATATGAAGAAAAGCTGGACTCGACCTGTGTGAAAAGTCGTACAGGATTTGTGATCTGTCTGGCAAATTGTCCCATGGTTTGGACAAGTAAACTACAAACATCCATTGCCTTGAGCACTATGGAGGCCGAATATAACGCACTGAGCGAGTCGTTGAAATCGGTCCTACCACTACAAGAGTTGCTGACCCACGTTGCAGAAGGAGTTGGGCTCAGCAAAGAATACACAACAACATTTAAAACGACAATCTGGGAAGATAACATGGGAGCCTTGACTTTGGCCAACCTAGAACCCGGGCGGATCACACCACGATCGAAATACTACGCTGTTAAGATTCATTGGTTTCGACAGCATATCAGTGATCGGCTGCGAGTCGTCAAAGTGGATACGACACAACAACGCGCCGACATCTTGACGAAAGGTCTCACACAAACCACATTCGAACACATTCGGAAGCTCCTCTGTGGGTGGTGACCAAATCTATTCTCACAATTTACACATTTCAAAGCCATTATCTCATCCGTGTTCGGCTGAGAGGGAGTGAAAAGGGCGCGACCTAATGGAGACTAGCCATAGGGCTGACGTATAGGGTCGACGTCACCTTGCCCAACCAGCCTCACACTCTGGATGACGCACTACTTGCATATCTTTTAGGAACGTACGAACTAGGTAATCTTCTATCATAATTTTACGAATACATACCCTTTTCAGACATGAAGGACCTTGCTTGGTGGCAGTGAAATACAAAACGTAATTTTCTTTGGAAACAATGTTGTACGAAGTGGTTGTGGCCGTCAGCTGATCCACTACATTGTAAGATGTAAAACGTAATTTTACTTTACTGCCTTGATTGTTTCCAAAGAATGAGCCTTTGTCTCATTTTGTTTTGTTGGTTTTGATTTCCCAAATTTCACTACGTCAGCGAACGTTACGTTTTTCCGTTCTGGCTCGCGTACTCGTTCGTGACTCCCTTTGTAAGTACTTCCCATCATTGCTTGAATTTTAGCGCCGGGCGTTCCCGAGTGCTGATGGACTTTGGTCTTGTCATTTTTTCCAACAGGTCGTAGGCACTGCTATTTTGCTAGTGTTATCCTCCGAAAACGTCCATCGAGAAAAAAAGAAGAAGAAGCGCAAAAAAGATGAATGAAAAAGCTCCAAGAAGGACAAGAGCTCCAAGAAGAAAAAAGATCCGCGAAGTAGCTGTCGAACGGAGGACGCCATGCTACTGTTTCAAGGAATATCGTCTGCGTACTCCGCCGAGATGGGGGTGGTCCAAGTTCAGTGGAGACCTGCCCAGGTCGTGGCCCGACTCGACACAATGAACTCTGATTTTGATTCGAAAGATTGTGGTGATGTCCAGTACATCATTTTCATTGCCGAGGCACCGTTTCAATTTCCGCAACGTTCCGTTCAAGAACTTTCTGAAAATGGCAACATCCTGGAGATCTTCCGTACATCCACTGCAACTTCCTTTGTGATAGAAAAACAGACTTTCTCAAAGATGGCACCTTGTACAACCTCTTGGTCGTAGCACAGGTGGGCAATGACTCGAACGACGAGGACAGCTTCTTTGAATCACAAGGTCGTAGCGCAACCTCCATTCGTACCTCCAAGACCAATCCCGTAATAAGCCCAGACGTACAACGCATTCTGCCCCTGGATGACTATGACATTCGTACCTCCAAGACCAATCCCGTAATAAGCCCAGACGTACAACGCATTCTGCCCCTGGATGACTATGACTGGATTGAAGCAGTTCGTTCGGATAATGAATTCCAGTTTACCAGCAGCGACGATGACGATGTTATCATTCAAGGTCTGGAAGCAATGGACTGGATCACTGGAAGAGATATGAGTGGAACTCCCTTTCTCGTTCAGCAGGTGTCTCTGTCCCAGCAAAATGGTGATCGCAGCAGCACATGGGTCGTCCGAGATGGATCCCTTGACGAGATTTTTGACCAGCTGGACCTAGAAGCATCCTTGGATATGACTTCATCGTACTTAGAAGAAGGAGATCCCGAGACCAGAAGACTTGGTTTGTTCGACGTCGAAGTAAGTGAAAGCGTCTCCGAAACCCTTTCTTTTTTATTTGTTGCAGAGGCTGAACTTGGACCAGCCGACTTGACATTTACATCTGAATTCCGGCAATATCCATTGAAATTGAAACAGGCTTATTCAGCATTATTCCGGATAAGTGCGACGTGAAGGTTACCGAAGAACGCGTTTTTATTATTGCAAAATGTGACCTAAACGCGTTTAAATTGACTCGCTAGCTCTAGGAGATACTCTTTCGGGGCTGGAAGCTGGAACAAGCCTTCCCCCGAAATAGGCCCCCTATTCAGCTTCAATTCCCCCTACAATTATGCAACGCCGTGCACAACATGACCACGACGGAGCGGAAGGAAACAAAGAGCAGGCACAAGCACGCAACAAGGAGGGGGAGTCCTAGTCTCCTACGGAATCCTACGGGCGAGTTCCTCAAAGCAGCAGGCACACAACACAACGAGACAACGATGGGAGACGAGCATCCTGATGTTCAACAGACAACCTCCTCTCGTCGTTCACGGCGAATTCCGACAGTTGGCAGAGTGCCGAACGTGGAGGACAATGTTTTTATTTCGGTGGAAGAAACAGTGAAAAAGATCAAGGTCTTGCTAGAGAAATACCGCGTGGTGTTTGTTCGGGCTGGGGTGGCTTCCGGAAAAACAACTCTTGCACAATACATGGTGAAAGAGTTGAGGAATGAATTCGTGGAGGTGGAATATGCCGGTACGACGGATGGCTGGTATGAGCAGTTTGTCCAAGCAAGTGGTAGAACGGACCTACTTCAGGAGGGCGACCTCGTCGTAAGAACCAGAAAAGCACTGCGAGATATTGGAAAACAAGGCAAGACAATTGTGATCGATGAAGCCCATATCCTTTTCTCTTTTCCGGATGTGATTCGCCTTGTTGTGAAGGAGACAGAAACGCGGAATGGTCCCAAAATTCTTTTCCTTTCCGCAGCTGCAACTGGACATAAAGATGGCGTCGACTGCACGACGCCACCATAAGTCACGGCACGGCATCTGTGGCACCCTCCAATTCCTGCGGGAAACACTCTTGTACATCTCCTCAAGGATGCGGGGGTGCGTTTGAGTGCGGATTCGGTTGATTTCTTGATGAAACTGTGCTCCGGACACCGTGGAATCTTTATGCATTCCATGGATTGGGTGAAACAAGAGCAAGAAGGTTCGATTGGCGACGAATGGGATTTCGAGAAACTATCACACGTGTCAGACAAGCTCTGGCGGAAAGCAGGAAAAGAGGACTCAATGGATGGACGATGGGCTTGTTTGAGTATTGGAAAGAGTCTCGAGCCGTCCGAGTTGGCGGCCGGTACAGCGAATTGGACAACATCCCGACAGAATTTGTCCAAGTGCTCTATGGAGGTCCCAAGACAAAAGCGGAATTGAATGGTCGTGAGCGAGAGCTGACAATCGCTGGCTTTTTGATACCCCAGCAACAGAAAATGGGCCAAGAATTTGAGCCGTATGACTGGGATTTACCGAATGTGCGTTATACAATTACATGTTCAATCATGGCGGAATTCTACAAGGACGGATTCGCATTAGACTACGGCTTTGAGTTGATCCCTCAGAAACGATGCCCTTCCTGAGCAATGCCAAGTCGGACTTCCGGGAGAAACTCTTTTTTTGTGTATAAGGATGGAAGTGGTTGTGAAAACAGCACAACACTAGATATCATGGTCGATGGAGCTGACATACACTGCCAAGGAAACAACGACCCAAATTTTATTCCTGCCTGTCTAGGACAAGGAAACAACGACGAAGTGTGTGTGTGGTCTGTCAAACTCCCAACGACTTGCCCCGAAACACCAACCGAAACGCCGACTGAGACACCAACCGAAACGCCGACTGAGACACCAACCGCAACGCCGACTGCAACACCAACCGAAACGCCGACTGAGACACCAACCGAAACGCCGACTGCAACACCAACCGAAACGCCAACTGCGACACCAACCGAAACACCAACCGAAACGCCGACTGCAACACCAATCGCAACGCAGACTGCGACACCAACCGCAACGCCGACTGGAACTCCAACCGGAACTCCCACGGCAACACCAACCGGAACTCCTACGTCAACACCAACTGGAACTCCCACGGCAACACCAACGGCCACACCAACTGGAACTCCTACGGCAACACCAACCGATACTCCCACGGCAACTCCAACCGGAACTCCTACGGCAACTCCAACCGGAACTCCCACGGCAACACCAACCGGAACTCCTACGTCAACACCAACTGGAACTCCCACGGCAACACCAACGGCCACACCAACTGGAACTCCTACGGCAACACCAACCGATACTCCCACGGCAACTCCAACCGGAACTCCTACGGCCACACCAACTGGAACTCCCACGGCAACACCAACGGCCACACCAACTGGAACTCCTACGGCAACACCTACCGATACTCCTACGGCAACTCCAACCGGAACTCCCACGGCAACACCAACCGGAACTCCTACGTCAACACCAACGGCCACACCAACTGGAACTTCAACGGCAACACCCACCGGAACTCCAACGGCTTCACCAACCGGAACTCCCACGGCAACACCAACTGGAACTCCTACGTCAACACCAACGGCCACACCAACTGGAACTCCTACGGCAACACCCACCGGAACTCCTACGACATCAGCAAACGTAACTCCCACGGCAACACCAAACGATACTCCTACTACAACACCAAACGTTACTCCTACGGCAACACCCACCGGAACTCCAACGGCTACACCAACCGGAACTCCCACGGCAACACCAACTTGAACTCCTACGTCAACACCAACGGCCACACCAACCGGAACTCCAACGGCCACACCAACAGGAACTCCAACGGCAACACCAACTGGAACACCAACGGCCACACCAACTGGAACTCCTACGGCAACACCCATCGGAACTCCTACTGCATCACCAAACGTAACTCCCACGGCAACACCAAACGATACTCCTACTGCAACACCAAACGTTACTCCTACGGCAACACCCACCGGAACTCCCACGGCAACACCAACCGATACTCCCACGGCAACTCCAACCGGAACTCCTACGGCAACTCCAACGGGAACTCCCACGGCAACACCAACCGGAACTCCTACGTCAACACCAACGGCAACACAAACCGGAACTCCAACGGCTACACCAACCGGAACTCCCACGGCAACACCAACTGGAACACCAACGGCAACACCAACTGGAACTCCTACGGCAACACCATTCCTACTGCATCACCAAACGTAACTCCCACGTCAACACCAAACGATACTCCTACTGCAACACCAAACGTTACTCCTACGGCAACACCCACCGGAACTCCAACGGCAACACCAACCGGAACTCCCACGGCAACGCCAACTGGAACTCCTACGTCAACACCAACCGGAACTCCTACGTCAACACCAACGGCCACACCAACTGGAACTCCTACGGCAACACCCACCGGAAGTCCTACTGCATCACCAAACGTAACTCCCACGGCAACACCAAACGTTACTCCTACGACAATACCAAGCGGAACTCCTACAGCAACACCAACCGGAACTCCGACTGCGACACCAACCGAAACGCCCACTGCGACACCAACCGAAACTCCGACTACGACACCAACCGAAACTCCCGTCGCCACACCACCCGGAACGCCGACTGCGACACCAACCGCAACGCCGACTGCGACACCAACCGTAACGCCGACTGCAACACCAACCGTAACGCCAACTGCAACACCAACCGAAACGCCGACTGCAACACCAACCGGAACGACACCATCCACAACCCCCATAGTCACGCCGACGCAAGCTCCTGCTCCGGCGCCTACGAAGACCCCCAAACCAAAATCTACAAAGTCTCCGACACCAAAATCATCGAAAGCTCCTACATTGAAGATGACCAAAGCCCCCACTTTCGCTCCGACCAAGCCTCCGACTTCTGTTCCTCAGTCGACCCCCAATCCAACTCAGAAGCCCACGCCTAAACCAACCTCCGCTCCCCAATCAACTCGGATGCCAACGCGGAAGCCAACTACGGTTCCTCAGTCGACCCCCCAGCCAACGCAGAAACCAACTACCGTTCCTCAGTCGACCCGCAATCCAACGCCCAAGCCCACGCCTGGACCAACGCCCAAGCCCACGCCCAAACCAACTTCCGCTCCCCAATCAACCCCGAAGCCAACGCGGAAACCAACTACGGTTCCTCAGTCGACCCCCCAGCCAACGCGGAAACCAACTACCGTTCCTCAGTCGACCCGCAATCCAACGCCCAAGCCCACGCCCAAACCAACTTTTGCTCCTCACTCAACCCCGAAGCCAACGCGTAAACCAACTACGGTTCCTCAGTCGACCCCCCAACCAACGCCCAAGCCAACGCGGAAACCAACTCCAGTTCCTCAGTCGACCCCCAATCCAACGCCCAAACCAACATACGTTCCTCAGTCGACCCCCAAACCAACGCCGAAACCAGCTTCGGTTTCCGAATCGACGCCCAAACCAACGCCCAAGCCATCACCGTAACCAACTAACGTTCCCCATTCGATCCCCTTGCCAACGCCGAAACCAACTTCCAAGCCTACACTGCGTCCCTGAAAAGAGCCACAAAGCAGGAAAGAAGGAGTCTGGCAAGAAGAAAAAGTCTGTCAAAGACAAATCAACCAAGCGCAAATCAACTAAGGAGAACAACTCAGGCAAATCGTATTATCATTATGAATACTATGGTAAGTCGTCAGGCAAAGGCGACAAGTCCTTGCGGAAGCTATTAACGAGAAGAGTCCGCCCCAGCGCAGAGTGGGATGAAGCACCAGTCCATCCAAACAACTTTGCGTTTTCGTGAGGCAGAATGTAACGAACAATTGTAGCAAACGATATAAGATGAAAATGAGAGCAAACAGCCTTAGAAATACAGAGAAAAAGCCTATAGAATCCAGTCTGCAGTACATATCTTGATAGCCAAGTGTCGCTCGTGATTGCTACCATTGTCATTCGACTTTCCCTCAGCGATTGCAAAGCTCCGTGCTTCCCCCGGAGATACATATCCGAGCTCCGTTTGTTTTGGGTAATAAGCCAAGACGAACGATCAAGAGAGAGAGAGAGTCGCGCATCGTCCAAATGCCGCATATGCTTGGTGGGAACATGCAGTACTAGGGAGCAGCGCAACTCGATAGATTCGGATCCTTGAGTGCTTCCACCATCCGATAAAGCTTTGGTCGAAAACCTTTAGTGGTGTCCATCCTCCTTCTTTTGAGCTGAATTGGCGTGCGACTCGAACGAAACCATCACACTCTCTCATCCTCTCTCACTCCATTGTATTTATTTCAGCCGATGGAGGAATGCCGCGGTTCTCAATGATCCTGACTCACGTTCCGGGTCGCATCCTCCAGAATTGGATAAAGCAAGGAGCAGTAGAAGCCGATACTACATGAAGAATCATCTCCTTTTCCCTGACATACACTGCTGCCGCGTATTCTATGGAAGTGTGGCGCGGGAATGCCCATCGAGGATGAAAAATTTCTTTCAAGCGACTCCAATGCGACTCTACATTCGAAAGTACGTTTGGGGGGGAGAGGTCGACAATGGTCGAGACCTCCGCTCCGCCCAACATCAAACACCGAATCTCCACCAGCAATTCCAGAACCGCGCAACATTTCATCCAGAAGAACACCAGCAGCGATTGCCTCACGACCAACCACACCAAACCAACCCAACCACACGACAACACGACACATCATGAGTGCTCGAAGTATGCGCAAACTTCGGGGTGACCATGCCTTGCAGGAACTCGCCGGACTGCGGCCAGGAAAGGACGACAACGACGACAACGAGAAGGAGGAGGAAAGCACCGAGGAGGAGCAAGACGACAACCACTACGAAGACGATACCACGAATCGACGATCGGCCTTTGTGGATTTTTCCAGTGACGATGAGGACGAAACTAGCAGTGAAGAGGAAGCATCCGAGAATGCACCAACGACTACTAGTTCAAGTGGAGTCGATTCGGATGAGAAAAAGGGGACCACCAAGGAGGAACCACGAGACACGGTTGGTCCATCCTCATCCTCACCTTCTCCTTCTCCTCCTCCTTTGGAACATGAAAGTAACAATCCACATATCATCACCCGAGTTCCTCCTGTATCGCAATCGAATCAGAAGGAGGAGGAGCAAGCCGATCTGAAAGAAGAAGAAGAAGAAGATTTGGATAGACTGCTAGATGAATTTCGACAAAAAGACGAGGAATCCGCGATTCCAAAGCAAGGCAACGAGGCAGTGTCCCCGAGCGACGCAGAGACAACAACCAGAGCCGCAGCCATGGCGAGAACAAGTGTCATTACGCAACACATGGAGATTCGGGCCTTGAATTTGGAGTGGAGTCGGCGTCATGCCTTGGCCGGTGGTGGAGGAGAGAATCGACGCCATCCATCCGGCAGTAGCAACCACAACAACAACATCAACACGAGTCGATCCTCCGCGTCCTTTTTGTTTGGTGCGCCACCGAATCGACAAGTGAAACCACCCAGTTTGGTAGGTGGTGGTATGGGAATGACCACCTACAATCATGCCAATCCCCATGCTCCGACGAGCAGTAGCGGCAGCAGCACCCGCAGGAGTGCCACGACCATGGAGCCATGGTCGGTTCCATGGCCCTACAATACCACCTCCGTGGGTTGGAATAGCAGCCCCAGTGATTGGTATGTCTTTGTCCAAGCCGATAGTTTGGACCAAGAAGTGGAGGATTACCACACAATTCAAAACACAGGAGATCCCAATGCACTCTTGTTGTTTGTCATTCATCATCCCTTTGTGACTCCAGCCCTCTTGCAATTGGCCACCTTGTTTCAGCAAGTCAATCAAAACGATCAAGCCTTGCATTTTTTGAAACGATGTTTGTGGGTCTACGAATGTGCCAGTTTGGTCCGATTTTCTTCCTCCTCCAGTTGCCGATTCATGGATTGGACGGTGGACACCAATCGTGGTTATTTTGAGAGCTTGTATCGTTTGATTCAAGTCAGTCGCCGGGCGAATTTGTGGACCTCGAGTTGGGCTCTGTCCCAATATCTACTGGCCCTGGATCCCCTCCGAGATCCCTACCACCTGTTGGCCGTGGTGGACAGTTTTGCCCTCTCGTGTCGTTCCGAATCGGCCCATCAGTGGATTCTAGACATGGTGGAAGGCAAGGCCATTTCCATTCTACTCCGACAAACCGAGGACGACCACAACAACCAGGATCATGATTTTGTGTCGTGCGACTTGGTGGAGTTGCCCAATTGGGCCTTTTCCTATGCACTGGCTCTCTTTCACATTCGGGGCAGCGACGATGACGACGATGACACTGCCGCGACGCGGCATGCCTTGTGCCGTGCCATTGCCACCTTTCCGTCTGTTGTGGGCTTGTTGTTGGAAGCCGGAAACGTGGATGTCACCGGTCGATCCTGTCGACGGGATTGGATGCCCGTCTTGGACCAACTTGCGACACGACACGCTCAATTGCAAAATCATTGGTTGAGTCATGAAGAATCGCTCTGGATGGGACCAGCCGTCCAAGCCAGTGACAAAGTCATTCGCTGCTACGTCCAGCTCAGTGCCCAACTCTGGGGAGACACTGCCGTGCAGCAACTCTTGTACGATTGCAGTGTCCAAGTCACCCATCATCATGAGCCTCTTACGATGAATTCTGACAAGGATACCACCGTCCCTCCACTGCCCTTGCCAATGGCCCGTTATGTGGATTTCAATTCCTCCATGTGGGACACTCAAATTGCACAACTCCCTCCCGAAGCCAATGTGTTGGATCCTGGATTGGTCGCTCAAGCCATGGTGGTGGAACCGCATCGACGTCCACGACTCTTGCGCCGTATGCAACAGCAGCAGCAACAACAACAACAGGGTGGTGGTCCAATTCCTCCGGGTCTTGTTCCGGGACAGAGAGTACCGCCGCCGCAGCCGCGGTTTTTGGGGCCACCGACGGGAGTCATTGATCCTGACCTGCCTTTGGTGGAGTTGTTGTGGAGAAGCATTTTGCCATGGAACCATGTGGATGGAGTGCGGCGCGGTGAACGGTGACAATGTTTTTTGTGTGTATGCGATTGGTCAGGCTACTCTGGATTGCACTCATCCATCCGTGCGAGAAGGACCTTGGTTTGAGTCTCGAGTTTTACCTACTACGATCGTCCCAGTCTCAGTGGAAGGATACAAGCATAATGACTACCTCAAGCTCTTGGTTCCATCCTCAAAACTGGAACGCAACGACATCATCAATGCTCCAAAAAAGGTTACAGAGCAGAGCTAGATTCCATCTGTTTCGAGAAACGCGTAGTCACAAGACCAATATTTCCTGCAACAATGAAATGAATGATAGGAGTAGGATAGCGCTATGAAACGGTCTATAGTTTGCTGGCGTTCATTCCATTGCCGCTCTGCAATAATCATGAGCGGCCAACGTTCGTATACTGGCATTTACGATCCTCTAGCATAATGTTGTTTCAACACCAGCATACGGCCATTAATGGGATCCGATTTCATGATACACAATTCCTTGACAATGTCTCGGAATTGATCTTGTCGTTCTTGCGGCGATTTCTTTTTGACATCAAAAATTTTCATCAATCGTTTCATGGGAATGGATCCGTGATTCAACCAAATTTCTTGTTGCACGGCAACCTTGGAAATGATGCGTAATCCATTGGCATCTCGTTCGGTTGTTGTCGTGGTTGTGGTAGCAGTCGTAGGAGCCACGGGAGGTGGAGGAAGGGTGGCTGCTGGTGCGACAGCAGGAGACTCGGACAACGATTCCGTATTGGCTTGGGTGTTGTTGCTACCATGATGTTGGGCCGCTTCCGCATCCAATCGTGACTTTTCGGCAGCCAACATGATTTTGGACATGTGATCCAATGTTTTCTTCTTTTTTGGTTGATAGAGGTAAGAAGATTGTTTCTTGGCATTGGTGGACGGTAGATTGGAGGAATCGGGCGAGGTACCATTGGCATCGCCTCCTGTTCCATCTTCTCCTCCTCCATCGGCATTGGCAGGTACTTCTCCCCGCGCCTTGGCCAAAAGGGCTTGAAACCCTGCCAAGGAAGCCAATCCTTCAGCTCCCTTATTGCCGTCATCCTCGTCATTGTCCTCGTCCTCGTCATCCAATTCGTCGTCCAAGTCATCGGCTCCATCCATGCCATTGCCCGTATCCATGACTTCTCCCTCACCCAAATCGACATCGTCATCGTCAAACTGTTCCTTGGCATCGTAGTCCAATTCTTCGTATTCAGCTTGGACGTCTCGTTGATAAAAATCATCGTCCATGGCGGCTCCATCGGCCCCTCGTTCCCCCTTTTCATCATTGGCCCCACCCAATTCCGTATTCAATCGACCATCGCCACCGTCGGCTCCATCCGGCCCACCACTTCCGTCGCCCTCTCCACCATCTCGTCGATTGCCTCCGCCTGCTCCGTCGGTTCCACCACTGGGAACAACCAACTGCGCAAACCGTTGTCGTCCTCCAAACATGACATCATTGGTTCCCCCCAGTACCCCTTCTTCCGAGACGGTGACACCTTCTTGCATGGATTGTAACAATTCCTTCCGCGCACCACCACCGGAACCCTTGCGATGTTTGAAGGTGACATCGGCCATGACATCATCTCCATCTTCTTCCTCCTCATTGGTTTTGGATTTGGCTTGCAATCGATTCAGTAAGCGTCCCTTACTGGAATGTGCCGCCTTTTTGCGCAAGGCCAAAATATTGGGACGCGGTGGGGGTGGTGGCAGGGACTCGGGGGGATTGCTGCCACCCGTGTCTCCGGCCGCGTCACTGTCATGTTTTGCAGTCGTACTCCCAGTAGTGGCGCCACTCATCATCATCGTGTCGGTCGTTCTTCCCGGATTGCCCATGTGATGCAAATTTTGGACCAATCCCATGCGTTGATCACTAATGACATGTTCGGCTTCGGTCAAACTATACGTTTTGCGGGCGGCGGGTTGGGAAAAGGGAATGGTACAATTTCGATCTTGAGGCAACAAACAAACCTGTAGAGTCTCCTCCTCCTCGTTGTCGGGTAATTGTGATTGTGGTGGTGATTTGGCCACTCGAATCAAGGCATACAAACTGGAATTGTGTTCGGGAATGCCCTCGTACCGACTCGACAATGTGGAAGACGACGACGCTGCTGCATTAGTAGAATCGCCATGCAGATTGTCACTGTTGGAGGATTGTTGTTGTTGTTGTTCTTTGCGATCGACCATGGTTTGTAAAAAATCGACATTTTCTTGCAAAATCCATTGACGGGGTGCCGTGCCTTCGGCGCCATAGCGCCATCGCTTTTTGCGCGGTCGATTGATCGACGACAAATGATCCGCCGTTTCCTCCTCCTTGTCATTGTCGTCGTCGGAATCGTCGATGGGTTTGGGAATTTCCTGTTGATACAAGCGTGCCGATTGCCAGGGGTTGCGGGTAAAGTGCGGACGCACCACCGATTCTCCAAATTTGGCAATCAAGGGAAATTTTTCCAAGGGCGATGTACTATCGACGGGATCTCCCGTTCCCACACGTGTCGCCGATGGACCCTTGACCAAGACAAAGCGCAGCGATTCCCCCACGGCCAAGGGACGACCCCGAAGCGTCAAGACGGTATCGACGCCCGTCGTTGGTGTTGTGGTGGTGGTTGTTTTGGTCGAGTTGGCAGGAGCCGGTGGAGCCTTGCGTTTCTTCCCGGCCAAGCCCGTCGTAGTGTTGTTCATGGTCCTATATCTTATACTTTACACAGGGTCTGGCAAGAAACAACAAGAAAGACAACCAAACAGTCACCAGGCGAGAAGATCGTTGTTGAATGGCAAATCACCAAAAGGGAAGCGTCCACAGGACGAATTGAATGACTCCCTGACGGTTGGTGATGTTCCTGGGCTTCTGAAGATCTTTTAGTTTCGATTCCATATCATAAGAATCTCCAGGGAGTACCATGATCCGCCATTTTTCCTGTTTCTGATTGATTTTTCAGACTTCGGATCGAAAAAAAGCAAAACTCCTGGGGATTTTTCCATATCGCACCGAGAGGAGTTTGAATTTTGATCTCGGAACGAATTCGGGCATCGCTTGTCTTGGCCTGGAATCTGCTGCAAGCCCATCGATAGACGGACAGGCTTTTAAAACGATAAACAGGCGTGCAATTTCCATCGCATCGCCGTTCGGGTTCTAAGTAATTGAAATCGGCATGCAATTTTCATCTATCCCAAGTCGTGTCGGACATGCGGTCTATATAATCGAAATCGTAAACTTTAAAATTTGAACCCGTCGCAGAAAAAAGGCGAGTCGACACTGACTGCGACGTCTCGTGTTCCGAATGATGCCGTAATATGATGGGGAGCGTCCTTAGCGAGAATCCATGATATTTCATTATATTTAATCGATGGTCTGAGAATTGACATCCATCTTGTTTGGTTTGTTGTTACTCACCATCATCCTCATCATCTCCAGTGTTCATTGATTGGGTCTTTCTTACTTCATTTTTGGTTCGGTTGTATTCTAGCAAGCCGAACAACCACAGTACATGCTGATCCATCCAAGACACGAGGAGACCAACGGGGAGAAGGAGATTGGAGGTGCTGTTGTGCCGTGTGGGTCTGTTGTGGAACGACGGAGATCAAGGTTGGAAAGAAGACTGTTGTCGCGTGTGATTGGTCTCTCATAGATTATCATCATTATCCAAGAAAGCAGCAGCAGCATGGTTGTCGTCCTAACCAAGGATACCATGTCGCTCTCATCATCATCGTCCTCCTCCTCCTGGAGCGGTCCAGAAGATTGCGATGGCGTCGTCGTGGCTCCTCGCCAAATGGGAAAATCCCCACCAACCACCATCCAGGAACAAGGCGAGTGTGGCACTACAGCAACAGGAGCGACTACGACGTGCAGTGACAGTCTGCATGCGGCCCGCCGACGACGAAGTCATCGTCCCCGAGGATGTCGAGGAGGACGCAAGAATCGGAAAAAGAATCACCCATCGGTATTGTCGTCGTCCACGGCTACAGCATCTACTACTACCTCCTCTTCCATCCATACTGCTGCGGTGCCGCCTCCCACTGTGTTACAAAAACAACAACAACAACAACAAGATCGAGAACCGGTCCAGACCAACTCTGCACCGCCAACACCAGTGACAACAACCACAACCACACAAATTCCTGCCAAAGGGTCACTGCAAACAATCGCACCTACTTTGCGACAAACTGTCGAGAACCATTGGTTTCATCCACAGCCTCACTTGCAGCAGCAACACACGAAACGGGAAGTTGCGGCATTGCTTCCAAGGACTCGAAACGACAGTGTTCCATCCTCGCACGATCATGGTCCGGCACTACAGCAGACGTGTTACAAGGGAGGAGGCGGCACCATTCCCAACACGTGTGGTTACCGTAGTGCTACGATTGCAGCACAAGGCGATGCACCAAATGGTGGTTTCGAAAAGACACTTGTACCTACATCCTCATCATCATCCTTGTACATTCCTCCATCTGCCATGTATCATGCACAGACATTGGATACGTCATCCATCACGACAGTATCGACTTCGTCAGCATTTCCCTATCAACAACCGACGGATCCTGTGGATTCCCATACATTTGCCATGGCTGTCTCCCTGGGAACAACCAATCACCCGCCTCCGTCCTTGCTCCTGCACCCACACCACCACCACCCGAAAAGTCGGGAGCTTTCTACCACAGCTATTCCATTGTCGAGCAGGGACCATGGGGTGGCGGAAATTTTGCCTCCTCCCGTCGACCATGAACCAACCAAACACATTGTTCTGGAAGGTCCCAATCCATATGCCCTGACAAACGGCCCAGAACAAACAAGCGACCATGGTAGAACAACTACCTCTTCCTCTTCTCAAAATGGTGGCATTCTCTTGAAAGGTCGACCTTCTCCACCGGTATTCGCCGCATCTACCAACGCGCCCATGCCATCGTCCTCATCCTGGGCGCAACAACACGGCTGGTGCCCACGATCTGGCATGGTCCATGTCCATGTGGACCATTCGCACCAAGAAGAAGGATGCGAAGAAGACCCATTTGGTAAACATGCCGATATCGGTTCCAAAACGTTTGGCCCACAGCCCTATTCCTTGACAACGATTGGGAGTGACTCCACCGTCTCAACCACCACGACCATGGACACGTCTTCGACAACTTCGACCGCAGTGGCGACGGCTGTCGTGGAGAGTTTGTTTGCCATTTCACCTCGTTCCTTTCTCACCGGCGCCAAGGGGGGACCCGCATGGTCCATGTGGTAATGGTAAAACGTAGGCAAGCCGCGAGCCGCGACAGGAGGGACAATATCTCATTCCGCTAAAGCGAAAACAAGGACATCAAGTCCTTGCACGAATAAAGCTCTCTGCCCAAGGAAAAGGGGTTCCTTACGCAGAAGAAAGCAACGCATAATATGTGCTCTTTTCGAGATAGGAAGCAAGCACATCGAGAATAACGCAGACTTAAAATAAATCATCATAGACTTTCCACATTGGTGCGTATTATTTAATGTGTCATGAGTCATGGATGGGCTTTTTGCCTTCACCAAAAAACTTGACATTCGCATACGAGCACGACTGTCCAGAAAAATAGAATACAACATTGTAGAGAACGTAATTCTGGGGACCCGGGACTCATCTTCCCTCTCTGTGTCTGATCAACTGGTGTGAAAGTGGATGCGCGATAGACGCCATCTCAATCATGAACTACCAAGCGTCTGTTCCCTGGGACGAATCCATCACTTTTTACCCATATTTTCTCCTCATGACGCTGGGGTTTGCTTCAAGGAGCAAGGAAGTGGGGGGTTTGTTTCAAGGAGCAAGGAAGTGGGTTTGCGCGTGTTTGTGTGGCTGTCTCGCTTTTCGCGGCCTTTTTTACTCGCCAACGAGAGGTCTCTCACAACAAAGAAGTGCACGTTCACGTTTGCTTCACTCTTTCAATCAATGACAAGAACTCATTCATGACTCAACTCCCAAGGCACCTCCATTGCTCATAAAAATGATTGAACAACTCTCCTCGCATCGTCCGACCATGGGATTTTGGGCGAATCTGTGCCTCCGTGCGGCCATGCGAGACATCAAGCTCCAAGACGAGGACGAAATGTCACAGCGTCGTCGAAAGCGATCCTTGAAACAAGCCACTCAAAGTTTGAAGCAACGAGCTCGCGAAGCTCCCTGCAATACTACAACTGCTTCACTCCCTCCATGCGAATCCGACGAGCCTCGGCGACTACGACTGTCCGCCACCTCCTCCTCTGGTTCCAACAGTGGCTTTTACCCTGCAAAATCATGGGAACGAGGCAGTGCAGCCGATCATCGGTCGGATTACTCTGTCGATTCGGTAGAGCATCATCATCATCAATTCACTACGGGTGTGGCCGTCAAGTTTACCCAGGTTCCCATTGAAAAGGTACCAGGGGCACGACGTGCGGACCGCACACGATACTCGGTTCGATGACCGGAAGCAAGAATGCTACTATGTGGTTCAAGGCCCACCGCATACCCTGCTCGTGCTATCGAAAGAACTCTCTTTCAGTGAAAGAAGCAAGTACTGGTTCTTGCAAGCACTTTCTCATGAATGGGTTGCACGAAAGATACCCCCGCCCCACACAGGGCACATTCGTGCCAAATGAATTCGGAAGCAGTTTCGGACTGCCAAAGCGCGATTTGTTTCGGGTCGTGATTCATTGACCCACACAAGGCAAACATTCCAAAACAGAAACATTTTACGTTTCTCTTCCTTTAGCATTGACATACAAGCGCTATCGACAAGTCAGGGTTGGTCTTATCTTAGGATTTTTCAATGCGATGCGATAAATCTGAAAGATAAGACCAACCCTCACTGGAGCTTTCAATAGTGCCTGTTCCTTGCATACCTTGTCAAACAATATAAAGACCATAGTGTAAGACAGTGTTTCCACAGTAACAGTCACTTCATTTGCTTTAACCGAATGGTAAAAGTGAAATCGTCAAAGACTAGGAGTAGGTACCAGTACCAGTGTCCATAGCTAGACCCCATACGGATAATTTTCGAGATAAGACGATTGTTGGGAATGACGAATTCGTTACTCGGCATACGCGAGCGCGAGCTGTTCTATCGCGCTGGCGTCGCAACCTTCTTGGATGGAACGTTCAGTCTTCAGTCGCATGAGTTCGGAATTTCGCCACCTGGTGCCTTTTGGTGCCTCTCGAATGTCTTTGGTGTGTCTCTTCTACTTGAGATGGGATCTCATCCATCAATCAAGAGAGCGAATATTCTGTTGTGGAGGCGAACAAAACTAATGCAAGGGACGACAACCACACATCAACCCTGAGTACGAATCGATCCATCACGATACATCCCATCAACAAGAACGATACATCCTCGCTTTTTGAACAGGCCCCTCCGACCCCTGTTTGTCGATTGGGAGCTCTGGCGATAGCAGCAATCGAGTCGACAGATTTGGCTCTACCTCAAACAACCTTGCGAGATTCCCCCACATCCGTGGTTGACATTCTTTGCCGTACGAGTGACAACCTAACGAACTAAGTACTCGTGGAAAAATCCTTGAGGCAAGTCAAAGGACAATTGTATGGAACCAAATCGTGGGAGCAAAGTCACGATCCATTCCTCACATATATAGATCGGTTCTTTCTGGCTCTTTTGCGATTGACTCGACCTTCTAAACGTACTTTTTTGATTGCTACACAGCGACTCTTTGGTCTACTACAGAAGACTACTCGAAGTATACAATGGGAACCACCAATATGATTTCGTTTCAATCTACGACGAGAAGGAACAGACCTTGTTTCCTTCTACTCTGTCTTGTTGCCATGACGAGTGTCGCGTTTCTCCCCATGGCTCACGCCTGGAATTCGCGCCGATATTTTTACGAAGAACGCTATTGCATCAACGAGGACGGTGGGTATATGGGAACACCACCGGAAACGGTCAAGAATTACATGCGCTGTCCCAAATATTGTCATCGGTGTGACTTTCAGCATCCCTCCAATTCCATTTGGTGCGTCCAACAATACATTGGCGACCCCAAGGATGTGTATACGGAATCCTATCAAGACGATCGTCTCGTGGTCTTTGAAAATGATACCTCCACGGATGCCAGTTGCGTCAAGCGACAAGAAGAATTTACCCAATTGTTGCGCGAAATGACGGGCACCGACGCCTCGTGCAATATGGTACACAAGAGTGGTGTCGGACATGCCTACTTTTATGTCTGTTGGACCGGGGCCTTTTCCAATCGGCAATTGACGACGAGAACGTCCAGTAGTAGTACTACGTTGTACCCGAAACGACCACATGTTCGGCGTGGACAAGCCACGACGGTGAGTCATGCTCCACAGCCAGGGACTGCGACAAGCTTGCAATTCCGGAATCCATCCACCGATCCATGGCGAACGTATAATTGGACAGTTGCAGTGTAACGAAACAAGACTTTTTTTTGTTGCCAAACGACAAGAAGCATGCATGACATATCCAGGACACATCCATGATACATGAATTTGATGCACACAAACACACCAATACGGCATCCACCAAAGCATTCCAGTGTGTGTTTCCAACCGACTCTTAGGGTACAAGAGTCGAAATACTTTTACGTGGCTTTCTCCCCGTTTCGGAGAAACTGTGTGAGTGAAGAAAGGTAGAGTGACGACCATACGAATGTTGATGCGTACGTATCCACAACAATAGGAAGTAGTAGTAAGTTAGAAGTAGAAACTATGAATCTTTCCAAAACAGTATCATTTTTAAGTATCCACAACAACAGCCATATGAAAGCAGTAATTTCGAAGTAGAAACTATGAATCTTTCCAAAACAGTATCATTTGTAAGTATCCACAACAACAGCCATTGAATCTTCCAAAACAGTATCCTACCTATCCGGCAGAGCAAATACACATTACTACACTCCTACCCTCTCAGACTGAGGAAACGTTACGAAATGATGCACCGCGGGGTGTCTTGACGTCAGACAACCGCTCATCATCGAGGCCGAGGGAGTATTGAACATGCGCGGTGTTGGGGAAACCATACGAGCTACTCTAGGAATCTTATAACCACGAATGACTGGACGATGATGAGGATTGACTTGGCGGTTGTTGTTGACTTGATTGTGGTTGTTGCTTGTCATTTTGATGGGCCACATGTCCTTGGGCACAAAAGGCCGTGACCGATACGGCACTGGCACGCATGGCACCCTTGACATTGCCCCGCAAGAATTGGGTCGCCGCCGTCATGGCGGCCGAGGTTCCAATCAGGCCCGTCACTCGTTCTCCCGTACTGCGAGGACGTGGTGGTTGTGCCGGTGCTTGTGGTTGTGGTGGCGTGTGACGCGTCGAGGTTGTCGTAATGGTCGTTGTCGTGGTCGTCTTTTGTGACGAGAACCATCCCGATCGTTTGGACGTTGTGGTGCGTTGGGTGGTGGTGACATTGCCGGCCGAATCCGCATTGCGACTACTACTACTACTTGCAGTCTCGGATGTGGTACGTTCCTGGAGAGAAGGAGCATGGGCAAGTCCCTTGGCCAAAAAGGATGTGGTTTTTTTCGTAGCATGGGACAAGGAATTGCTGGCTTGTACCGACGCGGCCGAAATGGATTTTCCCGCCTTTCGAAAGGTGGATCGCAAACTGGCCGCATACGACGAAGAGGATGAATGGGTGGACGGAGTAGGTGTCGACGAAGATGTTGGTGATGCGAGTGAAGGCTGAGAGGCAGTGGTTGGGGTGGCCGATCCACCCATGATGGCCATGGTGGCAAACTCCGTGTCCGGTTCTTCCTCCTTGGAGTGGACCGCAGGCATAGCACTACCGCCACCACCACCACCAAGACTGGAGGAGGAGGCAGTGGCACCAGTAACCGTCGAAGTAGGAATATTCAAAGTTGACGGAGGAGGAGACTCTGGCATCGTTGTTGTTGCTTCCATTATGGAGCTTTCCACAGGCACGGCGACAGCTACTGGCTCTTGTGGGTCCACGGGTACTGGTTGTTGTTGTTGTTGTTGCTGCTGCTGTTGTAGATTGGCAAATGGATCAGTCTGTTGTTCTGTTTGGTGCATTGCGGGGGACACGAGTTGTACTGCATCAGCAGCGCTTGAACTGACGTTTTGTTCTTGTGCTTCGTCATGATCGTCTTCTTCTTCCTCCTCGTCGTCGTCCTGGTCCTCACAAATCAGTTGCACATAGGATGCGGGAAACCATCCCGTTTGGTTGGTTTCGATGACCATGCCAAACCCCCATCCATTTTCCATTTGAGCCGTGGCTTCATCCTTTACCAAAATCACTTGTCCCGCCTCAAAGGTCAATTGCCCTTGACCCTCCACATCGCCGTGAAAGGCGGCCACGGTTCGAAAGCGCAAGGGTTGTTGCATCCTGTTGCTGTTGGATCGATTCGAACCGAGAAGAACACCCCACAATCTCTACCAAACAAGTATACACACACTACTACTAGGCTCGTTTGGATTGCTCCTCTGTTGGCACTTTCAGATTCTCTCTAGTGGTAGAATATCCTCTGCCGTGCAGCGACTGCAAAGAGACGCTGACCCACCATGGTCAATTTCGCACGATTCATCCAATGACCCATAACAAAAGAGTTGTGCGACTGAAGATGACCCAAAGTTAGTCGCTTTTGAGGTCGCGTTTTGGTTCGTCCGTGTGACGGACAGAGCCACGTCCTTTGACCGCCATCCACCAAACAAAAAATAATGAGCCACGGACGACGACCATGGGAAAGCACAAGAATCGCAACCGTCGAGGCAAATCCTCCCAAAAATCCTCCAACGACCAAAAGAAGAAAAAGAATGTTGGAGAGGAGTCGTCGTTGGCCAATGCTCCCGTCATTTTGATCAAACTTCGCCATGCCGATCCGCAAACACGCTTGGCCGCCTTGACAGCCCTCTTGCATCGACCTACTACTATTCGAAGCAACAACAGCAAGACAAAGAGTCCTTCGTCCACATCCACTCAACAACAACAAGATTTGATGGTCTTTCAAGCCGTCCGAGAACAAGTCATGGATTCCAACTTGACCGTGGCATCGGTGGCCGCGGCCTGTTTGGAAGCCTATTGTCGTCAACAAGCAGCGTGTGTGGTATTCGACGACACCACGGACCACAATGCCGACTTTGCCACGGCGGGATGGTATCTCGTCTTGTTGGGACGAGTGCAAGAGGGATATCAACACGTCGTGGCGTCCCGTCTCGAACCAAATGACAACCACAACCACAACCACAACAGCGAGACAGCCACGCAACAAACGCAATGGTTGTCTCTGGTGGTGGCCAGTCTTTCGGCCATGACTTGTTTGGTGCAAGAGAATCCCATTGTCACGGAACGATTGGAGCGAACACCGTCGCTTCGGCACGATTCCTTTGACATGCTCTGGAAGTGGTGTTCCTGGACCGTGTCGTCATCGTATTGGAACGAGGACGACGATCCACAACAAGCACAACAACAACAAGCACCACAACAACGACACGTGTTGCAAGAACACGTGACCCATTTGTGGCATGTTCTCGTGGAAGACAATCCCCAGGTCGTACAACCCTGGTATCAGGAACGTCCGGAGGAGGCCACTCGCATCTTGAGTCACGTCTATCACTGGACGGTAGGAGTAGGACGGAACTCCAATCCACCCACGACAGCGACAACAGCAACGACACTTTCCGACTTGTCACGCCTGTACTTGGTGGGAGTTCTCTTGGCCGTACGGGCCCAATTGCCCGTGTTGGACGACGAGGAGGAGGAGCCGTCGTCGTCGACTGCTTCTTCTCAACCACGGGGCTTGCACCAAATCAAGGTGGCCCCACTGTTGCACTATCTCCGACAGTGTTTGAGAATACCACCCACTACTACTACAGCTATGGCCCGTACCACCCTCTGTCAAACCTATCAACACGCCAAGGATCAACAGGACGATTCACAATTGGAACGGACCGTGGTGCGTCAGCAATCGGTCAAACAGGAACCTGCACGAGCCATTGCCCGACGGTTGAAACAACCACAACCACCACAACCACCACAACAACCACAACAACCACAACACGAACCCGCAGTGCACTCCACGCAAGGTACACTGGATACCATGGCCATGGAGGACGAGGGAAACGAGAACGACAACGACCAAGACAACAACGTGAAGCGAGGTGAATTGCCAACCAATCGTACCGATTACGCACAGGAATGGCAAACGGCACTGGACGAATGGAGACGGAATCATGTCCTGTTGGAATTGGCCTTGGAAATGACGGCCAACCTCACGGCCAGTCTGGTACCGGTTCCCCACGACAACAACGACTCGGCACACGACGATTCGACGGATATGCAAGTGGAACCAGGTCCCTTGGACGCCGACCTCCGGCGTGCCTTTGTGGATCCACCGCCCACGACGACGACGATGACGAGGATGGAACCCTTTTCCTCCTTGTTGAATCATTTTACCACCCAATTGGCCTTGGAGTGGCCGCCCAATGTCCTTCGTGACTTAAAGGACTTGCAGTCCAAAGTCTCGGCCTGTGTAGGCCATTTGGTAGTACAACAACCGCCAGTGGTGGGACATGGAGGAGGAGGAGACGACTGTATGGTGGACGATGAACGGACCACGTGGATACGTTCCCTGTGGAACGACTTGGTGGCAGCCTTGGACCAACAACCAGTCGTTGCCAGTACCTTGATTGTACTCTTGCAATCGCCGAATGCCGAGATACTCGTGGCATCATCATCCGACCACCAAGTCAGTCTCCGTTCCGACCTGAACCGATTGTTGAACCGGGTGGACCAGTGTTCCTCTGCCGCACAAGATGCCGCAGCAACAGAAAGAGACCCGGTGACGGCATGGCGCGATTGTATTACCTTGATTGGCTTGCTCGTGTGTCAAATGGAGCATGATGCGGAGTTGAATTCTCGTGTCTGTCAATCGTTGATCCAGTCGACCCAACGGGCTTGTGCAAGTGAAATGACCAATCACAATAACAACAAGGATACCAACCATGGGCCTGTCGTTGCGGTCTTGGCCGAATGTCTCAATGTTCTCATGGACATTTACGGAGACGATGACCGTCATCCTCAAGTCTTTGAACAATTGCACGTCTTGAACCTCTTTCAAACGACGGTGCCTCGGTTGAAACAACACGTGAACCTGGCACGCATGCGATCTTCGTCTTCGTTCAGAGACGACGAACTGGAAACGCTGCAAGAAATTGCCCACAATGCCTCGCGATTCATTCAATACAAAAAAGGACATGCCTGCTAAATAAAGCATCTGCTAGGTAGTGCACAAAATGATGGTTTTCTCTACGATTCCTACAGTTTCCATTTGTTCCAATCCTATCGATATGTGGGAGAGAGCGTGTGGGAACCACAATCATTTCTCACTTCTCACACTAGTCCTTTCGGAGTGTCAGCTCTTAAAGGATCACAAGCGCAACTAGGGAGAAAAATTTCTCTCGAGGCATGTACTTGCTCTTGCCAAATTGTTCGACAAATGTGGTTCCCTGCCAGCTCGTTCCCTTTCTCTCTTGGACATGAGGTTTTGTCAAAGACAAACTTTTATCCTTACGTTTGGCACTCGATTTCTCTTTTGGTTAACTTCCGTTGTACCACCTACGACACGACTTGAGACGTTCGGATAATGGATGGATGGACCGAATCATTTCCTTTTCAGGTTATTCGTATCGGACACCTCCCATAAAAGTCCGTGGATCTGGAGTGGATCCATTAAAGGTGGCCCCTCGAAAATCCATGCCAGGATTTTCTTCTTGCCATCGTTCCAACAAGAGTCGTTGCTTTTCTTCTTGCACGTGCCACTCGGACAATCGGGGAAAGGATGATGCAGTGGTGATGCTGCCGCAGACAACCGCTTCCCAGACGACACCCTTGTTGGCCTTGAGCAATTCAATGGTCAACACATGACTCTCCTTGTCCCATGTCCACGTCGAATGGGCGACTTCGACCGTTCCAAAGGTTGGTTCGTTCATGAAATAATGGATTGTTGTCGTGGAGGACGACGACGAGTCGGACATTGCGGGTGTCCTTGTGTCGTTATTGTTGTCGTTGGTGGAAGCTGGTGTTGGTTGTGGTGCCACAACCAGGCGCCGTCCAATGGCCAAGTGATTGGGTTGAATTTGTACCACCAAATCATGGGCGTGGGCAATCGCACCGGGCGGTGTTCCAATATACAAGGTCACATCATTCAAGGTTTGTTCCCATTCGTACAACGACCGACGCGTGGCCGTTTGTTGCAAGACAAACCGTGTGCTGCTGCTGTGGGTGGAACGGACAAATTCAAAGTCTGGACGAGCGGGAGATTGTTGTGCCGGTGGAGTTGGAAGCTGCTTTCGATTTTCCTCTTCATCATCGTCATCACTGTCCAAATGATCAAATTTGGAATAGTCGGAGAGTTTGCTCATGGTCAATGGTCAAATGTGGTCGATCGTCGCCGCCGAACGACGGACACATCCCACCGACAGCTTGAATGTCTGTGAGAAGTTTACGGACATCCCCCAAACGCGTGGCGAGTCGCGCGTCGTGACAAGCTCGTCACATCCTGCTTCCGAGTTCGCCTTGGGACCCTGATCTGTTCGTGACAGTGACACATCAACCAGAAGCAGCGCGTACAAGACATGAGGAGGTGTCACAGAAATTGAAAAAAAGATACCAGAAGAATAGAAACATCACCGACACGTTCCCGTCACAAAAGGCTTCATCGATTGTGGCCCCCCAAAACGAAGGCAGACACAATCAATCACAGAAACACATTGAGAAAAGATTGGAATCTCTTGCGGTCTCACAAAAGCTCCCAGCTCCCTACCATACTTTCTTTCTGATCTTTCAACCCACCCTTCGTATTTGGATTTTCCCTCAACGCGAACAGTGTGTAAGTGTATCCGTTTTATCAAGTGCCATGATGCATCGCTTTTTTTACTGTTTTCCTTGATTGCATCCTTTCATGGAATCTCACGACCTTATCTTTTTCTCACATCTACAACAGAGATTGACCAGTACTACCCAGACCAACACAAGAACCAATACTCGTTCCAAAAGAAGACGAAACAGAACTTCGACCTCATACCTTGATTGAAATACCATCAAGATGCTTTCTTCCAATACAGCTCGTTCCATTTTGCGTCGACCCCTGTCGACGAGGGCCGTACCAGCCATGGCGACCACAAGTACGGCATCCTATTCCACATCGCGCAATGGCCCCACCACCCCTCCTGGCTCGTCGTTCCAATCTGGCACGACGACGACGACGCCTCTCTTGACAATGGTACGCACCAACCTCGTCGATTGTTTGTTGTCCCGCTTGTACATTGCGGGTTTGTCGTCCATGGTTTCCTCTTTCTATATCGTGAGATGATTCATGACTCTTGTTTGTGTGGTCCCTTTGTCCTGATTCCCTGCTGTTGGTTTTTGTCTTGAGCAGAAACCGGCCTGGTCCAAACTAAGGACCGCCCCAAGTCCCACCACAAGACAGTCTCAAGTCCGGTCCAAATCGACTCAAGCCTTGGATGTGGCCGCGGAGGGTCGTGATTTGTACCATGTTTCGGAAACGGTACAGGGTCCCACGGCGTGTGCGCAAGTTGGATTGAATACCCTGGGCATTACCCAACCCACCACCTTGTTTCACAATTTGAGTTATCCGGAACTCTTGGAGCACGAACAAGACAATCGGGAAGGCATCTTGGCCCAAACAACCTACGGTGATACCTTTGCCGTCGATACCGGCAAGTATACCGGACGGTCCCCCAAGGATCGATTCATTGTGTATCATGCTGGATCGGAAACGGCAGACAATATTGATTGGAATGACATTAATCAACCCACCACACCGGAAGTGTACAAGGAATTGTACGACAAGGCTGTGGCTCATTTCAATACGCTCGATAAGGCCTATGTCTTTGATGGCTATTGTGGAGCCAATCCAGAAACACGCAAAAAGATTCGGTTTGTCCATGAAATGGCCTGGCAACAACATTTTGTCACGTGAGTGTTTGGTTTGTGGTTTCTAGAGCTTGCGTTTGTGCTTGGCTGTGGCAGCTCCAACTTACAACCTCGAATTCTCTTGTTGTTTTGGCATGCTTTGTCCTTTGTTTTCATTTCTCATCTTCTCTGGCATCTTTAGAAACATGTTTATTCGACCCGAAGAACCGGAAGAATTACAAGGCTTTGATCCTGACTTTACCGTCATCAATTGCTGTTCCCAAGTCGTGGACGATTGGGAACGATTGAATCTCAACAGTGAAACGGCAGTGGTCTTTAACGTCGAAGAAAAGACGGCCGTCATTTTTGGTACCTGGTATGGGGGAGAAAACAAAAAGGGCATCTTTTCCCTCATGAATTACTGGTTGCCCATGAAGGGCCATTTCCCCATGCATTGTTCCGCCAATGTGGGTATGGAAAAGGGTGATGTGGCCTTGTTTTTTGGCTTGAGTGGAACTGGAAAGACCACTCTATCGGCCGACCCGAACCGAGCCTTGATTGGAGACGATGAACATGGATGGGACGATCATGGAATTTTCAACTTTGAAGGAGGTTGTTATGCCAAAACCATTAATCTCTCCGAAGCCACTGAACCTGACATCTACCGGGCCATTTCGACTGACGCCTTGCTGGAAAATGTCAAACTTGGTGACGATACCCATGTACCGGACTACTTTGATGTTTCCAAAACACAAAATGGACGAGTCTCCTATGTAAGTTCAACGAGAAACAAACGTAACCAGGTCGTACTGGTTGATTCCCTTATGTCTCATACGTTGTGTTTACTTCCGTTGCCCGTGTACTACAGCCTATTTTTCACATTCCCAACTACCATAAACCACAAATGGCCGGCCATCCAGACAATATAATCTTTTTGTCCTGTGATGCCTTTGGTGTGTTGCCACCCGTGGCCTTGTTATCACCGGAACAGGCCATGTACCACTTCATGTCGGGCTACACGGCCAAGGTTGCCGGCACGGAACGAGGCATTAAAGAACCAATGGCCACCTTTTCGACGTGCTTTGGGGCAGCTTTCATGACCTTGCATCCCACTCGATACGCCGAATTATTGCGACAAAAGATGGAAACACATGGCACAAAGGTATTTTTGGTCAATTCGGGTTGGTCAGGAGGTCCCTATGGACAGGGAGAACGCATGTCCATCAAGACTACTCGAGCCTGTGTCAATGCTATTTTGGATGGATCCATTCACGACGCGGAATTCGTGACTGATTCCATTTTCGGGTGGCAAGTACCCCGTAGCCTGCCTGGTGTTGATTCCAAAGTGTTGGATCCTCGTTCCACTTGGAGCGATCCACAAGCCTACGATGACATGGAGCGAAAGCTCGCCCAAATGTACATTCAAAACTTTGAAAAGTACCAAGACAAACAGGGAAATGTCGACTATGCGCAATTTGGACCCAAACTCAACTAGGAATCAAACCGGAAACGGTCACATAAAGCAGAATCACCACAACATACAGAAAAAACATGCACCTCAACCACTCAACAAAAAACAACTCTACACTACTGACCTATTCATTCCGGGCTTGTCCACAATGCGACTTTTCATCTTGAACATATGTACCTCTTATTATCCCCTCGCCAAACAAACCATGTATGGTGCTGGGTTTCTATACTTTGTTGCATTTCTACAAATACACCTACAGTGAAACTTAACCAATATAAACCATTTCAACAGCACAGCTGTCTATACTTCGTACTACAAAGCATATCGGTGATCGGTGGAGGATCGTGTACTATTTTTTCCTGCAAAGCAGTCATTTTTCCTCCCACGTGACTGTCATTTGGGTCTCTTCGACATGACTGTCCAAGTCAATACCCGTAGAATCCACTTTGAAACTGTGGCATGTACTGAGCTTCGAGTTGTCTGGCAGTCAAAAGGTCAGTCTTGGGATGATTTCATTGGTCATACTGGTAACTTGTCCATCGGAATTAGAAATCCGATGAAGCGATACCATGCTGAACTGGAAAAGTCTATGATATGGAGGTAATACCGAGGTCAACCAAGAACGCTAAACGGATTCTTGGAGCCTGCATAGGTTTCCGAAAACGAGGAAGACGTGGACGATGAATCATCGTCACCATCTTCATCCTTCTTGAGTTGAACACCGAGTTCCGCTTCTCCACCACAGCTGTCATCTTTGTTTGCCGGCATCATGGCCATCGATTGTGACTGTACATCTTTCGCTTTGAATGGTTGTTTGTCGCATCGATCCTCCAATTGCAAGTCTTTCTGTTGTTTGACTAACTCTTCCTCCTCATTTTTGTCCTGTTTCGACCCGTCCGACGCGGGCATCGATTTGGTATGTTGTTGCTGTGATGGTTCCTTTATAAATTTGGCTTCAACTGCGCAATTTTCTAAGGTGTACCGAGTTTGTTCGGCCGCACTTTTGAATGGTCGTACACGCACTTGTACTTGGTTGTTGGGTAACAGCAAGCCCTCCTCACGACACCTTTTCAGTACCCATAATCTCCTATTGTTTAAGGAAAAGTACCAAGGCAACCCATCTGTATCATCTGTTGGTCCAACAATGACCTACTTGCGGCACAAAACAGTCATTAGCCAAGAACGACAACACGACAGCACTCAATTCCCTCCTTAACTCCAGGTGGATTTCCATCTATAGCATTGATGGATCTGTGCAGCAGGAACAAATTGTCATCGCCTCATTCATTCCGTACCTGAATGGGTGGTAGATCCCTGGGATGAAGCTTTTGCTGACGAATTTCCTCCAATGTACCCTCAACACTTCTTCCACAGCCACTAAACACTGGACGGATGCGACTGTGTTGAAATCTCACTCGTGCCGGATCCACCCATATCAAATCCCCATCCGATGCCCCCATTCCACGCTGCTGCTGCTGTTGCTTCTTCGCTTTCTTTTTCTTCATTCTTTACTGAGACACAGGGATCCTTGTTGTACTTGTCCTTTCGAGTTCAATCATCTGTTCTCCAGTGTCGATCGACGCCATCGGAGATCGGAGGACAAAAATTGAAAGCTTTTTTGTCTAAAGTTTTGACAAAAGAGCACAGATATCAGAAAAATGGAAAAATTACCCAAAAGCGACTACAAACGCGTCAAAGTCGCGTAAAATCCCTCTCACGAAGAACTATCAATGCTATGTGATCAAGTAGTTGATAGTTGACCGTTGACCGTTGACCGGGTCCTTCGCGAGAAAATTTTTCACGGATCCATTTCACTGTCGGTCCGCATCTTCGGATTGCATGTTATAACCATTTACAATGGTTTCCTCTCTGGAAGCTCCACGTCAGCATCATGAGGCAAGCTCACAGCGAGGTGTGGTCGTCACACTTGGTATGTTTGCCGCTCTTGTGACAACTTTGTTCATGGTTCACACGACTGTCGGAAGTAATCATTATTCCCAAAACGACCACTCCTCCGTGAACAAACACGAGACGGAAGAACATGCCAGTCTTCGAGTGTTACAAGCAACCGTAGGAAGCTACAACACAAACCAATTGATCGCCAAGTTCGATATTGAACGTGCCAAGTTTCGAGAGAAATTGAATGTTGACTACGGCAAAGAAACTGTAGATAGCATCTTTTTTGAGACGGTCGACGGTGTTTCCCGTTCTACAGTGCGTTCCATATTTAAGGGAATCACGGCTGCATGGGATGGGATGAAAAACAAAATGGCACGAAAAATATTGGCCGCACAAATTGCCGAAGCATCACAGCCGTATGTCTGGGCCACGGGTGGTCACTCCGCCTCGGCGGGTCATGGCAACTTTTTCACTGAATCCTACACAGCTACCATGGGCGTGGCGGGTGGTCCCATTTTTGAAGCCGTAGGACTGGACTTTTTGGCTCGAAACTATGCCATGGGGGGAACGTCATGTGGCATGGAAGTTGCAAGCTGTATGAAAGAAGTATTTGGACACGATATCGATGTATTATCAATGGATTACGGAATGACAACTGGTGGGGTACGTATAGCATGTGCTTCTATTTGAGAGTGGGCGCTCGATCGATTTCAGTCTGACGAGTTGTATATCATACGATTTTCGTGGACGTGATATACATAGGGAGCAGTAGACAAGGCAGAGTTGTTCCTTCACCGAGGAGCTTTGCTTCCAAGCCGACCAGGGATTGTATCATTATTCATGGGGCATACCGAAAAAGCAACCAAGGCAGTGGGAGCGATTGGCCCTCCTGTATTCATCATGGAAACAAAAACTGCCCTCCATACGGTACCTGACACGGCAGGGAAAACAGAAGAGGAAATTGAAGCCATGCCAAAATACGTGCGTTCGTTCCGCTGCGAGAAAAACATTGAATCAGGAGAGCCATGTAAAAAAACAAAGTTTTCGTATATTGGAGGAGACGAGCCTTGTAATCAGCGCAAATACAGAGTCTCTTGGCACCCCGGCTGGTACGTTTGTCTTCCGCACTGTTGCCCTTTGCTGTGTTTATCTTACAGTTTGTTGATGTGTCAAAAAACTCAGGAAGTGGCATGCATTTCATGGAAACTTTATGACCTTGTTCTTGATCGAGATTATCAATGATGCATTGCAAATGATAAAGGAGAAAGGATCGGATCCGCAAGTGCTTTTGGGGAATCTCAAGGCGGAGGAAGACCTTGCATATCAACCCATTTTGAGCAGGAATGTGAGCCATATCCGATTTCCTGGATCCTTGAAGGATATCTCGGATATTCCCAATGATATCATTTACTGGAACCCCAATTATTGCCATACGGCACGAGTCCCATCCGAGCTTCGCTACATGGGCCTGCTGACGGAATCCAACCAGACACGAGACAATGATTTGGATTATGATCATTACGACCACGGACATATGATCAAGGAAATACGCCAGACGGAGAATGCCAAAATGGAACTAGGATGGGATCCAGATTTGTACCAAGGTAGATGCAAGAACTATAAGGTACAGATTGATTACCAAGACTTTTTCATGGTCAATGGCAATGCATGGTCCACCCTGACTCTTCCCAATGAAGCGGAAAGTGCATATTACAATCGGGTTGCAAATTCACTTCCCGACTCCAAACCCGAAACAATGGGCTTTATTGCTCTTTGTTTGGCGTCTTGTGGATGGGGTTGTCCGAAGGATTCAGTGACCATGAAAGGACACTTGACCAATACCACGGCGGCGCCCAAGGTCTCCATGACAGTCAATGGCAAAGCAGTTACGCAGTTTACACGATTTTCCGACTGCGCCTTTTTAAAGCATGAGGGTGGACATCAGTGGACATCCAACATTGAAGGTCGCTATGAGATTAGCGCGAAAACGATCGATCCGTCGTTTTACATGCGAGTTACGTCCTTCACGATATGGTAAATCAGAGAGAGAGAGAGAGAGAGAGAGAGGAGGTCACGAGCCACGAACATCAATAACTGGAAAACTACCACACCATATGATCTATGCTACTACTAAGACCCTACTCCTCGATTCCTCCTACTAGAGAGGATTGCGTCGTTATTTGTGACCCCATTGCTTCGATGAAGTTCAGTTTCGATTAAGGTGAAGATCACACATCATCGACTGTAGGATCTTGTTCCGCTTTTCTAGCTAGGGGATGTATGTGAAAAACGAATGGGAAGGTTCCCTTCGTCATGTGTCCATTCTCATTGATGTGTGTGGTACTGGATACCACTGGATCTAGGTAGCCGTCAAGGTTTTCACTTTGTCACGTACGTCCCAAAGAGTCAAGTTCACCTTTCGAGTAGAGTCGACCAAACTATGGTGCGCAAATTGGTATCACAGTCAAGTTGGTGCTACTGCATTAGATCACACCCATCGTGTTGGTGGTGATGGGAGGAAGAATCGATTTATCCTGTCGGGCGCGGCATCAGGCATTGTAGTACATCGACGGGTGAGGTACAAGGCCGGGTAGATTGGATTCATCGATTGTACGATCCTGTGACCTTGATATCATATCGATAACAATAAAACGACCGAAGCGTTGCAGCATTCCCGTTATTTTCTGGGTGTGCATTGCATCAGGGCTCTGTAATGGTGGTAGAATGATCCATGGTGTTGGCCGATTTCCATACCGACAAGTGTCGAATGGTGTTTTGTCTCTGAATCTCCAAGAAGATGCCAAGGATAAATGCTGTCACTGTGGCCGAAAGAGTAAAGGTAAGATTGAGAGAATAAGAACGAATCTTGAGAACCGAGTCCGTTTCAGCTCCTCCCAAGGCATGCGAAAAGGCAGCTCGGTAATCGGGTGGCAACATGAGTTTAGTCAAGACGATGCATGAAAGAAAATAACACACCATCAAACAGGCCAGGAAATTTGCATACAAGCTCGAAACATGGCCGCTGCTGCTATTGCTGGTCGATGCACAAGAACCGGAACCATTCGACAGGCAACACGGCACGTGTTGATAGAAATGTCGGAGCTTCCGATTAACGAGATCCATGGTTCGGAGAAAGGTCCGAACTTGTGAGACGCTTAGAATCGCTGTCAAGACACATGAAATAAACTGCGAAAGCGTATTGTAGTCTTGTTGCGTGACATAGTCGTGACCGACCAACCACAATAGAATCATGGTAATGGGATCACTGCCCGTTGTCTTTTGGTGATGTTTTCCATCCTTGTGATTCCACAAGAACAAGAGGGCCGAAAAGAGACGGACTATTAACACCAGGGAAAAAATGAGACCAAGCCACAGTTTGCACCGACCCAGTGGAGTTCGAGCATTGGCGGCCAACGCTTGCATTTGTTGCATGTCCTCGGCCTCATCCTTCATTTCGGCCACTAAGGTTTCCAGGAATTCAATTTCTGTTTTCAAGTTCTTTCTCCGCAATACGACATCTTCACCCATTTCTGAAAAAGACATTCCTCGAGGTATATTGTTGGATGTTGCCTGAGGGATGACCAACCCTCCTCCTGAAAGGGACGACAATTGGTCTTTTCGGGCTTGTAGGGAATTTTCGGCCAGTTGAATTTCTTCTTGTGCTTTGGAAATGGCCTCGGAACGAATAGGTTCCAGGTAGAATCCTGCCAAACAGGAATGAGGCATTGAAACGCTGCCAAAACCGTTAATACAGGCCGAAAGGAGCAACCCCACAGCTGTCAACCATGACACGGCAACGGTAAGTGCCGGTGTGCTGGGTGTTGTCTTGACCACCCATGGTCCCAGGATACACAGAATACAGAGAACAAGAAAGCATCCGAGAAAACCTCCAAGAAATCTTGTGTGAAGTTGAAATCGTGGGGAACGAGAGGAGTTGCTGGTAGATTCTGTATTTGATACATTGCTTTCCTTTCTGGCCAAATCGGCAGAAGATGTGACAAGCAGGGGACCCTTTTCTTTTCGGTGAGATCGATATAGTGAGGGAAGAACAGCGTAACAACAATAGAAAGCTCCAAGAAGGACTCGAAACAGGAGAAGCAACATGGAAAAGAGGCACGAACGAACCCACGAATGACTCGCCCTGCCCTTTTTCAGGCCAGAGGAGTCTTCACTCGAAGAATCGTTTCGGCGACACCAACCCTGTTCCAGCAATGCCTGCTGTTGTGCCCCGGCCACAAAGGGAAAGATGATAAAAACGGCCATGGCCAAGATGCCAAAGACTATTCGGTATGCTGTTGGAAGCAAAGGTGCCCGAAGAACCATCCTCCATGACGATGGAACAGCCTCCAGGATGGACAGCGAAAGTAGGAAAAAAGAAAGGACTGTCGATACCAGCAGGGCCAAGGGTACTCTGGGAACGGCCGAAGTGATTCGTGGAAAAGGCTTCTTCTCGAGGGAAGATGTCGTTGTTGCTTGTGGTTGAAAGGTGGTTGGATGGGAAACAACCACATTGGACAATTGCCTTCCCAAATACACGGGAAGTGTCAGAGAACCGGCAATCAGCAGCACATCCATGATATAAAACGTTTTGAATCAGTGGAGTAGGTATTAATTGGAGGAGTAGAAACGACAGTTGCAGGAAGATCCTCGTCTTGAGGATGCGGCCATGCCATTTTCTACTTTTTGCAATCTACCAAAGCAAGGTGTGAGAGAGAAGTGTGAAGCCGATCCCCCAAGACTGAAACCCCCGCTCCAGTCATGGAACGTAAAACGCTTCGTAGTACCTTCGTTAGATTTACTAACCGACAGACACCCTGTCGACTTCCGAGCGTGCATCACCTCTTCGTGGAGGAAGTGACGATGCAAGAAGATAACCCAATTCACACACAAATCTCCATGGCGGGCTCAAGCGACGATTTTGAAGTCGTTCTCATGATGACGAGCTCATACAGGCGTGGAATAAGCTGGTAATACAAAAGAATAATGGATGGCAACCAAATTGGTTCAACATCAAAGACATGAAAAGCTTGGGCCCGGTGATGGTCGTGGTTACTTATTAGTTGCTTCCATGCAAGAGCTCACCGTCAATTCTATCATCGGTACACGTCTCCCCAAATGAGTCATGTCGAGAATGAACCCGGTGATCGATGTAATCCTTCACCCACGACTCGATCGACGGCTCGAAGTTAGGCCGTGGATGGGAAACAGATATGCCATTCTTTCGACTGGTACACAACGGTTGGAACCATGGGTGCTTTCCTTTCTACCACCAAACAACAAAGACGGAGGGTGTTGATGAATGGACTGGATGGTTCTGGCAAGACCACGATATTGTATAAATGGAAATTGGGTGGAGAAGAGGTTGTCCACAGCATTCCCACCATTGGATTTAATGTGGAAGAACTTTGCGTGTCTCCCAAAAAGAGCCAAGGACGAATCCCGGTTGTGGTTGTGGAGGCATGGGATGTGGGAGGTCGCGACAAGGCTCGGGCGCTTTGGCGGCACTATTACCAGCAAACCGAGTGCGTCGTGTTTGTCGTCGACTCTAGTAATATCGACCGGATGGACCAAGTGTACGACGAGGTTCATCAAATGACGAGGGAACCCAAACTTGTGAGGGTACCCTTTCTCATTCTTTGCAACAAGCAAGACCTTGCCAATGCGTTGTCTCCTCATGATATCAGTCAGCGATTGGAACTGAAAAACATAAAAGATCGGCGCGTAGCGATTCTTGGCTTGTCGGCAATCTCGGGGAAAAACAATGGTCTGGAGCAAGCTTTGACGCAAATGGCGGATCTCTTGTCCAATCCTGAACCTCAATGGGGAGATTCGCATGATGTGTCATTATTATCTGAAAGAACCAAGGCAGCTCTGCCGGATCGACCAGACTATGCACTGACGGAAAACCAAGGAAATGTCACACTCCAGAGATTTGCTCCCATCAAAAACCAGACAGAGTGTCCCTTTGCCAAGAGCGCCAAACTATGGGGTGGCAAATCAATGGAAGAACAATCAGCCGAAAAAACCAGATCTTTAGAACACCAGTTTGTGGAACAAGCAAAGGCAAACAATGCTGCCCTTTGCCATTTTGTTCATTGTTGCAGACGGGGTGAGCGATTGGATGGTTTTTGCCTGGAACTGGACCATGCCGATGCACGGGGTACTAGTGTGGCTCTGTTTGGGCACTGTGTATACCTGCTCTTGAAAAGTCTCTCCGATCTCGATCCTTGCAAGGAATTTGTCATGCGTGTCCAGTACATTGGCGCACGAGGATGGAGGTTTCGGTTTGCGGGGATGGACTTTTTTGTCACGTCGTTTGCACCGTGTTATCCCTGCACGCAGTCGATTTGCCTTTGGGACCGGCCGAGCCTTTTGCTTGTTACAACCCGAAGTGTCCTTTGTGCGACATGATTTGCCACCCGATACCCCAACGACCCAGTGGCAAACGCCGAAAACAGTTCGAGACAAGACTCGTGTCGCCTACCGCAACGCCCAAAGACCCTATCACATTCCCAACACCAGCAACTACCCTCCTGCGGAGCACATTGTCAAACCTCTCCATGATGATGGGACAGTGATGATCCGTTGGTGGGAACCGTTGGCAGTGGACAAAGCGTAGAAAAAGAGCCGGGTGGAATCCCCCCAGATCCAGATGGAATCCCCCCAAGTATTGGTAGATTGATCTTTTATTCTCTATGATGTCAGGTAAGATATTCCCTTCAACCATGAGCTCGAGAGTTGAGAGATCCTTATCGTCGAAATGACGGAGTATTGATTATGATTACAAGTAACGTGTTTACTAGTTTAATTCATACGGAGTCCTCCTACCAATAGATAAACGCATCTTTTGAATGGACAGCAAAGAGAGTGCAAGGTGATACAAATGGCAGAAGCAAAGATCAGAGAGTGACAAAGGATGCATTGGAACGTGGGGATCTTGTGAAATGGATATAAAATAAGCATGATTGGTCAACGCGAAGTAGTGTAGCGTCCATGTTGACAATCGACAAACAACAACGACTTGGATGCTCAATATTGCTTGATGTTGAGGAGGCCGATATCCAATGTTCCGTCGCCTTGACTGTCGTAAGAGAACCATTGGGAGGACGGTGGACCCGGTGGTTGAGTTGATTGTGGCTGTGAGCCAAGGGAAGCATCTCCAATGTGCACAGAGCATGCAGATCCAGTGGAAGAGTAGGCGGAGGATGTGGAGGACGATGGGTAGGAAGAACCCCTCATCGAGGCATCCGATCCGGTGTAACTGTCGTCATAGTTGTTGAGAGACGTTTCGGATCTTGATGGCATCAGTCTTTTCATGGTGTTGGGATGAAATAAGTCTCCAATACTAGCACTCACGACTTCGGAGAAGAAGGAGCTCCCGATAAAGCTTCGTTCCGAATGAGGGTATGTTTGGCTCTTGTCCATGGTGGCTGTCACTCTTTCTATGTGTAAGACCGCGCTGCTTTAGAACTGGATGAATTTGGTATCGCAAGCGTGGATGGATTGCCAATGTACTTATGATCTTTTGGTGAGCTTCTCAACGAAATGATCAATGAGTTGACGAAGCGTTTTCCCTAAACTCCTCTGGCATTTTCTGAAGTCAGGATAAGAGACAACCACTGGGACAACCAGCGCCTGGTTTCTTCATCTTCTTTGGCCATGTGCAAGTCAATGACGATGTCGACAACAAAGGCATTGGGAGAAAAGATGCAGAAAAATGAGTCAGATCCAGTGCTGACGTCAATAAGAGATCTCGACTGCGCATATGACCGACAGACGCCGATCCTCATTTAAGGCGTCAATATAGGCCTAAACAGTACAAGATCCTCGTTCCCGCCAAATCATGAGAACACCTGACACGAAACAGGTGGTATGAAGACACGATCGAGATGTCTCAGCGACGTCTGCAAAGGAGAAAATGCAGCCACGATACATCGCAACTAGTCGAGTCCCGTGTAACTGAAGACATAACTTTGGTGGCCTAGTGGTATCCTTAGTGCGTTACAACGATGGGATTGCCATCGCAACCTATAGCCGAATTCCCACTTCAGCATCAACGTTTGCCACCACAAAAAAAAACTCGTATGATTGCAGGACGGCGCATCGGAGAATAGCAGCCCTTCGGGTTATTGACGCCTTCCAATGTCATTTCCATCATTCCACTGCTTCAAACTTTTCGATGGTATCTTGTAACTGTTCGTTGGACGTTCTCTTCAAATTTTCTTCCGAGTCTTCGTCATACATTGAGATAAATTTTACAGCAAGTGCAAGGAGTCCTAGGCTGACAGCAATGGCGTTGACCGTAACCACTTTATCAGCCGTCGCCTCCGAAATCCATTCCTTATTCTCCTTCTTTTCTTTTGCAAAATCGTCGAGTTCCTTCTCCAACTTCTTTTGTCGCCGTGGTCCGAGCCTTTGGTGTCGGCCAAACCTGGCAGATTTGTTGCGATACTGTCCACTCGACTTGGACCCAAAGAATCTGTTATGCTGCCTTGCAGTACATCTTGAATGTCTTGCCAGAAATGTTACTGATGATTCATGGCTGATGGTGTGTATTCTACAAGACAGTTGGCGCACAACAGGATACATTGTTCATCATTGACGGTAAACGTTCATATCTGACGTGATGCCAATAGAATGGGAAAAGAATTTTTTTATTTTTTTATTTTATTTTACGCTCTAGTGTTTGGGGGAACTTCTAAGCGGCGAGTTCGCAGAGAAGTGGGGCGGTTGCCGCGGTGGGCAGGTAGTGTGCCATGCTGGCCGGGGAGTATATTGGAGTTATAGGTGCAAAAAATGGCCGTGAAAGATTTTGCAATTGGGTCGTTCGTTTCTGTCGGGCGGTGTGATATTGGTGGATGGCTGTCATGTGGTTGTTGACATGGATTGCCAAGCTTGTGACGATGGCGTGGCTGAGGGATGCCTTGGCAAAGTGACCCATCGAGTATATATGGGCTTCTGGGTAGCAAAATCTTTTTGTCTCTTTGTTGGCTGCGGTGAGAAGATTGGCCGGGGCGTGAGTGGTTTCCTGAAAGAGTGCGAAGGCTTGTGGGTGTGCACTGCTGCGAAGACTGTTTTTTCCGAAGTGTGGGTCGTCCCACGTTGGAGGTTTGCCCGGATGAAAGAGGTGTGGTTGGTGTTCACTGGGGAAAAGCAGGTGTTCAGCGAAAGAACCTAAGCCTCCGAGGTGATCGACCGTAAAGGGGAGGAGGTATACCCCGTTGTCGTAGAGGTGTTGTGCAGTGGTGGGGTCTCGGCAGAATTTGTCACGCGCTGCGTCCTGGTGCGTCTTGGAGGCCATACAGGCAATGTTTTCGTGGTCAGACGGGTCCAGGATGGGCAGTGGTTTCTGTGGAGGGGGGACTGTTATATCGATAGCGGCGTATCGAAAGTGCTGGTTTCGGTGTGGTTGTCGAAGGAGCATACCGACGTCCGCCGGCCGGATGTTTCGGTTGTGCTGAGGAGCCAATCCAGGCGGTTCTATATGGACATCCAGACTTGTGTCCACTGTTTTTGCTGCTGGTGCTATTTGGCGCAGGACATCAAAAAGGGTGTCTCTGATCGCGTTCGATAGGGGAGTCTTTGAGGCGGCGCTGCACGAAAACAAGTGGTCCCCGTGTGCGTCGAGTATGGTTTTCTTGGCACATTTGCAAGAATGAGGAGCCGGTTGGTTGGGGTCTTGGGAGAAAACTGGTAGACGTAATTTTCTCTTCATTGCCGTTTTGAAGACCGCGTTCTCAAGTCGGAATTCGGAGGCTGTCAACGGCAGAGAAAAGACCATGCTTGTGAGTGGGGAGAGCAGTGAAGGTAAGAAGATGCGTTGGTTGGCGTCTGTTATCGTGAACAGTCTTTCGATTGCGTGTTCTCTCATGATGTGGTTCATCATACTGTTGTGTGTGTTTTTGTCATACCGAGATGGGGTATAAAGAGCTTTGTCTGCCAGTTCGTGGGCAAAAAGCGAGAGGCCTTTACGGAATTTGGTCATGGTTGATGTGGTGGAGTCTTCCCAGTTGAGGAAGGGCCGGCTGTGGACGTGTGGAATAGGTGTGTCTGTGGACGACGCAAGTTTGATTGCTCTCACGGTCTGAGTGAGAAATCGCGGGTATGCTGCGGAGGAGGCCATTTGGTAACCAAGGCCTCCTAGGCGTTGAGGGAGTGACGCAATAATTATCGCTGTTTCGTTGACGTCCGTGTCTCTGGTGGAGGTGAGACGGGCGAGGAAGCGTGCTGTCAGTTTGTCGGTTCGTCTCGTGGTGTCGCTGTCCCACATTGTTGATCGTTGATCGCCTGCGGGATTGGCAAGGGTGATGTCGGATGGGAGCAAATGCATGATTGATGCAACCAAAGAGAATTTGTACAGCGTGTGTTGTGTCTGTAAGTTTTGGAGTTGGCTGATACGATCCATTGTGTCGACCATTTTGTCTAACCGTTCTCTGATGTATTGTTTGGCAAATACGTGGGAGCCGATGGGCTGTCCGAGGAAACGGACTCCTGTGGTGATTTCGGCCCGTTCTGGTTCATCGGGGCAGAGGAAGGATAGTGCTTCCTGGACTTTTTGTTGTGCTTGGCGGGGCAATGTGTCGCAGGCCGTGTTGCCGGTGGTCGTTGTTAATATTTTGGTTTTGGAGTGATTGAGGATGATCCCGAGCGGAGCTCCAAGCTCTTGGAAGCGGGAGAGGAACCAAGGTAGGTCACAATGAGGTAGACAAACGGATGTGTCGTCCATTATCGAGGCCGTATGAGCGACACCACCTTTGTTATCGTCTCCGATGTCTCCTGACTGTTTTCTTGTTGATGCACGTTTTGCTTGTTCTTTGTTTAACTGGTTCGTGAGTGCTAGAAGGACTAAGCACGAGAACAATGGGCTAAGTGGGCACCCTTGTGGGAATCCCTCTTCTTGTTGCAGTGTATGTGGTTCGTGGTTTTCGTTGAAGTACCACGAGTCGCAAGGATGGTTGGAAAGAAGGTCAAAGATCGGGACTAGGGGGCAAGTCGCGTCCTCTGACAAGAGAATTCGTCGTGCTTCGGTGCGCGACACGTTATTGAACATGTTGGTCAAGTCAAGCAAAATCAGAGCTCGGCTTGGGGAGTTTGTTGCTGTTTTTGTGTTGTTTTGGTCGTCATTGTGGTCGTCTGTTGGTGTGTTTTGGTTGTCTGTGTGTTTGTCGATGTATTCCCGGACCGCCATGGCGGTTGTCTGGGCGACAAAGTCGACCCCGCCTGGGATTTGGATCCCATATTGTCCGCCCTTGAGGAGAAGTGGCGTGATGTCGTCCGTCATATGGACGAGAGCTGTTTTGGCGGCAACTCTTCGAATCGCCGTTCCAATTCCGATCGGTCGTAATTTTTCTGGGTTGGTGATGTCTTTGTGCAGCGCCAAGAAATAATTGCTGGCAAGCAATGTTTGTATCGGTGGAGGTACCTGAGCGGTCACCACCAGTTGGAGGAGAGCTTTTATGTTTCCGAAGTATGGCTTGGTGGCGTCTTTCGCTCGTGTTGTTCGATGTAATGCCATTGCGGCTAGTATGTCGGTGCATGTGGCGAACGGTCCCGATGCCGTTCCGGGTTTCATTTGTCGGAGTGCTAGTTCGGTCATGTTGTCTTCTAGCTTCAGGTATTGGTTTGTTGGTGGCGGTAAGTTGGTGTGGCCTTGTGCTCGTGTACCAGGTGGTGGTTGTCGTCGTTTTGGGAAAAGTTCTGTCTGACATCTTGCAATTCTTGGTGGGGTTAAGGTTGCTGTTGGAGTATTCGTCGTCAGCCTTTTGAGTGCTGCTCGGTAGTTTCCCAGGTCGGCGGTGTGTTGGGCCGCGGTGAGTCTCCACTGTGGAAGGTTTGGACCGTCGCTGTGGGTGTTCAGTCGTTGTTTCTGTTGTCGTTTTTTCTTGTGCTGTCTGTTTTGTGGTTGGAGCGGCAGTGGTGTTGGGTGCCAAATTGTGTTGTAGAGTTCCTCGATTCTTCCTGTTTTGAGCAGGGAAAGTCTGGCACGGAAAGCGTTGGAGTATGTCAAGTGGACGGTGTTTTGGATGGGGGCCAACAGTAATGGTTCCAGGAGGAGCAATAGCTTCCAGAGGGGGCTGGAGTCGGTGTCGTGTTTGGGTAGTGTGTGATCACGGAGGATTGCTGGGGCCAACGTCGGCGTTGATTCGAGGACCCATTTTATCACGTTGTTATACGTGACATAAAATTCTGACCTGAGTGGGGGTTTGGTCTTGTGCCATATGGACCGTCTGAACGGGGGCGGGCTTGGGCGAAGTTGGTTCAGGAAGGCAAGGCTTTGCTTCCAGTTGTTTTCGATCTCTGGCGTTGTATTCCGGTAGGTTGTAAGGACTAGTTGCATGTTTGTTTTACTTCTAGTATGTTTTTTTGTTATGTGTGTTCTTAGGTGTCCTTGTGTTGTGAATATTGTCGTCGGTGTGTCGCATTCTTGACACAAGTGGAACCCATGTTGGCTGCAGTATTTGGTGGTCATGTAGTCGGAGGGGTTTGTTTCCCCGTGGGTGGTGATGAGATGCTCCTTGAGGGACGCATGTGGTTTGTTGGATTGTGGAGGCACTTGCCATGGGCAGTCGGGCACCGGGCAGTGTCTCGGAGGAAGGATTTCTTGGTTACTCATTTTGCTCTTTGGCCCATGTTGCATGCGGGACCACATGGCCGGTGCGGGAGCCGGCGACGCTGGAGCTGCTAGTCTGAACCAGAGACTGAGCATAGCGCCAGGCGTCTTCCGCGTCGGTATCATTCGCGAATGATTTTGTTTGTTGCAGGTATTTTCGCATCTCTGCGGTGCGGGACGGTTTGTTGTTTCGGACGTACTGCATGATCAGTGCTATTTCGTGTCCTGTTGGTGCGGAGTATTGCGGATGGGCCTCGTTGTCGTCGAGATCGTCCGGGGGGATGAGAGACTGGGAGTGTGCGTCGTCGTTGTCTTCTTCCGTCTCCATTCTGTCCACGTCGTCCTCGTCGTGGTGGCGTTTGTTGTTGTGGGAGTGTTCATCTTCTGCGAGGGCGGAAAAGCTGTTTTGTTGTGCCGGTGGTTTGCGGTCGTCGTTTTGCGCAGGTTTGTGTGCGAGCCGATTGTATTGGTGGCTGTGGTCCATGTTTGTCGCGACCTGTGTCCAGTCTGTGCCGTCGTTGTAAGGATCTTCGTCGTCGTCATTGCCGTCGTCTGAAAAGTGGGTGGCGGTTCTTTTTGTCGGAGGCGGTGTGCCTGGTGGAGTGTTGCGAGCTCTGGTTGATGTTGTTGGTTGGTGGTTGTGGTCCTCTGCCGAGTTGGTCTTTCGTCGTAGTAGTCGGTCTGCGAAGGCGATGAGCCTGTTGGTGTGAGTGGAGGATGTCGGTGTGTCCTGGTTGGTGCTTGGTTGCCGCGGAGGGGTTGCCGCCACGGCGGCCAGAGTAGGCAGCAGGATATTAGTCGGGAATCCTGGATGCGTGCGGATTGTATTGGTGGTCAAGTGGTGTGTGTCCGGTGTCTTTCGCATGATCAATGTGTAGTAGATGGGGTCCGGATCTTCATTGTCGTATTCGGGGAATACGGCGATGTACTCGTCCATTGTTTTGAGTTGTTTCCAATCGCCGTCCGTTGCTTCTGTGTTGATCGGACGGAGGCGGATCTTGACGCTTGAACCAAAGAATTGGTCAATGTCTTTAATTGTTTCCAACGTCGTTGTTCGATTCGTTTGGGTTTTGGGCATCGGAATGAGTTGGATCTTGTTGTCTTGCCACGTGATGTCGGTGTCCCTGTTGGCTGCTGTGAATGCATTGTAACTGCGCAATAGCAGTTCGAAGTTGGCCCGAGACGAGGCCGTGATGTAGACGACGGGGACCTGTCCTCTTTGTTTGCTTTTGAGTTCTCCACTAAAGGTTCCGGATCGGCACCCGATGTGGTCGAAGAAGGCCGTCCAGTCCAGCTTGCGTGGAAGATGGGCTCGGAGGGAGTGCTGAATTGCTGCCGTCAAGTCCTGTGCCGCCCGACGGTGTTTAATGGCTTGTGCTGGAATCCCAACAACCATCCCGAAGGTGTCGCTGGTCCTGTTGTTGTTTGCTGGGAGGTACACGTTGTATTGGTCCCAGCGCGGGTTGGTGGTTGGGTTGGATTGTGGCGTTCCGTTCCGCAGGATGCTTGGGTCGCCGAAATCGTCGTGGGAGAAGTCGTCATTCTTGTGACGGTGCCACATCTGTAGCACACACCGAAGGCCTTGTTCGCGGAAAACTTCTGTGTCGAAGGCGTCGTTGGCGGGGGCGGGGGACAAGGTGACATGGAAGGATGATACATGTCCGTTGTTGTTGCGTTGACGCTGTTGGTCGTTTTGGCGGAAGCTCGGGCGTCCAGCTTGTTTGGTTTCAATGAATTCAACTTTGTGCACTTGAAGCCACATGGGCTCTTCGCGCTTGCTGTGGTGGAAAAATACCTGGTTCAAGTGGTCTTTGACCGCTTGTTCGGTAAGACGGGGCAGAGCCGATTCCGCTTGCGGGTTCGGATTGTGGTTGACCATGACGTGTAGGTGGATAAGCATCGCCGGTTCTGGGGAAGGGGCGCGCTTTTGGGGTTGCCTGAGGGTGCGGTAAGGGTTGGAGGGGCTGGCTGCCGTGTTGGTTTGGGCGTCGTCGTTCATTTCTTCTTCCTCCGTCTCATTGTTTGCCGGGTCGGCGTCGTTGGGGTCATCGTTGTGGGCTTGGCCGTTCGGGTCTCCTTGGTTGTCGTGAAGGCCTGGTTCGCTTCCGTTTTTGTTTTCGTGGCTGGCGCCGTTGTGCTCCTGGGCGTGGTTGTTGTCGTTGTCCTGCTGCATGCCGGTGTCTGGGTTGGCTTCGGTGTCGTCGTGGTTTTCGACTTCTTCGTGTTGTTGGTGGTTTGGATCAATGTTCATGGTGAGGGCTGCATTTTTCTGGGTTTTGTTTTTATGGTTTTCGGTCGGAATCATTGTTTCTTTTTGTTTGTTGTTTTCTTGGGCGATGGTTTTGGTTTTGTTGATGAGGGAGCGGCGTTCAGGGGTGATGGCGGTAATGGTGGTGGAGTCGTTGTACGAGAAGGGTTTGGCTGGGCCTTGCGATTTGGCACGTGACTGACGGCGGCCGGAGGAGGGCTTGGAGTGGACTTGCATGGTTGATGCTGGTGGGTTGTTGTCGGCGTTGTTGCTGCTGGGTGCTGGTGGTGTTCGAATCTGGGGAAAACTCTTGGTTTTCGTATTTTTTGTGAGGATGGTTTCGTTGTTCGTTTCTTGCGATGAGTTGGCTTTATGACTATGACCATTCATTGCTCGCAAATGACTGGCCGGTTGTCTTCCCTTGTTGGGTGCTCGGTTCGGTCCATCTGGGATGTGTCCTTGGATGCCGACAAGTGTCGGTGGGTCGGTCTGGGTGGCGGTGGTTCTTGTTGCGGCTCTTGGTGCCGTGGTGTTGTCTGGGTGTTGAAGTTGGCCGGGGAGTGGGTGGACGGCTGTAGCGTCGTGTCTTTTCCTGTTCATCGATTGTTTGGTGCCGGTTTGATTGGTTGGTGGTTGAGGACGGTTTGTTGGTTGGTGGGCTGGCCTGGAGGCGGGTCCTGGTTGGTTGTTTTCCTCCTGCCTCGTGTGGGTGTCGGTTTGGCTGTGGCGTGTCGCTGGAGTGGGGAGCGGATGACCGTTGGTGTTGGACTCCGGGGTTTTTCTTTGGGCCTTTTGGGCCTTTTGGGCACCATGGTGGGCCTGTATGCCGTCGTGGTCGTTTGGTTTGGATTTCCTCAGACCATGGAGCGTTTGCATGGTCATAGGTTGGTTCGCCATGCGATTCATGTGTTTTGTCCCGATTGGCGGGGGTGCGGTTGCGCCGGATCGGCATTTCGGTCGTGGGTGGACCATGGGAGTTCGGTTTGCAGCCAAAAAAACCCATGGCGGGTCCGCGTTTCGCCCCCTAGGCGTGACCATCGGACGCGGGCTCTCAGGTACGTAGTGGACTCCCTCCGTTGGCTTGGATGGTGTTTGGGTCGTCCGGATTGTAGTTCACGTCGTTGTTTCGTGATGTTGATCGTTTTTTTGATTCTTCTAGAGAAACTAGCATAAGTTCTTGTTGTGGTCGCGAGATGCGAGATTGACGGTGGTCGCATGTTGGTCCTCGTTTCCTCCATACGATGGATGATTGTGGTCGAACATTGGATCGATTTCGCTCCTTTTTACAATGAACAGCAGCTATTAATGCACTGTGAATACGAATTTTGTCGTCGAGAAGCGAAGTGAACCGTGTACAGGCAGAGGCGAGTGGTCGCCATGCATTGACGGCTTGTACCAAACAACCAAACAAGAAAAAGTTTTGCAGTGAACGTTGACTGATCTAATAATAAACTGTTGAAAGGATCAGCGGAAATGACTAGAGTACAAAACACCTTCATTCGTTTGATACTGAGGCATTCGAAGAGAGCAAAAGCGCATCCCTGGAATTGACTTTGGATACCATCCTTGCATCCACAAAATTATGGATGAAAATGCTTCCCCTCTTAAGACAATCCAAGAAGAATGAGCATGACAAGCAAAATAGAAAGACCAGCAACAATCAGCTGCAATCGCCATACAGACTGGTCTTCCTTGAGTCGTGCGGCACGACGAGTCTCAGCTTCCAATCCTTGTTGCGCCGAGTCCAGATTTGTTTCCATCTCGTTCAGAAGATTGACATGCATACCAGCTTCATCATGAATCGCTTGGGTTTGGTGTTTTAAACGACCCATTCCGGTGGCCAATTCATCAATCATTGCGTCTTGCTCTTGCATAGCACGTTGCATCTTGGTTTGTGCTTGCTGTTGCTGCAAGCCTCCACCAGACGCATCCAAGCCAGAACCAGAAGACGACTCGGTAAGATGCTGAATCAGACGACGACGCCTCTGAATTTCGGTAGGTTGTAGGGGTAAGTTTTCGAGGCTGGCTTCCAGACGTTGCAAAGCGCTTTGCAAACTGGACGCATCATTGCCCACGCCAACCCCACTTCGAAGTTGCGATGCCGCTCGAGCAAGACGAGCGTATTCATTGTCCCATTCTGCCACAGACATGATGTAGAACTGTGAATCAGTTGGAATGTTGCAGCTATTTCAACAATAGGTTCAATGATACGACAACACAGTTCCAACTTCCCAAGCACGACGCCTTCAAGTGACAATTTGTCGTTTGCGGGTTGCGGGTTGCGGGGTCTTGTTTGAGTCAAACGAAGCATCTACTGTCACGCTTATTGCTCTTCAGAAAGTACTATCCTAATCATACTCAAGCCTGCCCACCTCAGTATATATCTTTATCCCTAATACGAATAATACCTCTAGCAAGAGGCTCAGGAGTATATCGAAGGACCGAAGAATCCTTGAACATCTACTCCTAACCTTACCTACTCCTATTTCGTAATAGTATGATTCATGGTCATCGGCCCAGTATTCAAACAATTCCATGCTTCACCTACGAACGGTGCTGCACTCTCGTCAGGTCATTTCTACAGAGCGGTTGACCGAGGCATTGGTCAAACCGGATCGTTCGGCACGTGTGGTAGGTAGGGCTTGTTTGACAATGCACCAATAACCACAACACATGACAGAAACAACAGTGAACTCGTAATCCTCCATGTCCCGATTCTCATTGTGGGCTCGGGCTGTAGCTCGAAGTTCCCGGATACAGCGGCGACAACACCAGAAACAAGCCACTCCCACGACCAAGTAAAATAGACAGACCAGGATGACAACGCCAACATTTTGCCAAAATTCCATGCTTCGTTCGCGTTGTCGAGTTTGAACATCCAAAGAACAGTCCACACTCACATGAGTAATGTTGGGGAAATTCAGCATTTTCCATTTCTTTTGACAAAAATACGTTTGATAGACATCTTTCTCGTTTGCCAAGTCGTAACAGCGAGGGAAATCGTACAAACATTCATCAGGCCAGTACTTGATGTAGTCCTTTCTCCTCGCTGTTGGAATCCTGTCATTGGTGGCACAAGCTGTTTCACTGGAGGTGTTGGAGTAGAACTCAAAGATGCAGTAGTTGCTTCCACCCCGATACTTTCCTCGAGCATGATCTGAAATCTCACATGTATGTTTGCTTTTCGCGCGGTGGCGTCGATAAGAATAATAGTCATCATGGTAATTTCCCTCTCGAGCTTCACTGCAATCAAGAACGATCGTGTTGGCCCGATCCATGGTGCGGATGTCTCTGGTTGGCTTGTCTTCTCTCCCCTCTGTTGGAGCGAGAGCATGCGAAGGACTCATCGTACCGAAGACACAACTCACTTGGCAAAAAAGAAGGAAGATACCCATAAATCTACCCATCAATCTTCCAGCGTAGAAGAGCCTCTGCGGCTGTAATCCTGTCATCGTGAGTTGTGAGCGGGAAGGGAGAAATGGAATCTTTTCGAACGCCCCGGGATACGCGATGTTTTACTTCCGGATCTTATCAAAATCCTCTTCCCCAGCGGGGAGAACTCATGAAGGAAAAAGCGGACTAGGTGCAAAAATCAGAAGTCCTTCGTCCCGACCTTCTGTCCAGCTCTGGAGTTTAGTAAGGTTAGGTCATGGGATCACAATTGACAATATGGTAAGGGATCTTTGATGTGGAATGTCTACCTGAATCACCGACCCCAAGGAAGGAGCAGTAGATTTTCGACAAAGGCCTACACATAGTACATGCGCTCAATTGAACTTTACCATGATTCATCTACCGTGTTCATAATATTTCAAGATGAGAGACTCTATCTGTCACTGCCGAGAATTGTGTGTGGAACCCTACCTAGTCATTGTTTCCTGTTTTGCGAGGGCTAGATGCATGATCCCTTTGTGCTTCTAAAAGTCACGGGACCCATTGGCCAAACACCATGATACCGACAATCCAAGAATCCAACAATGCCACATGTATGGAGCTTCTTCTTCTTGGTCCACGTACCACGATGGAGTTGTGGTGGTGGCGCGCAATGAATTAGTGTCGCATCAGCCACAATTGCGAAAAGGCCCAATCCGCAACAATAATGAGCAAACTGGCCACAACGACGGCCGAGGTAATGACGTGGGGGACACCGCGTGGGGTGAGTTGGGAACCTCGTAGAGCCGCACACGTTTGGGCTACGGTCAGGACCAGGGCCATGTAGACGAGCGATTTCAAAAGCAAAAAGCAAGGAGGATAGGTGGCAAGTTCAATCACCAGATCCGGTAGCAACGCAGCGTTGGAAGATACAAAGGTGGTTTCCAAGGGAAACCAAAGGTTATGCGGTCCTTCCACAAACTGGACTCGCAAGGTTGGGAAAATGGCATCCTGTAAATGTTGTTGATACTCTTGAAACGATGTGCCAATACCATAGTAGGTAGGTCCCACGATTCCTCCCAAGATCAAGGCCAGTCCAGTGCCGAGAATGGTCAAAAAGGGCGCCGCCAAAGAGGCTGCTGCCAAGGCCGGAAACAAGGTCCACGACAAGGGCGAAATCCCCATGGTTTGCAACAAGGACGACTGTTGTGTGGCTTGAAGAGTGGCGACTTTGCCGGCATAGGAGCCCCCAATCCGCCCACACAACAACAAGGCCGTCAACAGAGGTCCAATTTCCAAACAAAACAAATGAGCCATGCCGACGGCGTACAAGGTGGCCTTGGCTTGGGGTAAAGTGGATTGCAACATGGCTTGTACCTTCATCTTGACCATAATCATAGCCATGGCATTGTCTTCTTGTCCTGTCAAGTATTTGAGCATGGGTTTGACATGTTCGTCCAAGATTTCCATGACTTGGTCTTTGACGTCTAACCGAGCCAAAATGTCACAAGACAGCATGCTAATCGCCAAACCACAGGCACAAAACGTCAAGGCAATCAAGGGGAAAGACCACAGGGTGTAATCCAGCCATTTTTCTACAAAGCGATGCCACCATGAAATTCCAAACAAATTTGGTTTCGTCCATGTACTATGGTTCTCGTCGCTTGTCATTCGTTTGACAGGTTCCGCCAATGTCACAACTACATTGTGCAACGCTGGCTGAGAATTTTGTCCGTTTTGCGTTTCCTGATTTTGCTTCTGTGGACCATATAGGACAATATTGGCATATTCTGGTTCATGTGAAATGAGGACAATGGCTGTTCGTGTCGCTCTCCCATTGTGATGACTAGTCCCATTGGTTTGTGGTGATTGTGAGTCGAGTCGTCGCAAGTTCCACAATTCCTTGGCCACAGAAATCGCCGCATCTCGATCCAACCCAGTGAATGGTTCATCCAAGACAATGACATGCTTATGTTGGGCTAATTGTAAGGCGAGCGAAGCTCGTCGTGCCATGCCACCCGAAAGTTGCGTTGGTTTCTTATTGGCATCGCGGGCATAATCGAGCCCCACCAGTTCCATCCAATACTTGATTTCAGACTCCAAGGAAGTGGGTCGATCTGCCTTGGAGCTCCCATTGGTTCGTTGCTGAAGCGCCACGGCCAAGTTTCCGGCCACAGTCAAGGCATCCAACAAGGTGGTTTGTTGAAACAGCATGCCACATCGTTCCAATGGCGGCAAGGTTGGATTCCAATCACAGTTGTCGACCTGAATGTCCAAGCGTTTCAAATCTTGGTGAGAGGCCAATCCAGCCAGGTATCGGACCAAGGTCGTTTTGCCCAATCCAGAATTGCCAGTCAACCATACACAACTGCCTTGAAACAAGTCAAACGAGACGCTTTCATTGCCAAAGGGACACAACGAGGACGTCGAACCATTGGCTCCACGAGACACGTGAAAGTATACCAAGGGAGGGCCTGCGGGAGCCATTGAAGATGACGACCGCAAAAGTCAGGGTATGGAGTGTGACCAAGAATCGTTCAAGGCTGCCAATGCCTTCTCGCCGCGTTGGATGCTGCTTCTGTTGTATGATTGCTATGATATGGTCGTCGCTCGAAAAGCTGACCAGAAGACGTACGAATATTGGCACTGAGTCTTAAGCGACCCATAAGCGACCATGTCGATTTGTCGACTGTCGACACGCAAATTCGCTTTCTCCGCCATGGTAAGGGCTGGGGGGGATACCGATCCATGTACATCTAAGTAGGCTCAGTACATTAAGCTACGTAGTACTATTTTCATCAGTGTAACAAGTGGGGCGGATGGTCTCAAATTGAAAACTTGCTGCCACGAGAAACAATGCAAGTTGGAAGCCATCGCTCGACAATGGTGGAAGCCATCACCCCCATGGCCATAACTTCCTCAATAATAGAGCTTGACTCGACCGCTTTGACACAAAGATTATTTACTACTAGAGTGACTATGCTTTCAATTCGGTCGAGTCAGCATTGAAAAATGAGTGAGATAGGGCGGTCGTTCGATTTCATCACTGCAGAAAAATGAGCGTACCTTTTCAGCCAACTTGGCAAATCTTTTGTAATTTTAGACAACAATTTCAAAGGTAAAGGCAAAGGACTTACGGTGGTTGGATGTTTATGCGATGCATGGGTGAATGCATACGGCGTCACCGGATCTCGCCATCATTGTCGAGCGTTTTTGCATTTTTTTGAAATTCCGACCATTTCCGGCGTGACGTGTACTATGTGATTTTATGTACTCTACGTAGCTTTTGTACTGAGCCTACTTAGATGTACATGGATCGGTATCCCCAGCCCTTACAAGAGAGAGATGCACAACGATAGTCCGACCATGATGTTATGGTTCACACAATGACCCTCCGAATCAGATCGATTCGAAATCCCTGTGCTGAAGCGGAGGACGATGGCTGTGAGCTGCTGAGCGGCGATTGTGTTGAAATGCGACGACGACGCGTTGTGTGCTGTGGTTGTGTGAGTGTGGGAGTTTCACCTCAAAAACTGAGTTGAAACCTTTGTCATCTTCAACGGATGTGGAGGGAGAACCATACCACGTACTCGCTCTGGAAGGCAAAAAGTGCTGCTAACATCAGTCGCCTATTATAACCATCGCCATCAACAAGAAGAAGCATGGCGATCCAGGCAATAGGCAATCAGGAGAACGAGCAACAACGCTCCCTGCAGGATTCATCCTCTTTCTCTAGATCCAGGACAAACGATTGCAACGATAACCGATCGGGAGGGCTGTATCAGTGCCGATAACTTTGGGAATTTCGAGAATCTCCATGGAATTTACGATACAATCCGATCCAGCAATGCTTGAGAAAATCCACTCGTTTGTGATTGTGCCACAACAACGCTCTTAATGTATTAGCTTAGTTCCACTTCTTGGCGCTTGGTTCCCGTTCTCGTATCATGAAGGTCCTGTTGTGGATAATCTTGTTGTTCCACACCTTCGGAATCCAAACATTCCAGTTCCTCTTTGGTAAAGAATTTGGGTAACAGGTAGAGACGAAGCGGCACAAACCCCACAATCACCAAAGGAAAGGCCAACGAAAAAGGACCCGTAAATCTCATGCCCCAACAGGCTGCCAAACATGCCAATTGAACAAAGGTATACATGTGAATGCGATACCAGGGGAGGTGAAGATAGGGTGCGGTAATGCGGTGATGATTGTTGCCATCGTTGGGATCCGAGAGCAGCGTGGCAAATTCGGACGGTGCCGTAATGAGTAACACACAACGATCAATCAACTGGTTCCCGGTTCCCGGTAGGATCCCTTGGAGGCCGACAAAGGTCAAGATTCCATTTACCACACCGACAGGCCACCGTTCCAGGACTGCTGGAATCACCAAACCAAGAAAACACAGTGCATACACCACCATTGGAGCAATGCGAGATTCGTGGACACACAACACCTTCCAGGGGGTGATTGTCTTGTCATAGTCTGTAAGGGCCTTGGTGAATTGCGGGGAGTGGGGGAGAGAGGCAGTGACAAAAGGAAGTCCAAACATGGGCAGGATCAGATTACAAATGCCAGTAATGAACATGGATGAATGGTAATATTCACCCTTGGCAAGTCCCAGTTCTGGTTTTTGGCACAGAATACATGAGAATAAGTGATCGATGTAAAAGAGTGCGACAATTGGAATGGCCGCAATGGCAGAAACGTAGACCACAAGCATACCACCACCTTGTGGTCCTTGAAACCAGTCACGTTTTTCTTCGTCGCCTTGATCTCCACCGCCTTCTTGTTCGTAGTCACTGGAGGGATACGTTGGTTCAAAGTTTCGTGGCATGGAAATACGTTCCACTTGGACATGGTCAGTCACGGCATAGCTGATCCATATGCACAACAAAACACCCAGAGGTACGGCATAGTCCGATATAGTGTGACGGATGCGTTGCGTAAAGATGGTGGATCGATCCGTATAGTAGAATCCAAGAGAAAAGAGGATACAAAAGAGTGCCAGATAAAAGGCAAAGAATGCCTCGGCCCATTCCACCTTTTGAAAGCGTTCTACAACTCCCATGATTCCATCCGTAATGTAGATAGTACAAACAAAGACGGCGTAAATGTCATGCAAGAATCGTGTACAAAGTACAATAAATCGTGACAGATCAAAGGCGGCAATCAAAATCAAAAGGGTACCGACCCAAAATCCCACCCAGGACAAGAGTGCATAGTACTCCACTTGCAACCATCCCGACAAGTTGTACAAATCAATCATAAAGGCTGTAATTGGACCAGTGGGACGTAGAATGGCAAGAGGACAGGCGGAAAAGATGGAATGAAACAACCCAGCCACGCCCTGAAGCATGAGGTATTCGGTAATGCCCACCATGCCGTTGGTTTCTCGAAAGGCCACGTCACCGAGTGCAATGGTGGAAGTGACCGTGGCACAAAACATGAAAATGGCGGCAGATTTGGTCTTCCAGGAAAAGCCATCGGTAAAGTCCGACCAGAAAAAGTACGGAAGCCGATGCTTATAATCTCGAACAATCCCTCCAAAAAACGTACCAGTGCCAAGCAGTGCTTCTGGTATGCGTCCGGAAGGAGCATTTCGTTCCAGCCAGGAAGAAGTTTGAGTTATTTCATTCTCATCCGCACCCCATAACTCGTACGTTTCTGAAGCATGTGAAACAGCACTCATGCTTGTCGTTCTTGACTCTCTCACCTGTGAGTACTTCGAGACAACAGATATTAACGAATACCTCTCTTTGGGTTGGTGTGTGTTTTCGTCGAGCGGAACCAAAAACTAAAAAGTGAGCGGCGCAGATTCGGCAGGAGTTTGGCACTTCGAGCCCCTGATACCCCAACCCGAACGCGTGCATGGCCAAAAAGCACTGCTCGCAAAATCAGAAGCCCAAAAATTCACTATAGAGACAATCAGTTGAAGCGTTTTTAGTTAAATATAAGACGGGACTTAGCGTAGAAAAACGCCAATGGACGCATTCTCACTTTGACAGCCAATTCCAACGGATGAACATCATCCAACCCACCATGTAAGTATTATCCAAGCTTCTTTGATATATAGAGAAGCTTGGATAATACTTACATGGTGGGTCCAACACCGGCAATGCCTCTCTAAACGGCTCGGAAAGAGAGACCCGTTCGGCCCATAATTTATGAGATCAGTATTCCGACCCGCTCGCACCCGACCATAAAATATTTTCATATCCTTATATAACATTCCTTCGCAGTCGCCTTTCATTCGTCCATAAATTGTCATCTCGGAAGTCAGATGCTTGGGCCTGTTTGCTCACAAATTGGACCCAAAGCATGGAGTGGGGATGACCGAAACACAACGAGACACTTGAACCGTCGTTCAATACACAACAGACTCTCCCGAACCTTACCAATACGGAAAGTTAATAGAGAAAGCAACATGGAACCCCGCGACCTAGGAGATGAGTTCTTCCGTTGCCAGTATATCGATGAAAGCAAAACAGAGGAGGAAAATATCCAAGCAAAGGAAAATTTGGATCAAGACGGCCCTCCTTTGTCTCCCAACCTACAGACTCGACATCGGAGGAGTTACGGAGGAAACTCCATCGCTTCATCCTACAATGAACGCGAACGCGTCGCAAGACTGTGCCGCGAATTTAGAAAGAAGACCACCAAACCGTGTTCCGTGTTTGGTTACGATCGATACCAGCGGTTTCGCGGCGGCTTCTTCTTTTGCAGCAATTGCAAGGACGCTGACGACAAGGAGAGAGATTCATCTGTCCGTGTCAACCGTACAACCAAGGGTGGACCGTATACCTGCATGGCAGAACACGAGAGCATCATTTACCCAACTGACCGGATAAAGATTGAAATCAAGAAGCCTCACACAAGGACAAACTTGGGAAAGCCCACGAAGAAGAAAGCACCCCCCGACAGCAACAGAAAACGCAAGGACCCCCCAAACAAGGAAGATAGTACTTCTTCCAAAGCACGGAAAACCGAAGCAACAGCGGAAAGCGAAACATACTCGTGTTTTGAATCGTCGGATGAAGAGCCCGAACGAACGACAGGAGTTGAGCCCCAACACTCCGCGAAACAGAGAACGAATGATAATGAACCAAGACATGGAGTACAACAAATAACTCCAGACCGACCAGATCAGGGAGTAAACAACCCGCCTCCCCCTACTGAAGAACCTGCTAGTATCTGCCAACAATGGCAATCATCGTCGACCGACAATACTACAGTGGAAGCTCTACTTCAAAATCAAGAGACAATCAAGGATCTACAACAACAGATCGAGGCATTGTCAAAGAAAAAGCACAAGATGCGTGAGAGTTTCAAGAAGCAGCAGAAGACTATAAAGAAACACCTCAACGAAATCGGCACTCTACAAAGAAGAGTTCAAACCTTGGAAGCGAAACATGGAAAAATCCCATCGAGTTGCTCTTCAGAAACCAACGCCAAGAAGCTTGTGTCCCATATCAAGTCGGTCATAGTTGAGGCCGTAAGGAATCATAGCGGCAATAGCCAACGGGCAAAGGCTTTCTTTGCTAAAATTGCCCGTATGCTCTTGGACGAGCCAATCCACAACCACCAACTCAGTGAATGCCTTGTTCGAATCGTTCAGCGTCACCTACGAAAGACGGTGTTCACCCCCTTTAACATTCTCCGTGAAATGGATATGGCTGGAGGAAAGCTCAATTATGCAGGAATCGAGGTCTTGCGAGTTGTCGAGTGTGGAGGGAAACCAAAGCGTAAGCACACGATGATTCCTTCAACGTCAGCGATTCAACGCTGTGCTCAGTACATAGAACAATTTGCAGAATATGTTGTGCCGTTCCACCCAATCCGAAACCCCAAGGACGGTGCGGAAGGCTTCTACTTCAGGGCTGCGGATGTATTTGTCGCGATCCTGAAAGCGGCCAACATGCTTGATGGTGAGGCACGCACTAGAGCTATCCAATTCGCACAAAGTCTTGATGGTGCAACGTTATCGAAATCGTTGAGCCACGTATTAGGAGGTCTGAAGTTCAACGACAAGTCCAGTCCGTTGAAAGCCCAATCTCGGGACATGGTTTTCCCTCCAGTCTGTGTCATTGGGCGGGAGAATAAAGCCCTTGTTCGCGGTCTGTTCTCGCGAATGATACGAGAAATTCGAGAGGCGGCCAACAAGGTACTTCCAACCATGTACGCCATCATGGCGTTGAAAATAATTACGAACTGCGACATGTCGGTGGAATGGAAGTTGTCTGGCAAGGGTGGTGCTACGAAGAATGCCGAATTCCCTTGTGCTAAGTGCACAGTCAGGAGTGGTGCACTCCACACCGAGGCCAATGACCCTTTGAAGTGTAAATGGTGTTTGCATCAGGGATACGTGGATGAAGACACTGATCCTGACGACGTTGATGTCATCTGCTACCACGCACCCATGTGCACGGACGAACACATGGCGAAAATGAACGACCAAGTCAAGACCTTTGAAGACGCCATGCCAGAGATTTCGAAAGAGATTGGAACGATCTGGAACGATTCAAAGATATCTATTTCGAAGGCAATAGACCCTAGAGCCCCACCCACGAAGGCACAAAGAACAAAGGACTTATCGTCTATTCACTTCGACATAAGCAAAGCAACACAGGCCAAACGACGAGCATACAGCACCAATTTGAACAACGATTTGGAATTGCGTGGTCTCGAACTGAGTGGGTCTTTGGCCTCACGACAACGACGTCTCAAGCTACAGCTTATATCGGAGTGGACCTACGTGGATGCGAGTACAACGGTCAACCGCTTTGGGAAGGCATCCATAACTTCGGCATTGGTTATGCTCATGGATACCATCCCTTGTCTTCTCCACATGGAGATGAGGATGGGGATCAAGATCCTCTCCATGTGCCTCAAGGATGGGCTCACCCGTTCTAAAAACAACGAACTTAAATGGATCGACGAGAAGCATTTCGGTAATATGGCCAATAAGTGCAATGCCTTCGTCGTTGGCATTGAAAAAGTCCTGAACACCGAGATTCTCGGATCTGAGACGATGCCGTTCCAAGAGACCCTTCCACTCGACAAAAAAACCCATACAATGGGCGAAATCAAGATGGATAACACCAAGATTCGTAAGATCCTAGCGAAAATGGACAAGATTGTCGATCTCTGCATTATTAAGGAAGACGACAAGACAAGATGGCTATCCCTTCTTGTGGACTATCAACAAGCAATGACGATCTTGCTAAAGAAGGAGGATCTTTCCAATACTGAGATCTATGAGTACCAACGACTGGCCGACTCTTTCTTCAAAGAGTGGGTCATTCTATATGGCGAAGAAGGCATTACGAACTACGCCCATCTCATAGGCAGTGCCCACATTGGCGAGTATCTCCTGCACTGGCGAAGTTTGTATTCTCATTCGCAGCAAGGCTGGGAGGCATTCAACAGCCTCTTCAAGTCCTTCTTCTATTCCAGAACGCAACGCGGCGGTTCTGTGAATCAAGGACGTGGCCCAAGAAGTCGCTTGCTTCCTATGGCAAAATGGTTGCAACGGCGCCTGATTTTTATAATGGGACACACGATGGAAAGTATTAAAGCTGAGTTAGAGAACTTGACCGAGCTTGATAAGGAAAAGCACCGGAATTGGGTTCGTGACTGCTATGGAACCATTGAGTTTGGGCAGGTGATTCGGAATCCCATTCCATGTCCTGACGAAACGAAGGATAGTGGTGAACAGGACAATGCTGATATGGCGACCAGTACTGCTGGGATGGAAAGCGTGGTAGAGGGAAATGTGGAAGAGGAAGTGCATCGCTTGGCAACAACGATGTTACAGGCACAGTCCGGTAATGACAATGTCTTGTCGGAACAGCAGAATGACGACGGAAGTGACGAAAGCATTGGTGATGGGGAGAGCCATGGTGGTTACACAGAAGAGACCGGACTTTTCGACTGGGATGTGGGAACATTGGAACTTTATGGAAAGGAAGGCGAAGGAAAAGGGTCTGATGCCGACGAAATGTCTGAAACAACTAATGACAGTGATGGAGATTGGTTATAATGTGGTAAATTAGATGTGTACTACGGATGAATTCAATTGTAGTCTGCAATGGCAGAGGCAATCGCGTCGCTGTGCTTGAAAAGAACAATGAGCTGCTCTGTTTTCGGAAGATTCCTGTCGAACTGATGGCCTGCAACAGCGACGCATCCATAGGTCGGCTTTTCAGAAGGCGCGATCGTTCCAACACGTGAAAGATCCTTATTCTTCAAGACCTTGTCATTGGTTACTGGCTTCGAGGACGAGTATAGTTCAGTGGAAAACTTCTCGCGAATAATAAACCTTACTTCACTTGAAGGGATGAAGAGGCATACGATCTCGTAGACAGTTCCATCGAAATGGAACTGATCACCTGAATAGATGTCGAAGGTGTCAAATCGAAATCGGACGGTAGACGTGTGAGTATGGAGCGACAAGTCGTCATCGTCCTTGCGGTCACTGCTGTTGTTCGTATCCTGAGAGCTCGTCGTTTCTAGTGATGCATTGAGGATGCGATCAAAAGTCGACACCGACTTGTCGTCTCCCTTTTTGGCACGTTCTTCGTCTTGCGATTCGTTGCTGGACTGTTCCGATTCTTCAGACAAGCTCGATTCGTCCTCACATTCTTCGTCGGGCTTGTAGGGCGTACAAGTTAGAACTGACTTCAGGTGACTGGTTGGGGGGGTCGACTTCAGATTTCCTTTACGATCTTGATCGAAACGGTATCGTTCAAAACCAACAGTTACCTTCACAGAATATGGTGAGAAGGTTAGATCCACACGTTGGTCGAGTGTGCGACGCTTGAATACCGGTTCATGGGGATCTTGTTCCTGTTCGTCTTTCCCCTTAACTACTGTTAAGAAATGACCACGTTTCAGTTGTCTACCGTGTTTCCCATCTCCGAGAGTCGGCCGATGCTCGGTGGAGCCGTAAACAGAACCAATACCAAGCAATCGTCGGAGCAAATCCAAATCTCGTATGGACTCGAAGCGTAAGACACCACTCTGAAAAGACATCTTGATTTTGCGACGGGTTGGTTTGGAATCGATATCGAGGTAGGTTTCGGTCGATGGAAACATGTGGCAAGAAATAGACTCAGTACCTGAATTCGAGACGACGTGCAGATAGTTGAAAGTTTCCAATGGAATATTTCCGATTGAGACCGTGTCAATGGCCGTCGATTCTGATTGCCCGCTACGTTTGTTTAAAATCTTCATGATCCCCTTCCTTAGCTGAAAGAGACCGCACCACACATTTTGGTGGTAACAGCGGGGAGGGACGACGAGGTCCTTTTTGCCCTTGTTCGGTAACTTCTTCATCGGAAAGCATAGGAGATCTTCGTCTGGAATTTCAATCAATCTATCTTTGCCTCGGACTTCGGATTGGCGGTAGCGAGCGATATATACGTTGTTGAGTCCTTGTCCCCATGAATTCTGTGGATCGGCCAGCTCCGTTAGGGAAAACACGAAAGCAGGGAAGAGGATCTTGGTACCATTGTACATTGCGTCTCGGTCCGAGATGACAAGTTTGGTTTGGTATATCTCTTCGTTTTCAGAGCCAAAACCTTGAATGATGGGAGAATGTTGATGTTTGGGAATGGACGTGTGGCATTTTGTATTCTTCTTCGGGAAGAGCTTCTGCCAGATTGAAATTACGACGCATCCATCGTTCGAGTGCTGTAAACGACCAATGGTTGTTGTATTCTTCTTTTGATTCGGGAGTCGTAAGTGAACGAAGGTTCCCTCGCGGAGGGTGTCGTCGAGTGGGGGGATGTAAATCGGAGGTGACGACATGGTGGTTATCGATTTTTATGTTGGATTGCTGCTTGCTCTGAAGTGCTTCTTTCTTTCGCAGCATTGATTCTTGTTATTTTGGTTCATCGCGGTGCTCCATTGGCTTGTGGGTCCCTTGTTAGCCGGATGTGTGAGACCGATCTGGCTGGTACCGATCAGGAAACGGAAGCAGAATTGAGATAGTTCTTCCAGAAAATGGCTTATGTAGCTGGGATTGGAACAGTTTTCGTACTATTATGCGCGAGCCGTGCTTTTTTTGGTCGCCGGGTTGGTCGGTCGTGATGGCCGGCGATTTTCGGGAAATTTTTCTGTTTCACTGGGATACCAGGTGCTCGTAGTGGGCTATTGTATTGATCCAATCAGGCAATAAAAAATGAGCATGCTTGCTCGGATCGGATCGAGCGCAGAAACGGAGATGTATAGCTACCTTTCTACCAGCTAGCTAGAGAGAGACAGGTACCCTCTAGCTTAATGTGATGCTCTTATTGTCTCTAGTGTCAAGAGGATATCGCATCAATGTTTGCCATATATAAAGATGCGGATATATATCCTTACAAAGCTCCTAGCCAACTGGTCCTACTTATGCTTATTGACAGGTGCATTGGCAATTGGCACCTACCGTGGCCCTTGTATGAGTCCTCGAGTTGCATCAATATTTCACACATGTACATGCCTTCCAAACGTTTTCCGTATTCTCAGGATGACGGGAATGATATGAAATCCATAAATGACTGGTAGGCAATAATGCATCACTCAAGCATGTCAGAGCCAGATCGTTTCCGTTTTCATTACAAATTCCTACCTAATCCAAACGCCTTTCCCCAAAAATGGAGAAATGGCTTGGTATTGCCAACTGTTCCAAGTTTCTAATTTGATTGATTGTACGACTCAACCATGCAAAATGTGAAAATATTCCTTAGCGCTACAACCTTTGATGCCATAGCCTCTCCCATAATTGTCAAGACAAAAACAAGACAGTTCTTTGAATTGGTCATCACTCATTGATTGATTTCAGTGCACATGTCATGTATTTATTGGCACTGAGTATGAATAACCTATTCATGTTTCCGTGCACGAAAGTTCACATTGGACAGGATTTCATCCGGACGAGTTTTTGATGGTCGATTAAAAGTCGTCATCTGTGTTTTGTATGCTTCTTCATTTGTCGTTATCCTCGTCGTCGTTCCCCCTTGACCGCTCGTTTCCTTCGTTCTTCCTTCACGCGAGCCTTCTCCATTTTGGCTTGCGATGTTTTGGCTTGTTCATCCTTTTTAGTTTGGACATTTTGCGCTCTCATTTCCTTCATTTTCGCGCCGTGAGCAGCCGCTGCCACCTGATGATTGGAAGGGGCATCGTCGTCGTCGGCGGCCGCATCGTCACCATCGTAACCAAATCGATCCAGCAAAGCTTGTTTCGCCGCGTCATTCGTCGTTTTCGATTCACCAGCGTGCTCTTGTTGTTTTTCTTGCGCCGCCGCCGCTTCGGCGGCTGCTTGTTCTGCCATGCGTCGTTCTTCGGCCAAGACTTGTTCCATTTGTTGGGCTCGCTGATGCTTCTCCTCTTCTTCCAGTAGTTTCAACTTTTGTTGGTGATCGTCCCATGCCTTTTGAATATCCTGTCGTAAGGTGACCCATGTGTCATTGTCGTCCGAGTGAGATTCACTCGATGCTTGCAAGAGTTCCATGACCGAATCCCATTCTTCCTGAATGTCCTCATCGTTTGCGCCATCACTGCGATCGGTCAACAGGAGAGGCAAGACATAGGGGCCATACGTGTCATAATCCAAGCCTACTTGTGGCAATCGTTCACGGAGGAAATCCGATAAGGCGTGATCGTCGTCGTGGTCGTCCATGGTCTCGGAGAATGAGCTCTACGAGTACGTACTGCAAGAATGCGTACGTTGAGAAAACTGGTGGGCTTAGACTGACAAATACCTACAATGACCGACATCATCTGCTTCCGTATTAGGTCAATGAGCAGGTTGCCCAGTTTCTTGGGAGTTCTACCTAGAGGCAAGAGTATCAAAAGCATTGTTGGTTCTACATATTTCATTCTTTTTAGGCACAAAGCTCTATCTTGACTGCTGAGCAGCAGAACGGAAACTACCTATTAGAGCATTGATGTCAAAGTCAATCACCTAGCAACAATGATTTGGATCTAGGATAGATGTCCTTTCACAAATGCAACCGATGCATGTTAGTTTGGAGGAATCGTTGCGTTCTTTCGAGGACTCGTGTTCTCGTGATAGCATCTACTTTGGATGCTTGTACAAAGAATCCATGACGATGCCCATTCATTGACCGGTCCTCTCTTGCCCTCCAGTTGAGCGGGACATGCGTGCAAGAGATGCAAGCGTCGTTCTCTCTTGCCGAATATGGGCCGAGTAAAAAGTCACCAAGCCCATTCACAACAAGACACGGTCCCGGTCTGTGCCGTTTTCCTTCCTGTCCCTCACGGCACTGTTGGAAGTGTGTCTTTGCAGGAACACACCAGAGTTTCCGTTGGAAAAACGTTTGATGTTGTTGTTGTTGTTTGTTGTGAAATCAAAAGGCTTGCTGGGCCTCCAGTAGTTGTTGTTCTTGTTGTTGTTGGCAATAGACGGCACAGTGTGCGGCAAACTCGACTTGGGGTTGCGAAATGGGGAGATGGACGGCCACATTCATGAGGAGGGGTGCGGTACCGCCGGCCACGACATGAAAGGCGGCATGGGACCATCCTCCCAAGGGATAACGGGCAAACAACCACAGGGCGACCAAAATCAAACTCCAAAAGGCAACCAAGGTAGTCGTTTGGGATTCCCAGGCCAGAGGCACGGAGTAACTGACAATGGCCAAGACGATGCAAATGTGATTGTTGCGGGGGCGACGAATTTGGGGACGAAATTGCAGAAAGAAGCAGGGTAAATTAAACACGGCCGCCAGGAGGGCGTAATCGATACTCCCCGAGGTTCCATAGGCAAACAAGATGGAACAAAAATGCATCATGCCATGATCCATTCGTCTCGTCCAATGATACATTCGAGCGACGGGATCTAATTCATGGGCATATTTCCAATGATACAAAAAAGAAAAGGGCATGTGCAACCACATGGCAAACATGGTGGCCAAGACGGGCAAGGGTGGTATAGCAGGGAGAAGGGAACTGGACCAACAACCCGACGGTGGAGACCACCAACGTGCAACATCGTGAAAGATCCAGTGGTGAAGTACTTGATCATGATGATGGTTCAAAAAGAACGGGTTGTTCTCTCGAATAGTGGAATCACCATCATTATGGAGGTAGGAAGGAGCACTGGGTACGACAGCAGAAGGATTCATGGTGGTGTTGGCATGTTGCCAGGCCGCTGGTGTGATCCAGGCCCATGACAAGAGATGAACGAGACAGTAAAGTGACATGGGAAGCATGGTCAAGGCATTGCAACGTTCTTGTGTCGGTGTCATGATGCGACGAGACATGAATTGGTTCAAATGAGCTTCCAAGGGAGGAGGAGAACCTGTCGTAGTCGTCGTCGTTGTTGTTTTGGGGTTGGAGGAGTTACTTGATCTTGTCCAAGAAATGCCCGTTTCCAAGTCCTGCAGTGACCCTGAGCTACTACTGGGACTCGTTGTCTCACTGTCAAACGACGTCATGGAAGTGTTGTTCGTACTGTCATCCAACGCACACATGACGCTTGTCGGACTACCATGGGCACTGTTGTTTCGGTAGTGTTTGCCATGACTGGGAACCACGGATGGTTTGGGTGGCGCTTGTTGTCTCCAAGGCCAGGGCCACGAATCAGCAAGGCTTCCTCCTGTAGACCGTCCAATATTTTGCTGTTCTTTCTTGTCGTCACGGTCAAGTACGTCAGACTCTTGGATGGAGTGGTGAACAGTCTTCTTGTCCTTGTCGTCGTCTTTCGGAACGACCGATCCTCGTTCCAGCGTACTGGAACGACGTACCAGGGAAGAACAAGACCGTGATGGGGGAACGGCAAAAGAAAAAGGCATTGTCATGGTGCGGGGGGTAGGGTTCTTGTGTGTGTATGTGTATGTGTGTGTGCGACAAAACGAAGCGGGGTTCTCGGTTTGGGGAATTCCCAATGCGCTGTGTGACTGTCACGCACTCGTTTGCGGAAACTTGGACCTGCGGCCAAGAATGCAACACTTGGTTCACCCTAAGAGAATATTATAGATGATGGAGTCCAAGGACACTGCAAGAGGCTTGCTGTGTCCTTCCGTTCCAACAACAGAGAGGAAGAATGCAACACTCTATAGGAAGAATCGAGTTGTTGTCTTTCTCGACCAGAAAAGATTCCTTCCCGAACGAGAAGAACAGCCGAAGGCCGAAGGGGCGAACAAAATCCGTGACGTGTACGAAGGCCGGATGATGATGTAATCATGCAGCGAGCGCGGCTGGCGACATACACACGCAAAAGTGACGTCATGCATGCGTGGAAAGACATACAGTCGCGGAAATATGTCCGAATTTTTATCGGTCGCGCATGAGGAAGATCTTTGCCATCATCGCCGCATCCATCACCAACATTGACCCGACTCGAGACAATTGAGTATATCGATATCGACAGTACGATGCCACTGGTCAAGTTGTTTGCCAAATCGACCATGGGAAAGCCAGTCCCACTGTCGAGATTACAAGAAAAACTGTGCGCCATTTGGGGAACCAAACCATCCACCACCAAACTCATGTTGTTTCATTGTCAGGATTGGACGGACGAATCCTTTCAAGAGGATGTCTATGTGGATATTCGAGCCTATGGTGAGAGCAACTACGGTTCTTGTTGGAACCATTTGTTTGTGTGACACCGTGACAAAGGATAGTGGAGCGAGGGTGTCAGCAAAACACTGCGGAAAACACTCATCGAATATGTTCAACAGTGTTGCTTGGTTTGTGTCGTGTGTCGTTCTCCATCGTGCGCAAGACTGTGAGGGTGAAAGCCTTGCCACGTAACTGAATCTTACATGCCACATGGTTGTGTTGTGATCCTTGTTGCTGGAGAGAACAGGAAAACCCGAACGAACTCGTGAATTTGTGTTGGACGGTATGAAAGAGGTCCAACAAGCCTTTGCGCAAGAAAATCTGATTGCCAATGTTCGATTGGAAACCTATGAAGGGGAACGCTACTTTCATGTTCCGCCTCCTTCGTCTTCGTCGTCGTCGTCATGATCGGAATCGCCAATGTTGGTCCAAACAATATTTCTTCTCGCGTACTTCGGTTTCAGCGGAACATGCAGGAACAAATATTCCATTGTTTCAAGGAACATACGTTTGTCTTTCTACAGGTACGGTTTATGGGTCAAACGTAACCTAGACAAAAAACCCAATCGGTAAAGTCAAAGTACTTTCTATTATTCTGCTGAGAGTTGTGCTCGTGCCAAGAGTTGAGCAAATAGGCTTGCTCGACAAGTCAAGGGCCGGCAATAGTCGCGCAACTCTTGCGCATGGCGGTCCGTGTGGTCGACAGTTGACAGAGATGAATGTCTCAAAGGCGTCGTCTGCATAGAATGTCTCGCTTGGGATGACCACAGGAATGGGGGGTTGGGTTCATTGCTTGGGTAATAGGAGGATTGTATCACTTGCACCGTGCCATACAGAGACTCTTGTCGTTTGTGAAAGTCAGCGTCAATGAGGCGAGACACATGCTTTTCCAAACCAATCAATTCCAGATTGTCCAAGCCTCCTGCATACAGCCGAGTCGTGCAGCAAGAACCACCCCCATCCGATTCCAGATCGGCCTCACTGCAGGTTTGGTACAGACACTCCAATCGACTCACAAAACACGGTTGATACCGAGTAATCTCTTGAATTTGTCGGATTGTCTTGTGCTTAAAAAGGGATAGTTCTGCTTTGCTGTACCAGGTCAAATGACTGAGTCTGGTGTTCCCATTTCGTTCATCCGCGTAGACTCGTTCCAGGTTGGGGCTAAACCGAACACATTGTCGCAGAGGCCGCTTTTTGGAATTTGAGGAAGCTCTCCGTAGTGAGGATCTTGGTGGCAAAGCGACAGGTCGTGCGTCTATTATTCTTTGCTCGCAAGAGTGCGACACATCGACAAGTTGCTCTCTATGGACACAGTCTGATTGTCCACCTTCTTTTCGGGCTACTTTCGGCATGGAAAGAAATGTATGTGCTTTTGGTTTTTCATTGATTCCATGAACAATGAATAAACTGAATACAGCTCCTGAAATCAGAAGCAAAATGAAAAAGAGAACGAAAGGCCCTTCTTCTTCCAGAGGCCTCAGAGAGTATCCACATGGATGGCTCATCAAGTTCTCGTGGCTACTCCAGCTGGAGTTGCTAGCACAAAAGTCGGATGTACATGCTTCCACGACAGCCATGGATGAATATTTCTCCCTGGATTGTGAGGATAAGGAAAATAATAAAGACGGGACCAACCACATGATGAATCCTTGGCAGACCGTTTGTCTTTGTGTTGGTAGAAAAGCGTCAAATAGCAAGGTTCTCTAGAGCTATGTAGTATTTTTCGTGATCCCTCCCTCTTTTGCTGACATCAAGCTCTCCGTGGGGCTTAAGGTGGTCGTGGGACCTCGCAGATAAGGCCTAATGAACAAATCGGAACAATTCATCTCTCCTCTGCACAAGACCTGATCGTAGTTTCGATTTTGTGAGCGAGTAGTTCGGACCCCCGCCTTTGGTCCGATAGGCCCAATACGTTTCACAACAATGTGTTGTTTCCCCGTCTGGTAGGGACAGTACGAGTATGAGGTTTAGAGTACTCGTACTGGTACTCTTACAAGGAAGCATCTCAGTTCCTGGTTTGTTATCGTATTGAAAAGCCCATCTCAAAAGCCTCATTTAACAAAGCACAATGGGACCAAAATACTGGTCGATTAAAAGATAAGCCTCTCAGAACTCAGAATACGAAACCGAATAGGGGGAATTACGAAATGTTGGTTGGGTGTTCATCGAGAAGGCTACAAATCTTAAATAAAATTATGAGTTCGACAAACATAACGCAAAACGCTAAAAGTTGTGGAAACCCTACAAGGTACGAGTACCATTATTACAAAGATAAAACAACTTGTTCCTACACTCCATCTCGTTGTACGATTATGCCCAACATGAGATGGTTTAACCGAGGCGCCAGCTTCATTGTGTGGCCATTGGCCATGATGTACCTCATTTTTTTCTGTTGGGCAATTCCATTGCGATGTAAAGCTTTTGGCCTTGATCCAGCAACTGCCTGGGCATATCGACCAGTAGCGCCGGATCCGGAATCCAGGACATGAAGTTTTCGGGAAGTCTTTCGAAATCTCGGTTGAGCTTCCGTGTGCACCGTTCATGGAAGGCAACAGAAATTGTTGCTTGTTGCCGCAGATAAAGAAATTACTTTCATATTCTCGCCTCCAAAAAGGAAGGATTCGAAGCTGAGAGAGATTGTCAATTCGGTTGTTGCTTTTGAAAATGATGTTTGATACTGTACTTGGTACCACCTTTCTTGACCTTTTTGGATGATACCTTTGAATTCGAGGATACCTTGGACGAAGTAGACCGTCCGGTAGAGCTTTTGCTGGCCAGCGAGCCCGGTGACTTGCTCTTGTTCTTGTTGTTTTGGTTGTTGCCATTATTGAGGGCGGATCCAAAAAAGGCCGAGATGGACAGTTGCTTCTTGTGCGGTTGAGCGTTTCGCGTCTTGGCATCCGTGGCCAGTACCAGCGTTTTAGACAACAATGCATGATCACTATCGTCCAAGAGAATGGAGACGGCAATATGGTCGGAAAAGGTTGGAGGAGTATAAATCATGCCCGTGTGCGCTGTAGGAATCATGACAATGCTGAGACACGACGTAACCACAAACCATGCCCATAACAACTCTTGTGTCGAACGTACCTGGACCAAATTGCGAATCAAGCGCCCGTTGGGAAGCTGTCTGAATTCCTTCTCCACCAAACGAGGCTGGTTCAAACCTGCCATTGGCCGTGGCCGCTTGGAGGGCGGCTTGTTCTCCCAGGGCAAAGGCGGGGGCCTCCTGGTTTCCACCACCACCACCACATCGCAAGCCCGATCCAGTTTGAATTTTGGTCGCCAAGGATGCATCGACCAAACAGTAATCGATGCGAGCGCCTTCATTTTCGTACCGTCGGTTGGTGAATTGATGCCAGCAGGTAAAACGCCCTTCGGCCATGGGATACAAGTGTCGAAAGGAGTCCACCATGCCATCTTGTACCAAAAGCGCGGTGAGCCAGGCACGAGCCGGAGATAAGCGAGGTTCAGAGGCCACGGTCGTGGCAATCTCCCGTTGAACCGATTCGTCCCAGACCACACCCACCAGTTTGGCCAAGAGTTCGGTCAGGACCGCAACCGACACGACATTGGCCTGTCGACAGGGCAAGACTTGATCGGTTTCCTCGTCGCAATAGGTCCTGGAGGAAAAATCATATTCACGGCCACAATGATCGGCCATGGACTCGTGTCGACCCAAGTGAACACGACGACCATCGGCCAACGTGACAGCCAGTCGATATTTGTCGTGCGATTGGTTGGTGACAGTATTGAGAGTTTTGGCTTCCACAACCGTCTTGGTCAGCAAGACTTTTTCGATTGTCGGCCAGTGACGTTTCACTTCCTGCTTCCAGCGTGGAACCATCGACTCGTCAGGTTGTTGTGGTTGTTGTTCGTTTTCCTCTTCGTCCAGAATATCATGCATGTGCACACAGCGATCCTTCCAAAAGATATCACGTGCCTTGTGCGAAATATTCAAATCTCCCACTAAAATGACATGCTTGTTTCGCTCGCGTTGCCTTTGCATGGCGCGTCGTAGGGCCTGCAAAAATTTTAGTTGAAAGGCCAAGGGGTGGCCACCAGAATTGGGTGCATAGACATTGAAAATGCAAAAGCTGCCATGATCGGTCATGATACAACGACCCTGGTTGTCGAGATCAGACGATCCGAGAGGACTGGCGTCGGCCGCCACCACACTGCCAGTGGGTGCATACGTGACGACTCCATTCAACCCCTTGTGATTCTCATCGACACAACACGACCAAAAGGATTCGTATCCGGGAATCGTACTGGCCTGACATGGCTCGGCACGGTTCGCCAATTGTTGTTTTTGAATCTTGTGCTCTTGCAAACACACAATATCTGCTTCGTGTCGTTCGAAAAAGTGTTGAATCGAGGCCGCCGGATGAAGTTTGGGGCGTCGTTGTGTGGTTGTTGTGGTGGTGCCAGCTTGGTTGGCCGGAGACGGTGGTTTGTAATGACGGTCAATTCGGTTCACGGTCGTCGTCCAACCAGCAACATTCCACGATACAATTAACATGATGCAGATAATGATCGGCTACTGTTGGATTCAAAACGTCGGCTCTGACACAATGAAGTCTCGCTCGGATCATCCTGTCATTGTCGCTGGGTTTCACACAAAATCCTAACAGAAAAACTGCCTTCGTCCGATCTTACGACGGACAGACGAACCTTTACATAAGCGACCAAAAACGGACAAAGAGCGACTTTCAAGATCATCGGTCGCGTAGTTTAGTCCCTACCTTTCCCCAAGATAAGTCCCAACCAGACGTGAACCTTTGGGTTAATTCCTCAATGTGACGTTGTTGAAAACCCCCAAACCCCCAAACCGACAGGAAGGCCCAAGCTATCAAACAGTGCGGGTCTCCCTCTTTGGGACGGATGCCTGCAACAACAACAACACTTCTTCTTGTGGACAAGAGTCCTCTACAAATACGTCCTATCTAACTCTCAACCAAGGGAAACAACGACAAATCCATCATCCTTCCACGCCATTTTGGAAACGCCAAACCAACCAATCAACGTTTTTGTTGATTCAAATTCATTGCTTGGGAGTCCCTGACCTTGATCCATCATGGTGGACAAACAAGAAGTCATTACCATGGCGGGTGTCAAGGAACGCATGGCCGCCTTGCAAAAGAATTCCTCCTTTACGTCAAATAGCGGTGGTGGTGGTAGTAATCTCACCTTGTCACCGAATCGTGCCATTCCGGTTCAACCCATTGCCTCGCGCAAGGCCAAGTTGGAAGAATTTGCCGCCTCGAATAGTGCCACATCTCTTGTGGGAAAACCAGCCAAATCAACCAGCAGCAGCGGCAAAAATGCCAACAACAACACTCTCAAGGCGCCCGACAATTCCACCTTTTTTGGGAGCAAACCAGATATTGTCTTTGAAGAAAGTGGATACTTGACGGTCGAAACCGATGACACCAAAAGTGTGACCAGTCAGCAAACCAGTGCGACACAACAACAACGCAATGAAACCGAAGTGGCGGCACGGGATCGGTTGAATTCGTCTGTTCAACAGGAATTGAAGGATTCTGTTCCCGCCAATTCCTATGGAAGTGCACGTGTTCGATACCTCAAGGCCATTGATCAGTTGCGACCCAAACCCTACGATCTTCCTGGTGGGGGAGATACGGACGATGAGGACGATGACGACGACAATCAGAGTACCGATGACGACGACAATCAAAGCACCGACACGGGCAAAAAGAACAAGAAGAAACCGAAAAAAATGACCAAAAAGAAGCGCCAAAAACTCGTCTCCTTGCAAACCAAGGACGATCGTGTCGCCGTTCGACGACAATTGCGACGCCAACGAGATGCCGCTGCCCTTCAAAAATCACGATACGATGAATTGCGTACCTTGTGGATGGATTTTGACAATGCCGCCCAACAAAAATCCTTTTCCATGGCCCAAAGTGCCGACGATTGGGCCATGGAACAAGATTTGAATGAAATTGAAGATGGGATTCACAATGACTGGGTCGACTTTTGTCACGATGTGGCCGAAACGCAACAAACCTTTTTCGGTCAAACCAGTCAAGAGGATGATAAGGATGACAAGAACAGTCAGGAAATTGACACGGATTTGGAAAAGTGGCAAAAAGAGGCCAAAAAGCTCAAGACCGATGCCGCCGTAGTCAAGGAACGGAGAGAACGACGAAAACGAGAACGAACCAAAGCCCTACAAGAAGACGCATCCGTATCGTCATCGTCGAGTCGAAAAGGTAAGAACAAAGGCAAACACAGCAAAAAGGACAAGCCCGATGCTCCCATGGCAATCGAGGAGAAACCAGAACAAGAAGAGGAGGAGGAAGAAGAAGCTGACGGAGGGGACGAGAAAGCGACACACAAGAAAAAGAGCAAAAAGAAGACAGATGCATCTTCCAAACCCGACAAAGATGCCGAAAAGGAGGAATCTCAAAAGGGGTCCAAGTCACCCAAATCTTCCAAAAAGAAAGAAAATGACTCGGCAACAACTTCGCCCGGAAAGGACGACAAGAAAAAAGACAAAACAACCAGCAGCAAATCAACCAAAAAAGAAGAAGACGGTTCGAAAACTAGCAAAGTTACGGGCGGAAAAGATAAGCAACGACGACGAAACAGTACAAGTAGCATGGAAACAAGTCAACACAGTACCGAAACCAACACGACAAGCATGACTGGAAAGAGCAAGACTCGGCGTCGAAACAGCGTTCATAGCAGCAGTCTGGATACCATTGGCCATAGCAAAATGAGCACCATGAGTAGCAAGAAGAAAAAGGCCTCTCGACGGAACAGCACCTCGAGCATTGACGATAGTCACCACAGTGCCGAAAGCAAACTAAATCGCAAGGACGGCAAGGGGAAAAAGCCGCGTCGAAACAGCACCAGTACCAGCAGTTCGGCCGAGGCCGAAAAGCTCTTGAACGACAAACATAAAAAAGACAAGAAAAAGGGCACCTCCTCTGACAAGGAAAACGACGTAAAGAATGGTGCAGATGCTGTAGCTTCCTCTTCCAAGACCAAGGAGGAAGATTCAAAAGAAAAGCCTGCAAAATCAAAAAAGGAAGATAAGGAGAAACCGACGGATGCGGAAAAGAATAAGGACGAAAAGGAAAGCAAAAAAGCTAGTAAGGACAAGAAAGGCGGGAGTGATGATCCCTGGAAGAAAACGTCTTCAACCTCCGGTCTCATTGCCTGGACTCATCAACCAACATCCTGTAAGGAAAATGGTCGCAAAATCACCGTCACGGTTCCACCCAAAACTGACTATTGGAGAAAAACACGACACAATTTCATCATGGACAATGCTCCCTTTTATTGGCACAAGGTGTCGGGCGACTTTGAGGTCTTGGTTCATGTCACGGGCAAAATGGAAACCATGTACGACAAGGCGGGAATCATGATTCGACACGATGCCGAGACTTGGGCAGCTTCGTGTTTGGAACAGTACCATGGCGTACTGAATCATTCCACGTCCGTGACGAGGGATTTCACCGATTGGTCGCTTTGTCCCCTGCCGCAACAGGAACTTGTGCAACAGTCCGGTGTCTGGCTCTGTATGAAACGCATTGGCAATACCTTTGAATCCTTTTATTCCATGAATGGCAATCAGTGGACGCAAACACGACAGGGCATGTTCCCGGACAATGTTGATGCCGTGCGGGTGGGAATTTTTGCCGCATGTCCGATGGGGAAACAAGGGTTGAAAACCGGATTGACGGTGGAATTTGACAAGTTCTCGTGCAAAACCTTTGCCAAAGGCGGTGCCGCTTCCTTTGGAACCATGACCGTTTATGGATCGTCGGATGAGTAACGTCGTTGCTGTGGACGTTTAAAAAGCGAGTGTCACTTTTATGGGTGTGGGAAACTGTGGACGTTTAAAACCGGGTGCCACTTTTGAGAGGGGTGTGGGAAACTATACGGGGGACGTTTCATTGCCGTGTTAGTACCAAAGTTCATGTACTGTTGTCAATTTGGGAGAGACATGATGTAGAAGAGTAGTCCAAGGGTGTCAAAGTAGAAATCTATGTACACAAGAGCTTGCTGCCTTTTTTCTTCTTGCTACCTAGTCTCGCGTCTAAAGTTCGGTCCAAATTTAAACCACGAATATTCTGGTACAAGCCCAAGATGGATGATTTGCCCAAGCCTACCAGACAATGGCTTTGCCAATTAAACGTGGTGTTGTGGAATCATTCCATTTTGCTCGTTCAACGCGAGATTCCATTTCGCCCATGTCCAACTCTATGGGTTTGATCAATCGGGCAAAGGATTGTATCCACCATTGCTCCTACTACTGCGGAGATACAACGATAAAGGACACTTCCGAGACCACCATGAGCTTCAAGTCTACTTACAGGGGCACCGCTCCTCATTCATGGGATGGTTCCGTGGGCGGTACGACTCGGAGGGTCAAAAAGTGAGCTCCTCCGGCGGCCAATCCGACCCTCGCCGTGTCGGGATTGGAGGGAGGATTGGCGACGCGTCGAGCTCCGTCGGCAACGACACGTACGGGTTCCCACAAGAAATGACAGTCTTGGGGTGAGTGCGCCAAATTGCCATGTTCATTCCATCCACATCCCCAAATGTCCTCCATGGCATCCACCACCATGGTACATTCCGATCCACAAACCACTTGTGTGACGGCCACGTTTTCAAACATGCGGACTGGTTCGTGACAGCTCGTGGCAGGAGCATCCGTGGATGGTTTGCCTTGTCCGAGTTGTCCCTTGTCGTTGCGACCCCATCCGTAGACGGCAGTCTTGTTGGTTCCAGTAGCAGTAGTGGAACGGGCCAGAATCACGGTATGCGACCACCCACAGTAAATGTCACAAACCGTAAGGCCGTCCGTTTCCCAGGGACCCTGAATGAGTTGGGGAGTCGTGTTGTCATTGGTCGACGGTGGTGGTGGATGGGAATCGCCCACAGTCGTCGTCGTCGTCCGACGACCCAATTGACCATACTTGTTGTCTCCCCAACTGTAGACACGGCCCTGTTCGTCCAGTACGACAGTATGACGTCGTCCACAGGCCACCTTTTGCAAGGAGCAGTCGGGTGGTTTCCAACGTTTGTTCCACACACAATGATGATTGGCGTTGAATGAACCATTCATGTCAGACGACGACGACGACAAGGCTTGTCCATACCGTCCACATCCAAACACAATCACTTCGCCTCGAGAGGTAATCACGGCGGAATGATGGAGTCCACATGCCACATGGACCACGGGTTCCTCCAAAACCACCATTGGCGTCTCCACATGGTCAGGATGATGCAGAGATCCAGTGACTTGTCCTCGACGATTGTCTCCCATGCCCCACAATGTTCCAGTGCCCTTTTCAATCATAAGGGTATGATCAAACCCCAAGGCACACGTTTCCACTCGGAGTTGGGGCAAGGGCGTGTAAAGCGTCATCCACTCATTGTCGTCGTGGCCGGTAGTTTCTGGCGCGTGGGGTCCGCATTGTCCTCGATCGTTCCATCCAAACAGGTACAAGTTTCCCGTCACGGTCAGCAAAGCACTGTGACCTCCACCGGCAAACACTTGTTGGGGCCAATCCGTCCGGGTGGTGGTGGCGGAATCCTTCGTGGAACCACCTTGCAATGGGGGACGAGGAGGAGGAGTTCCACAGAGGAGGACTTCCGAGAGTTGTGCCACATCCCCTCCCCGACTGCCGGGAATCCTGCCATCTTGTTCTTGTTTTGGATTATTCAAGAGCAATTGATTGTGTTGATTGGACCCGGCTCCATACATAAAGTAGAGGGGAATCTGTTTGGTTTGGTACGCGTGCACCATGTCGGCGAGTACCAGGGTATCATCCCATTGCTTCAATCGCTCCAATTCGATGGATTGTTGCATCAAGAACTCCTTGAGCGGGTTCAAATAGTCGTCGTTGCGACCCTGTATATAGAACAGGAGAGAGGAGACACACACAACACAACGAAAACACACACAAGAGAACAAGCAAGACATTGGGTTGGTGTTCCAAACACAGACACACACACACACACACCAGACACGACACATAGTCTCTTGTGTGTTGTGTACGTACACTGGGACCGACGGACACGGCCATGACGGCGGCCGCATAGGGCAAATCGTTCAAGGCCCGCAGCCACAGGGCCGGATTGTCCGGTGTGCCCCGATACAACAAGGCATGGCGTTGCTGTTGCTGTTGTTGGAGGCCTTCTTTTTTGTCGTCGTGGTGCGCCACGGTCACACGAATAATGTCTCGCGCATAGCCCCCCTTTTCGCGAAAATCCAATTCGGCCAAACAAGCCTCCACCAGGGGCGGTGGTACGAGGTACAAGACACCTTCGGTGCGACTCCTCCCGTGACTATTGGTGGTTGTTGTGGTGGTTTGTGACGCGGCACTCGAGGAATCATCCAAGGGTCCTCTCAAGGCGGCGACTTCGTCATCTTGCAGGAGGGTACAGACAATGCCAGGAAAGTGCGGAACTCCCCGATGATCGGCACTTTTTTGCGCCCAACATCGACGATAGCCCAGAGCTTCGGCCGGGGACACGGCCTGTACCGACTCATGGGCCAAACTGCCAGAACCGGGGTTCCAACACAGCGATCCATAGCCAAAAATGGCCAATCCTCCATGACATTCGTCCATCAAGTCTTGCAATTGTGCCTCGGCCGTGGCAGTCCGGGCCACTTGACCACCCACATAGACTTGGGCCACGGCATCCCATTGCGCCATTGTCGTTGTTGTGGTCGTGGAGTCCATGGCAGTCTGTGGTGGAGAGGTGGACATTGTGGTGTCCATGGCCAGTTCGTCGTCCGCTGGAACGTCCTTGGTTCTTGTGGCCATGAAGAATCGTGACACAACGGGTGATCGTTGGTGGTGGTGGAACGGAGTAAACCCTCGTCTACCAACACTTGCTGCTGCTGCGTCCAAAAGTCTTGTCCCTTTGGTTCCTCGTGGTTGGTTCCAAGCAACAACACCACCAACAACGCTTGTGGAGGAACAAGACGAACAAGGATTGAGGTAGTAATGATGATAATGGCCAAGCAGGAACAAGTACGTGATCCAAAGAGCCCGAACGTTCGAACCGCTCATGGTCCAAACAGCAGAATGGGCACACAAAATTCCGAGACTTCAAAACCCGGATGTACTGACATCATTGGCACTTTGGAATTTTTTAGGAGGTGTCACACACAGTCACACCCATTCAAGTCGCAATGACAAGGACGAGGATCCGGTCGCGACGGCACTCTACCATGAGGAGGAGAATGGAACGGGTCCTATTATTCGTGGCGCAACTGCTACTTGTGCTCACCATGGTACAGCAAGACCGACCACAAGTTGTGGCATTGGAGCTGTGGAAGGGTGCGGAGGGTCGACGAAGCTTTTTGCGTCACGCTGTCGTTGCAGGAGTGGGAAGCTCCCTCTCGTCCCCTCTCGATCCCGCAGCAGCCTGGGCCGCTCCGTCCACCACCACCACGTCGTCGTCGTATTCCCGCAATGGTTTGGCCTCCAAGTTGCTCTCTCGTGATCCTCAACAATTGCGCAATCCCTTGTTCAATGTTCCACCGGCCGTGCAAGTGTATCCGCCGTGGATGCGGGGCGAATGGCAAATTTCCAGTCACTTTTCCGGTTATCTTTTTCCCAGCGCCACCATTCCAAAATCACAGTTAATGCAAGATGTGGTGGTTCCCGGCTTTCAAAAATGTTCCATTGCCGCCACGGCCGACGTGGGCAAGGAATCGGTCCCCGCCTATTCGATGCGCATCGATGCACACACGGGATGGGAAGATCGTCCATGGAATCTGTCACAGGTGTTGAATGCCTATTTGGGCTATACCGCTGTCCAATCCGTCGTGTACAATGGTGGAACCAATCCCAATCGAGTGTCGATTGCATTTGTCCCCTATCGGACCGTCAATGCCGAACGCATCGAATTGTTTTGCAATGCACGAGACTCGGAAGAATATACCGTCCAACAACCAACGGGGCCAGCGACGTTGACGACGACTCGGGTCTTTGTGGCGAGTGAGCATATCAAACAAGTCACCTTTGGAACGGGATCGACCGTTGGAGTGCCGCGTCAAGTCACGACCAATTATGGCTTGTATTGGACCTGGCAACAGTCCCTGGACGACTCAAGTACAATGCAAGGGAATTTGTTGGTGGCCGCCTATCTGGATCCACAAGATGCCTTGTATTTTCAGGAACCCACCAATCCGGTCGTGGTGTACTCCCATGCCCTCCAGGCCCAACGACAAACACAAGCCTCATGATGAGAACCGTATACATACATGGACCGAACTTGGGATGCTTTGGTCGTTGGGTCGTCGTCTTGGACTCGATGGTTGGTTGGTGGGTGCCTTTTTTGCCAACGTGGTGGACTGCCCAAATTCCAAATCTCCGATGATCGTTGATTCAGACGGACGAAAGTGTCAACGCTCAGTCAATCAATCAATTCGGGCTCCAAGGATCTCATCGAATGATTGTCATTGTGATTCTGAGTAAGTTTGGAGTACCTAGAGTAGTTCCTCAGTCTTCGAGATCGGGAAGAACGAAGACGTGTGCTTTTAGCTACTCCTATTTGTCGAGCTATCGATATGATGGGGCCAATGGGATAGGTAGCCAAGTCCACTGTAATCCTAGAGATTTTAAAATTTTTTGAATACCCGTGTCACCACAAGAAGCCAGACAAGCCTTTGCGATGGATTTCATCATATAAAATTCAAAAGTCATCGCCTGCATTTATGTGTCTGGTTCCTCCGTTTCGATGCGTTGCACGGCCGGCGCGCGACACCACGAGCGAACGCACACCACAGCGATTGGTCATCCAGCCAACAACAACCGCCATGATGGAGGACGAAACGGCACTTGTGGCTGCCGTCGGCAAGGACGAATCGGCAGCGGAACCTCACTCGGTGTTTCCCACAACGACGGAATCAACCGACGCCCTTGGTGTCGGCGGGGGAGTGGGTGTATTGGGAGGCAGTACCGAAGATGGCATCAAGGTGGTGGACCCTGATGAGAACCTAAATCACGCGGTAGTCGCCGCACCTACCACGACGAACATGGCAGCGGCGGTCGCCAACAACACGAGCAAACCGGACGGAACCATTACGGCTCGATCGAACGATGCCGATGCCTGTTCCGATCTTACCGATAACAACAATGATACGGAAGAACAAGCACCCAAGAGTTTTCCGCAAAAAGTGAGTGCACTCTCGAATTGTTGTGTGAATGTCTTGTGGACGTCGTTGGGTCGCTTCATGGTGCGACGGTCTCAGCGACGCTCTGCTGACGGTCTACGATGTGTCGCAGCCGTGACCGCACTTCCGTCTTCTTGTATCTAGGATCCACCATGTCATCTGTTCTTATTGAAGTATAATAGAATAGAGACAACACACAAAGACAGAGAGACATAATGTTACAGAGAGGAGAGAGAGCCTGGTCTAACACCATGATGCTGTTTGCTTGTTGTCACATTCTCCTTTGTTTCTCGTTTCCACGTCCAGCTAATGGACATTTTGACCGATGAAACTCATTCCGATATAATCTCATGGCTTCCACATGGAACAGGCTTTCAGATTCACAAGAAGAAAACCTTTGCTGCAGGTATGTAATCAATCTTCCTGTCGCTGTTTGCACCATGAGCATTCTTTGGCGATGACCTGCCTCCGTTGTACTTTGGCGCTGTGGCGTTTCCATTTCTGATTGAACGCTCACACCTGTTGTGTTTCTCTTTTTGATGTTCAACAACGACAACGCAGAGGTTCTTCCCCGTTTCTTCAAGGCATCCAAGTTCACTTCCTTTACCAGGAAATTGAATCGATGGGGCTTTACGCGCGTTCCTCGAGGACCGGAAACGGGTGCCTACTTTCACAAATTATTTCGAAGGGATAAGCCCGAGTTGTGTTTGCAAATGACGAGCAATTCCGGCAACAAGTATCAAGCCAACCCCATGCAACAGTCCTTATTGCCCAGCATGCCGGGAACCGCTGCCGCTGCGGCCGCCGGAGTGGGCATGATGTCACCAGCCGGAATGCCCCCTCCCATGTTTCATCCCGCAACCTTTATGAATCCAGCCATGCTCGCCGCCAATCTCTCGCCGCAACAACAACAAGCCATATGGCAACAACAAATGCAGCAAATGATGATGTATCAACAACAAACCATGATGCAAATGCAACAACAACAACAAATGCAGCAGCAGCAACAACAGCAACAACAACAAGCGATCAAACCCAAAAAGGGTCCCAATGGGAACAAGAAAATGAACAAATTACCCGATCTGGAGAATCCAGTGGGAGTAGTGGGCACTCATGACGATGGTATGCCCATGCCAACGTTGGGACAGGGGGGAACACTTCCACAGGGATTGGAAGATCCAACCAAACTTGCCGGGGTGGGGGTGGATGATGGAGAAGAAATATAAAAAATACAAGAACACCATGATGATTTCGAAAGTTGTTGGTTTCTAGAGTGGCACACAGCAGGTTGTTGTTGGTTGCTAGTAGTCAGGGTCTCCTTTTGTAAGTTGTTTTCTAGTATTCTTAAGGTAATTCATTTCTTTTTTTTTGCGTAAGAGCAAAGTTGATCAACAGTCAGTGGAAGTAGGCGCATATAGAAATCTATTTGAAAAGCATGCATCATGTCTAGAGTGCCATTCGTCAGGATTGAGCGGTTTCAACTCACATATGATAAAAAAGTAGGCTCTTTGTGTGTAACTCTAAGCAGACATGCCTATTTCGAGACGAGTTTTCCTCAGGGATTTGAGTTCAGTCTCGAGAAGTCTCGTAGGAAAAGATCTTCCTTGCCTATTGCACGGAAGATCCTCCTCGAAGTCCTCCCTCTTTCTCACTGCTCGTCGGTTCGTTGTGGGTTGGCAGGGCAACCACGGCACTCTTGTTGTACAGTCGATAACTGGGCAAGTCTTCCAACCATTCTCCCAGCAATTGTTGAATGCGTCGAAATCCATCCACGATATCGGGCGTATTTGCTTCAACATCATCTTTCCACAAATCACTGTGATGGGCCCCATTGGGAAAATTCAGGGCCACCAAGGTATCGGACAAGTTGTATTGAATGCCGGAAACCGACCATCCGTCAATCAAGCCATTGGTAAAGAGTATATGACTGGCATTGGTCTTGTGGACCAAATCATCATAACCCCATTCCTGTACCAACTTGTAGGGTTGAGGAGACACTCCAAATCGTGCTTGACAATGACGGTCCATCCATTCCATGGACCATGGTCGAGGTGGAAACATGTCACTGGAACCTCCCGCAAAGCCAATGGCTTCTACCAGTAAGGTACAGGTTTGAAAATCCCAGGATTCTCCCGAACCACCCGATCCGACCCCACTCCAATCTCCGCCCGACAAGGTCGCATTGGCACCGGCCGGTAATTCTTGTGTCAAGTGCACACATGGTCGATCTTTATCTCGAGCACCATGGAGGGATTGGACCAAAAAGGTGCCAAGACGTTCCATTGGTGTCATTGTGGTGGACAAGAAGGTATAACAGGCCTTGGCCAAGGACGTTTGGTTGGAGGGTGGATAATGTGCCATGTTGTGATTGGCAAACGTGTATCCAACCACCATGAGGAGTTCCTCCAGAAAGGTGGTGGCATCGTGCAACAAGTAGGTGGGTATCGACTCGGGGCAAATGCCCAGTTCCTGAGCCACTTGTACGAGCTCGTCCACGGAATTCAGCTCTTTGGTTTGATCAACAAAGATACCTAGCGTTTCTTGAACGGACGAGGCACACCCCGGAACTGTGTGTTCCGCCACTGTCGTGATGTGATGATAATAGGCATATTGGTCCACTTGTTGGGCATAAAATTTCATGGGTGCCGATGCCGCATAGGCCATGTCGACTACATGAGGAAAGCGGAGTCGGGCCATGGCCGACAAAAATCCTGGATACGATCCTCCAATGGTAACAACAGGACAGTACAAGGGTGACATTCGATCCAACGAACATCCATACGACTCTTGAAAATGTTGAGTCAATCGCATAGCATCTTGCAAGGCTTGTTCGGCCGTCAAGAGACCAACGCGAGGATCGGGACGGATCCGTTGCGAAGGAATGGACAAGGGTTGAGAGGCTCCATAAAATCGATGTTCCGGTTCCAGGACCAAGGCACCAAATGCCTTGGCATAGACATTTACAACGACTGGATAAAATATTCCCATGGAGGGAGGAATGGCCGATTCTCCACCCAATATCAGTAAAATTGGATGTCCGGGTCCTTGAAAGTGATCGCTGTTGCGATAAAAGCGTTGTTTCCAATACAGACTAGTACTACTATCGCCCATTGTCGCCTCGTTGTCCGACTGGACCGTGCGATTCGAGAGAAGACGACTGCTCGTCGTACGGCGTTTCGTTTGGGCCACAGAGGACAACGACGGAACCCTGTTGTGATTGACAAATTGCAAGGCAAAAAATTCTGGTTCGGTGGGAATGCCTCCTGCCTCAATGGTGGTTGCCTGCAGTGTGATTGTGATGGTCCCTTGGAGCAGGAGGAACCACCATCCCAAGAAACGAACCACCGCGCCCGATCTTGGCGAGGAAGACAAGGACGACGGAAGGAGACGAACTACCATTGTGGAACACCAAGCCGTTGTAGCAAACTGGATTGTGTGAGTGGCTTGAATAGTGTATTCTCTTCGTAGAGCTTGGCATCAAACGGGAGACAGATCAAAACAGGGAAAAGATACAAAAAAGCACACCAACACCAAGGGGGGAAGATTTCCCATTGGATTCAGTCGCGAATAATAGGAATGACTTGGTCGCGGATAACAGAGTGGAAAAGTGGTACTTACGTACACCCGCTTGGGACAAGCACGTGCAATGCACGTGCTTACTGACTGTGTTTTAGCATTGCCCTGCGTGGGATTCATGAGTTATGAAGACAGACCACCACAAAGAAGACACAATCTTTGCCCCTGACAAAACACACCATATACGCAAGACCATGTTTCCTCGCTGGTTATCCCTGAGTCTCAAGGTTGTCTTTACGCCGCTCTATATCAATGCGTTTGCCGTGTGGCTGGCCAGTGTGACTGTCTTGTTCCATGACAATTGGAAATGCATTCCCTGTCGCCATGACAAGCATACGGATCCTTCCATTCTTCCCACCTTTTTGTTTTATTCCGCATGGAATGCTCTCTTTGCCGCTGCCGTCTTTGTCCATTGGGCCTACTTTCCTCCTACTCCTCGCACTGCCCATCCGGAAGAAATTCACCACAAGGAACACGACAAAGACAAAACCTTGGCAAACGAGGAAGAGACCCATCACGACACGGAAGACGCAGCTGATACCAATGTGCCAAGCAATGGCGAAGATGATGAGGATCAGGAGACGACGGCGACTGTGCCAGGCAATAACTTGACATTTCTTTCCACAATCCTGTTTCCGCTGGCTCTACCAGTGGTGACGGCAGTATTTGGCTCCTACGTTTTGTACGTCGTGCGCAATCCCATGGATTCCTTTGTCGACGAAGACGTTTGTGAACGCTGTGTGCGCAGTAAAATATCCAAGGATATTGCCGAAAGCCATCCCTTTGCAGCCAACCTTTACATGTTTTTGCATTTCCTCATGGATGTTACCATTCACTATCTCAGTGCACCCCTTCTCGTGAGCTTGTATGTTTCGTGTGAAATCCCCTACCTGGACAACCCATTCCGACCCCTCGCCCCCATCTTTACACTGATTTTGAGTCTTGTGATTGGTATTGTCCACGATCATGTTGTGCCAGTTTATTGTACCGACACAATCTGGGTGACTGTCGTTGGCTTTTTGGTGGCAGTGTGTGTGTTTCATGCCCTGTTTTCCCTGGGCAGTCGAGGTCGGTTGTTTCGCAAGACATGGCCGTGTGTTGTGGTAAATAATACAAAACCAATACACCCTCAATCGACAGAAGATACACGTCATGGAGGAGACAATGAGCAAGGAGACGAGACATAGTCTGCCTACCGTAATTTTCGGTGTTTTGTACCCCTTGCATTCCCGTACCCCCCTTGCTCTTCCATGCACATTGGGTTGTACAAACCGAGGACAGACTAGTACTCAAATTTGCACAGCACAGTGTAATTCCTCGTTTTATAAGCTTTACAACGAGCTGTCAAACGTACCATGGGTGTCCACCCAACAAAAGTTACGGTTGATATAGTGGGGCTCCACGCTTCTTCCAATGGAAGAAGCTGTGAAGCACATCCTGTTTGTGGATCTGTTTTGAAACATGATTCTCTTGTTAGATTTAGATTGGTGCAAGTCACTGTGGAAGGCAGAGAAGAGCCTGCCATCGCAGTGTATTGGGTCACAGATGGGCTGGATAGGTGTCGTGTTGGTTTCTTACCACGATACCTTATAAAGCATTCAAGCTACTACGAAGGGAAACTTGCCCAAGTTGTTGAATTCCTGGATGAATCAGAAGAAAAGGAGCAGAGGGCAAAGAGTCGCAGAGATAAAGGAGTGTGCAGAGCTGTGCTTGTGGAGATGGTCGCCACACCCCCAAGGAAAAGAGCACGGAGTACTGAAGAGCAAGAGAGCAACCAAGATAACAATGAAGGTCACACACAAAAGTATTCTAAAACTTAATAAACCATCCTAATTCTCTGTTGTATACCATCCTAATTCTCTGTTGTATCGTTCTCAGTAGTTTCTTCATCTTCACTGTTACTCAGATCAAGCTCTTCCATGGAATCTGAAATCACGTCGACAACTGTTGACCTTACCTCTCCTGGAAAATAGGAATAATCTCCATGCCTCCAGGAATTCTTCACTATCTCTTTTGGAAGATCTTTCAAAGCTTTCACACACCATTGAGCCATTTGTTGGCAACTTGGTGGCTTTGTTTGTTCTTGGAACAATCCATCTTCAAGCATGTACTCTTCCCATTGTGCACGAACTCTATTTTTCAAGGGCTTGTTTATTCCGACATCCACAGGCTGTGTCAGAGATGTGCAGCCTCCAGGAATATATTCAATCTCAACTCCCAGATCATGAATGGCATTGACAACAGCTGTCTGTAGGTGACATTTGTATTGATCCAATAACAATAAAGGCAAGACGCCAGGAGGAGCCTTCTCTGACCACGGCTTCACACACTTCTCCACCCATTGAAGACAGCATTTCTCATCCATCCAGGCTCTCTCTTGGCATGAATAGAAACAATCTGATGGGTAACCATGTGCTTCAGGAGCAAGAAAATCTCTGGCAATCCGTCCATTGGACTTGCCCTTATAGACAATGTAAGGAGTCAGAACATTGCCTGCAGCCGTAACAAAAACTGCAGGGGTAAGTCGGAGTGTGCTGCCACTGGATGACCTTACATTGATAGTTCTTGCACCTTGTGACTCCAGTGTTGTGGTAGGAGTCATCGAGAAGAATACTGGCGTTTGGTCCATGTTTGCCACGAAGTCTTGATGTCTGTTTGGCTGTGCAATGGAGGGGATGATCCTCTGCACAAAAGTCTTGCCTTCTTCTCTCTTTTCCCTTGGATGGCATTGAGCTTCATGTGTCTTGCTTCTTATCACTATTCCATCGCTTCTTAGCAGTCTTCTCATAGACTGATACTTGCCACTCTGTGTCCTCCTTCAGAACTCCGGATCAAGCTTGGATGCCATTATAACAACCATGTTGACAGACACGGGCATGGCGGCTTCTCTGAGCTCCCTGATGCGGTCCAGTAAGGCATCGATATGTTGAAACATGTTGGGGCGCCCAGTGTGAAGAGACGCACAGTATTTCCCCCTACCTTCGCACGAGATCCGCAACTTGTTAATATCTTTCAGCCAGCGCCTGATCTGAGAGGGTTGAACGCCTTCCTCTCGAGCAAGGCCTTTCAGAGTAAAGCCAGGAATCCTCTTCCCAGCAATCAGTTTATCACAAATTTCTACCTTCCTCTTGTTGATGATGATCCGCCTTTTCCGGCGCAGTCCGGCCTGTTCATTGTCCTCAAGAACCACCATTCTTGTAAAGACGGATGGGAACATAGGACGAGGTGGAGGGAGTATTGGAGGGAAAACGCATTGGCATTTGCAACTATGAATCAAGTAGTACTTCAAAACGGAATCTTACTTTTTCATTTTCAAATTTTTCTCTTAGCCATGTACCCCCCTCACTGATCCGTGCACATTCCGGGGGTATACGAATCCGAAAATTACGGTAGACAACATTAGTTTTCCTGGGATCAGAAGATCGATTGAGGGAACGTAAAGACCAGGTTTGAATTTCCTTGGTCTCTGGGAGTGCCCTCGAAGCCTCCAAGAGGGAGCAAAGTTCCAACATGTTTCTAAACCCATTCGAGAATCAAATAGTGTTATTCGTCAGGCTCTCCTGGGACCGTGTGGATTTCAAAGCAACATTGTCGCCCTTCTACCGGGCCTCGGAGGACGAACAGAACTGCTAGCTCTGGAGGATTGCCTCGACGGAGAAAAATAGTAGATGTTAGATTTCGATATTGGATAAGGATGTGATAGATATAATAGATATCGTCTCATTTGTTGGTGGAGCGAACAGGGAATAGACAGAATTAACACGTACCCGTACGTCGGCGTCTGGGATGTGGAAAGTGGAGAAAGCGAAAAGCGAAAACAACATAAAACACAAAACACGTGTCCATAGTCCAAGCGCGCGGCGATGTGCTCAGCACGCCGGGTAGCGGTCAAGCGAGGTTAATTGTTTGGTGTCTTTGGTCGTGCTCAGAATCGCCAGTGGCCAGTGGCCCTCATCATTTCGCAGGAACGACAAACGACCCCAAACCCCAACCATTGGGACTGTCCCTGTTTCGGGAAACAGGAAACTACAGTCAGTCAGTATTTGCTGTCAAGGAGCGAAGAACGAAAGGCTTTTTGGACAAGCCCTTGTCAACAAAGCCATGTTTTCTCCAACGCTCAGACGAACGCTTCAGGTCATTTTCACCCCGCTTTACGTCAACGCAGTTGCTATTTGGCTGGTCAACGTGACGTTCTTGTTCAAAGACGTTTGGAAATGTCAACCATGTCGCACTGACGAGCATCCGGAGCCCTCTGTGGCTCCTCACTTTTTGTTCTTCTCGGTGTGGAATGGCCTCCTTGCCCTGATTGTTTTCTTTCACTGGGCCTATTTCTTATACCGACCCCATCACCACGTTGATCATTCCGATAAATCACACCAAGGCAATCACGACGAAACTGACAACTCCGACGACATCACTGAACAGAACATTGAAAGACAACATAATCACGAAGATTCTACCCTTCTGTCGGCCGTCCTTTTCCCCACTGCGCTGCCATTTGTCACGACAGTGTTTGCTGGTTACCTTGTGTATGTGGTTGACAATCCAGTGGATTCATTCATTGACGAAGAAATCTGTGACCGTTTCGTTAGAAGCGAAATATCTAAGGATATATCGGAAAGTCATCCATTTGCGGCCAACCTCTACATGTTTTTGCATTTCCTCATGGACTGCACCATCCACTATCTCAGCGCACCCCTACTCATCAGCTTTTATGTGTATGGTGAAATTCCCTACAAGAGCATGCTCCTCCGACCTGTATCTCCCATCTTTACACTGATATTGGGTGTATTTCTTGGTGTGGTTCATGAAACTGTGGCGCCTGTCTACTGTACGGACAATATATGGGTAAGTGTGATCGGTACGGTGGGGGTGGTGACTGTGTTTCACGTTGTCTATGTACTGGGAAGCCAAGGGCGGTTGTGTAAAACATGGAAGTGTGTATTGCAATCAAACACCACATCCACAAACGCCACAAAGACACAACATGAAGATGACGAGGAGGAAGAAGACAGATTGTCCGATGAATAAAAACTTGCAGCAGCTGTGTTAGAGAAATCCGAGAAAGCAAGAGGACTACTTCTACTAGATCGATAGATGTAAGATGTAACCAATCTTTAGATGATAGACGGAGGTGAATGTTTTCAGGAGTACTCCTACTAGCTAGAGAGAGTATAGAGGAGGATGAGATTAGATTAGTAGCTACCGGGGCTACCCATTGCTTTTCTATTACGCTCTCCGCACTCCGCACCTATCAATACACCCACCAGCGAACCAGTGCACCAAGAAAGAGGAGCAATCGGACACTTTCGAGCGTCCAAGATTAGCATTCTGTTGATAGGTAGATTATTTTGGAGTATAATTTCGCTCGGTAGTCGCTCAGTTTCTCACACAATTGAAGAGAACGCCTTCGGTTTGTTGTCAACTTTCCGTGTTGCACCTTTTCGAATTTCGACACTGGATGTCTTTGTTGTTGCCCTGTTGCTTTGTTATCTTTCGTATACAAGGGTATCATTATTGATATCGCAATCAAATCCATAAAGTCAATACGAACCATGGTGACGGGCACTATGTTTCCTCCAACAAAGGCGTTTGCCGGAGAACCGTACCTGCAAGTGAACCTTCCAAACTACCAGCACGAATGTTTTCTCTTGACCATTGGTCTGCTTGTGGCATTAATCTTGTGGTTGGTTGTGTATCCACTGCTTGTCAACGGTGAAACGAGCTCCGTTGCAGCCAATGATGATCCACATAAGAAGAAGAAGAAAGCAAATATGGAGGCACAAAAGACAGGCGAATCGGCCAAACCGGCCCCGACGAAGGACAAGGCAACAAGTGCACAAAACTCGTCTTCTACGACGAAATCAAAAACAATCACTGTCGGAAAGATACAGAAGAGAGTGAGAACTACTGCCACCGAATCAGCCACCTCGATGGACGAGCTCTCTCGGTTTGCCATTTTTCTTTCCGCAGTGTTGGGGGCCACTTTGACCTGTACCGCTATTGTTGTTTTGGGAAGTCCCTACAATTACTACTTGTTGCGTCGTGTCTTTGTCTTCCCTATCTTTACGGCTGACGAATGTCAAGCCATTATTGAGATGGCCGAACAAGCGGCCTTGGTCAACTACCAGGAAGCCCAACAATGGTCCGTTTCCTTGCCCAATGGTACCGAATTAGCTCCCGATCCATCCATGATGGAGGCATCAACTGATGAAGAAACCTTTCGTACCATGCTTCAAAGGCCTCTCGGATGGCACAAGTTGCGCCATGGCAACTACCCCACGACAGATTTGAATCTGGTAACTGATCCCTTTTCCAAGCAAAATCGTACTTACCTTGGCAACTTGTTGGATCGAAGATTGGCGCCTACGTTGGAGCGAATTTATGGCATTCCTCGACAAGCCTTTAGGGCGATTGACATGTTTGTCGTCCGCTACGATGAAGGCATTCGAACGCATTTGGAGCGTCACACCGATGATGGAGATGTATCCTTTACAATTTTGTTGAATGAAGACTTTGAAGGCGGAGGTACACGATTCTGGCAACGAACACACGAGACGCCCAGTCACGAGAATGTTTCCTCTTTTGCCCATGTACAACCATCTCGAGTAGGTACGGTTGTCACTAATCATGCCTTGATCAATCACGAAGGATTCCCCGTTTCCAAGGGCACTCGCATCATTTTGGTCGGATTCACAAGTGTCGATCGATTTGATCCGTGGACCGACAAACCCACTGGATTGGGTTGGTCCTTTGCCTCGTGGTGGAATTTGGCATGGTTAAATGTCAAGTTCAAGACAGGATACTACAATGGCATTGAACGCATGGAACGACAAGATGGAGAAATACAAAAATGGTTTGACCACCCCAAGGTCCGCAGCTTATTTGCCGAGATGACCAACTTTATGGAATATGTCGGCGATAAGCTGTCTCCCCACAAGATTGAATACCTGGTATCCGACGAGGAGGCTGAACCCTTTCTTCAAGCCCTCGATCACGCATATTACTCGGAGCACAGTGACCAAAACAGGACCACTCGAGGTTTTAACGTTTCTCATTCCCGGATGGCACCAAGTGCAACAACAGACGCATCCGCGGTAGACATTGCAGACTCGGAAGGTCATGCTAATTGGTGGAAGGGGCAAATGGTAAATTTGGATTTTGTAAGTACTGCGGTTATCTCGTTCTGAATCAAGCCAGGGCATGGAGAGTAAAAATGGCTTGCAGGCAGAGATCAGATGCATGGACTTGACTCCAAGGTGGCCCAAGTTGTCCGTGGAACTTTTGTGACACGTTTCACTTTTTCTTTCTCTCAACAATCTTTTTGTTCGCTTTGCTGTCATTCTCTTGCGTAGACGGGAAAGGTCGATTCGTACTGGAGTCCCCGCTTTAAGTTCGAGGATCGATTCGCCGAATTGTAGAAAAGCGTTTGAAAACTTGTGAAGATAGTGGAAGATAAACGGTTTACCAGAAGTTCTTGCGTGAAGGATCAGGAATCATGGAGTTTAATTTATCAGGAGAATACATAAAGATTTATCTTTTACCTATTTCGTCAGGACTGTGAAAGTGTCATGTTTTCCTTTGCATCCTTCATATCCCCATACGAACTTCTGAAAAAAGTAACGAACTATGGACAAGGTTTGATCTAGCTAGGACGGAACTTGCGCTCATACTCATGGTTATACTCCAAGTCCCCATACTCATCCTCGATGTCCGGGAGTGGGTCCTCAACACCAGCCAGAGCCATGTCCCTCAAGTCGTCTTCAATAGCCTTTCGAGTTCGGGGATCAGCGTTCGGACCAGCTTCGTCTTTCATCGGATCTGGGTTGAAATCAATTTCGGGTCCTTCTTCCGTATCCAACATTTCCCACATGCGGCATCTAAGATATTCCTTCATAGCAATCATCTCGTCGTCCGCCATTTCAATCAATTCTTCCACTTGACCCATTCGAACTTCGGATTCTACCATTTCGGGATCGTCCGGGTTGGCCTTGGTCGTGGCAATCACGAAATTGGCCCATTTCGTCACATCCATTCGGTATCTAGCAGTTTCAGGCATATCGCTGGCCTCCAAAGTATCCAGCAACAGCTGAAATTTCTTTAGAATCACATTGTACCAATCCGGTTCGACCGCAAGTCCAGGCTGGAAGTGGAAAGGATTTGGAGTGTGAGTTATGACAATGAGTAAATCTAAACACACGCGGTGTCACACAGCTCATATCATGAACGTACATATCCAGTAGATGTCTTGCCCTTTCCTATTCCGGGGATGATTGGCTTGGATTCCTTCTTTGGCTGCTCGTCGGATGCGTCTTCGGCGGCCGTGCTGAGAAATCGGAATGCGTTGACACGCTGATACGTTCGAGCGGGTTGATGCCTCGCTTGCAGCAACGTTGCATTTCCTACAACATTTCTGTTGATGGCAAGAAGCCGACAAGACGTTTGTCGGATTGCTTTCACAAAGACGGCGGAAGATGCGCTCATGGTGAAACGGTGATGGTCGTCGACTGCGCACGAGGTGGCCGCTGCGATCAAAGGACACAAGGACAGACGGTGTCGTGTGACGTAATCTCAACGTCGATTTGCAACCAACAAAGAAAAAACATTCATTGATGAAACTGGCCATGATGAAGAGCACATCGGTTTCATTTCTATGGATTCTCCTTTTGATCAGGTACACGGACGCATTTGTCGTTGGGAATGATGTTCGTTTGTCGGTGTCGCCTGAAAAGTTCCTTCGATCGACAAGGGCTGACCGTTCCGGCCAAACAAGAAAAATCTCGTTTCTGCGGAGTGAAGATGAGTCCAATACACCAACAACTGAGAATGAAGTACGAGCAGTAGTGAAACCGGATATCCTTCAACCCTTTCTTCCTGCCATGGACCCGATGTACAAATGTCAAGGACCTGTCGGCGAAGGGGCATTTTTGGTTAGTCGAACGGGTGAACCAACACTGGAGGAACTGGCCAATGAGAATATTCTCAAAATTGTATTGATTGAATGCAGTGACTTGGAAGTGAACACTCTCGTTTGGAAATGTCTGGGATACCGATTTGACGCAGATTCCGAATCCTGGACAAACGACTTGGTCTTCCCCAATTGGCGTGACCGGTACCCCGAACCACCTGACTTTATTGGTATGAGGCGCGTATATTCCAAAGAGGTCGACGAGCCTAGTTTGCGGTGTAATCAGTCCCTGGTACGATCGATTCCCATGGAGAACAAGCAGTCCCTCAAACCAGCTCTTAAGCCGTTAGGCTTTCGAGGCTACCAATACTCTGAACTGACACCAAACAAAACACGACGAGCACAGTGTGCCAATTGGCTGATCTACTATCGTGACAATTTGTTTGGCTACACAGTAGAAGAACTGAGGAAGCGGAGGCGTCAGCAAAAGCTAGAGCAGGAGGAATCGGGGGGAGAGGTCGACGACCCAAATGAATTCAAACCACCAGTTAAGGAAGTATTTTAATGACACACCCATACCAAAGAATATAGATTGTGCTTTGCCGAAAGTATGTCCCTAATGGGCTTTCCCACTCCTCCCAGCCGATTCTGAAGGGCACCAGTATGTCGTCGGCGTTACCTCAGCTCCTACGTAGGGACTATCCTTGTTCGACTCCTCTCCCGCTACTTGCTACCTCCACTATGGGTCATGTCCGTGAAGAACTTGACAGTTGACAGTTGACAGTTGAAAGACATGTCAGTGATTAGATTGCTGTCCCTCTTCTTGTACTGACTTCAGGACTGTAACGGGGGAATTAAATATGCACGAATGGAATATGTCTTCGGAACACTTTGAGAACGCTCTCTTCTTATTTTTGAGTGTCTTCTTCGGAAACGATATATTTTTATTTAATATCCGGTACTGAGTGCTAGTCTTCACTATGAACTTTTCTGTACATGGAGAATTGGAATCTTTGAGATGCAACCGGTCGCAGCGCCAGACTTGCCTGTGGGAAGTGTATCCGACTTCGGACGTTGAAAATGTACCAAAAGCTACGGTGAGAATGCCTTGCTCGCGTAAATCTCAGTTGCCATGCGCTGATCTTCTTTTGTCTCGGTATCTTCATCATAAAATCGAGATCGAAACAACAATCGACGAAAGACCCACCGAAGTCAAGCCTTGGCCACACCACCACCTACTTCTCCACAATGACTCCTCTTGAAGAACTTACTTCTCCTGGTTCTTCGCCAAGCCTCGAAGACCTTCCTCGGTACAACATGGAAACCGGAATGGATGGAGGGCACGATGGCAAATCAATCGCCAAAGGTGGTGTGGCATGGCCTTTTCCGTGGCGTCTGCATGAATGTTTGGAGGCGGTTGAGAAGGAAGGCTTGCAGAGTATTGTCTCGTGGCAAGCACATGGTCGTTCCTTTACGGTGTATCAACCGAAAAAGTTTGTGGAGCTCATCATGCCAAGGTACGTGGCCATGTGCTCGGAGCTTTTCTTCAGAAACGTATACTCATTTTCTTATGTTCAACTGCAGATTCTTCAATCAAACAAAATATGCATCCTTCCAACGACAATTGAACATTTATGGCTTTTCTCGCTTCGCTCATGGGAAGGATAAAGGAGCCTACTTTCATCTATGCTTTGTACGTGGACACCGCTCATTGGTTCGCAACATGATCCGTCGCAAGATCAAGAACAACAAACACCTTAACAAGCCCTTGGTTGAGGATCATGACTTTTACCACCCGGCTTGGAAGGACCATTTTGAGTCTTCGGTACCTGAGGAATTGCGTCGTAATGTGCCCGATACTACGTTGGCTACATTGTCATTGCAAGACCATCCAAACAGTTTAGTTGGCTGTAACATTCTGGTCCCTTCCACCAGTACAAAGCAAATGCATGAATCTTCTCTTCCGCCGCACCTGGGAGACATTCCGACCAGATTTCATACAAACCCTCAGTTGACAAACAACACTGCGAATGCATCCATGGTTTCGGATGATTCTTCGTGGAATTTTTCGATTCCCGATGTGGATCTGGATGGAAGCCTGGCTTTCTTTGAAGGAAGTCCTTTTCACTTGTGGAACCTTGATCTTTCTGCCCAGGCCGCTAGAAGTCAGCTTGCAGGAGGGCAAATGCCGTTGGGTTTTCGATGCTGCTGCAACTGCACGTGTGGTGCACGTAAGCGAATGGCTGAAGCTGCGGCAGCAGCTGCAGCTGCAGCCGCTGCGGCCGCCGCCATTTCCCTCAATCGTCCTACCACGAAAGGATCATACAATCCTTACTTAAGTCCCCAAGCCAACATGTTCTTGTTTGGCTTGTTCTTGGGCCGCTCCTCTAGCTCTGGGGAGCGTTTTCTATGTTTGTGCAAGTCCCACGGGCTGTTCCCGATGGGCCGTATGGGTTTAAACCTGTATGTCTCTTTCAAGTCCCACGATGTTATCGCTTGGGCCGCTGTTGCTGGCGATTGTATATCCAAGTCCCACGGGTGAAACCGCTTGGGCCGCAGTCCGTTGGCTGCGAATCTAAAAACGTAATCCTATACATAGTAGAAGAAGGACATGATACATTTGCAACCTAGACTGAAATTCGAACCTCATTGGAAAAGCACTGCCACCCCCATTGAGCTTTCCCCTTCTAAAGCTCTTCGATCCACTACCTGATGATGAAGTCGTGGTAGACTAAAGTTCGCAGCGATGAATCCACACTACCAAGGTAGTAGATCCAGTGTACACACACGACAAGAGGAGGAAGAGGCTGTGAACTCATGCAATGATGACTGAGAAAAAGAATGATGATGCCGTGGCCAATTTCAATCAAGATCATACAACGAACCCTTCCACCCAAACACATCTTAGATAGAGAGTCACCATGCACTATCCTGCTTTGTTGCCTGATTGCAATCTTTGGCACATAATTTTCCGTTTTTCCATTTTTCAGGTTCGGAAAAATGCGGCGAACGAAAAAATCCTGAGATCTTCGAGACGTGCAGCGCATATCTGAAGGATCTATGCGAGAATGCATTGCGGATTGCTGTCGTTCATATCATTGACCCAATAGCTTCACGTATTGCATCATTCTACTACGATGGAGAGGTCCAGCGATCCATGGTCCAATTTTCCAGGCGAACGGCTCTTGCAGGTTCCGTTGCCCAATCACGAAAACGAGAGGAACATGTTATCGATGAAATTCTATCTTGTGATTTTATTCTGGTGGATTATCGTTCCTCGTTTTGGTGTTCGTGCGATTACCAGGGCATATGGGAACGCACAAGCGCAAGAGATGCAAAACAGTCCTGCAAAGAACAAGGCCGTCAAACCAGCACATCAAGTTCGAAAGACCCGTGCAAGGCAATCAAGACCGTCGTCTGGTTCTTCCTATCGAAGTTTAATCCTTTTTGTTGTGGTGGGAACCTTGGTATCGATCGGATACGTTCTCATGGTCGAGTCACCGAACAATGCTCTGCTAGCTCGTGGTGTATTTGAAGCTCCACTGTTGACTTCTCAGGAATGTGACGACTTGTTAGTGAGAGCCTTTGCTGCTGCCCAACGGAATGTGGACACTGCCACAATGGCCTTGAACAATGCCAGTGATAGCGTTGGATATGAAACTACCATCACAAAAAGAAAAGACTATCAACAATTGGTTGAGGAGCCGCACGGCTGGCAAAAATCTCGTCACAGTTCCTACGCCACCACCGATTTGAATTTGGTGACCGATCCCTTTACACACGAGGATCGACACTGGTTGGCGGAACGTTTGAATCGTCGATTGGCACCATTACTCAGTCGCATCTATGGCATTCCCATTCAAAGTATTCGTGCCAATGACTTGTTTGTGGTCCGGTACGATGTGGGCATTCAGGATCGATTGCATGCCCATACCGATGCGAACGATATAAGTTTCAATGTCCTCTTGAATGATGACTTTGAAGGTGGAGGAACGCGATTCTGGAAAACGAGATACAGTCAAGTCAACCAGGACGATACGAGTTATGGGTTTGTCACGGTTCATCCGGGCCGAGTCGGCAATGTCATTGTCCATCCGGCCTCGATACGACACAAAGGACTTCCCATTACAGAAGGAACACGTTTTATTTTGGTCGGCTTCTTGTCCATTGACAACATACATCCCTTGACCCACAGACCCACAAAATTGTCGTGGTACGCTTCTTGGTTGTCAGTACCGTGGCTCTCTGGTCGCATGCTGCTGGGAGAACGGATTGCCAAAAAGAAACAACGAATGACGTCCTCGCAACGTGACGCCAAAGGTATGGAAGACGAGTCATCCACGGATCCACGAAGTAGCAGCGACAGGCGCTCCGAAAATGGCGTGTCCCTGCGAGCTTACTTGTATCGATTGGCCCACAAGAGTCTCACGACTCTTGCTGATACGTTTGGAGTCCATTCGTTTACCTTGTTGGTATCCAATGCACATGCCGACACCTATTTAAATGCTTTGGAGTATTCCTCTCATGTAAGACAACAACTGGGTGGATCATCTACCCAGACTACCACCAAAGGGTCTGATTCGAATCCCAATGCAATGTGGTTCTCCGGTCAACACCTGACTCTCAATGTCGATGGGTCCATGTATCAAGAATGGGAGGAACGTCAACAAAATGCAGACCGTTACCCCGATCTTTAAACATGTTGAGCTCTCCCACTCAAAGTTTTGTAAAGGACAGTCTGATGGAAACGCCATTTTTTCATTGTTGGGCAATCGTCAGTGACTGGATCAAAGAACGATATGTATGACATTCTCTTAATCAAATGGAGAAGCAGAACTGGAGCATCAGGTTGGAGTGCAAATGTGAAGCAGTGGCCCACTGGCGCCGAAATTAAATTTGGACCAACATGGTATCGAAACTCGTAGACTGGTTCGAAGCTTTGGAATCGGTTCTCAAATCGTGTGATCCATTACTTCTAGAGAGAGCGGTTTCCTCTCCAGCTAGTAGAGGGATGCAAAGTTTTGTGTTTCTACCATGCTGGTAGATTGAAGATGGCGTCATTGGACACAATAGAGAGCTCTATTCGTTGCTTTGTTGGTTTGTTTAATGGGGCAGAGTAGGAAGGTTGTGGAGCTATTTCCCTCCTAGAAGAGCTAACCATTCAAGCATGCACAGGGACATGATAGATTCCAGATAAGGCGACCAAGGGGAACATCAGAACCAGATGGACATGAGTTCACCAGTCGACATGTACACAGAATCCTATACTTACCCCCCAGCGGGGGTGGAAATTTCGATGTGAATTCTCTTTCTCACCCCCACGGCGCGTCCTGAAACTCCCAACTTTGAGACAAAACTCCAAACCACACACACAATCTCACCTCATTTATCACGGCAGTGGAGGTGCCGCTCCCTGATATGCCTTCCTCCATGTCGTCGTCGTCGCATAAACGCCACCGCCGTTCTCAACATGAGATTCATGAGCTTTTGGGGCAAGCGGATGACCGCAAGCCGAGTGCTGAACAGCTCAACACAAGCAAAACTCAGCACGGTCAACCAAGCCTCGCCAAAAACCAACCAGCAGTCTCGACAATACAGGATACCGTCCCTGATCCTTCGTCGCATCCTACCAGTTCCCCTCCCTGCATTCAAGACATGTCATCTGCTAGCGCTGCAGCCGAACCGCCTCCGGTAACCACAGTCTCACAGTTGAACAACAACAACAACAACACCAATACATCGGAGCCCTCCACCTTAATTGCAAGTGACCTTTCGACGCTCCCCTCCACCCGGACAGCCGCTCCTCCATCCCTTGTCCCGATTCCCCATCCTTCTTTACCTACTGCGTCCCCCTTGTCACCTCCTTCTGGCAATACAAACCGACGACAAGCACACTCCAACCCCCAGCAAAGCGCCCAACCTTCCCTCCATGGCAACATGATGTCGTCCACCTCCTTCAACTTCTCCTTCAACTTGTGCCAGGTACGATTTGGTACACAGACGTCCCCTCCCAAATCGACCAACCTGTTATCTGCAATCGAGGATCAAGCAAGCACCAGTATGTCAACCACCAACCGAGAAACAACCACCAACCCTGATGATACGACTCCACCTCAGGATTCTGATATACCAGACTCTGACCTTGCTGGCACCAATGCCTCCCACGATGCCACGACTGCTGGTGTGTTGTCTACAACGGGGTCTTCCTCCGCGTCCGGTACAAGTCGAGCCCAACCGGTTGGAGCGCGGCTGATCACCGAGGGTACCTTCCTCCTACCCCTACGCCGGATCGAACACCTTGCTTGTAAAGTTCCTGGGCCGTCTCTTGGAAATGTACCGTTGATTGTTGTGACACCACAACACCAGGGCAGCAAAAAGACCCTTACATTGACATCTGGCAATTGTGCTCAACTCATGAGACGAGCCAAGAATTTCACAAATGGTGTTGCCCGTTCTCCAACTGGGAAGTCGAAAGAACGACGCTACAATAAGCAACAAAACAACAAACGCAAGCAACATGAAATCGAGGATGATGGCAATTCATCACAGAAGCCGCCACCACAACAATCCAACTCGTCATTGCATCTTGTGACGTCTTTCTCGTTAACAACCCTTCTCATCGAAGACATTTGGTTCCTCAAGGATGGGACTCCAGTTGCCCTATTCTTTCATGACGAGCTTCTACCACCAAGGTACTCCAAGAAATGGCTCGATGCATGGGAACAAACGTTGCAATCGGACAACGTGCCTACCGTTCGTTGCCAGGGACGTCTTTATAAGCAAGTACTTGGTTGGGTCAATGGGAACCCAGATAAAGACGCGGTAACTGGTTTCCGGCCCATTCCCGACGTTATCGCCGCCATGTCTGAGACACAACAGCATGGCATCTTCCTGAAATTGCCCATATTTGGGTCGATGGATTTCAGCGTCTCCTCCCCCCCCCTCTGATTGTATTGAGGAACATCTCTCCTGGTTTGAGTTGTTTCGTTACCCCCAAGCCATATTTGTCCAAGCCGACTTCCATCCCGAACGGCCCTGGCTTGCAACTTTCAATGCTTTGAAAGACGCAGGGGACAATCGGTCCACTCTTCTTCATAGGCTCGTGCAAGAAACAACAGGGGATCGATTTATGCTCGCAAAATTATGAGGTGTCTGGCAACACCTACAATCAAATGCCCTCGCTGCCCAGCAAAAGGTTGTACACAACGAAGAGCTTAAACAGCTTCGAGACCACGCCACGACGATTCCTCCTCCGCCCCTCATAGAACCATCTACGGTCCAGCCCTTTTGCGAAGTCATTGACAAGAGGGTTATGCGGCGCCTTGAAGATTGTTTTGGACGATTCAATAATGTATTTGAAAAGTTCCTATCGGAATATGAACTTCGGCAATTTGCAAAGGACTTCGAGACAATGCTTCCCCAACAATTCAACACTCTAATGGGGATTAGTGGCTACACGAAGAAGCTCGAAGAGGAACTTACGGAAAACGAGCAAATTTTCATGCGTCCACGTCTCACATTGGACGTGTTCTTCCAATTTGTCATGAAGCTTCGAAAGACAAACAATCATCGGTTGGTCCCTTTTGGTATGGTCTTCTCCCTCGCTCAGTATGCTTGTGGACATCCACTCCTAGCGACACAGATTCCTGTGTGGCTAGGAATCTCTGTTTCAAAACGAACGATGGAACGCAGGGTAGAAGAGTGGCTTTCATCCTATGACCAACGAACAAAGCTAGCAATTCGACGTGTGACACATCTGTTGTGTGTGTTCGATAATCTACAAGATGGTCGGAAGCTCCAATTCCAGCAGGGACAGAGCACTATTTATGTTACAATTCTTTCTGAATCGTAGGGACATTGATGCTCGGTAGAGCAGACAATCAGGTAGGTCACCAACCGATACAAGCTTCTCAGGGTCAGAGAAGCAAGCAAGTCGAAGTCTATCAGAAGGATAGTTGGGACACAAAAGAAGATGTGATAAATGGTGATATTGTTAGATTGTGTGTTGATTACTACGATAGGTCTACGTGAAATGTTCGGTCCTGCCAAGGGTCATGTGTCATAGGTTCTTGGCGGCAACAGGTTTGGAATAGTTGGAGTTGATTCATGTGATGTATATGACATGTATATGTGGATGGATAACATATACAGGGTCAACAGCTCTTGCTTTGGGTTGGCATAGTTGTTTTCATGGCGCGCAGCTTGTTGACAATTTGGAGATTGTGGGAATGGAAATATGGTCTCGCGTGATCGTGTGTCGTGCTTGGGATACTTAGACCGTTGGGTCGGATAGATGCCGACAGCGCTCGGATGTCGCTTGGGCGCGCTCGATGATTTCGGGCGCGTACGCTTAGGGCGTTAGTATAATGTCCGAGCAACGGCCAAATTTATGTCCGTTGTAATACCGCACGACCCAGTTTAGTCTTGAGAGTGAGTTCGTCAATCTATTCTCACTTTTCATGATTTGCGAAGAAATATAGGTCGATATAGCGCGAAGCTAGGGAACATAGCTCGAAGCTAGATGGCATGATGCGATAGCACGAGGCTATGTGACATGGGGAATCGATGAGATGTAGAATCTAACCACCATAGACGGTGAGAATTCTAACACTCCCCACAACTCGTCGTTTCAGCCTTGTCATCATTGGATTTGTTGAGGTCTTGAACTTCTCCTTTCCAAAACAACAATGGCTTGAGCATGGGCCAAATAGATACGAAATCCCAATGTTTGCTAAGGATATCGGCAGGGTTGGTCTTTCCATCTTTCCAGTAGAATGCAACATACTTTGCTGCGATGGCTTCACGAACTCGGTGGTATGACAGAAGATGGTGTCTCTTGGATAGTATGGAATGAGGAACGGTTGCATTGAGCACAACAGATCTGTTATCTCCGTACATGTAACTTCGCTCTCGGATAGGTACTCCAAGGTAGCGGAGAGAATGTCGTAATTCTGTAATCTGATCTATTGCTGTCCTTGCAGCCACAAACTCGGATCCATAGGTAGCAGTTTCCACCGTGCTCTGTCTCTTGCTGTACCAGTCAATAGGTGTTCCGTTCAACAAATGTAGAACAGCAGTGACGGATTTACCAGTGACTATGTCATGCATGAGATTGGCATCAACATAATGAGTTGTGGTAACATAGCGGCCAAGTGGTGTTGGGCAGTCTTCAGGAATACGTTCACTTGCATTCGAATAGACAGTGCGAGTCCAATCAAATTCTTGGGTAGGAAGACTTGAATAATCAGGCTCTCCAATCCTAAATCTGATTGCGCCTTCTGGTAGATGTGCAAGATATCCATAGATACGCTTGGCTCTATCAAGATGTCCTTTCCTTGGAGCAGCACGAAAGCGTGATAGCGTCATTGTAGCGGTGAAGACGTCGAAACGACCAATAGTGATCACCCATTGGAGTTGTCCAATCAGAGTTTGGAAATGGCTAGTACCTTCTTCATCAAGGAGCTCAGAATCATCCAATTCAGGATGGTCTCCACCAATAAGAGGTGTTTTGGCTTTCTTGGGTTTCTCCTTGAAGATTCGTTCGAAAGTGTCCATCATCTTACCAATGTAGCGTCTTGGATCTGCTACTAATGTTCCGTCAGAATCCTTGGTGTAACAACATCCCAAGTGGAAATCAATAGGTCCATCTCCTTTGAGTTTGAAGTTGTATTTCTCCTTCAGGATCTTGCAGATATTCCCAGGATCAGTAGAAATAATGGCTAAGTCATCAACGTATACGGCAATGTATTCGTAACAGTCTTCTCCAGGTGCTTTCCTCATCCAGATATCCGGATCTGCTTTGCTTGGTGAAAATCCCATGTCTGTCAAAACATCGAATAAGACATCATGCCAGCGTGCGCCTGATGACTTCAATCCATAAAGTGCCTTGTATATAATCAGGATGTGACCTTCTAATTCCTTGAATTCAGGTCCTGCGACAATGAAAATTTTCTCCCCTGTCAAGGCTTCCAGATATGCGTTTCCAATATCTGCTCCCCATATTTCCAAGTCATTCAAAGTACCCAGGAATAAGGCAATGCGGAGGTTGCGAATGGAAACAACACCTGAATAGATTGTCTCAACAGGTTCTTTTGTGAGATGTCCATCTGCGACAAGTCTTGCTTTATGTCGTCCATCATGTTTTACGTCAAAGACAAGATGTACACGTATCTTATGATATCCTTCAGGTGCATTGGATACTTTCCCTTTAATGAAGATGGCTTTCCCAAAATCCTTGAATGTCTTGTAGGACTGGATCTGTGACAATTCTAATTCTGTTGCATCCTGCCACTTTGTGTTGCCATGTTGTTTATCAAGAGCGACAGCTTCCTCATAATTGCGTGGTACTTGGAATCCAAACTTATACTTGACGGAATGGTGAACTTGTTTAATCCTTGACTGTTTGGCTGCTCGAATGAGACGTTTGCTTGTTTTGACATAACGTTTCAAATGCTTCCATCCAGGTTCGTTGAGTAAATCATGTTTCTTTCCATAAATTGCTACAGTGATCGGATCATCATTGGCGATGAGTGATAAAGGTTCATAGGTAGTCTCCCCAGTTTCCCAATCAACAAGCAAATTATATTTGCTCCCCTTGTAATCTGGATCAGTTGTGTTCAGTGGGCCTTGATGGGCAATGACGTCCCTGAACCTGAAAAGATTATCTCCAGAGGTTTGAGCTTGGTTATCTCGTTCGATATACTCCATGAGTTGATTATAGGATATCATCTCATCAACATCAGAATTTGTCTTTCGGTAGATGTACTTGACACGTTCTTCCTGTTTCGTTGCTTCTTCATTAAGATCAATGACTCGTTTGATGACACGTGCACGGTGTCGCTCCCCATTTTCTTCTGTGTTGCATAGGAATGTGCGTCCTATCATGTCGTCAAAATCGATCGTGGGCATTGGTTTGGATGGATCTTCACTATCACTGCGAATGAAGACAGTGTCAGCTTGCTTATCATTGTCATCCTTCTCAGACGAATCCTCCCCTGAAGGTCGATCCACACGTAGGTTAGGTGTAGTGGATTCAACACGGCGAACAGCAGAACGGTAGATTATCTGGTTATCCTGGGTGAGAATCTTCCAAGTAAAAGAATCACCAACGTTGTGAGCAAAACCAACCCAGTGGCCAAGTTTCTCATCAGAAGAAGATGGATATGAACCGGAATTGGGTTCAGCGGGGTCGACACGGTAGTAAACCTCATCCCAGAAAGGAAAGAACAAGAGATGAGTAATGTCGGGTGGGCGTCCGGAGAGAGCCTCAAGAGGAGTGCGACCGGAATGGGTGGGTGACGATGTATGGTTCAATAAGTCACAGACATACTCAAGGCAAAGAAGCCAGGTGTTGGCAGGGCAACCAGTGGCATTCATGAGAGCGTTGGTCATACGTTTAACGGTCTGGTAACGGTTTTCAGCCTTATTCTGGTGTTGATGATAAGGTTCGGATCGATACTCCCCAATAAGCAAAGTGCGAAGAATGTCTTTGACCTTTTGAGAGATGAGAGATGAACCACCATCACTGATAAGAGTCTCCATGGCACCACGAAACCGGATGTTGTCCTGAAGAGTATTGACAAACTGTTTGGTTGACTTGATCCCATAGATATCAGTAACCAGAGTATCTCGACCAACAAAGATTTGTGCGACTTTACCGCCATGGTCAACAGCAGGGGTGTCGGAGAAAACCGAGTCAGTAGCAACGGGTTCATGGCGTCGAGGTATATTAAGGACCGGATTGCGAGCCTTGAAATGTTTCTTGAGGGTGTCGTGGTCAAAAGTAATGCTACCATTACGTGTAGTGTGCTTGAACGTATCGGCAATAACATCTTCAGATTGCCAACCAAAGAATGGACGGAACTTCTTCCAGTCATACGCTTCCTGGTAACGACGGTGGACAGAGGCATGAAGTGTAGGATCATTACCTTCTGCGTCAGCATAGATAGAAAAGAAGGGTGCGTCGTCAGGTCCATGATCGTATGGGAGATCCAAAAGGAGATTGAGGTTACAAACAACACGATCAGTGTACTCCCCATAGTTGTCATATGGATGGTTCGACATACTACCATCAGTCTTTACGTGTTTCCAATCAGCATCATTGTCAGAGGGTGTGGGAGAATAGGAATGGTCCAGAACACCAGGATCCCATGTGTCGGGTGACGTGAAGATGATCTGAGGTAAGGTATTCATGTCATCGTCACTGGGGATACCCAAGGAGTGGATGTAGGCTAACCCATCCTTGATGTGAAGGGGTATAGCACGACCATCAAGTGTAGTGATGCGTTGTTTACCATCAACTTTAACAGATCGTTCATCAACAGCAAGTCCGAAATGCTCGAATTGACCAGGAGCATGGATAGATAAGCCCTTTCCATAATAAGCATATTCATTGAAGGTGCCAACAATAGGTCCATCATTGGTCTCAAACTTTGCGGCACATGTGACGACAGGAAGTCCAGTAAGTTCATGGTTATCAATACCCACAATAGTGATATGGCGGCCAGTCTTAGAAAGGATGCGCATGTCAGAACCAGCAAGTCCTCCATTAGCACCACGGTCAATCAATTGATTTCCTGGTAAAGTAGATTTCCTGGAAAACAAATAGCGTGGAACATGTCCTGCTTGTTTATGCATGTTGGCTTTGAAAGTAACCTTCTTGCTCGTCTTGGACTTGGCGTTAGAAAGAACACTAGTCAGGTCAGTTGCCGGGTGATTGATATCAGTCGTCATGGCTTGGTTGATAAATTGTGTAACCGGATCTGAATCATCTGGATGCTCAGTGACTACGCCAGGTGAGTCGTCATCAGATGCAACTTGGTTGGGGTCAGGATCAGGTTCCGGATCAATGTTGAGGGCATGTGTTTGCACTTTCCTCGGTGTTGTTGATGAAGGTGCTTGAATCATCTTGTTATACTCAATGATCAACTTGCGATCTTCTTCAGAAAGTTTGAACCATAGGTCACGCGGTAGACTAACCTTGGACGAAGAGGATGGAGATTCAGATGTCGCTGTGGTGTTGTGGACATGATACTCCATATCATCTTGTGAGGTTATGTCAGCATCTGTATCTTGGCCATATAGTGATTCATGTTGTTTGACATGTCGACGGCGACTATGAACAGATGACTGGGTTGCTTGATCATGGTCATAAGCTGCGTCTAGAAGGAGACGGAAGTATGATTGATAGCAAAGGGATTTTGCACCGGATTTGGTGTTCACCACATTATCCAAGATCTTGACTCGGCGGAGATCAGGTACCTTTTCTACAGCTTGCATGAGGAAGGTCATCCTGGTATGATCAGGGATGCGATCAGACAATGTCACTAGATTGTCTAGCAAACGTAGCTGCTCTTGAAAGTGTAGAAGAAATTGACGTGTTGTTCCGCGCCATGTGTCGTCAAGACGTAGATTGGAAATGTAGTTGGTTAAACGGAGGACTTCTCGCTTTGCTAGGTCGGATTCGGTATGCAAAGAGTGTAACTTCTGCAATACGGCACGCACATCTTCATCATGTTCATGTTCACGTACATAGGCTCGACCTTGGTCAGTCTGAATGATACGGACAAGAACGGAGTAAAGAAATACTTGTTGCTCTTGAAAAAGTTCTTCGGCATACTCATCATCATGGGGTGGTGTGTATTTGAAATTCAGAACGTTGGATAGGCCTTGAGCCTTAGCTGTAGTCTTGAATACACGCCAGAATGAATCGTAGTATCGTTCATCCTTGAATACCTCATATGCAGTTGCGTCGCGCTTAGTTCCCTTTCTGAATGCTGTAAGGTCTTGTTGAGATTGGGATGCGGCAGTAACTGTGCTGACAGATTTCACAGATGACGGTGACTTCATTGGCGAGACTGGAACTTGGCTAGGTGGTCCCTTAGAGAAATCTGTGTTGATCCTCCAAGTGTTGAACTCTTTCCTCGTTAGGTTCATCCAGTCGCTATTGGATAGCTCGTCTTGAATTTCATTGGTCTTGTATATGGCCCAATAAGCCAAGAGCTTGATCTGCTGTCTTGTGGGGCCTTGTAGATCATGTGTCTGTTTGTTGACCTTGTATTGTGTCAGTTCCTTCATGGATTCCTCGGTATTAGTTTGCATATACGAGATAACATGGGTAATGTTCTCAAAACCATGGTATTTCATCCACTTCATTAAGTAGTCGGCCCTTTCTTTGGTAAAGAATTGGCAGACAGTAAATATGATGTGGTCGAATAGGTCTGTGTCCGAGACATTGTCTTGGTTATCTTCTCCCTTAGGAGTCGTAGGTGTCTTGGGTGATTGAGGATCCATGGTGTTATTTTGTTGGTTCGATGTTTATTTAATGTGCGGTGTGATGTGGTTTATTTAATGTGTGATGTGATGTGAACCCGGATGTACCACGTGTGCCACGTATGTGCCACGTATGTGATACCCGGATGTGTGTTGTGATGTGCGACTCCTGGAAATTTCCGTTGATTCCGACAAATTTTCGCCGAGTTTCAACAAATTTTCGCCGAATTTTCGCGATTTGACGGGAATGTGTGGCGTGTTGTGCGACCAAGGGTACCCGGATGTGCGTTGAGTTTAAGTCTTGGAAAGGTTTTGAGAGGACGGGAGTTAACTATGAGTAATTAAGCTTCGGTCTCCGAATCTCCACTCTCTTCCAAATGATCAGAGTCGTTTCCAGGCTCAGATGGGGCAGCACAAGCAACAGGAGAAGGGGTATCACCTTCAGCCAGGTGGTTCTCGACCTCGGTACGCAAAGGGAAGATAGTTGCACGATGGTCCTCGATGGTATGGACCTCGTGGATGTAGGCAACGTAGTTATCTAGGCGTACAACGTTAGGAGGCAGAGGGCAAGTCGTCGCGTTCACGACGTGGATGGTATTGTAGTATCCAGTTGGGCGCTCGAAGGTTAGGAAGCGGAGGTGGACAGTACGGATGGGGTTGCCCGAGAGGGCGGCCAAGATGAGGCGACGCCTCGGAGAACGATGAAGTTGGTCGTTCAGACGGTCAATGTCTTCTTGGTCGACGATGTGGGTCACCGATCGGAACTGGCGTTCGATCTGGGTCTCCCCACGGATGATCTCGGGATCGAAGGTCGAACAAGTTGGTTGACGGAAGTACTTGATATGATCAGCAATCAACCGGGTGGTACGACGGGATCAAGAAGGGACGAGCCGACGAGGCGGACTCGGGGGCCGAAGCAACGGCGCAGGGATCGGAGCGTGAGGCTGGGTTGGAGTCTCGAATGGGTTGCTGTTGGAACTGTCGACGGAGATGTTGACCGATGTGTTGGCTGCCTTCGGCGTCGGCACCAGTTCCTGCTGCACCAGGGTATCGGACTGCCCGGGATGCAGTTTGGCTCGATAGATCTGTCGTACAGGAGTGATAAGCTCGTTAGTATCCATGAAACCACAAGGAAATAAGCTTTGAGACTGTTAATCTGTTACAATTCTTTCTGAATCGTAGGGACATTGATGCTCGGTAGAGCAGACAATCAGGTAGGTCACCAACCGATACAAGCTTCTCAGGGTCAGAGAAGCAAGCAAGTCGAAGTCTATCAGAAGGATAGTTGGGACACAAAAGAAGATGTGATAAATGGTGATATTGTTAGATTGTGTGTTGATTACTACGATAGGTCTACGTGAAATGTTCGGTCCTGCCAAGGGTCATGTGTCATAGGTTCTTGGCGGCAACAGGTTTGGAATAGTTGGAGTTGATTCATGTGATGTATATGACATGTATATGTGGATGGATAACATATACAGGGTCAACAGCTCTTGCTTTGGGTTGGCATAGTTGTTTTCATGGCGCGCAGCTTGTTGACAATTTGGAGATTGTGGGAATGGAAATATGGTCTCGCGTGATCGTGTGTCGTGCTTGGGATACTTAGACCGTTGGGTCGGATAGATGCCGACAGCGCTCGGATGTCGCTTGGGCGCGCTCGATGATTTCGGGCGCGTACGCTTAGGGCGTTAGTATAATGTCCGAGCAACGGCCAAATTTATGTCCGTTGTAATACCGCACGACCCAGTTTAGTCTTGAGAGTGAGTTCGTCAATCTATTCTCACTTTTCATGATTTGCGAAGAAATATAGGTCGATATAGCGCAAAGCTAGGGAACATAGCTCGAAGCTAGATGGCATGATGCGATAGCACGAGGCTATGTGACATGGGGAATCGATGAGATGTAGAATCTAACCACCATAGACGGTGAGAATTCTAACAATTTATACCAAAGTCACAGCCAGATTCTTAATGTCGATGCACATGGCAATCTTCCCTGACTGGGTATATTCGTTTACCGAACGGCCAGCATTAACTTACCTCCAACAGGCCATCCCTTCACCCTACCAAATGCCTGCCTTGGAACAATTACTCGACCTCCAAACGGCGGACGTCATTCAATCCATATATCATGGGACGTATAAAGAAGACTTGCAAAAAGACGGCAACCCGTTCGACTGTTCTGGCAAGAGAGTCCGCGTCTACCAACAACTCAACACAACTTGCAGAGAGCTTTGGAATGTTAAGCGTTACCTGTCAACAAAAAGAAAGCCAGGACAACGGTCTGATTATACACTACAACCTACCGAATTCGCCCGTCATCCATGCAAGGCTGCTATTGTGGCAGCCATGAATGGCCTAAGGAAAAATCGTGAGGAAAACCTCTTTGAAATGGCACGACAGTTCCCAAGACGTGTTGTGCGGTCCTGGCGTCATGAACCTGCCCCTGCAGAATTGCTCATCTTACCAGTGTCCGTTTTAGACGAGACCACAAAAGTTGGAGCTTCCGGTATTTTATTAGATTTCATGGTGCTACATGGTCTTTTGTATTTCAAGGAAGCCAACCAAATTTATGCGCCTGTGGATGGATGGGAGAAGAAGTGGTTGTTCTTGGTTGGGGATGGGCTGTCGCTGGACCGCATCTTCCAGTTCTTTGATGATGTGATGGCAATCACAGACGCTAAAACCATGTCATTTTGCAATGCATACCGACAGGCCATGGCAATCACTCAGGTCCTACACCGGATTGTCCCTATTAACGGAGACCTACATGTTAGGTTTCATATGTTGGATTCCGTTTACCGCTTGTTCTATGGAGGCTTCCTCCAGTGCTTCCAGCACAGGCTCAAATGGAAGCGTCTGGATGCCCAAGATGTATCACACAGCTATCGTTTAGCTCATCGACTTGCCGTTATTGTTTTCGAGGAACTGGATCGTCTTATGGTTGACATCTTCATCAACAGAGCCATGACATTTGGAAAGATTGAGCGAATCCTCAAATCACAAGGGCCAGATGGATTGGCTATCTTTGTAGCCAACGACTACGTGGCTTATTTGCACCGCCAAGTCCGTGAGACAAAGGACTGGTTGCACCGGTACCTATGCAACTATCTGGTTGTTATGCGAAAGTACCTGGCATTTTGTAAAGCAGAACAAGAAGGTGATGCGGTGACAATGGAAGCTGTTGTTGTTGATTATTTGCCAGTACTCTACGCAACAAAGAAACATAAATCGTTCGCTACTCAGCTTCGTCTTATTGAGATGTATTATCATCGAATCCCTATTTCTATCCTGCAACTCATCAGGCTCAACAGAACGAAACTTCAAAAGAAAGGGTCACCTTACACGTTCCAGAAAGAGAGTGCGCTTGACCAGATTATGGAGCGCTTAATGCCTTTTTTCAAAGGTATGAACCATAACGGAACTGAGGCTTCGTTTGTTCGTGTTTCCAAAATGCTCACTGCCTGCCAGAGGGCAAAGCATTTCGTTGAATTCTACACTCGCACGAGAGCCGACGCTGAGTACAAATACAACGAACGGTCGTTAGAGAATTCGTTTGACATTGACACGCCTACTACTGAGACTGGACCACTGGCGGACCCAGGACAACGCAATAAAACAACAACTCGTCCAAGCAGTCGATTGAATCGTGTTCTAGTGACAGAAATCTTGACGCTTGCCAAATGCCACGATGTAAGGGAGAACCTCAATATTGTGATCGACAAAGACCGCTTTTGGAGGGCTTTGGATGCGACGACAATGGAGGTACATAAGAGAGTGAGGCGTAATGGCGAAGGTCGAATTGAAAACGACGCGGTGGACAAGTATGTTCCAGTGAAAGTTGACGCAATGATGCGTAACATGAGGAAATCTAAACGGTGCAAGGAAGATGAAGACAAGGGTCCAGATGAAGAGGAGGGGAGCAAGAATGCGGCAGAAGAGGGCGATACAACAGATGAGAACTCAGAGATAGACTTGGCTGAAGTAATGGATGACGATGGTTCATCGATAATCCAGGAACTAACGTGCTTTAGTGACGACGAATCGGTATTCGTCGAAGTCGAGAAGGATGCTCCTTGTTACTACAAGGACGAAGAGACTGTTGTTGATACAACAGTTACCATGGAGGATACCGATGCAACAAGCAACATGGAACATGACGAAGTCCGAGACGAAAGAGACGAGGATGAAGTGCAAGAAACCCAAGTTGATGATATGGAGGCGGAAGCAGACGAAATTCCGAACGAAGATGATGACAACGATGATAATGATGAGGGAAGTGACGGTGCTCCAGAGACAGACAATTCCGTGGATAAGAAAGATTCACCAAAGGAGACACTACGTGAGAAATCATCAATAAAGGGAATGAAGGTTGTGGAGATGAATAGGATGGCAACAACAGATTTTATTGCAGGAGCCGTGGAACGTATGGGGGAAAAGCAAGTTGTAACGTCCCTTCAATGGGATGCAGCGCGAAAGGAAAGAGACCATCATTTCCTGCGCTACAAGCTTTACCATAGGCTGGAAGGTATGGAGGAGGATCAGTCGAACGTGGAATGGACAGAGAATACAAGGGAGACAACAGGCGTTGCACATCATCTAGACCGTTGCATGGATATGCTGGCTTCGTACAAGGAGGACATGGAAACGTGAAAAAATGCACGATGTAATACGTAGTTAATACTAAGAAAGTTTGTTAGACCGATGGATCGAGTTCCTTGAATCCTTGCCAGATCATTGGGTCATTTAGGCGTGGATTGCCATTGGAGCAGTACCCGAGTTTAGCGAGCAACTTGGAACCATCTACTTCGGATTCAAGGATTCCAGCACAGAAACACTTCAAAATGAGCGCTTTCGTTCGTTGCTTAATGACATGCTTGGTGATGACACCAAACACCGATTTAGGAAAGACTCGTGTCGAGGCTCCTTCAGCATTTACCGTTTCGAATCCAATCACGGCATCAAGAAAGACATCCTTGTGTAGGAGCAGTTGGGAGGGGGGAAGCTTTTGGGTAATGAACATCATAATGAGGTATCGTTTGAGTTGTTGGATATTGATAAGAGCATCAAAAGGTGTGGCAATCCGAAGTGTACGGCAGCGCCAGCAGGCCCCAGCGCAATGCGTTGGTAGATCACAAACCGCCTCGCTATGAGGATGAAGCATCTCACGTTCAAGACGGTAATGGACACACTGACCATCATCCAAGCACAAGATAGCAAGAATTCGGCGGACATTATACCATTGACGGATAGCAAGAGCTTCAGGAGAGAAAAGAGAGTTTGTTGCTTCGCTGGAAGGGGGTTGCTTGGTGTTTTGTTCTGTCGCATACTTGGGTAAGATAAAGATTCGAGTAAGAAGGGACACAAGGCTGTTCAGACTGACTATGAGACAGAACGAAGAATTATGGGCAGTGGCGTCCGGGCCTCTGCCACATTGCCCAGAACATTGTAGGAGATCCTCTATGGACTGAGGAAAGCCATGAAACAACACACGGTCAACTTCATGGCAGTCTACACCTGAGCTCGAAGTACCCGCAGTTGCAAAGTAAGCCACTGGGTCGAAGCGCAGGATCCGTTTCGAGCTGGGGCATTCCTCCACTAGTGGCTTCCCCACAAACAGCTCCGTGTTATGGAACTTTTGTTCACGGAACATAAGGCCGTGAACGAGCAATAGGTCTTTCTGTATGCCGAGCATATTCAGATGAGAACGGGTTTGCTCGTAGAGATGAGTGATGGCCTTTCTCGAATTGGAATAAACCATAACTTTCCGACCTCCAGAGGCGTGGCAGGTTTTTACAACGTCCCTTTTGATTCGCCGAAGGGGCGAGTCTTGGAACGTCAAATCAAGAAAGATGTTGCGTCTTTGGACACCGGAATGGTGTCGCGGCCACACAAGGTCGTCGGTTGGGTGAAAAGAGAGACCGGTCAATGATTCAAGATCGTGGAGCATCAAAGAGGAAGCGGTAGCTGTCATGAAAAGAACTGGGACGGGTTCTTTGATGATCCGCCGGTTGGCAACTGGGAAAAGAACCTTCTTCAAGTCGCTGAATTCCGATCGGAACTCCACACCATGGGAGGCATAAAGGTGGCATTCGTCGATCGCAATCAACCGGAGGGTACCGTTCCGGAAGCAAGTACAGATTGTTTGTTGCCACAAGGGGTCGTTGGTCAATTTCTGAGGGGAGGAGAACAACGACACTCTGGTTGCTGACTTGTACGATAAGTTCTCCAGATTGGAACGAAGGGTGTCATTGAGAGACTTGGATCGGAGTACGTCGAGGTTAAAAATATGTAGCCGACCGGTTAATTGTTGATCGCTTGCGAGTTGGGAGAGCTTTGCCGTTTGGTCGGCTGACAAGCTTAGCAGAGGGACTATGGTTAACGTAATGCCGCCACAGAGAAAACCACTGACATCCCTTACAGCCGACTTTCCGCCGCCTGTAGACCGGACAAGCAGTAGAGGACGCAAAAGGGCAGAAGACGGGCGGTGGAGGTGCCGCCAAAGAACTTCTTCGCAAGCTTCGATTTGCCATTGTCGCGCAGTCTTGCCATGCCAATCGCTGAAGCACATCATTATGGACTCGGAGAGTTTCCGATGGTCACCAACGTTGGACAAGGGATCACAAGGGATGGTCGAGAAGGCATTGAATGAGGAAAGGGCATCGATGGTGGCTTCATAGGATGGTACATCCGTTTCGTTGTTGGCTGTTCGGTTCGTGTCAGATTCAGTGTGCTGGGAGGACGTCGTCGGATGGAAAGGGTGCGGATCCAAGCGCGTCGAATGTTCTGTAACAGCCGAAGGAACGATGTTATGTGGTCGGATGGGATTGGGAGGGTCCATGGTGGTTGTTATTTGGACGACAAGGTTGGCTCCGTGATGAATGTGTTGTGGAGAATGTGGTTTTGTCTCAAAGTTGGAAAATCGCCGATTTCGAGGGACGCGCCGTGGGGGTGAGTATAGGAATTCACCGGTAAATACTCGCCCCCGCTGGGGGGTAATCCTATACTTCATCTTAAGTGAAAGATCTAATCGACGAAGCAACAACGAAGATACATCGATACTACCTAGTCAAGAGGTGGTGGTCTTCGAAGATTCATCTCTATCCTGTCTCGTTGCCTGCCTTGTCGTTACGTTTCTTTTGTTCATTCAGTCAGTTGTATTGAAAAGCAAGAATGGTGGACTCGACGGAATTTGCGGGGGAAGGCTTGCTACAAGTCCCCTTGCCTCAGCATGACGAAGCTCGATATCTCTTGTCGCTCAAGTTGTGTGCGGCACTTGTATTTTGGTGCATGATTGTTCCTCGATTGGGACTGTCGGCTCTTGCCAAAGACCGTCATCCACGCAAATATGAAGAAGAAGAAAAACAAGGGAGCACTGGTTCGACCAAGAAATCTAGTCCAACGAAGACGGCCAAATCCAGCCAGAAACAAGCAAAACCATCTCCCAAGACTTCTCCACTCTCCAGTTATTTTAGTTTGATGTTGTTGGTTCTTGTAGGGACTGTCGTATCACTGTGCTACCTTTTGATGGTGGATTCCCCCAACAATGCCTTGTTGGCACGAGGTGTCTTTGAAGCGCCCATGTTTACCGAGGCCGAATGTCAAGAGTTGTTGGCACGAGCCTTGGCTGTTGCTCAACGCAATACCGAAACAGCCATAGCAGTGATCAATCATGATACTACACAGAACGAAAACCAGGACAAGAACACGACAATGTCGTCGGATGTAGCTCACCAATTGCTCCAGGCACCACAAGGATGGCAAAAGGCCCGTCATGCATCCTACGCAACGACAGATTTGAATTTGGTAACCGATCCCTTTACGCATGACGATCGACACTGGATGGCTGAACGATTCAATCGTCGCTTGGCACCCTTGCTCGCTCGCATCTATGGCATTTCTCTCCAAAGTATTCGGGCCAATGATTTGTTTCTGGTCCGATACGATGAGGGCATTCGTGATCGTTTGGATGCCCATACCGACAATGGTGATGTGAGTTTCAACATTTTGTTAAATGGCGATTTTGAAGGAGGTGGTACCCGATTTTGGAAGCGCCATGGTCGTCGGACGAGTCGTCATCATCCTCCAAGCGACGACTCCAAGGACGACACAACCACGTCGGACTGGGAACCGTTTGCCGTGGCACAACCAGCCGTGGGCCATGTGTTGGTCAATTCGGCCACAATTCGACACGAAGGCTTACCCATTACGCAAGGGACTAGATACATTTTGGTGGGATTCTTGTCGGTGGATCGAGTCAATCCCTTTACGAAACAGTCCACACATCTTTCCTGGTTTGCCTCGTGGTTGTCCGTGCCCTGGTTGTCGGTCCGTATGTTGACGGGAGAACGAGTGGCAACCTTGCAGCAGAGCGATCCTGCGAATATCGTAGATCCACGAGGAGGAGGAGAAGAAGAAGAACAAGACAGAGACGAAAAAGAAACCACAAGAACAAGAATGGCTCGTACATGGAATCCTCTCGGTTCCTGGTCCAAAGCCCATTTGTATCGTACGGCTCATAAGAGTCTCAATCTATTGGCAGATGTCATGGCTATTCATCATTACACCCGATTGGTCGATCCCCAGCATTCCGACTTGTACTTGAGGGTCATGGATCATCAATGGACCCAAAAACAGCAAAGTCACGACAACGACAACAACATCAGTCAATGGGCCATGGAAACCAGGACGGGGACCAATACCTCCCAGACCAGCAATCATACCAGTAGCATGGATATGATTCCCAGAGCGTCGTGGTTTGCCGGACAACACTTGACCTTGGATGTGGATGGATCCATTTACGCCGAATGGAATATTCGACGACAATATTCGGGTAGTTACCCCCTTTTTTGATCTTTCAGTCCATCTCCAATCCATTGCATTCAAGTCTCAACAGACTAGCTCGCCTTCATCTTGCACTTGGGCTTCCAAAGGGGTATCTTGTGTTCCAGGTTTACCGTTACGTATTACGCATCTAGAATAATCATCGACGAAAAGGACTATGGCATGGAAATTAATCCCATAGAGTTGTCGGACTTCATAAAAAGTTAGGCACGATCTTGGATGGTCTACGGTCTCTCTAGTAGGACAAAATAGGAGTACTACAATAACTAGGAGTACTCGTAACCTTAAGAGACTAATGGGGAAAAGATGACGTCACAAACGTGTTCTGAATTCTGAATCATGTCATGAGTACGCTGATGTCAACCGAGATATGACGTCACACTTCCGATTGTGTGTGAGAATTCTTGTCGAAACTCGGGAGGACGATGGGAATGGGAGATAACTCTTTGACAACAGTTCTCGTCGCGTCGCCTGAGCTTGTTGAATCTGTCGGAACAGAATAAGCAATCAATATGGATGCCCTTGCTGCATCGAAAAGCATGACCCAAGAAAAACAACGTGCAACCACCATGGTGACAACGGCTTCCTCTTCCTCGTCGTCGTCGTCCCCTGCCGTCGTTCTACCGCAATGGCGCGACGCCGTGGCCGGAGCGGGTGCCGGCGTCTTTTCACGGACTGTTATGGCACCTTTGGAACGATTAAAGTTGTTGAAGCAATTGCAAACCACGACAAAACACGCCACTTTGGTCACCCACCAGCCCTCAGTATGGCGCATTCTGATGCAAGTCTATCACGAACAGGGCTTGTTCAGTTTCTGGCGAGGGAACTTGCCTGCTGCCATTCGTGTCGCTGGAACGGCGTCCATCAATTTTACCTGCATGGATTATTACAAGCGACTCTTGGTAGAACAAGGCCTTGTTTCGGGTACCACTTCGACCCAGGAACGAACGAGCAAATTTCTCATTAGTTTACTTGCTGGCGGCATGGCCGGTGCCACCTCCACCTCCATCATGTACCCTTTTGAATTCGCCCGAACTCGACTGGCTATGGACATGGGAAAGGACGATGTCAAATCGCTGCTTACCACCACAAAAGCCGCAACAGGTACCACCATAGCAAAACCAACTCCCCGTGAATACAATGGCATGGGCGATGTCTTGACCAAAATTATTCAATCGGATGGCCCCTTGGGTCTCTACCGGGGTTATGGAATTGCATTGTTTGGGGGTATCTTTTATCGAGTCTTGTACCTGGGAGGCTATGACATTGTCAAGAACGAATTGAATGGTTCCACGTCGTCGTCGGGTGGCGGTTGGACCAGCCGCATTGTCGCGGCTCAAACCATTTCCTTGGTTTCGGGGACACTGAGTTATCCCTTGGATTCCGTACGACGTCGCATGATGATGCAATCGGGCACGGCAAACGCCGGAGGTGTGGCTACAGCAGTACCCTATCGCAACTCGTGGCAATGCATCGCCTACATTTGGCGTACCGAAGGTCTGGCCGGATTTTATCTGGGATTGGGACCGAATTTACTGAGATCTGTGGGAGGAGCCCTGTTGCTGGTGGCCTACGATGCCTTTCGAGATGTCTTGACAACAACATGAAGAGGATGAGTAGTCGCCAGTCTCTAAAACGAGGAAGTTTTACACGACGGAACAGGATGACAATGGACAATATCTGGCTCCATGGACCAAGACCAAGGCGGTCTGGCATGTTTTTTGACCGCCCAAACGATAAAGATCCAAACCAGAGGTATGGGCGGACAGATCTCCATTGTCCCTGGAAACAACTCAGAAGCAGATTTGGCTTATCTGTACATGCTTGGTTATGCGTGGCTCTAGAGCCAACAGAAAACGACAACACATTGATACATACACACAAGTTTGTGCCCGACATAGAATGACATGTCGACACAAGAGACGCAACGCAATTGCAATAGTCGAGAAGATTGTACTCTACGTTTATACTACAAGTATTCAAATTTGTCCCCCACCTTGGGTGTGATGACACGGTTCATCATGGTAAGGTAGGAATTGACAGCCTTTTGTGCCGCCGTGGCTCGTTCGTCCGCCTGTTCGGGAGTCGCAGCATTCCGAACATCATTGACGAGTAAGTAGACTTCATTAATATACCATCGTGCCAAAAACAGTTCGTTCGTCGCACCCGAGTTTTCGGAAGCAAGCATGGCATTGGCCAACAAGCCCAAGGGCCGTAGACTGTATACATGCGATGCTGTGGGATCCACCACTTCACTCGGATCAATAGTTTTCAAAGACTTGATACGATCCAGTCCATTCAAGATTCGAGGTTGATATTTCTTGAGGGCATCGTATCGTTGTTGGATTCTGGTAAAGGGCATGGTTTTGGGAAAGCCTGTACTGTCTAGTTCCAACCAGGGTCCAGCCGTACCAAACTTGAAATAGTCATCTTGAGAAAAATGACGTTGGAATTGTCCACCTTTCGTGACAGACTGGCATCGGCATTACCTACAGTAATGCCAACTTCTCGATCCACCAAGGTGCCTCCCGGAGTAAACTCGGCTGCCACAACTCTCTCGACGTTAGAAGTCATGGCAACGAGTCCCATGGCTGCTGCAGCAAAACCACCCCAGGAAAATGCTCGGCGTGACAAGAAATTCACTTCATTATCATCCTCTTGTGGTGGTTTGCTTTTAGAGTAAAGTGGAGTTGCGGGATGGCCAAAATTTTGTTGGACGGTGAATCCAAGGCAAAGACTGGCAGATGCCAGAGCCAACACTGATATAAAAAACGCATTGAAAGTGAATGTCGTTTCAGCCTGCTCGATACACAATGGCGCAAGACGGATCTCTGTTGTTCGTCGTTGTCGACGCAGAGAAGAGGTCGTTTGGACTATGTCCTCTCTCTATCTCTAGTGCTACGGGCCAAAATTTTAGTTTCGTAAACAGGTTTCGTCCTCGAATTTAGGGATGAACTCGTTCTTGGGACCATGTTTGGGTTGACGCACTGTAGGTATCCACTTGTCGATATTGAGTTCCGCCCTTGCCCAAATAAAGGTAATCGACCCGATTGGGAACGAGCAGGACGAGCAAAAAATTGTCGGGTGGTGGTCCATTGATATCGTCAGTCAAAGACGTCTTGTTGTCGTCGACAAAGGCTTGTCCGGGAACTCCGGTTTGAAAAAATGACTGACGAGCGGGAGGAGACAATTTGGTCTACAAGTCGAGTCGAGCTTGTGCCAAGAGGGGGGTCTTTGTTGTTGTTGTTGTCGTCGCATCGTACCCGGGTCTGTTCATTGGTTCGTCCGCCGGTTCCCACAAAGACCCATTCTCCTCGCAATCGATATTGTTCTCCTACCGTGGGGAACCACCACACAATTTCCGACCCAATACTGGACTGAGAAGAATCCGTATTGCTGGTTTGTGTCAGGCTTTCCGTCACCTTGTCGGATCGGGCATCGGTACAGAATTGCAAGATCTGGGGCAACGTGTCGTCGTCTTCCGACGCAGCCGTCGACTGCACCAGACGGTGGTTGGCCGGTAACGAGACCCATCCTCGCATCACCACGGTACGACACCGAGGTAACCCGTATGAACATTGGTAGTGGCCAATTGCACATAATTGGATCCACGAATCGAGCGTGTCGCTGTCATGGTTTGTTCCAATCAATGTCTCCAGGACATTCCTGAAAACACGGATGGATCGTCCTGCTCATGATGATTCGACGAGTCTGTCGATTGCATCATGGTGCCCTTCTTCCGTCTTTGACCACAGTCACTCCTGCAAGAACCGTTCAGGTGGTTCGAACACGCTACCGAATGGAATGCTGCCTGGATCGAAAATGCTCAGGAAAAGGCAACGGATGAGGAGGATGCCGTTGTGCTTGCGGCAAGATAAACCCAAAAGGCAGCCTTTTTGTAGATTCTAAGATCGCCACCTCTCCAAGATGTCGCATTGGATTCTGGTTGGGTTTTTTGTACACTGGACCCCACCAAGCCTCCAAACGGAGTGCCGTCACTCCTGAGCGAATGGATTTTCAGATTTTCAGGCTAGACCAGTTTCTCGTGGTCTCGGGGGTCACCAGTCATCACCAAAGACGACCTCATACTCTAGAAAAACTTGCTTACGCTACGACCTACGACGCTAATAAGCCGACCTCCTATTACTTCTACACCTCTCTGTCTCTATTGCCATGACATCTCGAAAACGAACTGCATCTGATTACGAAAGGGAGAATGCCGAACTGAAGAAACAGGTCCGAATGTACAAGGAACAGGCCCGAATGCACAAGGAACAGGCCCGAATGCACAAGGAAAGGGCTGACAAAATGTCGGTGGAAGAGGAAAGGGCTGCGGTGCAGGCCCGAATGCAAAAGGAAAGGGCTGACAAAATGTCGGTGCTGACCGTGTTGCCCGGTACTGATGCACTTGAGATTCCTGAATTGGAGTGCCGTGGCCTTGGAAACTCACATCAACGGCCAAAAAATGAGAAGGCGATCGCCTACGAGACCATCGATTTTCCTATACCGGACATTCGGGATCTAGACAACCGGCTGGAACTTGGCTTGGATGAGAGCGTCAGTTGCCTCCGATCTTGCATTAATAGCGCCGAAGGCGTGCTTGTGTATGAAAATGAGTATGATGTACTCGAGATTGTCCATTCCGCATTGCGCGATGCAACTCTCATCTGTAACGTAGTGATCAGGAGACAGGCGCAGCACTCTAAATGCGGTCAGCCATTGAAACTCGGAGTTCGACGCGAATCTCCGCTCTTCTCCAATATTTTTGATCATATTGTTGTCTTTGACTCCATGTCAAATGCTCCAGTATTCTCGGTGAAGACCAAGCAGGTATGGAAAACGGGAGTGTCAGAAAGAGTTTTTGGACAGGTTTACGACCAGCTGCGCCATACACAAGCCACCGGACACCCAAATCCATTCGGAGCTGTAACTTGTTTTGACAAGACGCACATTTGCTGGCTCGACAATTCTTCCTCCCTGAAGGTACTTGACGAACTCAAAAATGAGGAGTATTCCCACTCACGTCTTGAACGAATTGTGCGCAGCATTTCAAGTGCACCAGCAGACGAAGGTGCAACGCAAAACTACAATCACAAACAGCCAATCACTCAATCTCCAGTGAAAGAGAAGGAAGCCACAGCCGACGTGGACTTTCATCAAGAGGGTTTCAGCTCAGAACCACCTCGCCAACTAAAACACTCTGCCGCCATTCCGGCGAAGGACTTGGTTGCAGCTTTTGTCAGCGCTATTTTCTGTTCTCTTGACGGCTTCCGCCATCCTCGTGGTATCATGAGTTTCCAAATGGGTCAAGAGGTCGAAGCAAAGGTCTTATGTTTGAATTGGAATTCCCACACGTGGGGAACACTTCGAACGATATACCGGGGAAACAAAAAGTTGAAGAAAATAATTCCATTTATTTCAACAGTCCCTCGAGAGCTCTACCTCGTTGATCACCTTGGCACAGGGTCAACTTCCAAGTCTTATCGAGCCCTCACCTCGGACGGGTATGACTGTGTTGTAAAAATGTATGTCAAGCGCCGCGGTGACAACAAGCAACAACTAACAAAGAAGGAGTTTGAGAAGAGCGCGAAAGAAGCAGTAAAAAGAGAGGTAAAGGAGTACGAGACAATTTATGGTGACGAGCTGAAGGGCTACGTTTGGCATCAAACTTTGGATGGTATGCATTGTGTGGTCCACCCCTACTTCAAGCATCCAAAGAAAGACGATCGACTGGGTTTACGTTCTAAAATCATAGAACGTTTGCGGGATTGTTTTGCTAAGCACGACAAGTACTATGTGGAGGATGATCAATCGTGGCGTCACATCGGTATGTTCCAAGGCGAACTATACTTGTTTGACCTTGCCGATTTAGAAACCGACTCGGAGTGTGATGCAAATACCAAGATACTGAGTCACATTGACGAACTGTGTAGACGTGCCAGTATTGAAAAAATGCAAGTGGTTCATGGGTAATACGAATTGCCATCTATTGCCGTCATTGAGTTGGCGGAAGTATATCATGACAATCCACAGCGAGAGACATGGATCCAAGGAGGCTATAATTCTGCACCCGCCCCTGTGGAACTTTGATTCAGTGGTGCTTACATGCTCACAGAATACTATAAGCAACCATGTCTACCATAATAGGTTATCTCTAGGGGGTACACCGCTGCAGAAAGCCGGCGTTGGCATAGGAAAGGAAAACCAAAATCTTCTCGCACTTCCAAAATGGGGCCCTACAAGCAGTGTGTGTCAAATAGAAATGTCTCGAGCCCTGTTGCTGGTGGCCTACGATGCCTTTCGAGATGTCTTGACGACAACGACAACATCCTCATGATGAAGAGGATGAGTAGTCGCCAGTCTCTCCAACGAGGAAGTTTTACACGACGGAACAGGATGACAATGGACAATATCTGGCTCCATTGACCAAGACCAAGGCGGTCTGGCATGTTTTTTGACTGTCCAAACGATAAAGATCCAAACCAGAGGTATGGGCGGACAGATCTGCATTGTCCCTGGAAACAACTCAGAAGCAGATTTGGCTTATCTGTACATGCTTGGTTTTGCGTGGCTCTTGGGCCAACAGAAAACGACAACACATTGATGCATACACACAAGTTTGTCCCCGACAGAGATTGACATGACACACAAGAGACGCAGTTGCAATAGTTGAGAAGATTGTATTCTATGATTACTACAAGTATTCAAATTTGTCCCCCACCTTGGGTGTGATGACACGGTTCATCATGGTCAGGTAGGAATTGACAGCCTTTTGTGCCGCCGTGGCTCGTTCGGCCGCCTGTTCGGGAGTCGCAGCATTCCGAACATCATTGACGAGTAAGTAGACTTCATTAATATACCATCGTGCCAAAAACAATTCGTTCGTCGCACCCGAGTTTTCGGAAGCCAGCATGGCATTGGCCAACAAGCCCATGGGCCGTAGACTGTACACATCCGATGCTGTCGGATCCACCACTTCACTCGGATCCATAGTTTTCAAAGACTTGATACGATCCAGTCCACTCAAGATTCGAGGTTGATATTTCTTAAGGGCATCGTATCGTTGTTGGATTCTGGTAAAGGGCATGGTTTTGGGAAATTCCGTACTGTCTGGTTCCAACCAGGGTCCAGCCGTACCAAACTTGAAATAGTAATCTTGATAAAAAATGACATTGGAATTGTCCACCTTTCGTGACAGACTGGCATCGGCATTACCTACAGTAATGCCAACTTCTCGATCCACCAAGGTGCCTCCCGGAGTAAACTCGGCTGCCACAACTCTCTCGACGTTCGTAGTCATGGCAACGAGTCCCATGGCTGCCGTAGCAGCACCACCCCAGGAAAATGCTCGGCGTGACAAGAAATTCACTTCATTATCATCCTCTTCTTGTGGTTTGCTTGTGGAGTAGAGCGCAGTGGTGGAGGGATGGCCAAAATTTTGTTGGACGGTGAATCCAAGGCAAATACTGGGAGGTGCCAGAGCCAACACTGATATTAAATAACGCATTGAAAGTGAACGTCGTTTCAGCCTGATCGATACACAATGGCGCAAGACGGATCTCTTTTGTTCGTCGTCTTCCAAGCAGAGAAGAGGTCGTTTGTACGATGACACTGTTGTTCAAGTGAGAATGGTATGGGTGGCAAAACCATCATCACGCAATCTAAAATGAGTCAGTCGATCGCGGATACATTACGTGCACATATTTAGTCGCGCTCAATATGCGTGCCGAGAAAATGAGAGAATCGTTCCCTTTTTCTCAACGCAGTTTTGTTCTGCTTTGTCCGTCGTTTGACCATGATGAGAAGACTCCCCGTTGTCCAGAATACTACCCTGGATGAAGACAGCAACGTGGATCCACCCGCTGTTCTGGATGTCTCTGAAAGCGCTTCCGAAACAGTGAATATGGTGGGGGCTTCGACCGTGAGAAACCACCCTCACCACCAAGAGGATCAGGAAGACGGTGATAGGGGTATACAAGAAGAAAAAGTGCAAGGTACTACAGCCGATTCAACAACAGCAACAACAGAAGGTGACGCTGAGACCGAATTGAAGCAATCACTAGACAACAATCAGGAGCAGGGTTATCAACGTGGTCGAAAGCGATTCAAAAAGAATTACCCTGGACCCTTTCGATCCGCATCCAAATCACATCCCACCAAGTATTGTTGTGCCATTGGATGTGGCAGGTCCGAATTTGAAACTCGATTTCATCGTGTCCCCAAAGTACCGGCACCCCTTCCCGCAGACGCGAGTGAATGCCGACGAAAGACCTATCATGCCAAACTGACTCGCCGTCGACATGTTTTGTATCGACTGGGGCTGGGAGAAAAAGATGGTCGCAAAGATTTGCGATATTGTGTATCACATGATGAAAGTTGGACCATGAAAGCCTTTGGTTGGCCTCGTCCGTTTCTTGCTAGTAATGGGGATTTGTCCAGTCTTAAGGAAATTGAAATAGATCGACCGCTTCCACCCAGGAATCGCGAAATTGTTGTCCAAGTCAAAGCCGTTGCCGTGTAAGTTACTGTTTGACTTTGTTCTGGTGGAACCATATCACGTTCCTTCTCTAACGACAAGCGTTTCTGTTTCTTGACTGATCGCTGAAGCAATGGCATTGACTGCAAACGTTTAACAGATGGTCATGTCGTGAAGGACTGGAATCTTGCGGATAGGCCGCTAGTACATGGACGTGACGCTTCAGGGGTAAGACGACGTGCGCATATCTTCCTCTCCTCCTTTTCTTTCTCTGTTGTGGTTTCCTTTTCTGACCCCATTTTGGATGGTTCTGTGTAGATTGTTGTAGAGGTGGGACCCGAGACAAGTCTCTTTCAATGTGGTGACAAGGTCATGTTCGCAGTCGACGCTCAAAGCCCGGGTGTGTTTGCCGAGTACGTGTGTGTCGACGAGCGTCGTGTTGGACCCAAACCCTTGTCGTTGAGTTGGAGTCAGGCCGCAACCATTCCCTTGTCGAACCTTACAGCTTGGGAAGCACTGACGAATCGCTTGAATATACCGACGGAACGAGAATACAATAATGACAAGGCCATTTTGATTGTCGGTGGAGCAGGTGGAGTCGCGACAGCGGCCATGGATTGGGCCCAGCACGTGTTGGGTCTCACCGTCATTGCCACGGCATCACAGGAACAGAGCATGGAATTTGTCCAGAAACTGGGTGTCCAAATCATTCTCAATCACTATCAACCCCTACTTTCACAACTGAAGAGACACGGAATCGACTATGTCGATTATGTGTTGCACTGTGCTGATCTCAATGATGCAACGGTCCAGGAATTGGTGAACCTGGTCAAGCCTATGGGAGGTATTTGTTGTATGTGGCCATTGGAGAATGCTTCTGTAAATTTGCATGCCTTGTTCCAAAACAGCATTCAGATTTCAATTGTTCCAATCCTCAACCAATGCGAGGATAAGCGATACCACGACATTCTGTCCCGGGTGGCTAATCATGTCGACCATGGTGTTCTTTCGTGTCACGAAATCACTTGTCTGCCCCTTACGTGTGAAAACCTGCGCAAGGCGTTGACCTTGCAAATGTCTGGACGATGCATTGGCAAGACGTCACTATACTTTGCTGAACCAGCAGACGAAGAAACTCCTACAACAACGACAACATGCTGAAAAAGCTCTACCTAGTCAACTACTAGGCAACCACGATACATGAGAAAGGTTGTGATACTACTAGAGAGGTAGAAGGTTGTAACCTTTCAGCGCTTACAGGAGGAGCGTTGCAATGCCGCACGAGCTTCTTGAACCAGGGGATGGTCGGAGGTGAATCCATGAGAATTGTAAATTTCCAAGGCACCCGAGATACTTTCCACAGCAGGACGTATTTGACTCAAGCGGTGCTGCAATTTCCCCAGGGGAACCAATGTCTTGGCCACCAACAAATGACCACGTCCCAACAAATCGAGTCGTATGCGCAAGGCATGGTGCCAACATTGCAGGGCCCTGTGCAAGTCACGCTGAGTCTCCCAGGGACTAGTAGTATTTTTTGTATCATGGTCACTCTTGTTGTCCAGGTCTCCGTCCGGTTGCTGCTGTCGCTCCGAGTAGCATACAGCGATCAAGCAGAGCGTTTGCGCCACACTTTTGTTGTGGTTTCCACCATGTACGTGTCGTTGAATCTCCAAGGCAGTTCGGTACCGTTTCAAGGCGCGAGACCATTGTTTGGTGGCGGCATAAATCATTCCAATCTTGACATGAAGGGAAGCGATATTGGCATGATTTTGGCCCAAGAGTGGGTAGATCAAATCGTAGGCTTCCAGATAGAGACTTCGTGCCTCTTGGTAGTCTTTATTGAGATAATGGAGCCAACCAATGCGAGCCACTGCCACTGCCATGTCGGTTCGACAGGACGAGGTGGAGTTGCAGGAGGAGGATTCCTGTGCATAGCATTGTCGGTAAATATCCAAAGCATCCAGATACATAATGGCTGCATTCAAATAGTCACCTTGAAGTTCGTGAAACTGACCATAGGTAACCATGGTCAAGGCATAGTCCGTATTGTACATACAAGCCTCGCTTCCCAAAACGGTTTGTTGCAACTGCAAGGATTCGGAGAGCGCCGTTTCCGCCTTGTGGCACGACTTTTGTCTCTGGATGGAATCTATCGTATCCTCTGGACTCGAATCTTCTTCGAGACCCATCATAAAGAGACTGGCCAATTGTCGAAGAATTTTGGCTTTGAGCAGTTGCATTTGTTGATAATAGAGCAAGGATTCGTCTTGATCCAACAACAAACAATCCAATTCGATCATCCGCAAGGCCTGGATGAAATATCGTTTGGCTTGTTTGGTATCTCCCATGGACAGGGATACTTTTCCCAGTGCCACTTGAATTTCCGTCATGGTTTCCGACCAACATCCCTTCCCGACCCCCACGGCGGTGGCAACCACAGTCTCGTCCACCTCCCAACCAGGCGCACTACTACCACTACAAGATTCGTTCTTGTTCTTGTGGTTGCGGATTGGTGTTCTGGACAATGACTGCAATTTAGTAGTGGCCTGTTGTGGTTGCCGTTGTTCTTGTCGATGAATTTCTTGAGCTTGTCGCAATCGCGCCATGCTCAAGACATAATTGCCCATTTTCCACAGAATCAAGCCCGATCGATACAAGAGCGTTCCTCGACGCAATGGATGTGAGACCATCAAGGTTGGATACACACAAGCACCACCACCATTGGGGAATGATGATAATGATGAGGATGACGACTCCTGGACGGAAACGGCTTGCAAGGCATGTTCCAAAGCATGCAAACTTGACACTAAATCACCGGCTTGTTCATGGCGACTGGACAAGTGCACATGATGCGACACAAATTCTTGTTCGTGTTGATCCGCTCGTTCGGCCAAGGCTTGGATTTCGGCTTGATAATCATACGGAATCGCACCAGGTTGTTCTTGCTGTTCGTGTCGCAAGAGTTGGTGAATGGATGTGGCATGGCTTTTCGTGCGATAATGATGATGATTCTCTTGTACCACGTTGGCGACAATTTCACTGGACCCATCCGTCACCTCCACTGCTGCTCGTGCCTTGGGACATTGATTGGCGGCATGCCATTCAATTTTGGTGGTTGCCCGAGACGGTGACGACGTGTTGTTGTGGTTGTGGTGGTTGGTTCTGAGATGGTGCTTGGAATCATCTGGCTGGGCGGTAACACTCGGCGCAGGATGTGGTTCCACAAAGTGTCGTTGTCGCGGTGACAAGGACGACACTGCCGCACTGTTTTTTGTTGTTGTTGTTGTTGTGGCTGCTGGTGTCATGGACAAGGAGGAGGTGCCACCCGGTGTAGTGGTCAACACGAGTCGTGGTTGTGTGAGTTTGCTCTTTTTCAAGGGGGGTGGTGATTTGGGATGAGGAGAATGCCGTGATGCGGAGTGCGAGGAAAGGGGTGGCAAGGGTGGTGGTGGTGGTGGCGGGGAAGAACAGCACGACGACGACGAGGAGGAGGAAAGGGCCGAAGAGACGGAGGATTTGCTATAGGGTGAGACGGCCATGAGTTCCGTGTCACTTGTCACTCGACGTCGTCTTGCACCACTACTCGACGACGATTTGGTGGGTGTGGTAGTGGTTTTGACGAGAGTCTTGGTTTTGGGTGTCGTGGTGATGGTGGTGGAGGTTGCGCTGGTCCGATCCATTACGCTGGAACCGTCCAACCATGCCGGTTGTTCCTGGTTAGTACCACCCGAAGATGGTGGTGGTGGTGGTATCGATAAAGAATCGTGGTTGCCCAGGAGACGTTCCTGGGTTGGAGGAGAATACAGCATTCTGTGGTTGTTCTTGTTCTTGTTGGTTTGCCTTGGACGTTGGGTCAACACCAACACTATGACAACACCACCAGCACGAACGAACGAGCGAATCCAACTGCCAAACGAGGTGTGTATCCCACCAGCAAAAGGATTGGATGTTTCCGGTTGGGCTGGGGGCGGATCCGTTGTCAATTCAATCGATATCTAGTACAGAACCAAGAGGTCGAGTCAATCGTTCAGAGTGTCAGAGATCCGTTGAACGTGTTCTTCCACGCTTCACGCAGTGCCGATTTGGTCCAAGGCACTCTGCTGCCGATGGATCCAACGCAACGAGAATGATGTTGGCTTGTTGGCTTGGCTTTGCCACCACGGGGAACAATGTATCCGTTGGATCCAAGGGTTGCCGGTTACGATTACACGTTGAAGAGGTCAAAATAATAATTCATGCGTTCTGGATTTCGTGATGGCTCTCTCTCGTTTCGTTCGTCGCGAACGACATCGCCCCCAAACCGCAAGTGGTTCGCCAGTTGGAGAGACCACTCTGGTAGTACTGTTTTCGCCTACAGTCATCGGATGACTGCACGGTTGGGCCATTGTGAAATGACTCGACGTGACTTGAAGTCGTGGAGTCGTGGCGGTCGCGCATGTTTCAATCGGTCTGTCCATCGACCGAAAACACCGCGATGGACCGCGACAGCGGTCGGAGAAGATGCAATCACTGGTCGGAGAAGATGCAAGGTTCGCCATCTGTTGTACTTATGCCCCTCCCAAATGTATTGTATTGTATTGTACGAGTAGGCAGGCTCTGGGTCGCGTTATTGAGGGTCGGAGTGTACCAACGCCAGCCGGGGATTGTATAGCCACGAAATCATGGCGATTCTCCGGCAAGTTGGGCTCCTATCTCCTATTACAGATCCTCTTCTCTGCTTTTGTGGTTCAAAAAAGGTGTCTTGGAGCTTGGAGTAGACTCCCAGACAAGATGGACTCTTTCCGAGTTTTATGCGACAAATTGCAAAACAAGGACTGATGGTCACTGGTACGCAGGTGGAACTGAAACTACTAGCCTGGTGGACGCTCGGCTGTCGTGAAAAAGTCAAGATCAAGGGCTCGTGGGAATGTTTGGTTGGAGGTGCAGTCACGTTGTTCCAATGGATCTCCTCCACGAATCCATTTTTTCCAGTTCGTTCCATCCATACACTCTGGATGAGACTAGATACGGAGAGGCTGCATCGTATTGTGTCCAAGCAACACGCAACGTCACTGCACTAACTATCATCAAGTGCGAACCGAGGATCGCATCCTCTTCGACCTTTGGACAGACGCCCACTTTGCCGCTGAAACTTCCCCCTTCTCTGGGCATTCTTGGATCAACTTGAACGCTTGGCCAATATCGGTACTATTTCCAGCTAGGTAGTAAGGGCTGGGTAAGCCGATCCATGTTCGGCTAAGTAGGCTCAGTACATTAAGCTACGTAGTACTATTTTCATCACTGTAACAAGTGGGGCGAATGGTCACAAATCGAAAACTTGCTGCCACGAGAAACAATGCAATCCGGAAACCATCACTCGACAATGGTCGAAGAAATCACCCCCATGGCAATAACTTCATGGATAATTGAGCCTAACTGAATCACTTTTAGAATAATACTCTTGAATACTAGAGCAACTATGGTTTCAATTTGATTCAGTCACCGTTGAGAAATGAATGAGTTAGGAAGGTTTTTGGATTACATCACCAGTATACCTTTTGATCCAACGCGACAAATCTTCTGTAGCTGCAGAACACAGTAATACAAGCAAACTCAAACAACTTACAGTAGTAGGATGTTGATGCGATGCATCGGTAAATGCATGCGGCATCAACGGATCTCGCCGTCATCGTGGAGTGTTTTTGCATTTTTTCGGACTTCCCACCATTTCAGGTATGACGTGTACTATGGGATTTTATGTACGCTACGTAGCTTTTGTACTGAACCTACTTAGCCGAACATGGATCGGCTTACCCAGCCCTTATCTACTCAGTTTAGGTAAACTCCCAGCGGGTGCGTGCGGCATCGCACAGTTTTGGACGGACGTCACTTGTTGACACCGATTGGCATCTATTGGCATCCTTTCTCCACATGATCCGAGATCCATAGATTATTGGGACAAGAGGGAGGGAGACAGAAGCAATCGCCACGATTGTTGATCTGGATTGGAAATTATACTACAGAGTCTCCATCACAGAGTCGTCTCGAAACGCGAGGAGACGACTCTCATCGTCCACATACAACCACCAGAACCCGACCATGATGCAGCCATTGACATTTGTGGCACAACCACAACTCCTCCTGCTCGTGGTCCTTGTCTTGGTTTCCCAGGATTCCCGCAGAATTCAAGCCTTTCCGACGCTCGTCGTCCCACCAGCTTCTTCTCGATTGGTACCCTCGTTGTCGTCTTCCTCCTCTTTTGTGCGACCGATTCATTCGTCTTGGCTTAGCACAGGCTTTGTGCATCGCACCCGGATCATGGCCGAGACCAGCCCCAACAATCGGAACGACAACGACAACGACGTGGTCCAGAAGGACGATCACGGCGAGCCCACGGTGTTGTTTTCACTCGCGGGTCCCTACCTCTTGGCCTTTGATCGAGCCGACGATACGTTGTCGTCGTCGTCGTCCACCACCACCCAGTCGTGTCGGTTTTACCAACTCGACGAGTTGGACCATGACACACAGGACGGTTCCGACACGGTCCTTGCATGGTCCAGTGTCCAGCAGGGACACGCCTGTATCACGGGTGTCCCCGCCTGTCTGGAATTGCAAGTGGAAGTACATCCATCCGACGACCAGAACCACCAAGTCCTTCTGACGCTCCACCACAACCTCAACAACAAAAACGACGACGAAACTGTGGATTGGAACTTGGTGCAAATCATTGCGCGCATTCTAGTGCAACAAGCGGTCCAACCATGGATCCAGGAGCCGGCAGAGTCGTCGTCGTCCACGGCGGCGGCAGGGACCCACTGGACCGTGTCGTGGACTACCACTCCGTCCATCAATCCTGGCCATTTGTCATTGTCGTTTTCGTCCTTTGTCGTTTCCAGGGACACGTGGGTGGCCGACTTGTATCACGGCATTTGGAACGTGACGGACACGACGGAAGTGGCCGAATTGGTCGATGCGACCGGTCGACCCTTGGGTCACGTTCCACGCCAACTGGTCCATTCCTACAATTTGTTGCATCGGGGTATTGGGGTGTTGGTCTACCGTCGTCCTTCTTCTCCGGAAGCCACAACCGATCTCGACCATGACGACGACGACAACGACGACCTCACTCGATCCCTTTCCAAGTGGCAGTTATATGTCCATCAACGAACGGCCACGAAACGACTCTTTCCCAGTTTGTATGACATGTTTGTCGGTGGTGTCTCCTTGGCCACGGAAGAGGCTCGTGTGACGGCAGAACGAGAAGTGGCCGAAGAATTGGGATTGCATCACGGAAGGACCCGATTGCATTCCTGGCCGGGTCTCGTCAAACCCTGTTTGGTGTGTACCGCCGTCAATCGATGTGTTGTGACCCTGTTTGGTTATCCAACGACGGCTACGACTACTACAGCGCAGCAACAACAGGAGGACTACGATGACAATGACGATGAAACCATTGTGTGGCAACCCGAAGAAGTCGCTTGGGGTGCCTTTGTCCCCTACCCGGTCGTCCACGCTTCGGCACAGCAGTCTGTGCAACGATTGGTGCAATCCCACCACTGGCCCGGACGACGGAATCAAGGACTGGCGGCCGTCCAGAGGGCGGAACCGAACCACCCACAACAATCCTTTTTCAACGACGACAAGGACAATGACAGCAACTCTCCCGACTGGCCGGCCTCGTGGCAGGAATGGGACTATGTCCCCGATGGTCTCTTGGTGTGGGAAGCCTGGCTGGAATGGCTCGAACACTCGACAAAAACCAACATCAACAACAAGAACCAATTATTATCTTCCTAGGAAACAAACACCGCCAACAACAGCAACCTCCATTTATGAAGCAACATCGCTCTTTGTGGTACAGCAGGGTGTGCGTGTGTTTTCAAGGCGACACTACAAAACCGCCAACCAATGGACTGGTCTAAGGAGCCAACCATTCGTCGCCGTCAACACAGAACATTCATCCATCGTATATCATGATTGGAGATTATGCTCTTCTCTGGACACAAACCTGTGGACCACACACACGCAACGCTTGGCACACCAAATCGACTGTTGTTGCTCCTACCGTTGGACAAACCAATCGGAACGACACTCAACACAAATGCCAGGAGGACAACGGTTCCGAGCTTGGTGGTGGTTTCGGTAACAGAACGAACGAGGTTCGGTTTTACGACTAGGAGTAGTAGCTGCAGCAACGACTGCTGTAACAGCCATGGGTTCCCTCGTCCCACTTTTGTTGTTGATTTCATTCCTTTCCAGCTTTTTCTTTTCGTGGTTCTCTACATCAGGGTCATTCTGCAGTATGGAAAGGTTTGGAAGCGATTCCTTGTACAACAGAGAGAAACAGTGATCCTCTCACTCTTTCTTCTCTACAAAGACAACGAGTGCCGTTTTCCAGTCCAAGATTTCGGAAGGATAAAAACACACACGGAGAACCACGGAGACTTGAACAACTTGCATTTCCAGAGGGACCAATAGACACGGACGCTAACCGATACCATAGATTCAGCCGAATGAGCCATTGTACAAAATCGTGAATGCCGATGCCTATTGTCTTGTAGATATTGCACTCTTGGTCGTTCCAAGGCTCTACCAAAGTCTTCTTTTATGAGCTGGTCATTTACGTATGATCAACCCATTGCCAATACAAAATTCATACCTTCGCCCTGTTCCTAAATGATACTAGGTACTCCTACTTTGACGGGCTTCCAATGATTCTTGTCGAGTATATGTTTCTGTGTACAATGTTCATTTAGTTTAATAGCATGGCGTGTCTTTTCGGAAAAGGTTTCCGACAAAGCTATACAAGTCGAGAGAAAACAAGGCCTATCTGAAAAAAAGTACCATGGAGTCGTCGTCGTCGTCGTTTCCCACGATTTCTCATTCATTATTAGTTGGACTCGGTGGGTTCGTCAAACTTATCCTTCTCTGGCTCTGGCACCACCACATGAAACCATTTTCGTGGTCCCAGCAAATCATCAATATCGGCAATTTGCCAATTGGACAAGTGGAGGATTTGGGGCAAAAAGGGAAAGGATGCGCCTTCGTCCGTCTGACACACCCGTTCAAAGGTCACCACGTGGGCCACTTCCCGAGGCGTTGTACTATCACGTCCTTGCAGGACTTGACCTGTTTCGGCATCCCACACACAAAAAATTTCATCACACACTATAAGTGCCTCGGCTGACAAGGACGTTTCGAGTTTGCCGTATCGCAGCATGTTTCGGGCCGCATTATCGTACATGAACTGGTACAAAGTAGAGCCATCCGCTTCCAGACGACCCTCTTTATTGGTAAATGCATTGGTGAGTAAGTCTGGTTGGTCTTCCAAATGATCTCTTTTGACATACGGCAAACCACACAAGCGATGAAAGTACGCCTGCTTGGGTGTCAATTCCAAGCGAATGCGAAGTTGACTTGTGCCACTGGCGTGGGCCGATCGAAAGAGTTGACGGAGTTTGGGAGTCATCATGTCATCAATTTCGGGGCAAAATTGAGAATCATCCTTCTCGTGGTCGCCGTCCGAGGGAGAAAAGTCATCGGAAGACTTGTCGGTGTACACAAATGACACATCGGGGGATGCCGACGTTGAGGACGACGATGGTTGCTCGGATGGTAGGACATTATTCATTGGAACTCGATAGACATTGGATACCATTCCCGCAACCCCACGGGCAAAAGCATAACACATTCCCTCCTCCAGATCACGTTTCCATTGGTTGGTGACCATGACATTCCAGGCGGGTTCACCCATAAACACATAGGCCATGAGCGGTTCTGGAGCAAACAGTGGAAGAAGTGTATTGAACTCCCGAGTACCAGTCGTAAAACGGGGAATTAAATTGTCCATGCCTTCGTGTCTCCAGGGAAACAAGAGAGGAGGTTGCTTTGATCCTTCGCTGTCGGTTGCCTTGGAAGAAGAGGTGGGCGATGTATCCACGCTTGAAAACCTTCGAACAGGGCTGCGGCAATCATGACAGGAGCTTATAGAAGGAGACACAATCAATCTTTGGTGTATCCTTCGAGGAATGCATGAAACTCTCATTGGGACACAGAACAACATGGATACCGGTGTCGACAGTTGACAGATCGATATAGAGACCGTATCGCCATTGTCAAACGTCACACAGCTACTGTCGTGATGACGATTGATTCGTGAACCGAACAACAATCGAGTCAACAAACATCTCGCAGTCGCATTATCAATGATCTCTTTCTCTTGTTCTCTAATGTATTCTTATTGTGAATAATAGGATATACGAGTCGAGACATAATACGATATACAATATGGATACGATTAGCACTCGTAAGTCGTACTCTGTAAACTGGGAATGAGCGGCAGAATACGAGTATGCATTTTATATTGTAGTTTAGCTATACTCATACGAGTATATCATACATATTAAATATTTCGAATATCAATATTCGTAGTATTGTTTTTGAAATCCCTCCGATTGCGGGGGTACCTCCCGTCTGCTGTCCATACGGTTATTCTCAAATTTTCCTAAAAAATGTTAAAATTATTTCTGTCAAATTTCTTTCGATTTAGCACATTATTATAACGTCCAAGCAAACTGTAATAACTGGCTTCGCCCTATTATGTAGCCGCTTCCGCTCATGCATGACCGTGAGCCGTGAGACTTGACGAGACATGGACAAAGAAATCTACAAGCCCATTTTGTACTCAATAGTCTATTGTTTCAGAAGCGAGTACTCTTTACGCAGTAGTGGATCTAGCTTCACGGAATCATCACACACACACACACACCAAACCATGAAATACACACACATGGTGCAATGCACCTCTAGAGAAGTATCAAAACAAGCTCCTGGCACTTTGTCTATGGGAAAGATAAAAGCATAGTCCTCTACTAATTCAGGCTTCCTGCTTCCTGGGCTTACATACCCCATGATGACGCTGTCAACCAGTGCACTGGTTGATTGTTCATTGCACTGGTGGATTGTGATGTTTCATGTTGTCATCCTTCCTTTGATGCATTCCACCTTCACTTGTGATCTAGGTGGATGGTTTTGACCATAGAGTTGTCACTTTGGTCGTTCGTCCGGCTGGGTGGTTTTCTTTTGGTTTTTGGTGTGCTCACTGCTTATGGTCGTCTTTTGTGGTGTTGCTCGAAAAGTGAGACGATTCTTGGCCTCATGTGCCAGCAATACAAGGCGTGACCGGCGCGTCGATTTCGAGCGATCGAAGGGAGGCTGGCGATATCACCCGGCTGGCGCTTTGGGAAAAAATACGAGACAATTTTTTTCCATTCGGATGACGGACGAACAAAGGTACCCCCCCAATCGCACCCAATAATGGGTCATGCAATAAGGGCATGAGCAGTCGTTGGAATAAAATTGGAACAACTCGACAAATCTGTGCTATTCCATGAAAATGGCTCTGCAGCGCGCGGAACAAACCTGGAAGCTTCCTGGAACAAATTTAAATCTGAGTTATTCCTCTTTTTCTTGGCACAGATTTCGCGAATCTGTGCTCAGTTTTTCAAAGAACAAAAGCGGAGCACATGAGTCATGGCACATGAGTCACGAGACGACTTGTACAAATGTACAATCTGAAGATACATTAGTATAATACGATTGCACGCGCGTCAACAACGTGACAGGTGACGGGCGTGAATTCAAACCGCTACACGCAAGCCACTGGCATTGGCGCGCCAAAACCATCATGGAGGACGATATTTTCTTCCATTTTTCTTCCATTTCTGTTTTTACGGCGCTGCACAGATTTGTTCCAACGTACGAAAAGCAACCGCAAGACGTCCAAAATGGGAATAAGACTGGTAAGTCACGCACATTTGTTCCAATTTTATTCCCAACGACTGCTCATGCCCTAAGTCTGGGGCTATTGTGCTCACAATATTATATTGGTAGTCATTAGTCATAAGGTCACTCCCAAATCTCCAACTCCATCATACCGCTAGAGAGTAATCTTCTAGACTCCGTCTTTTGATTCTTCGTGTAACCTAGCTAGTCTACCTACTAGGGTGGCGCGCCCAGGGCGCGCGGTTTTGCGCCCAAATCGCAGGGTCGGGAATGGGGAATAACTTCACTAATATTGACTCCCAGATAGTGGTGTTCGATATTTAGCATCTCCAGACAATACCTTCAGTCCCCTTGACAGGTGGTCTTGTCCATGGGCCATGGTTATAGAGATAGAAGTAGCTAAAGTAGGACCATTTTTTCAGTGGGCACGATTTGGGCTCGTTTTTGGCTCATGGGCAGGGTTGGGAATGGTGCACCACTTCATGGAAATCAAATGAACCAGGCTAAAATTGTGGCTTTGAGACCTTGGTGGTGTGTTCTAAGGAACTTTAAAGTTTGGTGAGGCTACGGTGGACTCTTCAGTGTGTATGCTCTCTGATCCATTGGACGTATCTTCTTTTCATCACTGTGTTTTCCTATTTCTATTCATAGACTAAGTGAGTGTTTCAACAGTAAATGTAACTTGTAGTTCTTTGAGTAAGCAGCTTAAGGAAAGCGAGTGTTGCGGTAAAAGGCTTCAGCATGAAGGTCTGGCTGATTTTCCTCAAAGTCAAACAACAAATTACTGTTGATTCCAGTGCCACATGAGGACATTGTGGTGTTCGACACGTTGCTGATTCGTCCAAAGTTTGGTTTCCTGCTTTCTTTCTCCATTGGAGAGGGATACTCATAGTCTTTGTTGTCTTGCTCCTCTGCTGGTCCCGCCATCCCTTCTCTACCTGCACCCGTGTTAGAATTCTCACCGTCTATGGTGGTTAGATTCTACATCTCATCGATTCCCCATGTCACATAGCCTCGTGCTATCGCATCATGCCCTCTAGCTTCGAGCTATGTTTCCTAGCTTCGCGCTATATCGACCTATATTTCTTCGCAAATCATGAAAAGTGAGAATAGATTGACGAACTCACTCTCAAGACTAAACTGGGTCGTGCGGTATTACAACGGACATAAATTTGGCCGTTGCTCGGACATTATACTAACGCCCTAAGCGTACGCGCCCGAAATCATCGAGCGCGCCCAAGCGACATCCGAGCGCTATCGGCATCTATCCGATCCAACGGTCTAAGTATCCCAAGCACGACACACGATCACGCGAGACCATATTTCCATTCCCACAATCTCCAAATTGTCAACAAGCTGCGCGCCATGAAAACAACTATGCCAACCCAAAGCAAGAGCTGTTGACCCTGTATATGTTATCCGCCCACATATACATGTCATATACATCACATGAATCAACTCCAACTATTCCAAACCTGTTGCCGCCAAGAACCTATGACACATGACCCTTGGCAGGACCGAACATTTCACGTAGACCTATCGTAGTAATCAACACACAATCTAACAATATCACCATTTATCACATCCTCTTTTGTGTCCCGACTATCCTTCTGATAGACTTCGACTTGCTTGCTTCTCTGACCCTGAGAAGCTTGTATCGGTTGGTGACCTACCTGATTGTCTGCTCTACCGAGCATCAATGTCCCTACGATTCAGAAAGAATTGTAACAGATTAACAGTCTCAAAGCTTATTTCCTTGTGGTTTCATGGATACTAACGAGATTATCACTCCTGTACGACAGATCTATCGAGCCAACCTGCATCCCGGGCAGCCCGATACCCTGGTGCAGCAGGAACTGGTGCCGACGCCGAAGGCAGCCAACACATCGGTCAACATCTCCGTCGACAGTTCCAACAGCAACCCATTCGAGACTCCAACCCAGCCTCACGCTCCAATCCCTGCGCCGTTGCTTCGGCCCCCGAGTCCGCCTCGTCGGCTCGTCCCTTCTCGATCCCGTCGTACCACCCGGTTGATTGCTGATCATATCAAGTACTTCCGCCAACCAACTTGTTCGACCTTCGATCCCGAGATCATCCGTGGGGAGACCCAGATCGAACGCCAGTTCCAATCGGTGACCCACATCGTCGACCAAGAAGACATTGACCGTCTGAACGACCAACTTCATCGTTCTCCGAGGCGTCGCCTCATCTTTGCCGCCCTCTCGGGCAACCCCATCCGTACTGTCCACCTCCGCTTCCTAACCTTCGAGCGCCCAACTGGATACTACAATACCATCCACGTCGTGAACGCGACGACTTGCCCTCTGCCTCCTAACGTTGTACGCCTAGATAACTACGTTGCCTACATCCACGAGGTCCATACCATCGAGGACCATCGTGCAACTATCTACCCTTTGCGTGCCGAGGTCGAGAACCACCTGGCTGAAGGTGATTCCCCTTCTTCTGTTGCTTGTGCTGCCCCATCTGAGCCTGAAAGCGACTCTGATCATTCGGAAGAGGGTGAGGATTCGGAGACCGAAGCTTAATTACTCATAGTTAACTCCCGTCCTCTCAAAACCTTTCCAAGACTTAAACTCAACGCACATCCGGGTACCCTTGGTCGCACAACACGCCACACATTCCCGTCAAATCGCGAAAATTCGGCGAAAATTTGTTGAAACTCGGCGAAAATTTGTCGAAATCAACGGAAATTTCCAGGAGTCGCACATCACAACACACATCCGGGTATCACATACGTGGTACATACGTGGCACACGTGGTACATCCGGGTTCACATCACATCACACATTAAATAAACCACATCACACCGCACATTAAATAAACATCGAACCAACCAAATAACACCATGGATCCTCAATCACCCAAGACACCTACGACTCCTAAGGGAGAAGATAACCAAGACAATGTCTCGGACACAGACCTATTCGACCACATCATATTTACTGTCTGCCAATTCTTCACCAAAGAAAGGGCCGACTACTTAATGAAGTGGATGAAATACCATGGTTTTGAGAACATTACCCATGTTATCTCGTATATGCAAACTAATACCGAGGAATCCATGAAGGAACTGACACAATACAAGGTCAACAAACAGACACATGATCTACAAGGCCCCACAAGACAGCAGATCAAGCTCTTGGCTTATTGGGCCACATACAAGACCAATGAAATTCAAGACGAGCTATCCAACAGCGACTGGATGAACCTAACGAGGAAAGAGTTCAACACTTGGAGGATCAACACAGATTTCTCTAAGGGACCACCTAGTCAAGTCCCAGTCTCGCCAATGAAGTCACCGTCATCTGTGAAATCTGTCAGCACAGTTACTGCCGCATCCCAATCTCAACAAGACCTTACAGCATTCAGAAAGGGAACTAAGCGCGACGCAACTGCATACGAGGTATTCAAGGATGAACGATACTACGATTCATTCTGGCGTGTATTCAAGACTACAGCTAAGGCTCAAGGCCTATCCAACGTCCTGAATTTCAAATACACACCACCCCATGATGATGAGTATGCCGAAGAACTTTTTCAAGAGCAACAAGTATTTCTTTACTCCGTTCTTGTCCGTATCATTCAGACTGACCAAGGTCGAGCCTATGTACGTGAACATGAACATGATGAAGATGCGCGTGCCGTATTGCAGAAGTTACACTCTTTGCATACCGAATCCGACCTAGCAAAGCGAGAAGTCCTCCGCTTAACCAACTACATTTCCAATCTACGTCTTGACGACACATGGCGCGGAACAACACGTCAATTTCTTCTACACTTTCAAGAGCAGCTACGTTTGCTAGACAATTTAGTGACATTGTCTGATCGCATCCCTGATCATACCAGGATGACCTTCCTCATGCAAGCTGTAGAAAAGGTACCTGATCTCCGCCGAGTCAAGATCTTGGATAATGTGGTGAACACCAAATCCGGTGCAAAATCCCTTTGCTATCAATCATACTTCCGTCTCCTTCTAGACGCAGCTTATGACCATGATCAAGCAACCCAGTCATCTGTTCATAGTCGCCGTCGACATGTCAAACAACATGAATCACTATATGGCCAAGATACAGATGCTGACATAACCTCACAAGATGATATGGAGTATCATGTCCACAACACCAAAGCGACATCTGAATCTCCATCCTCTTCGTCCAAGGTTAGTCTACCGCGTGACCTATGGTTCAAACTTTCTGAAGAAGATCGCAAGTTGATCATTGAGTATAACAAGATGATTCAAGCACCTTCATCAACAACACCGAGGACAGTGCAAACACATGCCCTCGACATTGATCCGGAACCTGATCCTGACCCCAACCAAGTTGCATCTGATGACGACTCACCTGGCGTAGTCCCTGAGCATTCAGATGATTCAGATCCGGTTAGACAATTTATCAACCAAGCCATGACGACTGATATCAATCACCCGGCAACTGACCTGACTAGTGTTCTTTCTAACGCCAAGTCCAAGACAAGCAAGAAGGTTACTTTCAAAGCCAACATGCATAAACAAGCAGGACATGTCCCACGCTATCTGTTTTCCAGGAAATCTACTTTACCAGGGAATCAATTGATTGACCGTGGTGCTAATGGAGGACTTGCTGGTTCTGACATGCGCATCCTTTCTAAGACTGGCCGTCATATCACTATTGTGGGTATTGATAACCATGAACTTACTGGGCTTCCTGTCGTCACATGTGCCGCAAAGTTTGAGACCAATGATGGACCTATTGTCGGCATCTTCAATGAATATGCTTATTATGGGAAGGGCTTATCTATCCATGCTCCTGGTCAATTCGAGCATTTCGGACTTGCTGTTGATGAACGATCTGTTAAAGTTGATGGTAAACAACGCATCACTACACTTGATGGTCGTGCCATACCCCTTCACATCAAGGATGGGTTAGCCTACATCCACTCCTTGGGTATCCCCAGCGACGATGACATGGATACCTTACCTCAGATCATCTTCACGTCACCCGACACATGGGATCCTGGTGTTCTGGACCATTCGTATTCTCCCACACCCTCTGACAATGATCCTGATTGGAAACACGTCAAGACTGATGGTAGTATGTCGAACCATCCATATGACAACTATGGGGAGTACACTGATCGTGTTGTTTGTAACCTCAATCTCCTTTTGGATCTCCCATATGATCATGGACCTGACGACGCACCCTTCTTTTCTATCTATGCTGACGCAGAAGGTAATGATCCTACACTTCATGCCTCTGTCCACCGTCGTTACCAGGAAGCGTATGACTGGAAGAAGTTCCGTCCATTCTTTGGTTGGCAATCTGAAGATGTTATTGCCGATACGTTCAAGCACACTACACGTAATGGTAGCATTACTTTTGACCACGACACCCTCAAGAAACATTTCAAGGCTCGCAATCCGGTCCTTAATATACCTCGACGTCATGAACCCGTTGCTACTGACTCGGTTTTCTCCGACACCCCTGCTGTTGACCATGGCGGTAAAGTCGCACAAATCTTTGTTGGTCGAGATACTCTGGTTACTGATATCTATGGGATCAAGTCGACCAAACAGTTTGTCAATACTCTCCAGGATAACATCCGGTTTCGTGGTGCCATGGAGACCCTTATCAGTGATGGTGGTTCATCTCTCATCTCTCAAAAGGTCAAAGACATTCTTCGCACTTTGCTTATTGGGGAGTATCGATCTGAACCTTATCATCAACACCAGAATAAGGCTGAAAACCGTTATCAGACCGTTAAACGTATGACCAACGCTCTCATGAATGCCACTGGTTGCCCTGCCAACACCTGGCTTCTTTGCCTTGAGTATGTCTGTGACTTATTGAACCATACGTCATCACCCACCCACTCCGGTCGCACTCCTCTTGAGGCTCTCTCCGGTCGCCCACCCGACATTACTCATCTCTTGTTCTTTCCTTTCTGGGATGAGGTTTACTACCGTGTCGACCCCGCTGAACCCAATTCCGGTTCATATCCATCTTCTTCTGATGAGAAACTTGGCCACTGGGTTGGTTTTGCTCACAACGTTGGTGATTCTTTTACTTGGAAAATTCTCACCCAGGATAACCAGATAATCTATCGTTCTGCCGTTCGCCGTGTTGAATCCACTACACCTAACCTACGTGTGGATCGACCTTCAGGGGAGGATTCGTCTGAGAAGGATGACAATGATAAGCAAGCTGACACTGTCTTCATTCGCAGTGATAGTGAAGATCCATCCAAACCAATGCCCACGATCGATTTTGACGACATGATAGGACGCACATTCCTATGCGACACAGAAGAAAATGGGGAGCGACATCGTGCACGTGTCATCAAACGAGTCATTGATCTTAATGAAGAAGCAACGAAACAGGAAGAACGTGTCAAGTACATTTACCGAAAGACAAATTCTGATGTTGATGAGATGATATCCTATAATCAACTCATGGAGTATATCGAACGAGATAACCAAGCTCAAACCTCTGGAGATAATCTTTTCAGGTTCAGGGATGTCATTGCCCATCAAGGCCCACTGAACACAACTGATCCAGATTACAAGGGGAGCAAATATAATTTGCTTGTTGATTGGGAAACTGGGGAGACTACCTATGAACCTTTATCACTCATCGCCAATGATGATCCGATCACTGTAGCAATTTATGGAAAGAAACATGGTTTACTCAACGAACCTGGATGGAAGCATTTGAAACGTTATGTCAAAACAAGCAAACGTCTCATTCGAGCAGCCAAACAGTCAAGGATTAAACAAGTTCACCATTCCGTCAAGTATAAGTTTGGATTTCAAGTACCACGCAATTATGAGGAAGCTGTTGCTCTTGATAAACAACATGGCAACACAAAGTGGCAGGATGCAACAGAATTAGAATTGTCACAGATCCAGTCCTACAAGACATTCAAGGATTTTGGGAAAGCCATCTTCATTAAAGGGAAAGTATCCAATGCACCTGAAGGATATCATAAGATACGTGTGCATCTTGTCTTTGACGTAAAACATGATGGACGACATAAAGCAAGACTTGTCGCAGATGGACATCTCACAAAAGAACCTGTTGAGACAATCTATTCAGGTGTTGTTTCCATTCGCAACCTCCGCATTGCCTTATTCCTGGGTACTTTGAATGACTTGGAAATATGGGGAGCAGATATTGGAAATGCATATCTGGAAGCCTTGACAGGGGAGAAAATTTTCATTGTCGCAGGACCTGAATTCAAGGAATTAGAAGGTCACATCCTGATTATATACAAGGCACTTTATGGATTGAAGTCATCAGGCGCACGCTGGCATGATGTCTTATTCGATGTTTTGACAGACATGGGATTTTCACCAAGCAAAGCAGATCCGGATATCTGGATGAGGAAAGCACCTGGAGAAGACTGTTACGAATACATTGCCGTATACGTTGATGACTTAGCCATTATTTCTACTGATCCTGGGAATATCTGCAAGATCCTGAAGGAGAAATACAACTTCAAACTCAAAGGAGATGGACCTATTGATTTCCATTTGGGATGTTGTTACACCAAGGATTCTGATGGAACATTCGTAGCAGATCCAAGACGCTACATTGGTAAGATGATGGACACTTTCGAACGAATCTTCAAGGAGAAACCCAAGAAAGCCAAAACACCTCTTATTGGTGGAGACCATCCTGAATTGGATGATTCTGAGCTCCTTGATGAAGAAGGTACTAGCCATTTCCAAACTCTGATTGGACAACTCCAATGGGTGATCACTATTGGTCGTTTCGACGTCTTCACCGCTACAATGACGCTATCACGCTTTCGTGCTGCTCCGAGGAAAGGACATCTTGATAGAGCCAAGCGTATCTATGGATACCTTGCACATCTCCCAGAAGGCGCAATCAGATTTAGGATTGGAGAGCCTGATTATTCAAGTCTTCCTACCCAAGAATTTGATTGGACTCGCACTGTCTATTCGAATGCAAGTGAACGTATTCCTGAAGACTGCCCAACACCTCTTGGCCGCTATGTTACCACAACTCATTATGTTGATGCCAATCTCATGCATGACATAGTCACTGGTAAATCCGTCACTGCTGTTCTACATTTGTTGAACGGAACACCTATTGACTGGTACAGCAAGAGACAGAGCACGGTGGAAACTGCTACCTATGGATCCGAGTTTGTGGCTGCAAGGACAGCAATAGATCAGATTACAGAATTACGACATTCTCTCCGCTACCTTGGAGTACCTATCCGAGAGCGAAGTTACTTGTACGGAGATAACAGATCTGTTGTGCTCAATGCAACCGTTCCTCACTCCATACTATCCAAGAGACACCATCTTCTGTCATACCACCGAGTTCGTGAAGCCATCGCAGCAAAGTATGTTGCATTCTACTGGAAAGATGGAAAGACCAACCCTGCCGATATCCTTAGCAAACATTGGGATTTCGTATCTATTTGGCCCATGCTCAAGCCATTGTTGTTTTGGAAAGGAGAAGTTCAAGATCTCAACAAATCCAATGATGACAAGGCTGAAACGACGAGTTGTGGGGAGTGTTAGAATTCTCACCGTCTATGGTGGTTAGATTCTACATCTCATCGATTCCCCATGTCACATAGCCTCGTGCTATCGCATCATGCCCTCTAGCTTCGAGCTATGTTTCCTAGCTTCGCGCTATATCGACCTATATTTCTTCGCAAATCATGAAAAGTGAGAATAGATTGACGAACTCACTCTCAAGACTAAACTGGGTCGTGCGGTATTACAACGGACATAAATTTGGCCGTTGCTCGGACATTATACTAACGCCCTAAGCGTACGCGCCCGAAATCATCGAGCGCGCCCAAGCGACATCCGAGCGCTATCGGCATCTATCCGATCCAACGGTCTAAGTATCCCAAGCACGACACACGATCACGCGAGACCATATTTCCATTCCCACAATCTCCAAATTGTCAACAAGCTGCGCGCCATGAAAACAACTATGCCAACCCAAAGCAAGAGCTGTTGACCCTGTATATGTTATCCGCCCACATATACATGTCATATACATCACATGAATCAACTCCAACTATTCCAAACCTGTTGCCGCCAAGAACCTATGACACATGACCCTTGGCAGGACCGAACATTTCACGTAGACCTATCGTAGTAATCAACACACAATCTAACAATATCACCATTTATCACATCCTCTTTTGTGTCCCGACTATCCTTCTGATAGACTTCGACTTGCTTGCTTCTCTGACCCTGAGAAGCTTGTATCGGTTGGTGACCTACCTGATTGTCTGCTCTACCGAGCATCAATGTCCCTACGATTCAGAAAGAATTGTAACAACCCGTTCCCTATGCTCCTTCACCTGTCCCTCCTACTCCTACATGGGACAGGTTCCCTCTGCTCCTCCCATCTCTCCTGCTCCTACACTATGCGTCCCTTCTGCTCCTACACCTGTCCCTCCTACTCCTACACCTGTCATCCCTTCACTTTCACCTAGCATCCCTCCTGTACCTGCCACTGTCCCACCTGACGCTTGTTCCACGGTTTCTCCCATTCCTGCACCTGACTGATGCTCCTCCAGGCTCCCGCTCCCACTTCCCCTCCTTGCAGTGCATTGGTGCCTCCTCCTTCTACATTTTTTGGTGGTTGTGGTTCTCCAGGGAAGATCTCTCCTTTGTGCCTCCTGATGTGCCGCAACATCTGGGAGGTACAATCGACTTCATCCTGGGTTAAAGAGCCATTTTCATCCACAATCTGCACGGTCCACTCCATCTTTGCCCTGGCCTTCACAATGATGCAGGGAATATTACCTGTCTTGATGATGGCCTTTGTACCCACTGAGAGGCTAGGGTTCTTCTTCTGGGGTTGCTTGGTTGCTGTCGTTGCCATTGCTGAACTCTTTTTGATTTTCCTATGCCAACTTTTCAATTCTAAAGATGGAAAACAATGATTGTTATCTTTAGAACTACCGAAATAGCAAAGCAAAGTTCGTATCACATGCGAAAGATTCTGAATTAGTTGAATGCATATTGCATGTGATTGTTGTTGAATGATCAGAGGAGGGAACGAGTGTTCTATGTTTGATTTTGGAAAGATGTGAGGCAATATATGGCACGAAGCACAGACAAGACCTCAAAGCACGTGCCAACAATGGCCACAATGTTCAATGGCAACGAATGCCGAGTATGGCAGCATTGCACTGCATGCACATATACCACATCGTCAGCAAATCAGTCCTAATGCTTTTGATGGCCTGGATGTGCTCCATACCCCTATATGGCGTCTTATTGCAACAGTCTCTATTACCTACCCAGCATGCCCACAATGGCACGAAGTTCGACAATGGCCATGCCTTAGCTATTAATATCTCTATAACCATGGTGGTTCTATGAAAAGTGATATTGCAGGGACCTTAGGCATTGTTTCGAGTCTACAATGCTTGATCCTTATGGGTATATCATGGATATTGGTGAAGTAAATCCAGATTCCCAAACCCTCGATTTGGGCGCAAACTAGGCCTCCATGGGCACGACACCCTAGTAGGCACTAGACTACCTACTCCTCTTGTGGGGGGAGCTACTCCTAGTAATGTATCGCGCTCTATATGCCTAGTTGTGAGGAAGCTGTTAAGAATCATAGAAACATGAAACGTTTCAGCATCCATATAACTTGTGGAAAATAAGATTATTCATGCCTAAGGGATAAGGTATTAGGTACCCTCTAGATTCTACTAGAGAGAGGCTTATTCCTTCCAGAATGTTTTCCTAGGAGTACTTCCTCTTCTGGGACCCTCCTCTTCGATATACTCCTACTCCTAGTCTACCTCCTACTCCTACTCCTACTACTCTAGCTGTGATCCATTCACTCCCTGGCGGTACAACTTTTGGTTTGTTGAGTACAATTGGCTTATGTGTTGAGGCTTAAATCCATTTATCTGTTGGCCTACAGTAACGTACTTTAACGAGGATACTATTTTCTTTGAGTACGAGTACGAGTACTCGTACAAGTACTTGTAAGAGTACAACTCTGGTGATCTGGTGATGTTGATACGAGTAATAGTAGAATTGGTTATTGGTTATGGTTTTTTTAGTGGTCGCTGGGTCCCTGGTCCCTGGTCCTGGTTGGCCTTTGTTGTCCTGCTGATTCTGGAAGCTGGAAGGGCTATTATTTCATTGTTCTTGTTTGTTTGTGTACGAAAAGGATCCGACCTAAGGTCTAAGGTTGTACCTTCAGGTTCGCATTCCATACATCGTAATAAGTACTCTGCGTGTTGCGTGTTGGGCGTAGTGCATACGATGTCCTATCAGTCCCCTATGGCATTTACTCCCTATCGGTACATTATTCACGCACCCGATGGTCTGGTACGAATCTGTACACAGTCCAATGACAACTTTGGGGGGCTGGTTGCTGGTTGTAGATTGTAGAGGGGAAAGCCCTTGTACTCTTGCACAGAACATTGTGGTCAAAATCAAAAATCGCATAACGCATAACGTCAGCAGCAGTAAGCAACAACAACAACAACACTAAAGCGCAACCATGAAGGAAATGGGATACAACACAATATCGAGGGTCACAGAAACCTGGGAGACCTGTAAGCGACGATCCTCCAACTTTGAAGATGAACTCGGAACGCTCATGCTGAAAAAGTAAGCATTCCAAGTGCGCGATTTTGGGGAGAAAAAAGCGTTCTCGTCCCGTGACCACCAATGGTTGGTCATTATTTGTTATGGAAAGGCAGCTCAATGGACTCGGTTTTTGTGCGTTTTACAGATTATTTGAACTGCAACCCAGAACAAAGGCTGTCTTTGGCTTTGCAAAAGATCAAGAGCCCATTGAAGGCGATATAAGCACGTCGGTTCATGCACACACGGTCGTTTCCATGTTTGACTCTGTATTACAAATGTTGGGCCCGGATACTGACCTCGTTCAAGAAGTACTGGTGAGTCACATTATTATTGAACATTCTGTGTTATCTACTGTGTCTGGAGTCATGGAAAAATACAGTGATATACTTTCCAACAGGAAGAAACGGTCGACGTCGTCGACCGTCGTCGAACCGAACCACATGAGATCAACGCTGTGTCACAGAATGCTCTCCGTGGATAGATTCCGTTGTAAAAGAAACCAAAAGTGCTCCGGCTTTCATATTTGATCATTTCATGCAACGTGTTGCTTCCTGGAACTCCAATGTCGTTGTCGTCGTGTTGGCTTCGAAACAGGCCTTCACGTGTTGACACTGAGTACCATGTATCTTGCTCTCATGTTATTGCTAACTGGTCTTTCTCGATGCTCTTTATTTGTCGAACAGTCCCAAGTTGGTAAAAGGCACAAAGATTTTGGAGTCACTCCGTCGTATTTCCCTTATATGGGTGAAGCTCTCCGGTTCGCCTTGAAGGAAAAGATGCAAGGCGCATTCACGAACGATCACAATGAGTCTTGGGAGGAAGTGTATGAAGAGCTAAGTTCTGAGATTATCAAAGCCATGTTGGCGTAATGCCGAACCCAATCATGTCCTGAGTTGGTACAGCAAAAGACAGCAAATGCCAAAAGACCAGTTCCATCCGTTTTTATGTTCCGCCATTGCACATTTTACCGCCTCATTGCATCGGGGACAAGCCCGTTGTTGAGCTAGAGAAGTAGTCATTGTATACATATCTAAGCATGGCATGTAATGCATCTCATTGGTCTTACTGGACATAGAACGGACATGGAGACGATCTGACTCTATAGAGCGTCTTCCGCATCACGATTCTGATCTCGTGGAAAGATTCGCACACCAATTGTGACTGCTACTTTGTGTCTTCCATGGCGTCAACTGTTCGACTATTGAATCTTAAGTTACAGAAACGAAAGCGAGAATCACCCAAACAAAATGAGAGGCAACAGGCTCGTCTGAAGCATTGACCATGACTGGAGCTCGTGTTTCATGTTGATTTTAGGACGCAGAGACCCATGATACGAACGTCATGAGGCTACTTCTTTCTCCATACCAGCAACGACCCGTCGAGGTTGTTGCTTGTGTATCCGTCGGACGTAATAAACAGATGTCCATCTCGTGTGTCAGCACAGCTCTCCCATGCTTCCTTGGGCCACCAATCGTAGTCGTAACGTCCAGCTCCGAGAGTATCGCTGTTTCCATTCGCTAAACAGTCCGAACAAATCCCTGATAACGACCAAAACAATCCCCCGTCTGATTTCAATACGCGCTGCATCTCCTGAACGGCTAGTTGTAAGTTCTCCTCCCGTTCGGACATTGTACTTCCACAAAGATATACTGAATCCAAGGTTCCCTTGTCCAATATGAGGTCAAATGATTCAGACGAGTAGGGCATGTCTCTTGCATCAACCACAGACAAATCTAGATCGGGTGGTGCAACACCATTGTCAGAGCTTCCGCTTTTTTGCCATCGTCGACGCCATTGATCGCGAACATAGTCAATAGAAGCCGGTGCATAATCCATTGCCGTCAAGTCACGGTATCCATCTTGTTGATACATGTCTAGAAGGAGTGCTATGTCCATACCGATCCCTGGAATGAAGATACGAGGGCTACTTGGTAGCCCAAACTCGTAAACAAATGGACGCATATCTTCCCATCCGGAATACCAACTAAAGTCACCACGCTCATTCTTGCTTCCCATATGATCTCTGTCTTGTAACGGAGTGGAAGATCGATTCTGATACCACTTTTCCCAATACTGTTGCTCGCCAAACGGTTGCTGAACACCAAAAACTTGACATCTTCTTTTTCTAATGGTGAAAAGATCCTGGTGATTGTGACTTCGTGAGCTCTTCAAAAAAGTCGTTGAAAGGTCAGAGACTAATGCAGAAACTCTTGGAATAAATTGGGTGATCAAAGCCATAAACAAAAGACCACCCAATCCTCTACAAACGAATGCTCGTCCCATGCTTTACTTTCACCAGCTCTCAACTTCTAAAGAGACGTATGTTGAATGTTGATTGTTGATACGGATATTGCGAATTCTTTTGCTGGAAAGTGTCTAGTACCTAGTCTAAAAGCTGCGTTGACGAACCTCGGCAGGTGGCGAAAAGTGGCATGGGTTGTGTGAGCGCAAAGATTAGGGTCACCGGGCGTGTCCATCAAGGACAAACATGACTGGCGGAGGTCACACGCATAGAATACATAGGAAAGGGAAGCACGCATACTTACGACGTCTCCAGATACTTTAAGTAATTGTTCTTGGTCCCGATACAGGTAATGGGGCATGCGTCGTCTCTACTTTTCACATGATATAGATTATGAAATGCCTGTCGCGCAATCCTTTTGAGAGATGTATCTCTATCTCTAAAAGACGACTCTCTTCAATTGAACGAATGAACCGCTGGGTATTATAATAGGAGGCCGCAACTCCGACTACAGAAGGTATGCGGGATCGCAATGTTGCGCAAGCGCAATAATCGGATGACGGAGAAGAAATTTCCCCCGCACTTGCACATACAAAACTCCTGTCACGATACCTAATTTTCGAGGAAATCGTGAAAATCATCAAGCTCACAATATTCCGAAGGGAGGAGAAGCAACCAGTTTGACCTTGTTTCGAGAATGAATGTGCTAGAAACCTCCAATGGACGTTCTTCACCGCTACAACCACTTCTTCCACAGTCGTATATTCGTCGCGAAGACGGGAATCAACATTTCGTTCACTCGAATAGACTCGGCCCTCAAGAAAAGCACTATCAACAACAATCGCTTCCCCACGTTCAAGTGTCAACACCATCTCTCAAGTTCATGTCTTCCCATGTTCATGAAAGTCCAAAGTCTGTGCTAGAGCAGCCGGCATTCGGAGATATGAACACAATGTCGCCGCGTGGGTCTGATCGCAGTCATAGGAGTCCTTTTGTAACTTGCAAGTCACCTCCGAACAAAAACTTCCATTCCTTCTCACCCTATGCTGCCTCCACCTCGACGTCCTTCCCGAAACCACCACTCCGTCGCACCAAATCTCTTCCCAATATTCTTCCTCATGCCACGAACGAATCTCGAACCAAACAGAGAACGCTCGATCAAAAGCAAGACCAAGATGTCCTTGGAAGCTTGCCTTTGTTTTGGTTCCTTCCGGCAATTGATCAGCAGCGTAGTGGTCCACGAACGCACCGACGGGCATCTTCCATCGCCTCTAGTACACCATCGCGTCAACGCAAGAAGCAGTCCAGTCGGGCAAGCAAACTGAGCACAACGTCCTGCAATGGGAAAAAACATCGAAAAAGTAAATCAAGAGGATCGATCAATCTGTCTGGATCTGATCGCATTCCCATGCTTCCCATGAGGAACTCGGGAAATTCGTTTCTTCACCGGGTTCCTCCTCCTCTTCCGTTGCCCTTGACTCCCCAAAAGTCGTCCATGGATTACAATTTTTGTTGGTCTTCATCGCTTGCCGTCAGTGGTTCGCAACCATCCGTGTCATCTCCAGGAGCACGCAAGGTTGTGCAGCAGCCACGAAACCGTGTCCAATCGACCGAACTTCAAGGTCTGTCATTTGTGGAAGATGATGAGCCTGCTATTCCATTGTGAAGAAGGACTGGATGCATGAGCTTTGGGGGGAGCAACCCCGTGGGACCAACCTTGACGGGGGTTCTGTTCGTGGGATCACTCCCACAAAGAAAACACATATATCAACAGAGGTGCTGATTCCTCCTGATCTATCCATGCAATCAGTTGTGAAATGCGTAAGAGTCTCTTTTCGTCTATTTTTCGGCGACACATAACTATGTACGGTTCATATTAATAATACTGCATACTGCTTCTTCTTCATAGGATCCCTAAAGCTTGTGATATCTTGACGCTACAACAGGGGATCTCACGCAGGGCTCTTCATTGTCCTCTTCAACACACTGCTTTGGCTATTCAATCTCTATAGGCCGGAGCTGTTTGTCGACGTTGGAGTACAGTCCGCCTGGCAATAAACAACACCGGACTGGTTCCTGCTACTTCTGCTACGCTTCCGCTTGCTGTCTTTGTTCCTGAAGTCGTTCTCGTCTCTTACGAGCTTGTTCTCGTCGAGTTTCTCGATCAGGCAAAAAGTCGGTGGCAATGTCACAATCTTGACACTTGATAAAGGGAACCGATTCGCTCACCCCTCCACCCTTGGTGGAAGAAGACGGTGTTCGACAATCCACAACATCAAACCAATACCGCTGTCCATTATAGTCCATGGCAATCGTACTTCCTCGTGTTAGGCTGGAATAATGACGCAACTCGGTTTCCATGACGGCTTGTGGATTGGAAATGGCCTTGGCAAATTTCGCCGAATGGGGACGAAATTTCGCCAAGGAACCAGGTGGTGTAGTGGTAATCAAGTCAACTTGGACAATTTCTCCGGGACGCACCCCCAAGGCCCGCATCATCCAATTCGGCAAGAATACATAGGATGCTGGAGCACGATAATCCAACGGACCTCCAATCACTTGATTCAAGGTTGTGTTGGCCGGAATTTGTTCGGCAATCACCGTTTCGTGGAGTGATGGAGCATGTTTCTGCGAATCAGTCTCTGTACTTTCTCCCTTACCATCTCCACTGCAAAACTCGACCCGTGGAGGCGTCGTCAATGGGTTCTCATCCTCATCCCCGCCGTCATCCTTTTCTTCCGGTTCAATTCGTTTGACTGAATACAACCACGGCACTTCGGCCTTGTTCAATTCAATGGCGGCCCAGAAATTTGAGGGCAAGGACATTTTATCCCCTGTCTGAACATGTCCATGAGAAAAGACACCCATGGGAGGATCAAAGACGTCTGTGAGTGGTAGAGCAATCAATCTTCGATGACGACAGGCCTGTGCCGTGGAAGAGCAAGAGGCAATGTATTGACCATTGTAATCTTCGACGGCTTGTTCCCGCAACACCATTTCACGAGCCTTGCGCCATCGATCACTTTTGGAAACGGCTTGCGTCCAGCCCTTTTGAAGTTGTGAGAAGGAGGACAGCAAGGCCGACGAACCGGTTGTCTGAGTAGAGGCCCCGACAACAATGAAAAGTCCAGAGAAAAGCAACAACATCGCGGAGAGAACTAGAGACTTCATTATTGTCAAACTTATTTCCAATCCGATACAAACTATGGTGGGCGATGTAATTATAAGGAAAGAGTGAACATGGAGACGGCCAATCTTCATTTGCATCCATCACAAAAATCCCTGCGTCCGATCCCCGAAACGCCCTAGCGTTTCATTTAGCTACAGGACGAACACGTGGAACTCGCCTTCAAAAGATCCAACTTCCCGTAAGATCGCTTATAGGTCGCGGAAGAAAAGTTGAGCCCCACAATTCCAACCGACCGTAATCACCATGACCATGATGGCAACGGCGAGTTGTAGAATAATGTTCACTCCAATCATGGTTGCATATACCGTGCTTTGGATGAGTGGCGTGTTCTCGGTACATGGAATTCCTTCCTTGACGCTTTCCGTTCCACAGTCACCACCTCAACAACTAATACTAGAAGCAGAACATGGCCGTCTTCCAGTTTCGTTACAAACAACAACAAGAACACGTCGAAAAGCCTCCTCCCTGAGTCTGTTTGGCGTTGTTCGTGTCGCAAGAGGGGGAGATCAACCCTCAACGTCGACACGATCTGGATTGGACCACGGCACGGATCCAGATCCACAGGAAGATGATCAGCTCTCCACCGTGACATCGTTTGTGACAGCTGCCAAAGAGGATTGGACCATCAACAAGGAAGCCGTGGAATGGAAACCGTCTCCTTCCAGTGATATCCTTCCAGACCAGAGCGCCAATATGAAAGATTGCCACATTGTGACTGTTTTGGAATGGATTCCTAGTCCACCGGAACAAAAGAGCGACTTGCAAAAGTCGCCGTTGAGGTCCATGCATGTGAGAACCTTTCTCATTCCACGCTCGACCTCGTCGTCAGTGAGTGACACTGACGCACAGGCCACCAACGATACCATGGTCCCAGTTTACCAATTCTCTGCACTACTTACGGAGCATATTGCCAGCTCGACGGCAAGCCTGGACGAGACGATGGGTTCCACAATGGAATCCTTGTCGGAAACCCTGGCATGGCTCAGTGATATGGTGGTGGTGGTGATACCATTTGGCGACAACGTGATGCAATCGGCCGCGACTGACGCTAGTCAGATTCGCCTCCGGAATGCACTTCAACGTGGATTTGGTCGTCGAAAGCTAGTGTCCAACCCAGATCCGGGAAATAAACCGAGCAAAGGTCACTTGAGGGTGGTGGTCCCTGGTCCATTCGTGGATCCCGACAGTACGAATGATCCAGAGGATTCTCTGCAACATACCACGACATCCATGACACTGGATCCGGAGTGGATGAATCTGCTTCCTCCCGAAACAGTGGAAACCTTGGAGGTGTATTCACATGACACGGTTGTGAACAAGGACGATTGGTCCATTCACAGGCTTCAGCAACACTTGGCATCCGATCAACACCACGAGATTGATCTTCCCGTCTCTGCATTTCCACTCTTGATGGAACGTGTGTACCAGAGTCTTGGGGTGAACCCAAATGGCCCGGTGCAAACCGCTGATGCCGTGAATGAGGATGCATCCCAATCGTCAAGAACAAATGAGGGCGTAAACTGGCAGAGTGTAACGACGATGCAGTCCGTGCATGACCCACTCATGATGAACAACGACTCGAACAAGAGCATGGGAGGCGTTTTGGAATCAGCCAATGATGTGACTCCTGCTTTGGACGATCCCATCAAAGACAGTGATTCTCTTGAAAAGGAAACAATGTTGATGGAATGGGCCATGGGCCAGCTGGAATACCTGCAAACAGTACAAGAAGAATCTTACTTGTCACAGCAACAACCTACGACTGCCAGTCTTGCCGAGGCAAGCTCCAGCGTCATGGACTTTGGCACTCCGACCAGCACCTTTTTGGATGAACTGTTTTGTCGTTTACAAAATTCGCAATTGGACAAGGCAAGCCGAGAACAAATCCAAACCAAAGTAGGCGACCAACTACGAGGTCTCTACCAAGAACATTTACAGTCGCTACGCAATCTTTATGGCTCTCTCTACGAACAGGCGTTGCAGAAGGAGGAAGCGGACGGAAGCTTGAACCAAGAAAAAGTCCAGAAGGAGTTAAATCAACTGGTCTTGGACATTACCCAAGAATTTCGCACACAAGCGCAAAAAGCCGTTCCCATGTTGGCTCAACCGGGTGGTGTCTTTCGAGATATGGATTTGGATTACACACAATGTCTCAAAGGGTTGTTGGACGACATTGCTACCGCGACCGAGTTGTGGTCGTTGGATCACCACGGACTGACTCTTGCCTCTGCAGTAGACGACAGTGAAGAAGAAGAAGAAGAGACTACCACTGGCGTGCGTCGCCCCAAAAAGTGGTACCGGAAACTAGCCTCGCGGGCCTTGGTCATGGCCATCAACTACGTACAAGGATGGTTGGCCTGGCAAGCCATTCGACGAGCAGCCTTGGAACGTGAACGGCGATTCCCCAAATTCCCGATCTTCTAACCATGTCTCTATGTGTACTTGGTTCCCAGTAACAGTGTGAGGTGGATTTAGATGTTCAGGTATATCATTTGCCATGAGGAAGTACTGTTGTCGTTATTGTTCTGTTGGACCGAGATGTAATTGTATTGATGCGGTTTTTTCCTCGTGACGGTTGGACATGCGCGTCAGACGTCTTCTTGCACTTATCCTGGTGATATGCTCTGCATTCGTAGAATCGTGGATTGAATTATCTCATTGTTCGGCCTCAGACCTCTACATCGAGGTCAGAAGACAATGTCCTGAGGATTATCAAAGCGTCGCGTTATGGCCATCACAAGGAGTTGCATGTGCTAAATCAGGACGATGGCAACATTTTTCCACTCACATAAGCTAGTTTATGCTACTATTGAAATATCCCTCTAGCGTTGCACTTTGGTCGACATTGTATGAGCCAGAGTTGTCACGAAATTCCAAATGAACCTCGGGAAGGAGACAGTCCCACATGATAAATGGGTGCGTCTGACAGGAAGTAGCCTGAACATCTAGTACATCAATTCTCTTTAGCCTTGTACGAGTTTTGTGAAGATGATGGTCTTCTTTCACCTGGTGAGAAGGTCGGGATCCCAACATTGACTCCAACCCCCTTTTTCTCCAAAGTAGGTTTGAAGCTTTTTGTTGTACGGAGGAAGAGCCAAGACAACATGGGCATCGTTTGCCGTTGTGTTGGAAGATGTAGCAACAAGCTGCTCTCGCTTCCTTCTGTAACGACGAGGTATGACGCGGCTCGCCTTGTCTGCCATGATCAGGCCCCATCCATTTCCCCGATATTGTGGCATGATCCAGACATGGGCAACAAGACAACATTCGTTTGCTGAATAGATATCGTCGGCAGGTGTACCGTTGATGCACTGATTTTCTTTGTCAGCTCCCTTACGTTTTTTGTGATTGATGGTCGGCCACCCTCTGCTCATTGCTGTTCGCCAGAAATGACCCAAAGAGGCGTTCATGTTTTGTAGGGCCACCAGGTCGACTTCATCTGGTGACACAGACAAAGGTTGAGTTGTGAACTTCCCATTCTTGTTTTGGGGTCGTCTGATCCAGAAGCCTTGCACTAATCCCAATGCCGGTGCCTCACTTTCGGCAGATTGTGCTGTTCGGCGTAGAATACCTTTCCATCGATCGAGTCCAGGAAGAACGTTTCTCTGAATCGCCCACTGTATGCGGCATTCGCGACTAAAATCAATGTTGGCACATTCCCTTTGACTGAACGCAAAGTCCGAGGACATGGAGGGAGTTGATCGAAGCTCGGAAAACCCAGAAGTATTCAGAGTCGTATCTCCTCCGTCAATTGCAAGGACCCTTAGACTAGCGGTGTCGGCTTTGCTCTCAAAGTCACGGAAAACTATTTTTCCTTCATGATCGTCCTTGTCCGCCTTAACACCTTCTGATTTTTCGAGTAGAGAGTTTTTCATTGGACTTTCTGGAGCCTCTGTCAAACATGAGACTTCGTCCGCACCAGGTGGAAGATCAGGTGATTGATTGGCTTCTTGGCACCATTGCGGAACATCAATAACGTTCACAGATACCCTGGCGTTCTCGTACGATGCGCACTCGTCCGAAGTCATTCCGACGGTGGACAAGTCACATGGCTGACATACAAGGGCATGGATGGCTCCAAACACATCGGAAATAGCCATGCCCAAGACTTCATGAAGCTTTGAAGAAGTCCGCTCGCTGGCTGGTTTCTTGGCCTCTTTACGTCGCATGTTGCGAGAGTTTGATGGTTTCTTTGACCTATTCTTAACCTGCATCTCTTCGATCCTCCAGAAGGGAACAATTCTCGACGCCGTGTTGTCGCCGCTTGTCGTCCTTCTGGATTGTTTCCTACGGTTTGAACGTCTCTTGTTGTTGAAAAGTGAGGTGACGATTTCAAATCGATTCAATATTTTTGCACGTTACACTACCCTCCGTGCTCTACAATATAAATCCTTCGTTAGTATTGCTGTAACGTGGGTCTCGCCAGGCGTATACGTTAACGCATCGTTAAGTGTCTCATTCTGGTCGATACGGGATTGATACGTCAGCATGACGTAGATTGGGCCTTATGGCGACGTAGATTGGGCCTTACGGCCGGGGGGCCACTTTACTGGTTTTATGCGATGGATGTAGTTGTAACGCTTATCTTAGTCTTTCTTTGGAACGGATTCTATCAAGTAGAATAAGACAGTTTATCAGACCCATCGTCTGGTAAAGAAGAACGAAGAATGGCTACATCGACACGATCGAATACGAAAACTGCAACTGCAAGTGGAAGGAGCGGAAGCGGAAGCGGAAGCGGAAGCGGAAGTGGAGGCGGAAGCGGAAATGGGAACCCCGGGGCCACGGGGAATGGGGGAGGAGATCGTACTTCACGCCATGGCGCAAGTATGGGAACGGGAGCGGGAGGGAGTGACCCGCCAGGAGGTGTACCTGGAACTACAGGAGGAACCGCAGCAGGGACAGCTGCAGGAACGGCCCCGGGAGTGGCGGCACCAGGTGGTGCGCCTGGGACTGGCGCAGGAAGCGCCGGAACGGGAGGTGCCGGCGGTGGAGCCGGTGCAGGATGTGGTGCGCTGGGAGCGGGAGGAGGCGGACATGGTGGCGGTGCCGCAGGAGGCGGAGGCGGCGGCGGTGCTGCAGGAGGAGGTGCAGGAGGAGGTGCAGGAGGAGGTGCAGGCGGCGGCGCTGGAGGCGGAGGAGGAGGAGCAGGCGGTGGTGGCGCTGGAGGAGGAGGAGGAGATGGAATACCTCCAGGCGTTCCAGCACCACCACCACCCCTCTCTGCTGTGGGAATGGCACTTAGTGTATGTGGCGCGAATCCTTTCGAAATATACCGAACGCCTTAACACCCTAGAGTCATATGGAAGAATGACATCGGATGACGTGACCCAACTGGTGTCGAGGCTGGAAAAGCGCCCGTACCCGCACAACGTGGCGATTCCTTCAAGCGTCGTAAAGAACATTCAAGGAATGTGCTTCTGGTCCGCCAGAGCGCGTCGTCAAGGCCGTCCGCTTAACTACGGAGACTTCACAACTGCTGTCCTAGCCGAATCCCTGGACGCGATGGAGATCCAGTCGGAGAAATCCTCTGCACCTGATATTAAGCCCTCTGCCCTCAAGGAAGAAGACTGGGAGGATTGGAGTCAAGAGTTCCCAACCTACCTATCGCATATCTATGGAAAACAGAAGGCACCATTGGACTACGTGATTCGTCCCGATTTAGCGCCTACCCATGTCTTTGCAAGCACTAGGGAACAAGAGCTCTATAGCTACCCTCTAGGTGGGCCGTACTTCAAAGAAGACAACAAGGAAGTGTTTCGCCTATTGAGTGACCTTGTCAAGGATCAACCTGCGACGTGGATTCAGCCTTTCCAGGCTTCACAAGATGGTCGACGCGCATGGATGGCATTGGTCGATCATTTCGATGGGGGGGGACAGAAGGAGCGTCGCATCTCCAAGGCTGAAGCTATTTTAGAAACGGTGGTCTATCAAAACGAACGTGTATTTAGCTTTGACTCGTACTCGGCACAACTATTGCGTGCTTTTCGGACGTTGGATAGCACCCCAAATCGCCGGTCTACGGCGAACCAGGTCAAGATTCTCATCGACAATATGAAGGTGGCGACAGCAGAGTTCGCTGTGATTAAATCGTACGTTCGAAGCAACCACCGGACCGATCTTCAAGGGGCTATTGCGTATATCTCTCGAGAGATATCTGACATCTACCCGGATGTCGCTGTCGGGAACCGTCGCAACCAAGGACGTCACCGCTTTGTTTCGGAAGCCACATCAAGTAATCGGCCGCGCAATTTTACTGGCCTTGAGCAGAACAATGGCGTTTACACCTTCTTTGGCGTGGACGTGACTGATGTCACCCGCCGATTCTCAAGCCAAGAAATGAACTTGTTAGGTCCCAGTGGCCAAGCTTACATCCATCAGGAACGGGAACGTGTTCGAGCACAGGGCGGTCGTGGTGGCGGCCGTACTTTCGGTGGCCGGGGACGTGGTCGCGGTGGACGAGGACACGGTGGTGGACGACATGGTGGTGGAGGCCGTGGGGTCGCCGAAATTCAAATGGAGAACCAATCCGTCATCACGGATATCACCAACGAGGGGAATCGCACCACCAGCGGGGGCAATGGGGGAAGTGACGGCAATAGGGGAAGTGACGGCAATACTCAGGGAGAGCGCGGAAGCACCAATGGGAGAAGGTTCGGGAACGGGGCTTATGGGGACGATTCGGGGAGTAGCCGCCATGGCATATCGGTAGTGAATTGTGGCCAGACATTGCCGAAAGGGTCAAACAATTCAAGTTGATTGTTGAGGAGAGGTTAGACGATCAGAATTTCACCGATGAAGAAGGAAATGGGCCGGGTTATCTCGAGGATGTAGAACCGGAAGAGGAAAGACGGGGACGTGTCGGGATCGTCCCAACGGACGACGAATATGGTGACATGATCGTCGAGGAGACAGATGAGGCCGATTTGCACGGGGAAGGATACGACGAGTACATCGGAGCACAGATACAAGTCGAGATGGGAGGTGAGCAGATGTTTGGCACAGTGGAAAAACGGCAAAAAGGGTTAGATGGCAAGCCAGTAGGAAAGTTCAATCGAAACCCGAAATTCGACACAAGAACGTACCAGGTAAGCTTTCCTGGTGGCGTGATACAGGAATACACTGCCAACTTGGTGGCGGAAAATCTCTATTCACAGCTGGACACGGAGGGAAAGAGATACGTCGTTATACAGGAGATCGTCGGTCACAGGAAAAACGGGGACGCTGTGGCCATCGAGGACGGATACCATGTGGGACAGAACGGGAATCGGCACCCGAAGAAAACGACGAAAGGATGGGAAATAGCTGTCGAATGTCGAGACGGGACGCAAATGTGGATACCTCTTAGGGACGCGAAAAATGGGTACGCAGTCGAGTTGGCAGAGTACGCGGTCGCACAAGGGCTAGTGGAAGAACCAGCATTCAAGTGGTGGGTGCCACAGACGCTAAACCATATGCGTCGGATGGTGAAGAAAGTGAAGAAGAAATATTGGAAGACCACGGAGAAATATGGGATAAAGCTACCCCATTCGGTTGAAGAGGCACTAAAGATTGATGAGGTAACTGGAACTACCTTCTGGAGGGATGCGATAGACAAGGAGCTCAGGGTAGTGAAGGTAGCATGGGAAGCGAGGGACGATCTGGATCTAGAAGAGGTACGAGCAGGGCGGCAGCTTATCGGGTATACGGAAATTAAATGTCATATGGTTTTTGACATAAAAATGGATCTTACCAGGAAGGCACGGCTCGTGGCAGGGGGGCATATGACTGACGCGCCGTCAAGCCTGACCTACTCGAGCGTCGTCAGCCGAGACTCAATCAGGATTGCTTTTCTCATTGCCGCACTCAATGGGCTAAAGGTACTCGCGTGTGATATAGGTAATGCCTACTTGAATGCGCCATGTCGAGAGAAGATTTGGTTTCATGGGGGTCCGGAAGTGGGGAACGAGTTTCAGGGAAAGGTCTGTGTCATGGTAAGGGCCCTATACGGGCTGAAATCCTCCGGTGCAAGTTGGCGGGCCACGCTCATGGTGACCCTTTATGATATGGGTTTCATTGACACCCAAGCGGATCCATGTGTCCTACGGAGGAAGGCGAGGAGAAGCTCGGGAGAGGAATATTATGAGATCATATTAGTCTATGTGGATGACATACTACTGGTAAGCGAAGATCCGCATCCGGTACTTGACGAGATTGATAAACATTACAAGATCAAAGCAGGGAGCGTGGGTGAGCCAACAGTGTATCTCGGCGCTCAGATATATAAACACAACTTGCCAAGCGGGTCATGGGCATGGGGCATGTCCAGTGAAAAATATGTCGCCAACGCGATTCGAATCGTGGAAGATCTTCTCAAGGAAGACGGGGACGGGAAACACCTTAAAACGACGGCCAAGGTACCGGTTGTCTCTTCTTACAAGCCGGAGTTGGACACAACCCCAGAACTCAACGCAGCATTAACGTCGCGGTATCAACAGTTGATTGGTGTGTTACGTTGGGCCGTGGAGATTGGGCGAGTGGACATCTACTTGGAAGTGTCCATTCTTTCACAATTCTTGGCAAACCCGAGGGTCGGTCACTTGGAGGCAGTCTATCACATATTTGCTTTCCTCAAGTCGCACTCGAAGCTGAAGCTGGTCTTTGATCCAAAGGACGTGGTGCTGGATGAGTCATGTTTTCCCCAAGTGCCAATTGACGATTGGAAAGAGTTTTACGGCGAAGTTGCCGAGGAGATTCCAAGTAAAATGCCTCCACCATTGGGGCGTCCTGTCAGTATCACATGTTTCGTGGATGCTGACCATGCTGGAAACGTTGTCACTCGTCGATCTCACACCGGTATACTCATCTTTGTGCAAAATGCTCCCATCTTGTGGTACTCCAAGAGGCAAAATACCGTTGAAACTTCAAGTTTTGGCAGCGAATTTGTCGCGCTTCGTATCGCCAAGGAAATGATCGTCGCATTACGGTACAAACTTCGGATGTTTGGGGTTCCTTTGGTTGGTCCGGCGAGTGTTCTCTGTGACAACCGGGGTGTCGTGAAAAACACGAGTCTCCCGTCTTCAGTCTTGAGCAAGAGGCACAATGCTATCAACTACCACTCGGTACGCGAGGCAGCAGCGGCATCTATTATCCGTGTGGGCAAGGAAGATACTGAATCCAACATCGCTGATCTTTTCACCAAGATCTTACCACGGGAACGTCGGAATATTCTCATTTCGCAGTTTACGTATTCGGCCGCTTTCGGGGCAGGCGGTCCTCCGTCCTTATCTACCAATGGGACCAATCCCGCACACCTCTAATGGGGCCAGTAACTCAACTCTCATTGGTTGATCCACTGGCGGGGACTGTCTCATTCTGGTCGATACGGGATTGATACGTCAGCATGACGTAGATTGGGCCTTATGGCGACGTAGATTGGGCCTTACGGCCGGGGGGCCACTTTACTGGTTTTATGCGATGGATGTAGTTGTAACGCTTATCTTAGTCTTTCTTTGGAACGGATTCTATCAAGTAGAATAAGACATAAGATTCGAGATTCGGGAGACTGCAACTGCAAGCCGGGTCAACTGTCTTTGAGCCAGGCGAGCTTCATTCGCTGTGACCACCGCGTTAATTTTTCTCACAATAGTCCTCTCGGATGACGCTACCGTAGTCATATAATTGAGCCATTTTTCTCATAGGAGTAGTAGCCGTATGAATAATGAACAATCTATATTACTTCTTCGTGGATGCCTGAGTTGGTGCGTTAGTTTGTGCTCCAGCTACAATGCCAGTTGGTGTTGGCAAATAAGGACAAATCTCTTCAATGCATGGGGAATGGCGACCGTTCCGCCTCCCTACAAAGTCTTCACGACCGTCCAAGCATGTAAAGCCGAGCAACCCAATGTAGGCCTTGAGAGTCTCATCAACTGCTTCTCGAAGTGATACAATCACAAGCGAGAATGACTCTGCAACTCTCCGACAAGCTCCATCAAGTAGGAAAAGACCAAAACCAACTCCCCGATGATTGGGCTGTATTGTTATATCGGTAACCAGGAAGATAGGGCCAATTGCAAGCATTCTTGACAAGGTCATGATGCCTCCACCTTCCGACGATAAGCTTGTTCCCCCCACTTGCTTGGAATTTGTTGCGTGTGTGTTGTCCCGTTTCTGTCCGTTAGTTTGGGCCCCTCTTCCGCTTGTCTCGTCTCCTGCCCCCAACGGATTATTAGCGGGTAGTATGAAATGTTCCACAAAGAGTGACACAGCCGCGTCGTTAATTTTGGGTTTTCTGTTTATTCGTTGGCTGATACTGTACATTGTAATCCAACCAATCTCAACATTGTCTCTAAGCAAACAACCTGTCCATTGGTCGATATTTCCCATTTCCAGATTTTTCTCTACCGACCAAGATATTTGTAGCTCCGGTGGCTGCTTACCCTTACCACTTGAAGCCCACGGTCGTTTGGGCTTGTAAACCACTATTTCCGACGGATATATTTGTTCCCCTCGTTCGTTGTAGTTGGTCTCTCCCTTTCTCGTTTGTCGACGATATTCTGAAGGATGTGGCTGATACCGTACCTTACTAGAAAGAGATATACTTCGATCGTTTTGTTGGTTCTCTTTGCCATTGGTTCCGACAGACCCTAGCTCAAAAGGAACAAATCTCATGGTACCATCCAGAATACTGCCTCCCTCTGTTTTTGGTTCCCTCCCATTGCACCATGTCAAGCTGCAGCCGAATCTCTCGTTTGCCACCTCTTTGGTCGAGACTCGGAGCTTTTCCGCAAAAATATCAATGGATGACACGTCCAGATTGCCAACGTCAAAGTGTGACGAGTATGTACCATGCGCTTCGTTTGTATTGCATGTTTTCGATTCTTCGATCGATGCATTTGCAGTCTCTACTTTGATCTCGTCATCCTGCTCTTCCTCCCAATTCACTGCACCTACTGACAGCATTTTATTGACCGCTTCAGCTGCTCTTTCCGCAAGTTGCAATGTTGAGTTTCCAGCCCCGCAGAAGATCATGGTTTATTTCCCTGTGCATCTAATGGTCCTTTGTATTCACCCGAGAGGCCGATTCGAAATGCAGTATGCTGGATGGAATGAAACGCACAAGTACTTCCTGAGGTTCAGCCTTGGCTCTCTCACCCACGATGGCAAACAGGTGCCCCGTTGTATGGATTTGTTGTTGGATTAGTGAGAGGGATAGCGAAATTTCAAAATAGATAAAATATGCAATCCCATGGCCCCAATCACCGCAACGGGTCACCAAAAATTTGGACAGCTTCCGTTCTGTCTCCGTTCGAACAAGCCGGCGTACGCGCATCAGCTTCCGCACCACTATTCTTTGCGGCACTTATTCTTGGAAGCTAAGTCACGAATGTGTAAATCTTTCGTATACACTCTATCTACAAGACCCATAAAAGTCAATATGTTGTGCTCTTTGAATGTGTGTCCCAAGGCGATAGGAAACTAGACACGGATTGGGTCTATGTCGAGGCGCCGAAATGAAGGTCTTTGCATTCGCGAGAACTGCGAGAGAACTATTTATCTTCTTATCGCGCCGTCGACCAGACGATGAGGCCGAGGAAAGGACCGCAAACGCAAACCACCACAACACGATGTTCAATGAGCTCTTCCCTGGAAACAGAGAACTTGCGTTGGCCTTGAAAATGTAAACGACATCCTACTCCTATTACCACTCTAAACAACATGTGTCGGTCCAGTCTCCCAACTCCCAACATCAACTTCTCGTGACAAAAATAGGACACGAAGCAACAAGAAATTTACATCATCAAGAGAAACATGTGAAGCACATCTTGCTTCACATATGTCTTGCGGTATCCATGATTTCATTCTCATGGAAATTCAAACGGTATTGCCGAACCACGACGCTCTCCATTCTTGGAGCATCTGTTGTGAGTGTCCTGTAGGACAGCGATGAAACGCATATCGGACGCAAAGAGACAATCGCAGGTGCGAAGTATTCAATCTCCTTGTATTATAGAAGTAAATATCATAACAAGATATGGAATTCTGCCTGTCACATGACTACCCAATTATATTTTCATCAATATCATTCTTAGAACAATCTGCTCTGAAACTAAGTGCAGAAACTAGACATTGACCAACATCAACTGCGAAAGAGATTCTAGATAATGATATCCCAAGATGCGGTATACCTCCCATCATCTCCACGGTGAACAAATATCCTCACATTGAAGCTCTTAGTTCGGTTCGTTTGAAGCCCCTGTCTGAAGTAGAATTGTTCAGAGGCATCTCTCCGTCACGGCAACAGATTTGTATCGAGACTGAGCGTCATGATGTGAGAGGGTTGCGGGAGAGTCGTCCAATCTGGAGACGATATACCTGAAGGATCTTCGAAGATAAGCTCTTGAGGTCTCAATTCTCAATCTCAAAGATCGAGGAGGATGACGATGAGGACATGATTGTTGGTTCGAAGTTCGAAGCGTTCAAAAACAAGAAAGTGGCCAAATTCTGTTTCGAGCGGAGGCAGCTGGTATTGCCGTCCAATAAGAGTGTCTAACTATTTAGGATTATGTGAGCGCATGTCAGTCAGAATTTTGTCCGTTGACATCTCATTTATCAATTATGACCACGTGCCCATGCGCCATTCATAAGTAATCACAAAATATTTGGCCAAACACTTCTATTGCAAGTCGTCCACCATCACATGCCAATCTTGGGAAGGGCACCGAGAGAGAAGTCCAAATTTGTGGAGATTTTGCCTCCTCCCCCATTGAACACAACGATAAACAACCTCGATACAGATCATCGTCGTCATCGTAGAGCCGACGATTTGTGAACTTTGTTCTGCCATTTGTCGACAGCTTGGGACTATGGACTGGATTCTGGGACAACTGGGCCCTCATGTGATGGGAATTGATGGAGACGAGAACCATGTGACTGCCGTGTCCAAGAAAAACAAGAGTGTTTCGAATTCAGCAAACACTGGGTCATCATCAGGTTCAACTCCTGTTGCGTCCATTATGAAGGTGGATACGAGTGCTTTTATGGCTCTATGTTTCAAGGATGACTGTGCCAGAGATTGCGCTTCCGACGTTGCGGCGTCGCTTCATGCTGGCGAATCCCAATGGAACGATGAGGAAGGCGGGACGCCTCAGCACTATAGAACTAACCCACGAAGAAAACGGAACGGACAAGAAGGATCCAAACAGTCCAAGTCAAAGTCAACCAAAGCTACAAAACCAAAACCACCACAGGTAATATCTGTGTATCGCCCCTCCCGTTCATGGCCGGATGGCACCTTGCAGATTATCTGGCGAAAGAAAGCACAAAATGTATTTGGGATCAAAGGTATTGATTTGTTCGAGGCCCATCTTGAGCTGACTCTGGATGATTTGAGCACAATTGAAATCTCCTCTGAAATCACCTCCAAGTACAGCAGCGGTACAGTGGAAATTCATCCCGACGAAACAACAATTCAAAGGATAGGGCACATCACATGCTTTGTGATACGACCAATGTCCCTGAAGCTTCCTTCTGAAAAGCATAAGGAATGCCCACCGCTACTCGACGCTCTCCTGTCACAAATACAGAGCAACACAATGTTTCAGAATTGGAGAAGGGAAGAAGTGCCGAACGAGTCGATGGAAGACTTTGAAGATTCTATTCATGATTTACACTGGCGCCATCACTGGCATCCCACTGCTTCGATCATGAGCTATCTGTGGATTGAAGATGTCACAGTCGACTCACGGTATCGAGGTACTGGTTTTGGGCTCTGCTTAATCGAAGATGCCTGCAAGCGAGTGGCCGAAGGATTGTCATGGATCTTGGCAGCTCCACGGCACAACACCTCCTTGGAAAGCTACTTTCGATTAATGGGCTTTGCTTCGTTGGAAAACCCACAAGACGAAAAGTCCATCAGTGCGGATGCTTCCCCATTCCTTGCCCGATGGAATGCGAGTCCTTTCAACCCCAATCTTGATGAGGTATTGCCGTGTGTGCCGAACACGGCTCAGCAGTCTAGAGAACAAGGCTTCCAGTTATAGCAAAACGATCCATTTAAAGTGTATCATATGTATTTCAACTTGATCTTACTGTAGATGGAAGGGTTCCTTTCGTCCAATGATGTCTGTCTGAGGATAAGGTATTTGTCTTGTGTTCCCACTCCGACCACCTACCTACCTACGGACTCCGGGGGCCGAAAAATTCCCCCACGATATCCAGTGTTTCACGTTCGTGAGACTTCCGGCCCTACGAGATTCATGACTCCATTCATTTTCTGAAAGTAAAATGAATTGCCCCTCATCATCCACAAGACGTTCACGTATCTCGCAGTCGTAACTCGTACCGATGAACCTTTTCACCATGACGAGGCGCTTACCCTTCCTGTGCGAGTAGTAAACAACAATCATACAAGTGCAAAATATACAACCCACTTATTAATTATAAGCCTATATTATGCAGTCACCACCACTGCTGCTTGTTGTCATGGGTATAGGTGATGGTTTCACTTGGAGTTGGTTGTTGCATTTGTTGTCGTTGTCGCGGCACAGGATTGTCTCGTTCGGCCGAAACAAGGCGTTGATCGTTGTGTTTGTTGTAGAACTGAAAGAACCAGAGATGGAGAGCAGTTGATTGTTGCTTTTGGTGCCATTGTCATTGTCGTGGCCCCGGATTGTTTTGTTCGGCCGAAACGATGAGTTGATTGTTGCGATGGGGGCATGCATGCCACGCGAGGCCAAAACCAGTTGGTTGTGTGGTTGGTGGTATCTGTTGTCATGTTTGTGGGTGTCGTATCATCATTACCATCCGATGGCTCGCTCGTTGTGGCTGTTGGTTTTGTCGTCAAGATCCTCCCGCTTTTGATTGTTGCATTGGATGTTGTTGTCGTTGTGGCCAAAACGAGGAGTGGATTGTTGCATTTAGGTTTTGTTGGAGGTCTAGAGTAGTTGATTGGTGCATTGGTGCCATTGTCTTGTACCATCCAATGGATTGGTCGTGGTGGATGTTGGTTTTGTGGTCGCGGGCTTCACGTCGTTGGGAAACAAGGTTCACTTCGCGTCCAACTCGTCGTGTGGTGCCACAAATCAGTCGCTGTCTTTGTTGTGGCTGAGGTTGTTGCGGTTGTTGCAGCCGTGATGATGGAGTCGACCCTTCACTTGCACAAGGCGACCGGTTGTTGTTGGGTTCTTGTGGTCTCGCAACATTGAGAGACAGTCTGTTGTTGGTGTTGTCGTTGTTGCGGCCGACTGTTTTGTTCAGACGAGAATCCTCCAGTTGATTGCCGTGTGTCCTTGCCGCTGCTCTCCCACGACTCATCCATCCATTTAGAAGCTTCCATTGTCGTCCCTCATTGCAATCTTTGTTCATTACATCATTCTCCGACTCCAATCTTGGTAATCTTGTTGCTTCCTTCCCACCAGGATTTGGAAGACTTCAAAACCTTGCCTTCGGTCCACCAAAATGGCCAACCCATCGCCGCCCGTTCATTCCGTCACAGTACACTTGATTCTGAGGACTCCGTGGTGGTCGGAGGAGTGCTAGCACCTTTAGTTGGAGGTGCACACCGGCTTGAGTTTGCCATGTTGGTGCCATGCAGTGTATCATGACCGTGGTTTCCTAAACCACCGGCCCAGATAACTATAGACAATAGAGTACAAGTATGAAAAGCACGGCTAACTGTGGGGGAATTTTTCGGCCCCCGGAGTCCGTAGAAACAACAGACCTACCTACTAGAGCACCACCTATCGTAGCTACCACAGCTCCCTACGTATAGAGATCCGCGACTCGTTGAATCGAAACGCGAGTGCGACATGCGACATGGGGCGAGTCATCAATTCTCAGCGTCTCAATAGTACAAAGCGCCCCCACAAGCAGCAGCCCAGAAAAGACGCAACGCGCTTTCACGACGCAGACGTTCTTTGGTGTCTGCGTCGTGGCGCACAATCAATCTTTCAACATCCACAGATAGCGAGACAACAGACAACACAATTTTACATTGGTTTAAGTCACGTATGTGACGGGAAGGACTGCATCTCTTGTGATCTCGTTGCAATTGAGACAAGTGATTTTGTGTTGATCAAGTGAAGAGCTGCATTTCACAAACCATTTCGTTCGAGATCGGGTGGTGAGCTTCTTCTCGGACAGGAAGTTACAAGGGACAACAGACAATCCTCGTTGGCTTGGCTTCCTCTCCTCCTGATCATCAAGATTTGGTTGGTACCTGAGGAAAGAGGATTTCCTTTTGACCAATCCACACCAGTTGTATAGCCTTCCATCGAGCTCTGAAACTCGAGAGAACAGTTCCATTGTCACATTGTCATTGGACGTTCCATCTACCCGAAGGTACCTCGCCCTCTGAAATTTGGAATATCGGAGTGACGCGCCCAGGTTTCTCAGGACAAACATGAGCAACCGAAACGAAACAAACGTCGACGATCTTGAACGTAGAGGCGCTGGAGGAGACGAAGAAAACGTGTCTGTCGGGTCCACACAACCAGTGTCAGGTGAAGATGCCAGCAGTGCCGAAGCCGTTTCAGTCTCCTCGTCGGGTCCCTCGGCTTCCAACAAGAAAGACGCTGGAGATGGCGGGGATGGTCCACGCAAACGCCGTCCGTTTGTCTCTCGTCATCGTCGTGCACTTGATTATATTCGAACAGACTCGATTGTCTCGCGTCGCCATCAAGTTCCAAATCCACCACAAGGTCCCACTTCTGAAACGGACGACCTTTTGGAGCAGAATCAAGAACATGCACAAAGCAGTGTCAATGGAAATCGGAACCAACGTAGAGTGAGTCAGTCGATGGATTCCATTTTGATGCAGTCGACTATCATCAAGAATCAGTTCCGAAAGTACGCGAACAAACAAATGGAGACTTTTTCAAACAAGAAACCATCGGACTGGCTTGATACATTTTTGCCAATGTGTAAATGGTTGCGCCAATATGATTGGAAGACCACATTTGCCAAAGATCTTATCGCCGGGCTCACTGTGGGTGTCATGATTGTTCCTCAATCCATGTCCTACGCCAAACTCGCTGGACTTCCAGTAGAGTATGGCCTATATTCGGCTCTCATGCCGGTTTTTGCTTACAGTTTCTTTGGGACCAGTCGACAACTTGCAGTTGGTCCTGTCGCTCTTATATCCTTACTTTTGTCTACTGGAATTGATACCATCTTATCCAGTCGTGGTGTGGATGAGAATGACCCAAGCTACGAGACTATCTACGCAACTATTGCGGTGCAAATATCGTTCTTGGTCGGTATCACCAACATAGCAATGGGATTGCTACAGTTGGGCTTTGTAACTATCTTCCTTTCTCACGCAGTGATATCGGGTACGTACATCTATTGGGTATTCCTGTTCTAATGGGATGAGAACCTCAAATCTTTGTTGTCTTCCATGATTCATGACAGGCTTCACCACGGGTGCAGCTGTAATTATCGGAATGTCTCAAGTGAAATACATATTTGGTTACGAAGTGGAACGCTCCAAGAAACTTCATGAAATGATTCAAAATATCCTCAAGGACATCGATCAGTTTAACTGGAAAACCTTTGTCATGGGAGTTTTGTCGGTGGTGTTCCTTGTCATTTTTAAGAATGTGGGAAAGACGTATCCTCGTCTTAAGTTCATGCGAGCACTTGGCCCCTTGACTGTGACGGCCTTGGCCATTATTTTGACTGTTGCTCTGAATTTGGACGAACGAGGTATCCCGATTGTTGCTTACATCCCCGAAGGATTTCCAAGTGTCACCGTAAATGAGTGGTTCCCTATTGCCGATCTGGACCAGGTGTTCTTGGTTACTATCAGTATTGTCATTGTGGGCTTCATGGAGTCGATTGCAATTGCCAAGACATTGGCGTCAAAACACAAGTATGAAATAGACTCATCAACGGAACTTATCGGCTTGGGCATGGCCAATTTTATTGGCAGCATCTTTCAATCCTACCCTGTCACTGGCTCCTTTTCCAGATCTGGTAAGATATAGCTGTCGAAAGTGAGGTGAGTTTGATGAATAGCATTCTCACATGTGCCGATGACTTTACATCGAATATTAAGCTGTCAATCATGAATCTGGGGCCGAATCTGGTGTGAGCGGAATGGTAACGGCGACACTGGTTGGATTTGTCCTTTTGCTGTTGACTGCCGTTTTCGAGCAGCTACCCTTGAATGTTTTAGCTGCAATTGTGATCTCTGGTGTATTGGGCCTTTTGGACTATGATGAAGCTATCCATTTATGGAAAGTTCATAAGTTCGACTTTAGTGTTTGGTGTACGGCATGCTTCGGAACAATGTTCTTGGGAGTTGAAATGGGATTGGCTATTGCTGTGGGTGTGTCGTTGTTGATTGTCATTTACGAGTCTGCGTATCCACATACATCTGTACTTGGGCGATTGCCCGGAACGAACGTATACAGAAACGTCAAGCAATACCCTGAAGCGGAGAAATACGACGGCATTGTAATGGTCCGTATCGACGCTCCATTGTATTTCGCGAATGCTCAAAATGTACGTGATAAGATCCGGAAATACCGTTTCCAAGCGGAATCACAACTTCGTGAAAACAACAACTTCGAAGCTTCTTTGAAGTACTTGATTCTGGAGCTGGCCCCTGTGAGCCGCGTTGACACCAGTGCGTTGCATGTTTTGCAAGATATGTACCAAACATACAAGAGCCGGGGACAACAAATGATCTTTGTGAATCCGAGTTTGTTGGTAATGAAGCGCATGGTAGATTCGGGATTCATGGAAATGGTTGGTCGTCAACACTTTTTTGCTTGTCTTCACGATGCAATCAATTGGTGCTTGGAAGACATGGACCAGGAAGCGATGAGTATTCATGAGGCGTCTCGGGCTGGCGATCCGCCTGTTTACAGCAGCGATCAACATGAAGTTGAGGACATGGAAGGGGGAAGTTCACAGGACGATCGCCTACCTGCAGATGAGCTGTCTACGAATTTTTGAATGGGACACTGAGAGAAATCTCTACATCTATTTATTCCAATATATAAAGATCATGGTTTCGCGCGTCATGAATTTTTTCGGAAAGACTTCTGGATGGCATCGTACACAAACTTGACGTCTTTGTTATCACTGTCGAATGGAATGCCTCCTGGAATTGCTGTGTTGGTCTCGTCCATCAAATCAGTATCCATAACACCCGTTGTTTGTCCTTTCTTGTCGTTGTCGTGTTCATCCGAGTCACCAAGCTCTTGACCACTTCGAATGGAATTACGCGTCCGTTGCGCAACGTGTATTCCAGCCAGCTCAAGCACTTGAATGGTAGAGACCATTCCCAGTTCATCCATGGTGAGCTGTTCCGCAAGTTTCTCACTGTAGTTGGAAAACGACTCGTCGAGCGATGGCAAGAGCTTCTTCAACGGTATCATACGCTTGCCTTCCACATCAAGATCATCGCATGCTTTGGCAATGGCTTCGGTAGCAATACGACCTTGTTCCTCGAAAGCACGCGCGAAAAAGTCATGATACTCAATCGTCAACACCTCAAGAATGCTCGGTTCAAACTCTCTACAAATATCGTTTATTCTGTCGACAATCGTTGCGACAGTCGAAGATGGTAGGGGGTGCACAGATACTTCTGAACCAAGCCGTTGTATGGAGCTGCGCAAGTCATCGATAGAGACACGCCCAGTGCCTTCCGTGTCCCGAGTTTCTACTTCGGTTCGCAAACTAGATATCTCTCGGTCGGTCAAACCTGTCACGATGACATCTTTCATTTTGTCCCGTACAACAATTCGACGGTCATGCAGCTCTGATTCCTTCTTTATCATGCTCAATGATAATAGTTCAGGTGATACATCGTCTTGTTTGGTAGTTCCTTCGCCGACCTTTTGATTGATACTATTCGCGTATTTTTGAAGCCAAGGAGACTCATCTAATGCCTTCTGAGCAGATGGGCGGTCTGCCAGATCCAGTTTCAACAGCGAAGCACAGAAGTCTTTGGCTTCCTGAGATATTTTGGACCATGATGGTCCCTGCATTTTCATGTACTGACAACGCATAATTCGATCAATCATGATTTTGCGTCTCTCTGGCCATGGCATGGCCCTGGGAGGCCCCCAGAACGGTTTGTATCCAGACAGTAGATTGTACGTCACCACACCCATACTCCACATGTCACATTTGGCATCATAGACTCCTTGCAAGACCTGCGGTGCCATTGAGTATAGAGTTCCGACTTTGTCGGTCATGGTTTTGAATTCCTCAGACAGATACTTGGTCGCTAGTCCATAGTCAATAATTTTAGGTTCACCGCTCGACGCAAAGACAATATTCTCGAGCTTGATATCTCGATGTACAACACCGCAACTATGCATATAGGCCAAAGCTGACAGGATATTGGCGACAATGGCGGCACAAGTGGGCTCCTTAAACGTCCGGTCCGTCAGATCACCACCGGAACAATACTCCATGACCAGATAAATGTGTCGCCGTCGTTCGTAAGCTTCAATCACATTGACAATGTGAGGGTGTCGAAGGTGACTCATGGTATAAATTTCTCGTCTCATTTCTTCCAAAACGCGTTCGTTTCCGACGTGATCCTTCATGATCGATTTTAGTACATAAACATCTTTCTTTTCGGCCAATTTAGCATCACCCACGTTCTCTGAGACGCCACCTCGAGCTTTTTTGTTCTTTTTTGCCAACGCCATGACGTCGCGCTTTTCCTTGTACTTTACTTGAATCGGTGCATCGCGTCGGACAACCAGATGAATGTCGGAAATGCTGCCTTCACCTAATAGGCGAATTGGCTCCCAATACGATAAGGCGCAAACACCTTTTGAGTATTGAAAGTCCTCTGGGGTACCAACGGGCTCATGATCGACAGATGTTACCGCGGTGCTACCATCCCCGTCTTGGTTCGATTGTTTGTTCCCCATGTTGTTTTGTCAAGAGATGCGTCGCGATTTGGGGAGATTCGGTGCTCCTATTCGGTCTTGGGTCTTGGATCTTCTGCAGTCGGTCGGAAGTTGGGGAAATCAGCCCGCCCACCCGAAGTATGCATAGAATAGGGTCTACGCATGGTATACACTAGCTACAACAACGGGGATGCCTTGTCATGTTGTGTTCCACAGGGACAGGGTCAGGGTTGAGGTTGATTGAGGGTTGGTCGTTGGTTTTCAAGCAAAAACCAAAAGGCAAACCCAATACAAGATCCATATCTTCCACATTCGACATTCCACCGCAGTCGTTTGTCATATGTGAGTGCCGATATGACAACAGCTTCACGTTTTTAATATGAATATGACACTCTTTGCCCTTTTTCCATATGTTGGACTTTGCAATATGATATATTCATCAATAATTTGCTATAATATGTGTATTGTGATCTTATTTCTAAGAGGGGCTATTTAAAGGGCTATTGAATTTAAATGCCCGATATGAAAAATCCAGCCCGTTATGAGCATTCCAGCCCGATCTGATCGGGCTGGCCCGATCTGATCGGGCCAGCCCGATCTGTGCATTTTATTATGTGATTTTTCACGGTGTTTGCCCGATATGATCGGGCTAGCCCGATATATGCACTCCAGCCCGATATGGGAAAATCGAGCAGGCCAACCCGAATCGAGCGGGCCGTCGCGATAAGAGCGGGCTCGCGTTCAAATTTATATATGCCCTCTATGTGACGCACAATTCCCACCAATATCGTACCCACAATTTGTCTCCGATGACACAATACGACACCAGGTTTCAGTGCACTTGAAAGGATTGACCAGCCAGAGATATGGCAGCTGTGGATCTCTAGAGATAAGAGATAACACATGACTCAAGTCTTTCATCCAATAATTCGTGTGTTATGTCCACATTCCATTAGTGGTCGTGTATCCTCGTGCATCCCCCCTTGGAAACTTGGGAAAAGTTCCTTAGGAGTACAATATACCCTACCTAGAGACCTTGTTTTTTGCCACAAAACCCTGATTGTGCATAATAGGGCCGATTTCCCCAACTTCCGTCTCTCCGTATTGTAGTCCGTAGTTCGTAGTTACCCCCAAGCATGGGGCGACCCGGTCAGTCGCACTTTCTAAGTGCACACGAAGTGCATTCAATCACGCGTGATTGGACTCACCCCATTTGTAAGGCCGAAGTATACTTCTTGTAACGCGGAAGTTGACAGAATCTCGACAGTTGGCAGGCGGTTGACCGACGAAAAGAAGGTGGTATGTATATTATGTAGGAAGTAAAAGAGAAAGCGGTTTGAGGCAGCGCCGGCGCCGTGACGCGTATGTACTAGGAGTAGTGTCTATTCCGGGTAGAGGGACAGAGAAGAAAACATATACTCCTACTCCTATCTATGAATAGTAGGATTACACTAAAATCTGAAACATCTCAATTGTCGGGTGGAGGACCAAAGTGCAGATTTTAAATGGACGTGTTGAAAGAAACGGTAGATAGTGTTGGCCACGATTGATGACAAAAGAACCGTACAATGGCACCATTGGACAACCCCAAGAAGAAACGGAAATTAAGCAGGTCAACAGCCGCGGGTGTTGGAAGTGCAGCAATTAGGGAGAAGAAGTTGGTATAGCGTGCGAAAGCTATTTATGAAAGGAACAAGCCAAAGGGAGCGACGCTTAATGATAAACAACGAAATAACAGGAAATTTCAGAAGCGTACGAAATTGGTGAAAGATGCTCAGATTCGGTGAAGTTGCCTATGGAAATATTGTATGATAAGAAGGAAGATGAATACTTTGTTGCTTCGCAGGTACATCTTTGGACCGGCGGTGTCGTGTTGTCGGGGATCTTCAGTGATCAAGAAATTGAGTTGTTGCGCGAGTATGCATTACTCAGTTTTGGCAAACCACATGTTGACGGTCTTGCTGGGCATCTGAACAACGTACAGGACATTAGGACCACAATCGGGGCAACGGAGGGTGCATTTTTACCCCCTTAGATGTAGCAGCAGTCAAGAAGAAGGAGAACATACCGATTCTGACGAAGCCGCAATGGCCAATCCTCGTTGTACATCCCAAGGTGCAGTTGAAGATGTCCGAGTTTTTTGACAGCAAGGATGACATGATAGAACCAATCTGTGAGAAGTTGGCGCTCATGAAACAACATGGGGTAACGATGACTCACCTTCGACTTGACAACGCATTAGAAAACAAGGCCTTGCAGAAAATGTGCCAAAAGGAAAAGTGGCAGCTCGGTATCCATTTGAATTCACTGCACGAGATACTCCTCAGCAGAATTCCATCGCTGAAGTCGGATTTGCTACCATCATGAATCATGCTCGAGCAATGATGCATCGTGCACATGTCCCGATCGAGATTCATTACAAGCTGTGGCACGAGGCTTGGACCCCGACTCGATTTGAGCATAATTGGGGAAGATTCCCGAATTTGCAAAGTATCTACACATTTAGGGGGAAGCCGGAACGGTCATAGTCAAGACTAAGACGTCACCGAAATTAATGGACAAGGGAGTGCACTGCATGTTCGTTGGGTATGCACGTGATCATCCAGGGGATTGCTATTGGATGTTTGACCCCAAAACGAGTCGTGTTCAGGAAACACCTGACGTGACGTGGCTTCGGCGACTGTTTTATACCAGTCCGCCTAACCCTAGAAAACTCGTGACTACTCCACTCATGAGTAATGAGATTCGGTCTGGTCATGAGGATGGCATCAGCAACGACGGTAGTCACGGAAACCATGGCCAAGACTACCATGGCGAAAACAACGGCGGAAACGACAACGGCAAGGATCAAAATGAAGAGCAACCCGATAATCCAGTGGAAGGCATCACAATGGACACTGGAAATGATGAATCGACGGCGCCAGTGCGCAACATCATTGTGGAAACTCCTGCTACAAGTACGAAAACTCGGTCAGGACGGACGATCGCCAAGCCACCGCAATGACTGATCAAGGAGATTGGACATGCTATCCTAACCAAGGCAGAACAAAACTACCGTAATTTGCGGATTCCTGTCCCCCCTTAGTCCTGTCCCCCCCACTCCCCTTAAACGTACATGGCCCCCTAACTTTTTATCTGTAGGTTCTTTCTGGGCTTATGAGTAACCCCCACATTCCTCACTTTCCGAGCTTTCTATCGCTCTGCCTGACATTATATGGGGGTCAATCAAAGAGGAGAAACAAGAGATCCAGTATGATGGGTAATATCATTAGGGTTAATGTTTTGGTTTGAAGCACGGTACTTCCCCTGACTGGAATTGTGCGACCAAACCTTGTCTACAACCCCGATGTTGAAAAATATATTTACTATGAATTTAATTGTACTTGGTGAATGGAATCTTAAGAAAAATTATCCAAAATTGCGTAGTCCTGTCCCCCCCCATGGTCGTTTCAGTAACATTCCGGGGGGACAGGACTCCGCAAATTACGGTAGTACCATGCACTCCAGGCCTTCGACTCCGATACAGACAGCCTCATGGATGATGAGATCACAATGGTTGGTGCTGGGGAAGGTATCACCAACACCAAAGAGCTCAAGGTCATGACCACAGAGCTCAAGGTCATGAGTTTTGATGAAGCAATGGCCCAAGCAGAGAAAGACACGTGGGTGAAGTCAGTTGATGAAGAACATCAACGCATGGTTGATTGTAAAGTTTGGCTTAAGAAAGAAGACTTGCCCGAAAATTGCGACATCATTGATTCGACCTGGTCTATGAAAAAGAAGGCCAGTGGCAAATACTACGCAAGATTGGCAGCTCGTGGTTTCAAACAGCGCAAAGGTGTGTCGTATTATCGCGACGATCTTTTCGCACCGGTGAGGTGTATTGGACACTCACTATTGACGGAGAGTAATGCTTACAATGGAGTGGTGGATGTTGTCTACAGCTACGAAGAAGCTGACAATCAAGATGATATTGCAACCATGGAATGTCTTGATGAAGCACCATTTGATGGTAATTATTTCAATTGTGGTCATGGACAACCACTAAGCATATTCCACCTTGTTTATCTCCAACTGAATAGACCTGTGACCTTGGTGCCAGCCTTACTAACCTCGACCTTTGTGCATTTGCAGCGGGGGAAATGGGAGACACAGTTAGTCATTATGCTTTCAACAAGGTATGCTTTGCCTTCAAATCCAAAAGCATGAAATCAGATGTAGATCTACAAGCATGCTCTGCCATTTTTCACCCAATCACACAGGCACGAACATCAACATAATGTCTAAAAGAAAAATGAGGAAAAAGAAGCACAATATTTTTTGGTCCCAATACGTCCATGACAGTGCTAAACGATCCCTATTCAGTTCTAGCACCAGTCGTAGCTCTTTGTACAAAAAATCAGTTGATGGTTTTTTATAGGATTTGTCGGGTGGTAGGTAGTGGAAAACTTGGGCAATAGATGACTGATCTTGCTTCCTTGTATGCTCGTACAGATTCACTGTCAATCCACTTGTACAAAATCTGTTCAGCTTGAACAATACATTTTCGAGAAAGCAGTGTTCTTTGTACAACACTTTATTCATGTTTGAGAATCACATACTGTTGTTTGATCGATCCGGAAGGCAAGCAATGGTGATATATGTTGATGCTTTGTTATCCTACACCAACAACTGAAATCAATCCCACGAAAGATAGAAGTCCACCTCATGTTTCTGAAGACCACAGGGAAGGAGATGATCCAAGAGTCACATGTCAACTATAGCTTTGATGTGGTGGCAAAAGAGGATGAGTCAGAGAACACAAGGAAAAGAGTCCCCTTTGTTGTTTTCCTCCCATGATGACAGAGGAAGAGATGAAAATCAAAATCTGGCATGATCATGCTTGACATAGGAGAAATGGACCAAGATTTCTTCTTAGTTGAACAGCTAGAAAATACCATAAGGTGAAGGTCTTGGTCAGTTCTACAAACACCACACTGGTGTACAAATTATCGAAACAATTCCGACCAAGCATGGAAGAGTTGTTAAAATTTGAGCTTGTATTCTCCTTATGTCTCTTCTTAATCCTATCTATCAGTTTATCTAGTACATTCACTGTCTGCACTGACTGTTCAACCAAGATACAGGATGAACAAAGTTTTAGCATTAACTTACACCAATTTCCGCTCGTGCCCATGTTCAAGAAATCATACATTACCTTATTGGCTAAGTCAAGTTCAGGGGCAAGTTAGTTTAATTCAGGGGAAGTTTATTCAATAAATGCAATGATGACCATCAAATGAAAGATTGGAAATAGGTCTCTTGAAGTAAGACTATCAAAGAAGACAGGTTTCTTGGGTGGCTGAGAACAGAGAGTTGATCTGGAGTCGGGAAATATTTTCACTTTGCTCATAGTCAAGATGCACAATCGATTCGTCGTCTAGTATGTCTTGCTCGTTTGCTGGGGACGATTCAGAATTCTTCAACCATTCCGAGTTCGTTGTGAATGGACTGGCAGAGGAGAGGTTGAATATCCAATTCTACTGTTTCCATTTGCCCGTCCCATTCCGGAAGACAACGGCGAGGTTTTTTCCCAAGTATATGGTTCAACCCAGCCAACATTACTTCAACGATTGCATACTACCACCTGATAATCCATCAGATAAGCTACATGACACTGATTGGAGCCAGGCTGGGTGTTTGGTGCATTGCTTGGATTCGGGTTGGAACCCGGTGGATTTTGGAAAGTCTGGATGAGGGCATTAATACTAGCTTGGGTCATGGTGTCTTTCTTCTTCTTAGACCGAAAGACAGTAGCTGTGTTGACAGTAAACGAAGTAGGGACAGACTTAGAGTAAGCTGAGATTCGTTTAGGTGACCACGCGCCCTCCTTTAGGCAAATCAAATACTTCTTGTTAGCTTCTTTGATAACATCGGTGTACAGAAGCCGCTCCTTCCTAATGTGGTCGTCTCCCACAGAACAATCTAAGAACCGAATGTAGATGATACCGTCGTTGACACGCTTGTTCAAGGTAAGCAGGTGGAACTTAGGCGTGTCAAACCATTCAGTCTTGAGGACGTTAGCTACTCCCTCTGGAACATCTTTGTTGCACCATAAAAAGAGGAGTTACGTCATTTCACGGGCGTATGTCCGTTGGTCAAAAAATTATATAGGCTTATAGCTCTTTTTAGTATGAACATTTCCATATATAATTTATATGTTTGATCTTGCATTCCAGACGATCTATGATCAAAAAGAGACCCATTGGAAGCACCTACTTTCATCGCGTACCGGTTGACCCCTAGATGCCGCCTAGGCGAGCGAGAGGGTCAGGACGCCTTCCTGGAGGGCCAAAGCGACCAGAGTTGCCGGCACAAGGCAGTGGTCGGGTCATTTTGAGTCTCCTCGCCATGGTCAATCAGGGCACCTTTTTCTGAGGTGCTTTGACTTCTGTCGCCAAATATTTTGTACTTTTCGTATAATAGTGTACAGCAGTCACACATGTCAATCTATATGATCCCCCATATTATTCTAAAATTTTGATACTCCGAATGCGCCAGCCGTCCTCCTGTAGATTTGTACCAGAGCCTACGTGAGTTTTTAATGCGACTAAAGAAACCAAAAACTAATTGGTGCAACAAAGATGTTCCAAAGGGAGTAGGAGGTTTCCCGTGAGAGTGTGGTGGTACTGCCCAGCCGCGATCAACGTTCGCACTTTCTCAGAGAAATCTTTTGTCAGCGCCATAAAATCGTGGCCAGGATACTAGTGAGGCACGAAAGCTCGCATCTCATGCTTCACTTGTTCCCAGTGCTGCGGCAAATCGTGGGTCACAATGGTCACAAGAACCATAAAAAGCTGTGGGAAGCATGCCAGCTTCCCGGCTTTGATCTCTCACTTCGTGCCGAAACAACTTTTCCAAGAAATCAAATAAGTAGTCTTGAGCACTGACGTCGTTGTTGGGGTTGTACTTGTCATAAACTCACAACCTGCGTCTTCATCAACTCTTTTACTTTGCTAGAACACTTCGAGACTAGCCTTTTAGGTTTTGCTTTTCCAAACTTATGATTTCACTACTAATGTTTTGTTTTGTTATCCTAATCGTATTCCTTGTTGTTTGTTTGTATCCCCGTGTGAGTAAGACCTATTTCAGCTCCCATTCATCAGACCTGATCCCGTACATAGTTTCCCCAGCCAGTAGTCGAATCCCAAGGCGCTAATCCCGACCGTTATAGAGGCCACAGCGCTAATCCCGACCGTTATAAGGGCGACCATCAGTCAGGCCACAATAGGTTCCAACATACTTTGCTTAAGCCCCATGCTGAGAATAATTTGCCAAGCGAACAACATTGACTGCACACAGTCCACAGCAGCCACCAATTCGGCTTCCGTAACGCTCAGGGTTAGGATGCTCTGAGTCTTGCTTTTCGTAACACCGAAATTCTGCTAACACTCTTCCGATCGTGCTGTTTCGCGTAGTCACTGAACTCGTAATCGGCTGTTCCATCCCACTGTCGCTCAGGCTTTAGGACCAAACCACGCTGTTCCGTTGAAACGCAGTATTCCATCAAGCGTCGTATAGCTTTGTCATGCGCAAGAGAAGGTTCCTGCATGAACCGACTCAAATCCCGAACGGCATTCGAAATATCGGGACGACTCCATTTCATCAAGTACAATAACTTCCCAATCCCGGACCGAACTCGAAATGTGCCCTTGGCATCCAAACGCGAACTCTCATCTCCAGGTTGTAGTGTACTGTGCGGTACAGCAGGTGTTTTCGATGTACCCTCCCCTACTCCAAATTCGTCCCCAAAATTGCAAAGGAGAACTGGTTGGGTAATTTTGACTGTGCCTTGTTCAGTACTAATTTCGATCTTGCTCCCCAAATATTCATCCAACGGTCCAATATCATCAATATCGACCTTTCCCTTGAAGATCTCATGGAAATGCATAACTCTGTCTTTATTCCCCATAAGAATCATATCGTCAATATAGGACAGAAACAAGATAAGCCCAAATTGAGTCCATTCGAAATTCAAACAAGGGTCGGCTTAACTTCGATCAAAGCCCATACTCTGCATAAGCTTCAGCAGAAATTCCCAAAACATCTTAGCGGCTTGCTTGCATCCATAGAGCGTCTTCAACAGAAGCAACAACCAACCATAGGGATAGAATATCTCAAATCCTCTTGGGACTTCCATTGCCACTTCGTGCTGCGGGCGAAAACCAAATTTTAGAAAAGCCCCTTTTACGTCCATTAAATGAGCGTACCACCCAGCCAAAATCATCATAACAAAGGCAATTTTCACAGTGAGTTCGTTGACCACCGGTGCGAATAAATCATCACGATCGTATGACACTCCTTCGCGTTGTTTGAAACCACGTGCCGCAAGACGAACGCGATCCTTCCCACTGGCCTTCTTCTTCATAGACCAGGTCCAATCGATGATATCACAATTGGGAGGCAAATCTTCTTTCCAAACGGGCACCCAGACGCCACAATCAATCATGCGCTGGTGATCTTCTTCAACTTACTTGACCCATGCGTCCTTGTCAGCCTGGGCCATTGCCTCAGCAAAGGTCATCACTTTGAGCTCTTTTGTATTTGTGATGCCTTGCCCCAATCCAGCACCCACCATGGCCAATTCTTCATCCAAGAAGCTGTCGGCATCAGAGTCCAATGCTTGAAGGGCATGGAGTAATTCTGTTTGGCCTTCTTAGACAACACGGCTTGTCCAATTTCAGCAATCAACCGTTGTGGTGCTCCTACTGTACGACCAGTTCGCGTCGTTGTCGTTGTTCCAACGGGCTCCGGAATCACAATATTCCGCACTGGAGCCGTGGATTCGTCACTGCCTGTGCTTATGTTCACCTCAGGCATCGGATCATCCGGTTCATCTTCATTGTTGGGGTTGTTGTCGTCCACATCGCCGTCGTTTCCGCCATGGTCGTCCTAGCCATCGTTTTCGCGACCACTTCCGCGACTCTCCTCGTGATTTGATGCAACATCCTCAGCATCCACGACTTGATTAGTTTGTAGTTCCTTAGCATAAGGCGGTTTCTTGTAGTATAGCCGCTTTAGCCAAGTCACGTCACATGTTTCCCGAACACGACCTGTTTTAGGATCAAACATCCGATAACAGTCGCCCGGATGATCGCGTGCATATCCAACGAACAAGCAATGTACTCCTTTGTCCATCAATTTCGGGGAAGTTTCAGTCTTGATCTTGACCGTTCCAGCTTCCCCCCATACTCGCAAGTGTTTCGCGAACGTTGGCACTTTCCCCCAAATGTGTTCGTATCGAGTCGCAGATTTTCCCCCATGATCCACGACAACCAAGCCGTCCAAAAGCGTTGCCGTCATGCAAGCCTCGTGCCACAACTTGAAGCGGATTTCGATGGGGATATTAGCACGGTGCATCATTGCACGTGCTCGATTCATCACGGTAGCAAATCCCACCTCAGCGACAGAGTTTTGCTGGGGTGTATCACGGGCAGTGAATTCAAACTAGATCCCAAGTTGCCACTTTTCATTTTGACACCGTTTCTGCAAGGCCTTGTTCTCGCCTGCATTGTCCAATCGAAGGTGAGTGATGGTCACACCATGCTGTTTCATCAACGCCATTTTCTCACATGGAGAGCTTGAGCTGGACTTTCGGATGGACCACCAAGATTCTCCATTGCGGCTTCGACGGAATTGGCATATCGTGCTTCTTCTTGATCGAGGCCATGTCAAGGTAAGCACGAAGTTGTTTCTCGTCATCACGTTCCCTGTCATCTTCTCCGGCCTCATTTCGCGGCAAGTTCTTCTGTTTTGCCTTTCCAGCTGCACGAGCTGCACATTTTGGCATCGTCGTCTTGGTGAGTTTCCATCCAAGTTTCTTTGCTGTTTCAATCACTGCTTTCTCTCCGATGTGACCCAGTTTCTCATGAGCCTGTTCGATTGTCATCTTGATTTGCTTGTCACTTGTTGCTGCGTTCCCCAACTCGGTTCGTTCAAAATACACGGCAAAAATCACTCCCTTGGGCGCTTGGATCTTGATATCAAAGATGATTTCCTGCCCATTCTTGGTAAGTCGGATCGATTGTTTGTCTCCTTCGAGCTTCCAACCACTCATTTGCATTTTCGTGATACTGAACAGGTTGAACCCACCACTTGGAACCACGCACACGTCTTGCATCTTCACACGGTTGAGCGCGTTCCCATTCTTGTCGTGCAACACTCCAGGTAAGTTGCCAACTTCCACGACCTTTTCTGTTTTGTTGTTGCCCATGGTGATCCCTTTCTCATCATGTTGTTTCTTGACATCAACCATTCCGACGCGAAACGGAGTCATATGCGTCGTCGCTCCAGTGTCGGCGATCCAAACATTCGGATCTGTGAGGAGACTTTGGATGGCTGGGAATTCCATTTCCTTGTCCATACCGGCACAGCAGATCTCCCTGTTCACTTCATCTTCTTCGTCTTCTGATACAACAACCAACGAGTCGTCACCCAACAAACTGATCCAATCTTGGTCTTCACTCGCCCTCTGTCTCTTCGTCGTCGGTGTCACTCACGATCTCATGATCGAGCACAGAATCAGCGAGGTCTTCAAATTTGTTGTGTTCATCCTCGTCATCGGTATCCAACCATACCATGTTCCGAGGGATCAATGGAGGTAAGTCAACTGCGCAAGTGATGATTTCAACGCTGCCTTCGCCATCCGTCTCACCACTGTCCTTTGCCACTTTGCCATGCTCCTCGACCTTATACCATTCGGGCCTCTTGTCCTTGTTTTCAGATTTTATCCAGCAGTCTTCGGCCTTGTGCCCGACCTTCCCACACTTGCCCTTGAACTTGTAAGTTTTCTTGCCACCTTTCCCACCCTTCTTGCTTGATTTCGACTTTCCTGACGTTGAACCTTGTTTGTCTCCAGCTGCGAGACCAATTTCATTGTCTTCATCTCCGTCGTCTCGGAGGAAATTCTTGCTGCGCTGACCATAAAGTGCACGCCAGTGCAACCACATAACGTCTTCGATATGGTCCAACGTCAATGCTGCACCCTACTGGCGTTGCTCCGATACAATAATCGCTTGGTATTCTCACGGAGCTGCTTCGATTGCAATCGCAATTTTCTCCTCATCATCAATCGACACGTTGAAAATATTTTCAATCTGCCCGATTTGGCTGAACAGAGTGGACGGATCTTCTTTCTTGGTCATTGCCACTTTACCCAACAACCGTCGCATCTCAATCTTCGATACGGTGTCTGTCGGCTTGAATCTACGATGCAACGCAGCAATCACCCTCCAGGCCAAACCATCTGGCCACTCATCCTTTTGAGCTTCGGTTAACATTCGGATCATCTGGAAACTGGACATGGCAAGGTTGAGTGCACAAAATGCCATTGCATTCTTCTTCTTGGCTAAGGATTGCCGAGCTGCCAGTGCATCATCAGTCGAAAGGACCTCGTCATCTCTTCCAGGTAAATGAGGATCCGGACCATCCTTGCTAACGGCCGACTTGAATCCATGTGCCAATGCATAGGAACGAAAGTTCATAAACCATACTTGGAAATTTTCGTGTTTTCCATCAAACGTCTGCAAACGTAGGTGCTTCAATGATAAGTCGTCTACCGTAGCCATCGTTGTCTCGAGCGATCTCCTATCGCTTCGAAGCGTGCTAGAACACTTTGAGACTGGCCTTTTAGGTTTTGCTTTTCTCAAACTTTTGATTTCACTACTAATGTTTTGTTTTGTTATCCTAATCGTATTCCTTGTTGTTTGTTTGTATCCCCGTGTGAGTAAGACCTATTTCAGCTCCCATTCATCAGACCTGATCCCGTACATAGTTTCCCCAGCCAGTAGTCGAATCCCAAGGCGCTAATCCCGACCGTTATAGAGGCCACAGCGCTAATCCAGACCGTTATAAGGGCGACCATCAGTCAGGCCACAATAGGTTCCAACATACTTTGCTCATTATTCAGAAAGCAGACATTGAACCACGTGTTTCGACATGTCATCCTCATGGGCAGATGGCGTAGCTATTCCTTCGTAGGCTTGTGGACACATATTGTCTAGGTGTTGTTCTTCAAAAGGTAGCCTAATTCTATAGCTAGCATCCTTGATTGAGCTTATGGCACTTTTCAAAGAGTTCCCTAGTTTGGCATTGTGTAAAGTAGTCTGCCCTTTGCTCCTCTGTTCCTACCATGCTCACCTTTACTCCGCCTGGGTGATCTCCCACATGTTCCCAGAAGAAGTGTAGGTATGTGATGAAGTGTTTGGTCCTAGGTGTTGATCATTGCTTGGTGGCAACATAAAACGCACCTTCAAATACTTCAGAGAAGATAGTTGGTTTCTTGAAGGGTAGTCTAAGTTCGCTAGCAGTTCCTCTATTACACGTCTTAAGCTGAATTTTACATTTCCGATAATGTGATTCTTGTTTCTTCAAGCTGTTTTTCAGAGAGAGGTCCTCACTCAAAGCTGTTCCCTTCTTCTTGAATTGTTCTTGATACTGCAACCTTGTTATGGAAAGTTCGAATGAGATTGATTAGCTTTGAGGTGTCCTAGATGGACCTTCTTGAATACTCCTTGCCGTGCGTTCTTGTAGATCAGCTTGCCTCAACTGTGGATATTGCCATTTTCTTTTTTGTTGAGGTGAGTTTGTCTTCATGTCTGGAGTGTTCATTAATTGATGCAATATGCTGCCTACATTGATGGCTTCACACTACATCTGTAGCATAAACATGAGACGTGAACCTGAAAAGACTTGTCATCCTACTTTCTTTGTGGACCATGGGTATTTCTGGTGCAAACGGGCTTCTGGGGGTGTCTCCTCTCCTTTAGTGTGTTCTGATCCATCAAACGCTTGAACTCCTTCATTGACAAGTTTTGTCGCCCAAGCCATTTCTGCAAAAAAAAACTGGAAAGATTCATCGCAACTGAGAGTCAAAAGTCAGAAGTGAGAAAAAAGAGCTCAGGGATGTATGGTTAATTCTGCGCATTTCAATGCATGAAGTGAACAGCAATTGTGTATGGCTAATTCTGCGCATTCCAATGCATGAAGTGAACAGCAATTGTGTATGGCTTGGTACACTTTGTGCACCAACTGGCCAGGAATTGATAATGTCCTTACTACCTTCATTGTCCATCTTCAATAGCATGGGTAGTTTCACCTTAAGCCCCATATATAGAATAATCTGTCGTGCAAACAACATCGGTTGTACACATTCCACCACAGCCACCAATTCGGCTCGCGTAACACTCAGGGTTACAATGTGCTGAGTCTTGCTTTTTGTCTGGATAGGCGCATCATTGAGAAATGCTGAGATTCCGCTAACACTCATGCGATCGTGCTGTTTCGCGTAGTCAATGTCGGACCGACCGCTATTCTCGAACTCTTCCATACTGTCCCTCAAGCTTAAGAACCAAACCACGCTGTTCCGTAAAAACGCAGTGTTCCATCAAGCGTCCCATGGCCTTGTCATGCACAAGAGCAGGTTCCTGCATGAACCGACTTAAACCACGAACTGCATTTGAAATATCGGGACGACTCCACTTCATCAAGTACAATAGCTTCCCAATCCCGGATCGGACTTGAAATGTGCCCTTGGCATCCAAACGCGAACTCTCGTCTCCAGGTTGTAGTGTACTGTGCGACGTAGCACGAGTTTTTAATGTAGCCTCCCCCACTTCAAATTCGTCCCCAAAACTCTGAAGGAGAACCAGTTTGGTAAATTTCTTTGTACGCTCTTCAGTATTAATCTTGACTTTGTTTCCCAAGTATTCGTTCAACGGCACAATACTATCATAAACATCAACCTTCCCTTGAAGATTTCCTGATAACGCATAACTCCTTCCTTAGGCCCCATAGGAATGATGTTGTTAATGTAGGACAGAAACAAGATAAGCCCAAATTGAGTCCATGCGAAATACAAATAAGGGTGGGCGTTATTCCGATCAAAGTCCATACTCTGCATAAGCTTCAAAATAAACTCCCAAAACATTTTTGTACAAGGTCTTGAGCAAAAGAAGCAACCAATCGTACGGGTAAAATTTCTCGAATCATTTCACGACTTCCATCGCCAGATTGTGCTGAGGGCGAAAACCACATTTCAGAAAAGCCCCTTTCACATCCCTTAAATGAGCATTCCGTCCGGCCAGAATCAACATGGCGAAGGCAGTTTTCACAGTAAGCCCATGAACCACCAGTGCAAATAGATTGTCGTGATCATAGGATACCCCCTCACGTTGCTTGAATCCACAGCATGCTGCCAAACGAGCGCAATACATGTCACATGCCTTCTTCTTCATCGACCAAGTAGAGTCAATGATATCACAATTGGGTGGAAGATCTTCTTTCCGAATGGGCACCCATACACCACAATCAATCATGTGCTGGTGTTCCTCATCAACCGACTTGATCCAGGCATCCTTGTCGGCTTGAGCCAGTGTTTCATCAAAGGCCATCACTTTGAGCTCCTTAGTGTTGGTAATACCATGTCCCAAACCAGCTCCCACCATGGTCAATTCATCGTCCGAAAAAGCTGTCTGCGTCGGAATTCAAAACAGAACTGTTGGGATATTTGAATCCTGTTTTTGATCTCATCATATATAAGGAAAAGGGCATTTTTGATGAGTATGATGTGCACATTCAAAAAGTCTAATGTCGTCTATCACCAGAGAAGGACAAACTGATCATGAATGGGAACCCAGACAAATCTGGAACTGAATATCCCTGGTCGTGCATTGTTGGTCTCCTAATACCTCCAAGGTTTCCCAGAGATGTCATCTGTTATAATACTAATAGGCAATGGTTTTCATCTGAACAGTGCACATTTTGATTAGGACAACATGAAAAGACCAGTGGAAAGTTTCAATGGAGCATAAAATAGGAACCAAATGTCCATTTGAGCCGGTGCAAGTGTGCCTTCCCATCAATTGAAAAGTTGCGATTCCAATGAAACAGGTCCAACTTGAATCGCACCGTTGGTTCTTGAGACAATACAAAGTTCCAGCCGGAATTTTGATGATGATTATGGACTTGAAGGTCACAGGTGTACCGAAAGAACAGCTCCAAAAGCACACAAGCTCAACAAAAGTAGGAGCCTATCATGAACATACCTTTAGAGAAAGTTAACCTTAGTTTGATTGTTTGGGATTCTTTTGGTTTCAAGACAATGAAGAATTAATGCTCACCACCATGGTCATTCAGAACACAGGTGATTCGGATAACCCTAACCCTGAATATATTACAGATAATTTTTTTAAAGGACAAATAAATAATTTATTCAATTTAACAGAAAATATATATGCATAAATTGTGGTGTTGTACAGCCCTGTTTTCAAGTGTTTAAGTCACTGGTGTGGGAGAGGGTGGGACCATGTTTCATCTAAACACAGCTGAGCTTCCAGTTTGTGAATTGTTTAAAATCACTAATGTGGGAGAGGGTGGGACCATGTTTCATCCAAACACAGCTGAGCGTCCAGTTTTCATCAAAACTCCCAGAAACAAGAACCAACCACCTTTCCATCTGAAATCAAAGTCATCACCAAAGTTGTGGGAATACCTGTGATTAAGGTGAAGTTCCAACAGCATGCTGGCAAATCATGATTTTTGACACAAGATTCCAAAAATCATCCTATGTTACAGTTGGAATGACACCAAACTGGGGTGGGAAAGGTAGTGTTCCATCAAAGTTACATTTGATGACCAACAAAAACAATATTACAGTTGGAATGGCACAAAACTGGGGGGAAGGTATTGTTCCATCAAAGTTACATTTGTTGACCAACAAAAACAATATTATAGTTGGAATGACACCAAATTGGGGTGGGAAAGGTATTGTTCCTCCATCAAAGTTAAAAATGTTGACCAACAAAAACAATCGTCAGGTCTGGTACAAAGAGGTTGGGTGCACCGATTGTACATTTTTGGGTTTTAAAGCATCTTTCTTCTTTGCCATTGGGTAAAAATGTACCCATCCAAAATCAGTGGCATAAATTTGTCCACACATATTTTGTGCCCAGGACTTGGTGTCGGAGAAGAAATGGTGCTGCTAGCAAGCAGTAGGAAAATTTGAAGCCATCATGTATGGGTCTGTTGGAGCAATTGATGGGTGGCTCCATGCCCATTAACACCCGAAGGTTGAAGAGGTGAAGAAAAGGGGGCTCACTATTTCTCTGACTACATCCAATCAGTAGGTTCCTGGGATGGCAAGCGGTACTAACGGGTTTCAAATGTGCACTAGTCAACCAGCAGTGGATGCATTCACTCACACAAGACAGGAAGTAATACCTTGATGGCTGACCAACTGTTAATTCCATACTCAGGAACCAACATTTCAAGAGAACTCCAAGACTTTGTCGTTTTTGTTCCCAATGAGAATACAAATTGATATGGCATTTGGTACATGAAAATGAAATGGGAAATCTTCAAAATACATGACACGATAATGGTAGCATTTCAAGTAGGTGAAATGCAAGATTTTATTGAAGGCATAGGAGAAGCAAAGGATGGCATTGAATACTACGAAACTACGCAAGCATTACGTTATGCTTATGGAAGGGAGCTTGAGTTGAGTGACCGTGGGGGCGCTTGTGGGCTAAGACTATGGCGTTATCACTGACTATGCAGGATGACGAATAAACGAGTGATTTGTGTTTGCGCATTGAGCGTGAAGCTCAAGTTAACATATTTGGTTATGTTGACGGGCGATATCTACAATCACATCGTCATTGGCGAGGACATGCGGTGGTTCACATTGAGCTGTGGATCCTGTAGTGTGACTGTTACTTGGATTATCTACGACTTGGATTATCTATGATGGACATGGGTTGGGGACCATCTTTTGGAGTCGTCGTGTGATTCAACATGCTTTCAACCACTCGGTTGCCCTTGTTTTATGCGAAAGACAGTAGTTCCAAAATCGCAGCTGGTTTCTCACCACCATCTTCATCCTAGTCGTCTTTGGTTTGTTCCTCAATTTCTTTGAGAATGTTGGAAAAGTAATCTTCTTGTACTATTTGATTGATTGAATCAAGAAGTAGGCTGGAACGGTTTAGGCCGACTCGTACACTGATGCTTCAGTCTGTGTATCTGTCGTGGTCGGGGTTGGTTTTTGCCTCGATTGCGATGCTCACTTGGACGGATGATGTTTGTATGTGTAGAAATAGTGAAGGTGTAAGAGCCTTTCTCCCGCTTTCTATCGCCTTTAAGCTCGGGAGTGCAGCATTACAGTTTATAGAGCAATATTTGAATCGACAGATATACGGATTAATTATCTGTTAAAGAGAACCTATGTACTACTGACTTTTGAATTGAAATACTTATAGAAATATAGAGAGTGCATTGGTTGATCGGTCAGTGATCTATCACGATTGATGTAGATATTCATGAATAAACGCCAGACCAATCATCTGTCCACATCAAGATTAAATCAAGATTAAATTCATTCTCTGTTGAATGGAAGGAGGTGCACGCAAAGGTGCACCATTACGAGAGGGCAACCATCCCTAACGGAGAGTTGGAGGGCAACCATCCCTAACGGAGAGTTGTACTATGTTCCTGCCTTACCGATAGTCATCCACAGACTTGGAATGTCGACAGAAAAACCAACCGTTGGATTGGTCACTCACCGATATGAGTGCCCAAAATGTTGCCACCCAACGGCTACAAATCTACACCCAAAGTGTCCTACCGATTTCCATTTCGGTTTGTACCACGGTTGCTGTTCAAATACTGATTGCACATCCAAGGACCAACGATTTTTCGTGTGTATGCCGTGTATTGAGTTCCAGGGTACATTCAAAGGTGCATATCGGGGACTCATATCGTCCTGGAAGCTTGTAAAGCGTCACTCACAGTCAAAATTTCACCAACGAGCCATATCGGAGAGACAGAGACGTCATCCACTACCTGGCCAAATCGTACTGTCTACACACAAGCAGAAAATGTACCAGAAATGATACTCTTAACGAGGTACCACCATTCGAGACACTTTCATCACTTGGATTTTGCCCTGGGTCCAAAACCCCATATTTCATTTGGGAAAACATGCAACAAAAAGACAATGGCATAAAGTTTCTCACCGCAAAGGCTTTGGGGTTGAGAACTGATCAAGTGACAATAGAAGAAGCCCAATTCTCTGTTCATATGTCATCTTTGCTTCACGAACTAAGTGGATGACAGCGGGAATTAATGGCTGATATATTACTTCTGGCTGGGAACAGTTCCAACCCAGACCTGTCCATTTAAGAAACAAGGTTACCAACTTCCACTACAGACTTCGATCGATTTTATCTCTTGGGTAAGGACGCTCTCATGAATAATTTGCCAATCTCATGAATAATTTGCCAATTCCTGTTTTGAAACCAACTGAAGATGGGAGTCATTCATATGTCTCACTGGTCGATCTGATTGCAAATGAGCTGGGAAAGGCAAGAGACTTCGATGATCTCAAAATTTCAGCGCAACTCATCATACAAGACTCCGACAGAGTACCAAGTGTAGCTGCTACTCCAAACGGCCAAAAATTATTCTTGTCACTTCAACAAGAACTATCCAGTCCTGAAGACGACGAACTATTACTTTGGGTTAGAGAATGGAGGGATGATTTCAATCCCCATAACGCCAAGTCTTCCAGAAACCAGGTATGGGTCAATACATTCACAGTTGGTCTGGGAAAGAACGCGTCTACAGGATCCACTACATATTTTATGGGTCTTGGAGGGAAAGGGGATGATCATTGAGGGAAAGGGGATGACCATTCCTCTGTGTTTATGGGTCTTGGAGGGAAAGGGGATGACCATTCCTCTGTGGAAAGTAGTGATTCGGTGGATTCAAATATTGGAAATCACAATGAATCCACCAAAAGGACAAGGAGCGACTCAACCACCAATCCCAATAGATTACAATCGAAAAGGATTACAATCCCCTGGCTCAAGAAGGCCGTCAACTTCACTTTCCATAATATACGGACCAAAATTCCAGGTACAAACAAGACATTTTGGACCAAAAGCCAGATGATGGCCTATCTTCGGACCTGTGGGTGCACAAACAAACTAATTGAGACAATATACACATCGTCCAGGAATGGCTTGTCATCTCCAGTCCTTCCTGTCACCTGGAATGATGACATGGGAATTGACCGCTGCCATTACGCCCCCAAGCACATGATTTTTCTTGGTCTCATCAAGAACGTATTGGAAATACTTAATTCATGGCTTGTTTTGACCACAGATCAAGCAGCTTAGATGTACCAGGTTCTATGCCGCCCAGCCATTGCCTACTAGTAGTCGGGGCACCCACACATGGGTTAGCGAAAACTATCTTTTTTGTTGCCGCATACTTAAGTTTCTAATGACGTTGCCTTGTTTTTGCAGCCAACGTGTGCAACGACGTGACGGTTTTCCCCAAGAATTGGCTAGAGTGTTGATGCAACGGTGGTTTCGGTCAGCTGGATCATGACGAACCAAAAGGTCATAAACGGTTTGAAGGAGGTTATTAAGGTATTACTTGACACTAAATACGACATGGAAACCATTCTTTCATCATTGTCTGAGGACATTACTGAAGAATCGATCAGCCATGGTGTCAAATTGACAAGTATTTTGAGAAGCAATACCCTCGGCCTGCTATCAGTTGCATCCCACCATGAAGAGATGGGTCCAGCATCACTGCATTGGGAAGGTGGGTTCAAAGGTGAAAGGAAAATCCAACAAGTCAAGCCAGCACTTTCGATTAAAGGATCAAATGTAGACTGGATACCTTGGATTGGCTCATGGCAACATCTGGAATCAGTATGAAAGCCAAGAGGAATCGTCTTCAAGATGGTGTGGTCCGGATATATTCTTCCTTGTCCTTGATCTGGACAATATTACTCCAAGAACCGGCTCCATGTCCCATGATGATCGGGCACACTGGAGAAGTGTTCATCACAATGGGAATAGCAACTACCACATCATTGGATTCTCTGGGTGCAATGTTTTGGCCTTAGTGAGTTCCATTTGGTTGGTTTGAAACTTGAACAGATGAACTTAATTTGATACAATGATCACGTGAAGACACCCAACACCCATCTTGTACATGACATGATGTTGCACAGTCTGGAAGCACTGGTAGTGTAGTTATTCTCGTGGAACGAATGCCTTCATGAGTCTGAATGCTATGGGCAAATAAACTGTAAGACTTTATAAACATAAGATTACAACGTGACTTTGGCATTCAGAGCAATTTTTAGGAACATCCTCTTGGAACAAAATCACATAAGAGTTTCAATATGGTAGTATTTTAGCCCATTCCATTCCATCGGGTGCAGTTGGAGATATTCAGGAGGATTGGACCAAGGTAATGAAGCCCATCTGGTCCATGACTCAACTGATGTTGGTGAGACTGGCCCTGCTAATGCTAATGAAGATGAACTCTATGGGCAAAACAGCCAAAAGAGCATATGATGTTGGTGAGACTGGGCCTGCTAAAACGTGTAAAACCACATCATCCCAGCAATTTCAAGCAGCTGTAAAGATGGTCCATTACATCTCAGACCCACCAAACTTGACCTGTGTTTCACAACAACAATCACATAAAAAACAAGACAGACAACGCAACACGACAACAATCACATCAAAAAACAAGACAGACAACACAAACAACTTCTTGTAGAAAACCAACTTCTTGTAGAAAACCATGTTCTGTGCTAGAATTTCACAAATGACCTACTGCTATGTCGACAACACAGAATACACCATCCACCCAATAACAAAATTCCTCAAACCAGTATTAACAAAGAGATTAATCTATTGACCAAACTCCTTTGCTATCCCAGTCATCTTGTTGGTACTGAGGTTTGAAAATTTGTCAAGCTCTGTTTAGTACTTTTAGCAGAACACAAGAGCAAATAGGAGGAGAATCCATTGGGAAACCAAATAGGAGGGGAATCCATTGGGAAACATTGATGGAAAAGACAGTCATAGCCCAACCAAATATGTTACAATTGGGCGTCTACCCAACTGTTGGGGTAGAGGAATTCAATATACCAACATCAACATGTTGTCAAATTGTCAAAACAAAAAATCACAAAATAGTTGAAGTTGTCAAGCATGAGACCAAGGCTTTCCACCTTCTCAAAGTGATTAAGAAGCTCATTATGTTTCAGAAGGTTTATTTGATTTCAAAGCAAGAAGAGAAACAAATGGCATACATGTCTTTTTTCTATGCTATTGAAGAAGACTAGGCTGAGTATCTATAATATTCCTTTTGGGACACATTTACCCTGCTTTCAGGGGTAGTGATTTGAGATAGCAAAGGCATTGAGTTTCTAGGTGATGTATCTTGTTTATGGTGGTTCAGAATGAATGGAGGTAAAGTAAAGACTAAATTACTTAATACTGAAAAGCTTCTAAACTATGTAATGATAGCAAAATGAAGTCATGCCGGATAAAACCACCATTCATAATTCCCATCTATAACATGACTCAATCAAACACCACACCCAACAAGCATGTCACCACCATGAAACCCATACTCTTTTGCCAGTTTGTGCAAACTCTTGTAGACTTCTTTTTAGATTGTTGCCTTTGCCTTGTCCATCAGAATTATACAGAAGTACCCAAGTAGCACAACCATTGATTGAAACACATAGCAACATCTGCAGATTGTCTGAGTGCAATGAATGGAAAAGGACACATTCAGTGGAAGCTTCATGGCGTTTCATGTACACATACATGATTTCGAAACTGGAAACCAGGAGAAAGAGATATCAACCCAAAATTGATTACCCTATCAAAATTAGTTTTTTGTTCCTCCGTCATAGTGTACTTACTGTGCTTGAACTTCTTGGAGTCCAATCCCTGTAGATGCAATTTATGTCATACTCTGCTTCTTGCTTGTGTTTTCTGTGTGAATTGGTGCACCGGTGACAATGAAAGTTGCCTTGATGCCTTGATTTATGATGCAACAAATAAGCTGTATGCAGCAACTAAAATGTCACCTGACTTACCTGATTTGGCCAGTGCTACCAACCCATTGGTGATGTTTTCAAAGGCTGCCCCTTGAGAAGTTCATTTCTTCTTGTCTTTCATTTTCTGGACCAATGCTTGGGCTTTTTTTGGTCTCTTGATGCGCTCACAGAAGCCACAATTCTACTGCTTTCCCTTGTGTGGAATAAGCTCCATGCTGCTTCTTACTAGTATCAGGAGTCTTCTTCCATGGAGATGTAGATCCACCTTCATGTTGTCCTCAACAATGGCAGTGTTGGAATCGTTGAAAAGTGGTCGTCCAGTACCTTTCTTCGATCCAGGCATTGCTTTCGCTGCGCTCGCTGCAGCTGAAGCTTCGGTGGATCTTCCCTAACAATGAAGAGCAACTCCAATGTGGTACCAGGAGGAGAACCCTCATGCACTGTCTTCATTAATCGTCGACTTGAAACTGCGAGCCACTGCATTGTTCAATGAGATCTCATCTGCTGACGAGACTCCCAGCTAACTCCCACAACGGGTTAACATAGTCTACCCGTGTTGATGACAGCATTATTGCCTCTAGAGCAATCTTATATCGCTTCGATACGTGTTAGAACACTTCCAGAATGGCTGTTTCCCCGAATTTTAAGTTCTTTATGTTGTCGTTATCCTACTGCTACTCGTAATGTTTTGTATTCCCATGGGAGTTGACTTCCTATTCTGACTCTCAGATAGAATTGAAGTAAGATTCTTCCCTCAAGGAAATCACAAATACATTGTTCTAGATCAATAAGAGGAATCGTGTTGTTGTTTTTCTCCATCATGGCAGTTCTTATGTAAAAGGAAGTGACAAACACATCATGCTGGCCCGTCACTTTTTTCAGAACAAAGTGGAAAACCTGTGGGTTTAAAATAGGAATATCAAAGTGGCGCAAAGCTACTATCTGTCCATGTTCTACTTTCTGCCCATGTTCTGGGAAAACAAAGTAACAATGGACAGGATCTCCAACTATATCCAGATCCACCGCCATGGCCACAACGACCGAGTCGACTATAGGGCGCACAATGCCGTTGGTTAAGCGGTGAGAAAATCCATGAGGGAGAAGCTACGGTTCAACGCGGTATCTTCCCGAACCGGAGGCAATCCCCAGCTGCGACCGTCACTCAGATCCACTGCCCACCGACCTTGCAAGATTCTTCCTTCCTCACCAACACATTCGCGACCATCGATCACCTGATTGGTCTGATCACACGACAAAGCAATAAAAAAACCGGAACCTTCAACGCATCTGCAACTCGAAGACGAATGACATCGAGTGGAGTGTCTTTCTTGCACACTCCCCGGAATTGTCTTTCTTGCACACTCCCCGGAATCCTCACAATGCTGACACCAGAACGTGAAAATGTGCTGGCTCGTCGTCGGCCCCAACAATGAAGTGCTGCGACGGCAATACAACCAAATGAACCATGATCTTGACAACCAAGGTAAGAACGACGAAGTAATTTTTTATTATCAGAAAAACCCACCCGCAAACACATCTGATTGAAACCGACTGTTCTATCCACAACAATCAACCGAAAACCGATGTGAGAGAAAAGCAAGAATGTACGATTATTCGTTCTAGACTGAACATAGGATGCGAGAGAAAAGCAAGAATCTACGATAATGTTCTCGTCCATGTGAGGGAAATGCAAGAATTCATGGTAATTTGCATTATCAGTAGGGTTAGTAACAGAACCGGAGAGAGAGGACCTGACGGAGAGCAATGGACAAGGCCACATATTCTGCGTGGAATGTGCTTAAGGCTGTTTTGGTCTGGAGCTGATTCTTCCACAGGAGTGGACAACCACACAGAAACACAATGTATCCAGTACGGGACCGGGCGGAGATTGGATTGTCTTGTGGTTCGCAGCCATGGAGGCCCGCGAAGTCGGCGTCCACGTAACAATCCAACTTAAAGGAGTCATTTGGAGTAACAATGGTCCCTTTGTCCATGGTCCCTGCCAAATACCGAACAATCATCTTGATGGCGGCTGCGTGACTTTGCTTTGGGAACGGGCTCAAGCGAGCCACCTGGCTCACAGCAAAAGCAATGTCTGGGCAAGAATTGGAGGATAGGTAAAGCAGACTCCCCACAATCAACGAGTAACCCCATGTTTCTTTCATTGGAGGTCCATGGGGTCAGTGTTATGTACGATTTGATAAAGTCTTGAAATCGTAAAGTGCTTGCCCATGGTCACAATGACGCGGTCGAAGCGTCTTTGTGATCCGTTGCAAGAAATGGAAAAGACCCAACCTACCAATCAACCGTGCTCCAAGTACATATGGGGCCATGTGTCGCTATACATGATTCTGGGTGCAAACCCGAAACGAAGGGCGAATTGTTCTGCTGCGTGGGCAATTGCCTTTGTCGTTGTTGTTCGGACCAAGATAGCACAGGCAATCTCGCCTTCCTGGTTGCAGACATCCAGATTACCTTCGCCTTACACATGGAGAGGTAATTCCTTACCTCCTCACACTTGACCACCACCTCACACTTGACCATCTCAATTTTGCGTAGATGACGGTCGACATCCGACACACCCCACCAAACCAAGTCAGAATATGACCATCTCAATTTTGTGTTGATGACGGTCGACATCCGACACACCCCACCAAACCAAGTCAGAATATGCTCCAGTTTCATATATCTGACGGACTGTATCAGCTTGAGGTGGAAAAGAGACAAGCCATTTGCCATCTTTCTTGGGATAAGGTCGATCACTCACTTGGTTATTTGCTAGGAGTTCAGAAAAGAATCTTGCAGTCTAATTCATATAGCAACAGTTGATTGATTCGTGCATATACATTCCAATGCCAATATCACAGGCAAATTGCACCACTACACTGGAAGCGATCAAAGACATTGATCAGTGTTTTGGAGCAAGCGTTAAAATGCGTCTATATTCGGACACATTCCCCCACAAGAGTGCATACTGGGTTGGATTGTTGGGTAAGAATGTGACTCCGAGGTTGGGACTCTTTCATTTCCTTCAGAGATTTTCTAAAACCCTTCGTTACAGGCACATGAACTGTGGAAATGCAATTTGTTGGATTGTGTATATGACTATCATGATGATGACTTCCACAAAGTCATCATGGCCCTGAAGAATGGCACGCTTGGTGAGAAGAAGTACAATGACAAGGAGATTGCTGAATTGCAACAAACCAAGGTTTTTGCGAACGTTATGGCAAGTACTTACGAAAAATTATTCGTAAGTATCAAACAAACGTGATGCCCCCACAACCAAACTGGTCACAGGAGACCGTCGTTTGTCCGATTCTGCGCCCGGGTCTGGAACTTCTTGCCGTTCTTTTGAGCTACGAATGTGATGCAAACGAAAATAGCCTTCGTTTCGAACTCGGGATGTGTTGGGTTGATCTCTGTCCTTGACTTGTCGTTGTACTTGAAAACGACGTTACCGATCGTGAGGAGCTTGGTCTTCCCTCGTTGCTTCACCGTAGATACAACACATTTGCTTTCCAACATATATTATGAATATACCAAGCCAGATCTCAGCCAGGTGAAAGTATGTCCCTCTCTTCAACATGCATGCAACGATTTACACAACTCCAGGCATGCTAATTCATGCTTCAAGAATCAACCATGGAAAGCAGGTGGAACACAATCATTCGACGGGAATAGAATGTCGCATGCGCTACCCGCAACTTCAAACAGTTGCACCAGTATCACGACTTCGAATATTGCTGTGTCACAATTGCTTTCTGCAGAGCTCGGGGAAAGGATTAGGAGCACCACTTGACATCCGCCTCAACAAAACCAAAACACACATTCTGACCACCACCACCACGTGCAACTCTCCGACACTTACACTCCCCACACTGGTTGGGCACGGGAAGGCTGGAGGTGGTGGTCCAAGCAAGCACCGGAAGACCGTGTCTCCTTACAAACTCAAATGGAGGTCGGGGAAAGGAAAGAGAGGACGGGAACTGAAAAGGAGAAAGCAGCAATAGCAACTAACCGTCAATTGTTTCCCATTGACCATCTTGTTGGCAACACAGGAGTCATAAGGATTCATGTGAGAACCCCAACTCCTTAGCACCGCTGACAACTTTTCCCCGAATAAGCAATGGGCTTGTAGGGTACCGTCCAACGCTTTCAACATCTCCACGTAGATGACACTTTGCCTTGACTGGGTACTACTTCTGAAAATGTGAGAGCCTTTGTCAGTAGAGAACAATCAGCCTTGCCAACAGAAGCATCAGCGTCTGTTTTCATTACAGTAGTAATCGATGCCTTAGAACGACGAGTCGTGGTAGTGGCCGACATTCCAGGTGCATTTATGCACTCGGGTTTGGACCCAGAGGTCTATATGCGTTTGGATGGGCTTATGGCGGAGCTTCTGCTGGAGGTGGACAAGACAGCCTGCGAACCCTATCTAACATATCAGAAAGGTCAACCTGGGCTAGAGGTACACAGCATTTGGATGTGATGGCTACAACTATGATTGAGGGGTTGATGATTACGCATGGGAATGGGGATCTATGCAGTGACCTAATATATGCTACAAGTACATGAACTGCTGGATCTCTAACCAAAGGGTAGATTCTTTCCGGGTCTTGGGGTAGTTGGAGTAACCAGGGTCGGTGAGTCGCATGGACTCTAGCTGTAGTAAGGGTATCTCTATACCAAGCATACCATTGCGTGTCATCCTTGAAATTGCTATACATGCTAATGTCCCGCTTGGCTTCTTTCGCGAAGTTCCTAGCGTCTGGGTGGTGTTTAGGGCCTGTTTGACTACTATGACCTTCTATTCATGCCCGGGAATCCACTGCACTTTGTTGGTCATTGACTTCACCAAACTGTCTTTGGGTATGATTCGTTGGGTTCTACTTGTTCAGTTCCTAAAACACTCATTATACAGTGTTTCAGAAGATGAGATGTCGGAAACAACAATAAGTTTGCCCAATGGGGCGTTTTTCTCCATCCAAAATTGTAGTTTGGAAGATATCCATTCGGAAAATCATAAACAACTCACATAATTTCAAGGGATACATGTCAGACCATGACGTTCAAGACAGCGACGATGATGATTCTGGAGATTACGACAACCCCAAGACTGCTCCCTGAAATTGCTCCTTACGAGTTTGCCCATGACCATGCGCTCTTCTATCGCACTCTGTTCCACGAAGCACGTATATTTTTCGAGGGGAAGATTCTCCATCCGTCCTCCCTATCATCTTTCCATGACACCAAGTGTGCAACCATTCCACACTTTGCACATTGGCCGACGTTTGTAAAAATCCCTTTTATTCCAATGTCTTCGTGTCTCCACCTATACTCGAGTAAACACACTGCACATCCGACCCATATGGTTCCTTGCAATGGGATAGGGTAATGCCCATCCTCGCAAGTTTGTTGTGTTGTAGCTTGCCAATGCGTTGACTTCTTGTACTGCAATGTAACTGCACATCGATTGTACCACGATGTGTAGAATGCATGTCCGGAAAACTTGGTCCGCCGAGATCGAACCCGATCTCCGGCCGTCATGCTCCAACCAATATAGGAGTTCAAAGCATGACATCCATGATTCCAAACCCAGACTTTTTGTACCATCTTGAAATGGCCATGAGTGGCAAAGCCTCGGAAGTGAGACTGCATCTGATCAGGGCAATTGAACTCTTGTTTGTTGGGTCCAATCTGACCTGTCCTTTGCCATTCAACTCATCATGCTTCCGTTACAAAGCATTTAGTGAAACACATCCTAAGTCATAAGTCTACCAGACGATGGATTTAGGCGAGAAGCACCCAATCTATAGATAAGCCAATACAAATAAATGATGTGTGAGATAATCAACTTACACGTGTCAGTGAAGCTGACAAAGTGGGCCTGGAAGGGGCACATCATCAGGATCAATTGATAACGATCTTCAAGAAGGAAATTCAAACAAATCAAATACATTCTAGATAAACTCACTCTTTTTATAAACGAAACATTTGTAAGAAAATGTTTTTGTAAGAGCATCTAGTTGGACAATGAAGGTGAGGGCCCCATTGTTGTGTTTCATCTAGAGCTACCTAGAGAGAAAACTATATCTAAATTCTTACCTAGTTTATCTCCCAGTAAAGACAAGAGCTGAATATCTTAAGCCATCCCTCTCCCTTTTGACCAGGTCTCCACACGTGCATTGTCAAGTAGAAACCTTTCAAGAATGGCAATAATGAGTTGAATGTCAATGCTGCATCTGGTTGTTACGAACCGCCACCAACCACCACTGTCTTAATGTCAGACAAACCCACCGTGGGCGGACACATCCAAAGCTGTTATTATGAATGGGTGGCATGGACCGGTGGAAAACCCAAACCAAATTGGAAAGGGTTAGATGACTCTGCAGAAACAACCCCGCTACGCGGACTGCAAATTCGAACACTTGCCGACAAGAAATTCACTGAAAGGGTCACTGGATCGGAAGACAAGTTCGACAAGAAAGACGGCGATTTTGCAGTGGACGTAAGTTTGTGATTCCTTTGCTGTTTTTATCAAATCCAGGATGTTCTTACACTTGCGGTATATGACATAGAATCATGACTACCTCAGCCTCTGTCACTGCTCGTCCAATGTTTTCTTTCGATAACAGTTTCTTCTCAACCTTGTTGACACCACTGATTTTGGTGTTACCAATTGCTTCAACTGACATGTGAAAATCAGTCATCCAATCTAAATTGTCATCAACTCTCTTGTGATGTATTCTCTGTTGTGAACGCTGCACTGGTTAGGGTTAGTTGTGTGCGATGTGTCCGAGGCCACCGAGATGGTCGACCGTAAAAGGAATGAGTAGCATATGGTGGTCGTTGAGGAGACAAGTGGTGTAGGGGTCTTTTGTGAACTTGTGTCTGGCTGCATCATGATGTGCCCGGCTGGCCATTGTGACATGTTGAGAAAGATCAGGGCGTGGTGACGAACAACCAAGCTTACAAGAAGAAGGGTTCCCACAGGGGTGCCCATTGAACCCCCTGTGTCTGTACAACAGAAGGCCAATTTGACCTCCAACCTTTGTTTTTTACAATCCTTTTGTCAACTTGCAACACTTCTTTGTCTATTCATCCTTCAAAACTTTGTCCTTCCATATGGTTCTACTTACAGAGTTCTTCTGTATGCAATGTCCTTCTGAATGAATGATCTCAAAAGTTTTCAGACAATGCTTTCTTTTCAGCAGATGTTGTATCTCCATTTTCGCTTCTTCCCCTCTCTTCAGCTGTTCGCTCTTCCAATGCGTTACCGTTTGGTTTTGGACCGAAGTCCTTTCTCCACTTTGTTGATAGACCTGGTATTGGTATTACCAGTTGATTCAACCAAAATTTGGAAAGCATTCCCTTGCCTACTTTTTGCAACCTGAGCAAAGGCACGATTACTCTCATCAATCTGAGCAACATATTTTGCACTATACTGTGCCACGCCAAAGCTTTATCGGTCAGCGTCACATAAGTGAAAGCACATGGTCTAGACTTTTCAACGACAAAGATTGGCGCGTCCACCATTGCCCGAAGTGTGCGCATAATCAGACCACACTTTTAAACCAGTCTTGTTCACTCCACATTGCAGGCTGAACATATGCGAAGACTAGTAGTAGATCTACATCCGCTCGGCGGAGTAGAGAGGCACGAGGATGGGCTATGCCAAATCCGCTTACGCGGATTTAGAAGGCGGTCCACTTCTCGGAGCTATTGCCCGCCGAGGAGTCAATAGCCCCGACAAGTGCCCCCACGACCAGGAGGGGATATCGCTTGCTTATATAATACTGTCACACTTTTTTCCCAGGACTCTCGCCACTGTCGTGGGCAATATAAGGCTATATAAGACGAAAATCCTACTTCCATTCCGAGGAGCAATAGTAGAAGACTACCTTGTATCTTCCCTGGGCACGTCATCATGGACCTTGTCGTCCATGGCACATCATAATGGACCTTGTCGTCCGATCTAGATATTTCACTCATATGAAATAAAGCCTCTTCACGATCCACGGCTCATCTCTCATTGCTCATAGAAAACTACAGAATACCTAATAGTTGAACAGACAACAGTCTACAAACTGGTACCAAGAATTGCTCGCCTGCAGGCGTGTCCCACTAATACGGCCATTTACTCAGAGGGACAAGAGAAATAGTGATTCTCTGCTATTATATGAAAGAGTCCTGGAGAGTATTGACGCTTCCTGGTAACCATTGTTGTCAGTTTGTTCGTCAGAATCAGGAGGAGGGAAACAATCGTATTCTACATCGATTTGTTTCAAAATTTCATCAAGTTCGGATCCTTGGTTTGAATCCAACAGGGATTCAAAATGGCATATATCTGACATGACAACAAGGCAACAACACATTCCACTTTGTAATGGGGGTAGTTGCTGAAGACTTTTGTCATTTTGTCACACCATGTGAGATTGAAAATGCGCTGACGTCCACACTTGGTGAGAATCAAACTGAAGAAAGATCAAGCGGGGATCATCCACTGTTACCACATGGTTCAGGGTTCGAAAGAGACGGAACCAGGTGCCCACGCCCAGGCTGCTCAACGTGTGATAGAAGGAGGCGAAGAAGAAGTGCCCCACAGCCTGTCCGCCCTCGGGAGGGCAGATCAACATTACATCACTCCAAGTGAATGAAAACACCTCGGATTGCTTTAAGTCTCCCCCCCCCCTTCAGAGGAACTGTTCATCTTATTTGGGAAGCTTGCTTCCAGAAGTCTCCCTCCCCCCCCCCCCCCCCCCTTCTCATTTAAATGGACCATAAGCAACAGTGGACTCAAGTAACCACCAACGAAGTACAGTCTCCATCCCTCATTGACCATGGTGCGTGACCGCAAACCTCGGTCGACTGTGACAAGCAAACGGGCTCCGAGTGCAAGCAGAGCAACTCCAAGTACCACCAAAATCAGTGCAGAGACTATGTCTGATCAGACGAAATCCGAATCCCGCTCCAAAAAACGCGAGGAGCATCTGGAGCCAGCCGACTTCTGGTTGGACCCCATCCAGGAGGCCGACAAGGATGAGGGCCAAAAGTACCGGTGCATGGATGGAATGAAGACGAGATTTGTATTTCTAACATCGGATTCTTCGTTGGTTACCACCCGAGCAACATTCTGAATGAAGAGATGTGAGAATGGGTTAGAAAGAAGATCTTTGAAGCAACTGGTATCTCTATGAAGAAGATCCCCAAGTTTTGCTGTGACTTTTCGTCTCCTTTTCTTGTGGATGACGACGGAAACCATTTTGCAACGAAAATCAGCAGGATGCTCGAGAAATGATAGAGTTGCTTTCTACAACATGCAGTGAAAATCCTTCTTTCATGTGTCACCGAGTTCGTCCTTCTAACCCAGATACCTACCGACGCGCTATTCTACGTCAGAATGTGTACCTCAAGAAATGCAGAATTGTACCAATTGAAGGGCTCTCCTCCGTAATGCTTTGGTATGGCATGTGTGCTCGCATCAACAACATCCCTGGAGTTCGACATGTTACCACGCACAAGGATACAACCGAGAAAGGCAGGTGGAGTATTCATATTGATATGCTACACTTGAGCAGGTTCGTTGGATTCGTCTGAGTCGACATTTCGGAACAGAGAGGCAAGGTCTGAGTCTTCGTCGTCATTTTGATAATGAGGAATAAGTGGAGGTGGTTCTGTGGTTGTGGAGCTTCCATTATCCAAATTTGCTGCTTCATGGCAACAATCAACCGGTCGATGATCCAACAGCATGTCGGCAGTGTCGGCAGTGTTGCTGAGGAGGGACTGATTTTGGGTGGTATTGGCAATGGTGGTGGCTTCACCTTCTCCCTCTGAAACAGCAATCGAAACATTGCTGTTGTCGTCTTTGGGACCGGACGACGAGAAAGTGTCCCAGAAAGAGTCGGGGAAAGTCTTTGCATTGGATGCAAAGGGCGTTGATTGGTGTTAAATTGAATCGTCTGGCGCTACTTGGTCACCAGTACAAGATTATAGTCTTGTTCGTACAAGTGGATTACTCGTAGTCTGTGTATCCGTAGATTGTTTGGGTCCTTCAAAATCATGACATTGACTATGTGCTTCCATCCGTTGTACGAATACATGTTGATAAGAGCACAGCTAATCAGTCCTAATTGCCAGTCGATGAGTTGTTCTCGTTTTGCTTCAAGATCTTTGCCGTCGACTCGTTTGTTGTGGCATCCAAATCATGGGGTGATACTAATGCGTTGCTGTGGCCGAGATGAAAGCCGGATGGGGAGGTTGAAGTGGACTCTGGCCAGGTTTTGATCTCGCAATCCATTCTTCGGTAAGGTATCGCATCTTATGTAAAACAAGCTTTCATGTGGTTGATAAGAGACTGTTGCATATCGTCAAGCTCAGGTCTCTGTCAATCTCCTTCTAAGATCAATTCGGCTGTGTGGGTTGAGGCCCCCTAATCGCACCGGGGTGGGGTTGGTGTTATTTGAAGGGGTGGCAAGGCACAGAGAGCGAGTGATAGTGGTGATAAGGGAAGGAAGGACAATTCTGGGAGGGTAGTGATGAGTAGTGCGTGGGATGGGAGGGGGAGGGGTTGCAGTGTTGTGCATTGGAGGAAAGTTGATTGCAAATGGTCTAGTTGGTTGGTGACGGGGGAGGATCAGAATTGGGTTAATGGAGTAGTTGATGGGTGTGTTGAGTGGAGATCGACCCACAGGAGGTGGGAAATGATGGTCCTGGACTGGGCAGGTGGGAGAAGCGTGATGCGGGCGAGGTTGGCTGATGCTTTGTTGAGTTTGGTTGTGATGAAGGAATGGCTCAAGATTCTCCGGACTGTCGACAACAAGATGGACGGTGCCAAAGGGTTTGCTTTCCGTGGACCAGATGTACTAGTGCATATGCACAAAGTTGGTAATGTCTTAACAACATAAGCATTGCCGTGCCCATGAATGGTGCAAAGTTCTCAAATAACCTAACCCACTCAGCAGTTGGTTTTAAATTCAAAAATATCTCCAACCCATTCAAGACTCAACTCAAGGAATAGACATTCAAGAAGACTTTGTTCCTCCAACACTGTCCTTCAAAAATATTCAGTTACGAGGAAGTTATAAATTTGTGACTGATCAACTCTGCAGCCTTCCATATCACAGTTCAGATCGGTTCAACCCATTCCTTCTCACAAATATACTAGATACAGCTCATGAAGACAACAATAATGCTGAAGAAAAAGACCTATACATGGCATTGCCAAGTCCTCCAACTGCCACAGACATTGTCCATGTCCTCCTTCAAAGGCAACACCGACATCAAGTTCACCATAGTCCACAGCTTCATTCATCTTTATATTTTTATCTTCAGCATTATTCAAAGATGAATCTGAAACAGTCATCTGAAGGATGGATGATTGATTAAGAACTGTGCGTGTTTCTTCACCATGAACCATGTGTGGCTCTTCACTATCTTCCCATTCCTCCTAATCTTTTTTCCTTCGGTGGTTGTGTTGAATCTATTCGGTGGCTTGTTGAAGAGAGAAAGAGAAGAGAGACAAAGAGGATCTCAGCAACAAGAGTTCTGGCAGTTACTGATTGGATTTTTCCTTCAGTCGTTGTGTTGAATCTTTTCAGGAGGGGATGGGATTTTTCCTTCGGTGGTTGTGTTCAATCTATTGAAGAGTCGATTGGATTTTTCTTCGGTGTTGTTTGAATCTATAGAGGAGGGGATGGGATTTTTTCTTCGGTGGTTGTGTTCAATCTATTGAAGAGTGGATTGGATTTTTCTTTGGTGTTGTTTGAATCTAATTGTTCAAGAGAGAAGAGAGAAGAAGAGGATCTCAGCAACAACTATACACCAAAGCACCAATCATCCCTTCCAGACAGCATGTTCAAAAAAGGCCTTCACAGACTGAGCCAAGGCACAGCCCCAGGACCCTTCTCCGCCTCCATTGACCCATCCTCCGACCGACCGTACTTCCAAAACCTCAAAACCCTTTTCAACCTCATCGTCAATAACCAACTACCACCACCAATCCGACCCTTCTTCTAATCCATTCATTTTTTGCCCTCGATAAAGACATGGACAACCTCAACAAACTTCGGCCGATTGGTAGCTCGATTTTTCATGGTTTACTGTCTACTACAACAACACTTCTCTTCCTGGCACGAGTATTTTGTTTCTTTGCCACCAGATATGCACGGGGAAGTCCATTGTAGTTCGTCAGCTCTTCAAGTCCTCCTGCCAATGGATAGCACTTATAATATCGAAAACCACTTTGTGTCCCCAGAAGTGTTCATGATTTCCCAGTGTATCAAAGACATGAACAATAAACGGTCTGGGAATAAGGACGACATCACCTCTCCCGAATCTAAGAGCAGGTTTCGCGACATTGTTGCTGAAGTTTTCGATCCGTTCAATAATGCTTGTACTATTTCGTTGGGTCAGTGTGCCGTGATCCAGCGCTTGGGCCTCCGTTGGTAATACAAGGCCTTGTCCGGTGGACTCAGTCCTTTCTCTTATGACTCACACTTTCGATAAAAACATCCGTCAGCAGATTCATGAAATGAAACAGTCCAAAGAAATACATCAGCTGTACACAAATAATCCATCAGATAAGCTTCATGACACATATCTTACATTTCTCATTCCAGATGGAAATGATGCCATTCTTCTCATTCGAAACACAAGTCAACATAGCTCACAAGATAATCCATCAGATAAGCTTCAAGACACATATCTTACATTTTTCATTCCAGATCGACACGATGCCATTCTTCTCATTCAAACGCAGATCTTTACAAATCACATCTCACTGGCAAAGCTGATTTGAGTTATGGAGAGGAGATTAATCGTGACTGGGATAGCTTTTCTGCAGTATTTCCTGGAGTCTCGATAGATTGGTTTGATGCTCTTCGGTTCTCGTTTCAAGAAGTCCTATTGGATCATGCAACAAAGACTTTAACTCAAATGTTGAAAAACATTAAATATATTTCTATTTAAGGAGCTATAATGTTCATTTCCAAAGATCAGTAATGCGAATTGAAAGGATTGGTGCTGTTGTACCATCAGCATTGACATCACGCTTTAACGGAATTGTCGATATTATGACGTCTCAGACCACCAGTTTTCATGAATTATCTCGTGCTTGTAAGGAAATGGCATTTGCAAAGGCTGCTTGTTGAAAGTGGTGAAGCTGATGGAGAAAGAAAGAAGTCAAGATGAAGAATGGCACAGTTCTGCAGTTGATTATTTATCATCTGGTAAACATCCAAAAGACTTCGTTGGACATTGCTGTGAATTGCAACTGGATGGTATTGTAGAAAAAACAAATAACAATCAAAGTAAAGATGGTACAAGAAGTATCGATGGAAATCTTTTCCCCCCGGAGATGAGCCTCTTTACTGACGCACCCAAACCAGATGAGGTGATATTCACTCGATTGGCGAAGTGAAAGGAGAAAATGCAGGACAAGAATCCAAGATGGAGAACAATCATGATCATTGGCGTGCTGTATGAGTGCTCAAATGTTGTGCAGTCCAGCGGAAGACTAAGGCTGTCACAACGTGGAAATGATTCTTCTGTCCATATTCTAAACCCGTTTCAAGACTTCCGGGTAAACACTAAGAGACGTTTGGACTATCCAAGAGGAATTGGTTTGCTGACGAATCAGGAAATACTTGACTGTATTACTGACTGTTTTACAATGCATGGATTGAAGATATGGTTGAGTAAAGAGGGGTGTATGAAGACGAACCTCTGTCGTTGTTTGGAATATTATACAGAAAAGCAGTGTGGGCGGTGCACCAACTACTGGAAAGAAACTCTGTGGATATTTAATGGAGATTCAACCAGTGACAACGAAGACATGTGAAAAAGACATGCCAAAGACATTGAGCAAGGTGTCCAACATGTGATACGAGGAACACCCTTGGAACCAAGTAAAATGTCTAAAAAAGCTTTTCCATGTGCCACGGAACAATGGAACAGTTCTAATACAGCCGAGGATCCTCCTGCCACTTCATCAACGGGTCCACTCAGATTGGCACCCTCCAAACCCTGTTAGGATTCTCACCGAAAACTAGGTGGCGAAACCTACAACTCATCGAATGATGCTAGTATTTTATGGCATCCGATGACATTTTCCTAAAAGTGAGAAAAGAATGTCGGCATGCTCGCGAAACTATAAATTTGGCCACGGCATGCTCGCAGTGCACGCGTTATCGGCGACCGCTCGGATATTAACTATGGCCCAACACGTGCGCGCCCAAAACTATCAAGTGCGCGCCTCTACTATCCGAGTACGCGCATCCACGATTCGACCTAACGGTCTATGTAATCAAAGCACGAATCACGATCACGCGAGACCATATCTCTGTTCCCACAAATCCAAGAATGCAAACAGCAACGCGCCCAGGACAAGACTTATACCACGACAAAGCAAGAGCTGTTGCATCCCATACATGTTATCCATCACCCTATACATTCAATATACACCAATGCCGGTCTACTCCAACCAGTGAGGACCTATCACACCAGATCCATGGCCGTATGCAAGAGCCAGGACTTCGGCACCATCAACCACCTTAGTTAGTAATCGTCTCACAATCATTAATATCACCATTTTAACACTCATCTTAAGACTTACCTCTTATCAGTGGACCGACTGCCCCCACCCACGGCGGACTTCGACTTGCAACTCTTCTCTGACCCGTGGAGGATTGTTGTATCGGTTGGTGATTCGATTGTCGGCTCAGCGAGCCTTTTACCTATCCTACCTATCTGTCTAACCCCTGTTGAATCGAGAGAAGTTTATCAGATTAACAGTCTCATCGTTTATTTCCGAGAAGCTTTCGATGTCTCACGACGATTCCAACCTCTCTATTCGACACATCTTTCATTCCTTCCAACAAAGCGGGGAGGAACTCCATCCACCCGTGTCCTATCCGGGCGAGCCCTTGATTGAAACTCCGAAACAGACCCCGACTCAGGCCAGTGCTCCGAATCCCTTCCAGACCCCGGACCAAGTGGTCCAGCCTCCTTCGATTCCGACTCACCCTTCGACTCCGCCTCGCCGTCTGAACCCTACTCGCACCCGACGTACGAGCCGTCTTCTTACTGCGCATATCCGACACTTCCGCGAGCCGACTGAGTCGACTACCGACCCCGACGTGATCCGTTCCACAACCGAACGCGAGATCGATTTCCAGTCCGTCCAACCCGTGACTGACCTTGAGGACATCCAACGACTTCTAGACCTCTTGTACCAGTGCTCGAGACGCCGTTTCATTGTCCAAGCCCTGTTGGGCAACCCTGTGGAACCCATCCGTATTCGATTCATCTCCTTTGAACGTCCAACCAACTACTTCCACACCATCTGGATCGTCAACTCGACGACGAATCCGCTACCTACCCCGACTACTCGTCTCGACGAGTACGTCTCCTTTGTTCACGAGATCCATCTCTGCCAGGATTTCCGTGCGACTATCTACCCTCTCTTCACTCAACACGTGAACCACTTGTTGGAAGACGACGACGTTGAAGAACTAGCCACTACAGTGACCGATTCCGCATCTCGTCTTCAGTCCCGAGCCGAAAGTGACCAAGAATAAGTAACTTTACGTAGTTTCTACACCAAACCAGACACAAAACCGAGTTCCGCACATCCGGGTACCCTTGGTCGCACAACACGCCACACATTCCCGTCAAATCGCGAAAATTCGGCGAAAATTTGTTGAAACTCGGCGAAAATTTGTCGGAATCAACGGAAATTTCCAGGAGTCGCACATCACAACACACATCCGGGTATCACATACGTGGTACATACGTGGCACACGTGGTACATCCGGGTTCCCATCACATCACACATTAAATAAACCACATCACACCGCACATTAAATAAACATCGAACCAACCAAATAACACCATGGATCCTCAATCACCCAAGACACCGTTTACTCCTCCTGAGGACAAGTCAAGTCATTTAACCAACCAAGATCTCTTCGACCATATAACTAAAGGCATCTTTGGTTGTAATGATGAACGAGCCCAATCACTTCAAAAGTGGATGCGACATCATGGTTTTGAACATATCCTTCATGTCCTCGACCATGTTGCAACTGATCCCGAGGAGACACTCAAGGATCTCATGCAATACAAGGTTGGAAAACAAGTCAACGACCTACAGACAAGTACAAGGTTACAACTCAAACTAATGGCATATTGGTTACTACAACAACGGCAACTCCAACATGGAAAACTGCCCCGTGCTACATGGATGAACCTCACGAGGGACCAATATGACGATTGGAGGATCAACACCGACTTTACCAAGTCTGGTATGAACCAAGACCCAGTTTCTCCTCTGAAATCACCTGCACACTCCGTATCATCCCGATCTCCCACTACATCCTCTACAACATCTCAATCCATGTTAGATCTCTCTGCTTTCAAGAAAGGAACCAAAAGAGATGCAACAGCATTTGAATCATTCAAAGACGAACGATACTTTGATTCGTTTTGGCGTGTATTCAAATCAACTGCGAAAGCACAAGGATTGTCGAATGTTCTTGATTTCGATTACAAGGTACCCAAGGATGACGAATGCGCAGAGTTACTTTTCCGAGAACAACAAGTCTTTGTCTATTCTGTACTTGTACGTATTATCCAAACCGACCAAGGAAGAGCATATGTTCGAGAACATGAACATGATGAAGATGCAAGAGCCGTCTTGAAGAAACTCCATGTTCTACACACTGAATCTGATCTAGCTAAGCGAGAAGTGTTACGCCTAACAAGCTACATTTCGAATCTTCGACTGGATGACTCTTGGCGTGGTACAACTCGTCAGTTTCTCCTACATTTTCAAGAACAGCTACGACTTCTGGATAACCTTGTACCACTGTCGGATCGTATCCATGACCATACAAGGATGACCTTCCTTATGCAAGCTGTTGAAAAGGTACCTGATTTAAGACGAGTCAAGATCTTGGATAACGTTGTCAACACAAAATCTGGAGCCAAGTCTCTCTGTTATCAATCATATTTCCGCCTGCTTCTTGATGCTGCTTTTGACCATGACCAAGCTACCCGAACTTCTGCGTCTAACCGCCGTCGTCATGTAAAGCAACATGAATTTCAGTTGGATGAACCTTTTGAACCAGTGGAGCCCCCTGACTACCAGATCAACAACACGAATATCCAATCCGAAAAGTCCCCAACTTCGTCGAAAATCAGCCTTCCAAGAGATGTATGGTTTAAACTCTCTGAAGAGGATCGGCAAATCATTGTCGACTTCAATAAATCCGTCCAAGATTCCCCGACAACTCCACGCAAGGTCCAAACACATTCTCTTGACATTGATCCTGAACCGGACCCTGATCCTGATGCCAACAACATTGGTGATACCCATCAGGATGCACCAGAACAAGATCCATTCGATACATCCTCTGATCCGGTTACCCAGTTCGTACACCAGGCTATTGCATCGACAGATATCAATCATCCAGCATCTGACCTCAGCAACATCTTGTCAACTTCTACGACAAAGTCAAGTCCTAAAGTCAAGTTCAAGTCTTCTGCCGATCACAAGCAAAAGGTTCATATGTCACAATATCTATTCTCCCGCAAATCCACCTTTTCTGGTAATCAACTCATCGATCGAGGTGCCAATGGAGGCCTTGCAGGATCTGACATGCGTATCCTTGCCAAAACCGGACGTCATATTACCATCGTAGGTATTGACAATCATGAATTGACTGGCCTTCCAGTTGTTACCTGTGCTGCCAAGTTTGATACAAGTGATGGACCCATTATTGGTATCTTCAATGAGTATGCCCACTATGGAAAGGGTTTATCTATCCATGCCCCAGCGCAATTTGAACATTTCGGCCTATCTGTCGACGAACGATCCGTCAAGGTTGATGGCAAACAACGCATTACTACCCTTGATGGACGCGCATTGCCCTTACGAATCAAGGATGGCCTTGCATACATTCAATCTCTGGGAATCCCTTCTGATGACGATATGGATAAATATCCGCATATTGTGTTCACTTCACCCCATATCTGGGATCCTTCTGTACTTGACCATACCCATCCAGACCCCCATCAAGACCCTGCACCGAACTGGACATCTGTGGAGACTGATGGTAGTATGGAAACGTACCCCTATGACCAATATGGGGAGTATACCGATCGCGTTGTATGCACTTTGAATCTCCTCCTTGATCTCCCATATGATCATGGCCCCGATACACCTTCCTTCTTTTCCATCTATGCTGATCAAGATGGCAATGACCCCACACTTCATGCGTCTGTCCACAAACTCTACAAGGAACAATACGACTGGAAGAAATTTCGCCCTTTCTTTGGGTGGCAATCGGAAGACGTAATCGCCGCTACGTTCAAGCATACAACTCGTCATGGACACATTTCCTTTGACCAGGATACCTTGAAGAAACACTTTAAGGCCCGGAATCCTATCCTTAACCTACCACGACGGCATGAACCCGTTGCCACTGACTCCATCTTCTCCGACACCCCGGCTGTTAACCATGGTGGCAAGATTGCTCAGATTTTTGTTGGTCGTGATACTTTGGTTACTGACATTTATGGTATCAAGTCTACCAAGCAATTCGTCAATACCCTCCAGGATAACATTCGTACACGTGGTGTCATGGAGACTTTGATCAGTGATGGTGGTTCGTCACTTATTTCCCACAAGGTCAAGGATATTCTTCGCACCCTTCTGATTGGTGAATACCGTTCCGAGCCCTATCATCAACACCAGAACAAAGCTGAGAACCGCTACCAGACCGTTAAGCGTATGACCAATGCTATCATGAATGCCTCTGGTTGCCCTGCTTCTGCATGGTTACTTTGTTTAGAATATGTGTGTGACCTCCTCAATCACACTTCCTCTCCCACCCACTCTAGCCGCACCCCTCTTGAGGCTCATACCGGTACCCCACCCGACATTACCCATCTCCTTTTCTTTCCTTTCTGGGATGAGGTCTACTATCGTGTCGACCCTTCTGAACCTACCTCCGGTTCTTACCCTTCGTCTCCCGACGAGAAGATTAACCACTGGGTTGGTTTTGCCCACAATGTTGGTGATGCCTTTACTTGGAAGATCCTCACTGCCGACAACGTCATCATCTACCGTTCCGCTGTCCGTCGCGTTGCCTCCACTACCCCCAACCTTCGTGTGGATATCTCTTCAGGGGAGGAGTCGCCGCATAAACCCACTGACAAGCAAGGTGACACTGTCTTTATTCACAGCAGAAGTGAAGACCCATCCACACCTATGCCAACAATTGACTACGACGATTTAGTTGGACGCACATTCCTTTGTGACACTGAAGAGAATGGGGAGCGCCACCGAGCACGAGTAATCAAATGAGTTGTCGACCTGGAACAAGATGCAACCAAACAAGAAGATTGACTCAAATATATCTTTCGCAAGTCTAACTCCAATGTTGATGAGATGATCTCCTACAACCAGCTCATGGAATACATTGAAAGGGATAATCAAGCCCAAACGACAGGGGATAGTCTCTTCCGATTCAGAGACGTTATTGCACACCAAGGACCTTTGAACTCAAGCGACCCAGACTATAAAGGGAGTAAATATAATGTCCTTGTTGATTGGGAGACTGGGGAGACGACATACGAACCTCTATCTCTTATTGCAAATGATGACCCCATCACAGTCGCCATATATGCCAAGAAAAATGGTTTGCTGGATCTACCCGGATGGAAACATCTCAAGCGATACGTCAAGACAAGCAAAAGACTCATTCGAGCAGCTATACAATCCAGGATCAAACAAGTTTGTCGCTCTATCAAGTACAAGTTTGGTTTCCAAGTACCTCGCACCTATGAAGAAGCAGTGGAACTAGACAAGCAATTTGGGAACACGAAATGGCAAGACGCAACAGAATTGGAACTCTCACAGATCCAATCGTATAACACTTTCAAGGACCATGGAAAAGCCAAGTTCATTAATGGGAAATTGGCCAATGCACCAGAAGGATATCATAAGATAAGAGTACATCTGGTCTTTGATGTCAAGCATGACGGAAGGCACAAGGCACGACTTGTCGCAGATGGACATCTCACCAAGGAACCCGTTGAGACCATCTATTCAGGGGTTGTCTCCATTCGCAACCTTCGCATTGCCATATTTCTTGGAACCATGAACGACATGGAAATATGGGGAGCAGATATTGGGAACGCATACCTAGAAGCATTAACAAGAGAGAAGATTTTCATCATTGCAGGACCAGAGTTCAAGGAGTTAGAAGGACATATCTTGATCATCTACAAGGCATTATATGGTCTCAAATCCTCAGGTGCTCGCTGGCATGACAAACTGTTTGATGTTCTCATTGATATGGGATTTTCTCCAAGCAAGGCTGACCCTGATATTTGGATGAAGAAGGCTCCTGGAGAAGACTGTTATGAATATATCGCTGTATATGTTGATGACTTAGCTATCGTTGCCATGGACCCTGAAGCTGTCTGCAAGATCTTTACAGAAAAATACAACTTCAAACTCAAAGGAGTCGGACCTATCGAGTATCATTTGGGGTGTCGTTATACCAAAGATCCAGACGGTACACTTGTGTCTGACCCACGAAGGTACATCGAGAAGATGATGGATACCTATGAACGATTGTTCAATGAGAAACCCAAGAAAGCAAAGCCGCCAGTCATTGCTAACGATCATCCTGAACTCGATGACTCTGAGCTCTTAGATGAAGAAGGGACCCAGCATTTCCAGACTCTTATTGGACAACTGCAATGGCTAATTACCATTGGCCGTTTTGATGTCTTTCCTGCTACCATGACTCTATCAAGGTTCAGAGCTGCTCCAAGGATTGGTCATTTGAAGCAAGCTAAGCGCATCTATGGATACCTCATGTCATTTCCTGATGGGTCTATCAGATTCCGCACTGGGGAGCCAGATTTATCAGGTTTACCTATCCAAGAATACGATTGGAGTCGTACCGTATACATGGACGCCAAGGAACGTATCCCTGAGGACTGTCCAACCCCACTTGGGCGTTTTGTGACAACTATACATTATGTCGACGCAAATCTCATGCATGATATGGTTACTGGGAAAGCAGTTACAGCCATCCTGCATTTTGTAAACGGTACACCCGTGGACTGGTACAGTAAGCGACAAGCCACAGTGGAGACAGCCACGTATGGATCTGAATTTGTTGCCGCAAGGACTGCAGTTGATCAGATCACGGAGCTACGCCTTACACTCCGATACTTGGGAGTCCCTCTACGAGAGAAGAGTTACATGTTTGGAGATAACCGCTCTGTCGTTATCAATAGCACCGCACCACACTCAATCATCTCCAAGAGGCACCATCTCCTATCCTATCACCGAGTCCGTGAAGCTATCGCTGCAAAGTACGTCGCATTCTACTGGAAAGATGGAAAGACAAACCCAGCTGATATCCTCAGTAAACATTGGGAATTCGCCACAGTTTGGCCCATGCTCAGATCTTTGTTATTCTGGAGAGGAAAAATCCAGGAAAGTGATGAGGGAATTGACAATCCTCATTCGACGAATTGTGGGGAGTGTTAGGATTCTCACCGAAAACTAGGTGGCAAAACCTACAACTCATCGAATGATGCTAGTATTTTATGGCATCCGATGACATTTTCCTAAAAGTGAGAAAAGAATGTCGGCATGCTCGCGAAACTATAAATTTGGCCACGGCATGCTCGCAGTGCACGCGTTATCGGCGACCGCTCGGATATTAACTATGGCCCAACACGTGCGCGCCCAAAACTATCAAGTGCGCGCCTCTACTATCCGAGTACGCGCATCCACGATTCGACCTAACGGTCTATGTTATCAAAGCACGAATCACGATCACGCGAGACCATATCTCTGTTCCCACAAATCCAAGAATGCAAACAGCAACGCGCCCAGGACAAGACTTATACCACGACAAAGCAAGAGCTGTTGCATCCCATACATGTTATCCATCACCCTATACATTCAATATACACCAATGCCGGTCTACTCCAACCAGTGAGGACCTATCACACCAGATCCATGGCCGTATGCAAGAGCCAGGACTTCGGCACCATCAACCACCTTAGTTAGTAATCGTCTCACAATCATTAATATCACCATTTTAACACTCATCTTAAGACTTACCTCTTATCAGTGGACCGACTGCCCCCACCCACGGCGGACTTCGACTTGCAACTCTTCTCTGACCCGTGGAGGATTGTTGTATCGGTTGGTGATTCGATTGTCGGCTCAGCGAGCCTTTTACCTATCGTACCTATCTGTCTAACCCTTGCTTATATAATACTGTCACACTTTTTTCCCAGGACTCTCGCCACCGTCGTGGGCAATATAAGGCTATATAAGACGAAAATCCTACTTCCATTCCGAGGAGCAATAGTAGAAGATTACCTTGTATCTTCCCTGGGCACGTCATCATGGACCTTGTCGTCCATGGCACATCATAATGGACCTTGTCGTCCGATCTAGATATTTCACTCATATGAAATAAAGCCTCTTCACGATCCACGGCTCATCTCTCATTGCTCATAGAAAACTACAGAATACCTAATAGTTGAACAGACAACAGTCTACAAACTGGTACCAAGAATTGCTCGCCTGCAGGCGTGTCCCACTAATACGGCCATTTACTCAGAGGGACAAGAGAAATAGTGATTCTCTGCTATTATATGAAAGAGTCCTGGAGAGTATTGACGCTTCCTGGTAACCATTGTTGTCAGTTTGTTCGTCAGAATCAGGAGGAGGGAAACAATCGTATTCTACATCGATTTGTTTCAAAATTTCATCAAGTTCGGATCCTTGGTTTGAATCCAACAGGGATTCAAAATGGCATATATCTGACATGACAACAAGGCAACAACACATTCCACTTTGTAATGGGGGTAGTTGCTGAAGACTTTTGTCATTTTGTCACACCATGTGAGATTGAAAATGCGCTGACGTCCACACTTGGTGAGAATCAAACTGAAGAAAGATCAAGCGGGGATCATCCACTGTTACCACATGGTTCAGGGTTCGAAAGAGACGGAACCAGGTGCCCACGCCCAGGCTGCTCAACGTGTGATAGAAGGAGGCGAAGAAGAAGTGCCCCACAGCCTGTCCAGGGCAGATCAACATTACATCACTCCAAGTGAATGAAAACACCTCGGATTGCTTTAAGTCTCCCCCCCCCCCCCCCCCTTCAGAGGAACTGTTCATCTTATTTGGGAAGCTTGCTTCCAGAAGTCTCCCTCCCCCCCCCCCCCCCCCTTCTCATTTAAATGGACCACAAGCAACAGTGGACTCAAGTAACCACCAACGAAGTACAGTCTCCATCCCTCATTGACCATGGTGCGTGACCGCAAACCTCGGTCGACTGTGACAAGCAAACGGGCTCCGAGTGCAAGCAGAGCAACTCCAAGTACCACCAAAATCAGTGCAGAGACTATGTCTGATCAGACGAAATCCGAATCCCGCTCCAAAAAACGCGAGGAGCATCTGGAGCCAGCCGACTTCTGGTTGGACCCCATCCAGGAGGCCGACAAGGATGAGGGCCAAAAGTACCGGTGCATGGATGGAATGAAGACGAGATTTGTATTTCTAACATCGGATTCTTCGTTGGTTACCACCCGAGCAACATTCTGAATGAAGAGATGTGAGAATGGGTTAGAAAGAAGATCTTTGAAGCAACTGGTATCTCTATGAAGAAGATCCCCAAGTTTTGCTGTGACTTTTCGTCTCCTTTTCTTGTGGATGACGACGGAAACCATTTTGCAACGAAAATCAGCAGGATGCTCGAGAAATGATAGAGTTGCTTTCTACAACATGCAGTGAAAATCCTTCTTTCATGTGTCACCGAGTTCGTCGTTCTAACCCAGATACCTACCGACGCGCTATTCTACGTCAGAATGTGTACCTCAAGAAATGCAGAATTGTACCAATTGAAGGGCTCTCCTCCGTAATGCTTTGGTATGGCATGTGTGCTCGCATCAACAACATCCCTGGAGTTCGACATGTTACCACGCACAAGGATACAACCGAGAAAGGCAGGTGGAGTATTCATATTGATATGCTACACTTGAGCAGGTTCGTTGGATTCGTCTGAGTCGACATTTCGGAACAGAGAGGCAAGGTCTGAGTCTTCGTCGTCATTTTGATAATGAGGAATAAGTGGAGGTGGTTCTGTGGTTGTGGAGCTTCCATTATCCAAATTTGCTGCTTCATGGCAACAATCAACCGGTCGATGATCCAACAGCATGTCGGCAGTGTCGGCAGTGTTGCTGAGGAGGGACTGATTTTGGGTGGTATTGGCAATGGTGGTGGCTTCACCTTCTCCCTCTGAAACAGCAATCGAAACATTGCTGTTGTCGTCTTTGGGACCGGACGACGAGAAAGTGTCCCAGAAAGAGTCGGGGAAAGTCTTTGCATTGGATGCAAAGGGCGTTGATTGGTGTTAAATTGAATCGTCTGGCGCTACTTGGTCACCAGTACAAGATTATAGTCTTGTTCGTACAAGTGGATTACTCGTAGTCTGTGTATCCGTAGATTGTTTGGGTCCTTCAAAATCATGACATTGACTATGTGCTTCCATCCGTTGTACGAATACATGTTGATAAGAGCACAGCTAATCAGTCCTAATTACCAGTCGATGAGTTGTTCTCGTTTTGCTTCAAGATCTTTGCCGTCGACTCATTTGTTGTGGCATCCAAATCATGGGGTGATACTAATGCGTTGCTGTGGCCGAGATGAAAGCCGGATGGGGAGGTTGAAGTGGACTCTGGCCAGGTTTTGATCTCGCAATCCATTCTTCGGTAAGGTATTGCATCTTATGTAAAACAAGCTTTCATGTGGTTGATAAGAGACTGTTGCATATCGTCAAGCTCAGGTCTCTGTCAATCTCCTTCTAAGATCAATTCGGCTGTGTGGGTTGAGGCCCCCTAATCGCACCGGGGTGGGGTTGGTGTTATTTGAAGGGGTGGCAAGGCACAGAGAGCGAGTGATAGTGGTGATAAGGGAAGGAAGGACAATTCTGGGAGGGTAGTGATGAGTAGTGCGTGGGATGGGAGGGGGAGGGGTTGCAGTGTTGTGCATTGGAGGAAAGTTGATTGCAAATGGTCTAGTTGGTTGGTGACGGGGGAGGATCAGAATTGGGTTAACGGAGTAGTTGATGGGTGTGTTGAGTGGAGATCGACCCACAGGAGGTGGGAAATGATGGTCCTGGACTGGGCAGGTGGGAGAAGCGTGATGCGGGCGAGGTTGGCTGATGCTTTGTTGAGTTTGGTTGTGATGAAGGAATGGCTCAAGATTCTCCGGACTGTCGACAACAAGATGGACGGTGCCAAAGGGTTTGCTTTCCGTGGGCCAGATGTACTAGTGCATATGCACAAAGTTGGTAATGTCTTAACAACATAAGCATTGCCGTGCCCATGAATGGTGCAAAGTTCTCAAATAACCTAACCCACTCAGCGGTTGGTTTTAAATTCAAAAATATCTCCAACCCATTCAAGACTCAACTCAAGGAATAGACATTCAAGAAGACTTTGTTCCTCCAACACTGTCCTTCAAAAATATTCAGTTACGAGGAAATTATAAATTTGTGACTGATCAACTCTGCAGCCTTCCATATCACAGTTCAGATCGGTTCAACCCATTCCTTCTCACAAATATACTAGATACAGCTCATGAAGACAACAATAATGCTGAAGAAAAAGACCTATACATGGCATTGCCAAGTCCTCCAACTGCCACAGACATTGTCCATGTCCTCCTTCAAAGGCAACACCGACATCAAGTTCACCATAGTCCACAGCTTCATTCATCTTTATATTTTTATCTTCAGCATTATTCAAAGATGAATCTGAAACAGTCATCTGAAGGATGGATGATTGATTAAGAACTGTGCGTGTTTCTTCACCATGAACCATGTGTGGCTCTTCACTATCTTCCCATTCCTCCTAATCTTTTTTCCTTCGGTGGTTGTGTTGAATCTATTCGGTGGCTTGTTGAAGAGAGAAAGAGAAGAGAGACAAAGAGGATCTCAGCAACAAGAGTTCTGGCAGTTACTGATTGGATTTTTCCTTCAGTCGTTGTGTTGAATCTTTTCAGGAGGGGATGGGATTTTTCCTTCGGTGGTTGTGTTCAATCTATTGAAGAGTCGATTGGATTTTTCTTCGGTGTTGTTTGAATCTATAGAGGAGGGGATGGGATTTTTTCTTCGGTGGTTGTGTTCAATCTATTGAAGAGTGGATTGGATTTTTCTTTGGTGTTGTTTGAATCTAATTGTTCAAGAGAGAAGAGAGAAGAAGAGGATCTCAGCAACAACTATACACCAAAGCACCAATCATCCCTTCCAGACAGCATGTTCAAAAAAGGCCTTCACAGACTGAGCCAAGGCACAGCCTTAGGACCCTTCTCCGCCTCCATTGACCCATCCTCCGACCGACCGTACTTCCAAAACCTCAAAACCCTTTTCAACCTCATCGTCAATAACCAACTACCACCACCAATCCGACCCTTCTTCTAATCCATTCATTTTTTGCCCTCGATAAAGACATGGACAACCTCAACAAACTTCGGCCGATTGGTAGCTCGATTTTTCATGGTTTACTGTCTACTACAACAACACTTCTCTTCCTGGCACGAGTATTTTGTTTCTTTGCCACCAGATATGCACGGGGAAGTCCATTGTAGTTCGTCAGCTCTTCAAGTCCTCCTGCCAATGGATAGCACTTATAATATCGAAAACCACTTTGTGTCCCCAGAAGTGTTCATGATTTCCCAGTGTATCAAAGACATGAACAATAAACGGTCTGGGAATAAGGACGACATCACCTCTCCCGAATCTAAGAGCAGGTTTCGCGACATTGTTGCTGAAGTTTTCGATCCGTTCAATAATGCTTGTACTATTTCGTTGGGTCAGTGTGCCGTGATCCAGCGCTTGGGCCTCCGTTGGTAATACAAGGCCTTGTCCGGTGGACTCAGTCCTTTCTCTTATGACTCACACTTTCGATAAAAACATCCGTCAGCAGATTCATGAAATGAAACAGTCCAAAGAAATACATCAGCTGTACACAAATAATCCATCAGATAAGCTTCATGACACATATCTTACATTTCTCATTCCAGATGGAAATGATGCCATTCTTCTCATTCGAAACACAAGTCAACATAGCTCACAAGATAATCCATCAGATAAGCTTCAAGACACATATCTTACATTTTTCATTCCAGATCGACACGATGCCATTCTTCTCATTCAAACGCAGATCTTTACAAATCACATCTCACTGGCAAAGCTGATTTGAGTTATGGAGAGGAGATTAATCGTGACTGGGATAGCTTTTCTGCAGTATTTCCTGGAGTCTCGATAGATTGGTTTGATGCTCTTCGGTTCTCGTTTCAAGAAGTCCTATTGGATCATGCAACAAAGACTTTAACTCAAATGTTGAAAAACATTAAATATATTTCTATTTAAGGAGCTATAATGTTCATTTCCAAAGATCAGTAATGCGAATTGAAAGGATTGGTGCTGTTGTACCATCAGCATTGACATCACGCTTTAACGGAATTGTCGATATTATGACGTCTCAGACCACCAGTTTTCATGAATTATCTCGTGCTTGTAAGGAAATGGCATTTGCAAAAGCTGCTTGTTGAAAGTGGTGAAGCTGATGGAGAAAGAAAGAAGTCAAGATGAAGAATGGCACAGTTCTGCAGTTGATTATTTATCATCTGGTAAACATCCAAAAGACTTCGTTGGACATTGCTGTGAATTGCAACTGGATGGTATTGTAGAAAAAACAAATAACAATCAAAGTAAAGATGGTACAAGAAGTATCGATGGAAATCTTTTCCCCCCGGAGATGAGCCTCTTTACTGACGCACCCAAACCAGATGAGGTGATATTCACTCGATTGGCGAAGTGAAAGGAGAAAATGCAGGACAAGAATCCAAGATGGAGAACAATCATGATCATTGGCGTGCTGTATGAGTGCTCAAATGTTGTGCAGTCCAGCGGAAGACTAAGGCTGTCACAACGTGGAAATGATTCTTCTGTCCATATTCTAAACCCGTTTCAAGACTTCCGGGTAAACACTAAGAGACGTTTGGACTATCCAAGAGGAATTGGTTTGCTGACGAATCAGGAAATACTTGACTGTATTACTGACTGTTTTACAATGCATGGATTGAAGATATGGTTGAGTAAAGAGGGGTGTATGAAGACGAACCTCTGTCGTTGTTTGGAATATTATACAGAAAAGCAGTGTGGGCGGTGCACCAACTACTGGAAAGAAACTCTGTGGATATTTAATGGAGATTCAACCAGTGACAACGAAGACATGTGAAAAAGACATGCCAAAGACATTGAGCAAGGTGTCCAACATGTGATACGAGGAACACCCTTGGAACCAAGTAAAATGTCTAAAAAAGCTTTTCCATGTGCCACGGAACAATGGAACAGTTCTAATACAGCCGAGGATCCTCCTGCCACTTCATCAACGGGTCCACTCAGATTGGCACCCTCCAAACCCTGTTAGGATTCTCACCGAAAACTAGGTGGCGAAACCTACAACTCATCGAATGATGCTAGTATTTTATGGCATCCGATGACATTTTCCTAAAAGTGAGAAAAGAATGTCGGCATGCTCGCGAAACTATAAATTTGGCCACGGCATGCTCGCAGTGCACGCGTTATCGGCGACCGCTCGGATATTAACTATGGCCCAACACGTGCGCGCCCAAAACTATCAAGTGCGCGCCTCTACTATCCGAGTACGCGCATCCACGATTCGACCTAACGGTCTATGTAATCAAAGCACGAATCACGATCACGCGAGACCATATCTCTGTTCCCACAAATCCAAGAATGCAAACAGCAACGCGCCCAGGACAAGACTTATACCACGACAAAGCAAGAGCTGTTGCATCCCATACATGTTATCCATCACCCTATACATTCAATATACACCAATGCCGGTCTACTCCAACCAGTGAGGACCTATCACACCAGATCCATGGCCGTATGCAAGAGCCAGGACTTCGGCACCATCAACCACCTTAGTTAGTAATCGTCTCACAATCATTAATATCACCATTTTAACACTCATCTTAAGACTTACCTCTTATCAGTGGACCGACTGCCCCCACCCACGGCGGACTTCGACTTGCAACTCTTCTCTGACCCGTGGAGGATTGTTGTATCGGTTGGTGATTCGATTGTCGGCTCAGCGAGCCTTTTACCTATCGTACCTATCTGTCTAACCCCTGTTGAATCGAGAGAAGTTTATCAGATTAACAGTCTCATCGTTTATTTCCGAGAAGCTTTCGATGTCTCACGACGATTCCAACCTCTCTATTCGACACATCTTTCATTCCTTCCAACAAAGCGGGGAGGAACTCCATCCACCCGTGTCCTATCCGGGCGAGCCCTTGATTGAAACTCCGAAACAGACCCCGACTCAGGCCAGTGCTCCGAATCCCTTCCAGACCCCGGACCAAGTGGTCCAGCCTCCTTCGATTCCGACTCACCCTTCGACTCCGCCTCGCCGTCTGAACCCTACTCGCACCCGACGTACGAGCCGTCTTCTTACTGCGCATATCCGACACTTCCGCGAGCCGACTGAGTCGACTACCGACCCCGACGTGATCCGTTCCACAACCGAACGCGAGATCGATTTCCAGTCCGTCCAACCCGTGACTGACCTTGAGGACATCCAACGACTTCTAGACCTCTTGTACCAGTGCTCGAGACGCCGTTTCATTGTCCAAGCCCTGTTGGGCAACCCTGTGGAACCCATCCGTATTCGATTCATCTCCTTTGAACGTCCAACCAACTACTTCCACACCATCTGGATCGTCAACTCGACGACGAATCCGCTACCTACCCCGACTACTCGTCTCGACGAGTACGTCTCCTTTGTTCACGAGATCCATCTCTGCCAGGATTTCCGTGCGACTATCTACCCTCTCTTCACTCAACACGTGAACCACTTGTTGGAAGACGACGACGTTGAAGAACTAGCCACTACAGTGACCGATTCCGCATCTCGTCTTCAGTCCCGAGCCGAAAGTGACCAAGAATAAGTAACTTTACGTAGTTTCTACACCAAACCAGACACAAAACCGAGTTCCGCACATCCGGGTACCCTTGGTCGCACAACACGCCACACATTCCCGTCAAATCGCGAAAATTCGGCGAAAATTTGTTGAAACTCGGCGAAAATTTGTCGGAATCAACGGAAATTTCCAGGAGTCGCACATCACAACACACATCCGGGTATCACATACGTGGTACATACGTGGCACACGTGGTACATCCGGGTTCCCATCACATCACACATTAAATAAACCACATCACACCGCACATTAAATAAACATCGAACCAACCAAATAACACCATGGATCCTCAATCACCCAAGACACCGTTTACTCCTCCTGAGGACAAGTCAAGTCATTTAACCAACCAAGATCTCTTCGACCATATAACTAAAGGCATCTTTGGTTGTAATGATGAACGAGCCCAATCACTTCAAAAGTGGATGCGACATCATGGTTTTGAACATATCCTTCATGTCCTCGACCATGTTGCAACTGATCCCGAGGAGACACTCAAGGATCTCATGCAATACAAGGTTGGAAAACAAGTCAACGACCTACAGACAAGTACAAGGTTACAACTCAAACTAATGGCATATTGGTTACTACAACAACGGCAACTCCAACATGGAAAACTGCCCCGTGCTACATGGATGAACCTCACGAGGGACCAATATGACGATTGGAGGATCAACACCGACTTTACCAAGTCTGGTATGAACCAAGACCCAGTTTCTCCTCTGAAATCACCTGCACACTCCGTATCATCCCGATCTCCCACTACATCCTCTACAACATCTCAATCCATGTTAGATCTCTCTGCTTTCAAGAAAGGAACCAAAAGAGATGCAACAGCATTTGAATCATTCAAAGACGAACGATACTTTGATTCGTTTTGGCGTGTATTCAAATCAACTGCGAAAGCACAAGGATTGTCGAATGTTCTTGATTTCGATTACAAGGTACCCAAGGATGACGAATGCGCAGAGTTACTTTTCCGAGAACAACAAGTCTTTGTCTATTCTGTACTTGTACGTATTATCCAAACCGACCAAGGAAGAGCATATGTTCGAGAACATGAACATGATGAAGATGCAAGAGCCGTCTTGAAGAAACTCCATGTTCTACACACTGAATCTGATCTAGCTAAGCGAGAAGTGTTACGCCTAACAAGCTACATTTCGAATCTTCGACTGGATGACTCTTGGCGTGGTACAACTCGTCAGTTTCTCCTACATTTTCAAGAACAGCTACGACTTCTGGATAACCTTGTACCACTGTCGGATCGTATCCATGACCATACAAGGATGACCTTCCTTATGCAAGCTGTTGAAAAGGTACCTGATTTAAGACGAGTCAAGATCTTGGATAACGTTGTCAACACAAAATCTGGAGCCAAGTCACTCTGTTATCAATCATATTTCCGCCTGCTTCTTGATGCTGCTTTTGACCATGACCAAGCTACCCGAACTTCTGCGTCTAACCGCCGTCGTCATGTAAAGCAACATGAATTTCAGTTGGATGAACCTTTTGAACCAGTGGAGCCCCCTGACTACCAGATCAACAACACGAATATCCAATCCGAAAAGTCCCCAACTTCGTCGAAAATCAGCCTTCCAAGAGATGTATGGTTTAAACTCTCTGAAGAGGATCGGCAAATCATTGTCGACTTCAATAAATCCGTCCAAGATTCCCCGACAACTCCACGCAAGGTCCAAACACATTCTCTTGACATTGATCCTGAACCGGACCCTGATCCTGATGCCAACAACATTGGTGATACCCATCAGGATGCACCAGAACAAGATCCATTCGATACATCCTCTGATCCGGTTACCCAGTTCGTACACCAGGCTATTGCATCGACAGATATCAATCATCCAGCATCTGACCTCAGCAACATCTTGTCAACTTCTACGACAAAGTCAAGTCCTAAAGTCAAGTTCAAGTCTTCTGCCGATCACAAGCAAAAGGTTCATATGTCACAATATCTATTCTCCCGCAAATCCACCTTTTCTGGTAATCAACTCATCGATCGAGGTGCCAATGGAGGCCTTGCAGGATCTGACATGCGTATCCTTGCCAAAACCGGACGTCATATTACCATCGTAGGTATTGACAATCATGAATTGACTGGCCTTCCAGTTGTTACCTGTGCTGCCAAGTTTGATACAAGTGATGGACCCATTATTGGTATCTTCAATGAGTATGCCCACTATGGAAAGGGTTTATCTATCCATGCCCCAGCGCAATTTGAACATTTCGGCCTATCTGTCGACGAACGATCCGTCAAGGTTGATGGCAAACAACGCATTACTACCCTTGATGGACGCGCATTGCCCTTACGAATCAAGGATGGCCTTGCATACATTCAATCTCTGGGAATCCCTTCTGATGACGATATGGATAAATATCCGCATATTGTGTTCACTTCACCCCATATCTGGGATCCTTCTGTACTTGACCATACCCATCCAGACCCCCATCAAGACCCTGCACCGAACTGGACATCTGTGGAGACTGATGGTAGTATGGAAACGTACCCCTATGACCAATATGGGGAGTATACCGATCGCGTTGTATGCACTTTGAATCTCCTCCTTGATCTCCCATATGATCATGGCCCCGATACACCTTCCTTCTTTTCCATCTATGCTGATCAAGATGGCAATGACCCCACACTTCATGCGTCTGTCCACAAACTCTACAAGGAACAATACGACTGGAAGAAATTTCGCCCTTTCTTTGGGTGGCAATCGGAAGACGTAATCGCCGCTACGTTCAAGCATACAACTCGTCATGGACACATTTCCTTTGACCAGGATACCTTGAAGAAACACTTTAAGGCCCGGAATCCTATCCTTAACCTACCACGACGGCATGAACCCGCTGCCACTGACTCCATCTTCTCCGACACCCCGGCTGTTAACCATGGTGGCAAGATTGCTCAGATTTTTGTTGGTCGTGATACTTTGGTTACTGACATTTATGGTATCAAGTCTACCAAGCAATTCGTCAATACCCTCCAGGATAACATTCGTACACGTGGTGTCATGGAGACTTTGATCAGTGATGGTGGTTCGTCACTTATTTCCCACAAGGTCAAGGATATTCTTCGCACCCTTCTGATTGGTGAATACCGTTCCGAGCCCTATCATCAACACCAGAACAAAGCTGAGAACCGCTACCAGACCGTTAAGCGTATGACCAATGCTATCATGAATGCCTCTGGTTGCCCTGCTTCTGCATGGTTACTTTGTTTAGAATATGTGTGTGACCTCCTCAATCACACTTCCTCTCCCACCCACTCTAGCCGCACCCCTCTTGAGGCTCATACCGGTACCCCACCCGACATTACCCATCTCCTTTTCTTTCCTTTCTGGGATGAGGTCTACTATCGTGTCGACCCTTCTGAACCTACCTCCGGTTCTTACCCTTCGTCTCCCGACGAGAAGATTAACCACTGGGTTGGTTTTGCCCACAATGTTGGTGATGCCTTTACTTGGAAGATCCTCACTGCCGACAACGTCATCATCTACCGTTCCGCTGTCCGTCGCGTTGCCTCCACTACCCCCAACCTTCGTGTGGATATCTCTTCAGGGGAGGAGTCGCCGCATAAACCCACTGACAAGCAAGGTGACACTGTCTTTATTCACAGCAGAAGTGAAGACCCATCCACACCTATGCCAACAATTGACTACGACGATTTAGTTGGACGCACATTCCTTTGTGACACTGAAGAGAATGGGGAGCGCCACCGAGCACGAGTAATCAAATGAGTTGTCGACCTGGAACAAGATGCAACCAAACAAGAAGATTGACTCAAATATATCTTTCGCAAGTCTAACTCCAATGTTGATGAGATGATCTCCTACAACCAGCTCATGGAATACATTGAAAGGGATAATCAAGCCCAAACGACAGGGGATAGTCTCTTCCGATTCAGAGACGTTATTGCACACCAAGGACCTTTGAACTCAAGCGACCCAGACTATAAAGGGAGTAAATATAATGTCCTTGTTGATTGGGAGACTGGGGAGACGACATACGAACCTCTATCTCTTATTGCAAATGATGACCCCATCACAGTCGCCATATATGCCAAGAAAAATGGTTTGCTGGATCTACCCGGATGGAAACATCTCAAGCGATACGTCAAGACAAGCAAAAGACTCATTCGAGCAGCTAAACAATCCATGATCAAACAAGTTTGTCGCTCTATCAAGTACAAGTTTGGTTTCCAAGTACCTCGCACCTATGAAGAAGCAGTGGAACTAGACAAGCAATTTGGGAACACGAAATGGCAAGACGCAACAGAATTGGAACTCTCACAGATCCAATCGTATAACACTTTCAAGGACCATGGAAAAGCCAAGTTCATTAATGGGAAATTGGCCAATGCACCAGAAGGATATCATAAGATAAGAGTACATCTGGTCTTTGATGTCAAGCATGACGGAAGGCACAAGGCACGACTTGTCGCAGATGGACATCTCACCAAGGAACCCGTTGAGACCATCTATTCAGGGGTTGTCTCCATTCGCAACCTTCGCATTGCCATATTTCTTGGAACCATGAACGACATGGAAATATGGGGAGCAGATATTGGGAACGCATACCTAGAAGCATTAACAAGAGAGAAGATTTTCATCATTGCAGGACCAGAGTTCAAGGAGTTAGAAGGACATATCTTGATCATCTACAAGGCATTATATGGTCTCAAATCCTCAGGTGCTCGCTGGCATGACAAACTGTTTGATGTTCTCATTGATATGGGATTTTCTCCAAGCAAGGCTGACCCTGATATTTGGATGAAGAAGGCTCCTGGAGAAGACTGTTATGAATATATCGCTGTATATGTTGATGACTTAGCTATCGTTGCCATGGACCCTGAAGCTGTCTGCAAGATCTTTACAAAAAAATACAACTTCAAACTCAAAGGAGTCGGACCTATCGAGTATCATTTGGGGTGTCGTTATACCAAAGATCCAGACGGTACACTTGTGTCTGACCCACGAAGGTACATCGAGAAGATGATGGATACCTATGAACGATTGTTCAATGAGAAACCCAAGAAAGCAAAGCCGCCAGTCATTGCTAACGATCATCCTGAACTCGATGACTCTGAGCTCTTAGATGAAGAAGGGACCCAGCATTTCCAGACTCTTATTGGACAACTGCAATGGCTAATTACCATTGGCCGTTTTGATGTCTTTCCTGCTACCATGACTCTATCAAGGTTCAGAGCTGCTCCAAGGATTGGTCATTTGAAGCAAGCTAAGCGCATCTATGGATACCTCATGTCATTTCCTGATGGGTCTATCAGATTCCGCACTGGGGAGCCAGATTTATCAGGTTTACCTATCCAAGAATACGATTGGAGTCGTACCGTATACATGGACGCCAAGGAACGTATCCCTGAGGACTGTCCAACCCCACTTGGGCGTTTTGTGACAACTATACATTATGTCGACGCAAATCTCATGCATGATATGGTTACTGGGAAAGCAGTTACAGCCATCCTGCATTTTGTAAACGGTACACCCGTGGACTGGTACAGTAAGCGACAAGCCACAGTGGAGACAGCCACGTATGGATCTGAATTTGTTGCCGCAAGGACTGCAGTTGATCAGATCACGGAGCTACGCCTTACACTCCGATACTTGGGAGTCCCTCTACGAGAGAAGAGTTACATGTTTGGAGATAACCGCTCTGTCGTTATCAATAGCACCGCACCACACTCAATCATCTCCAAGAGGCACCATCTCCTATCCTATCACCGAGTCCGTGAAGCTATCGCTGCAAAGTACGTCGCATTCTACTGGAAAGATGGAAAGACAAACCCAGCTGATATCCTCAGTAAACATTGGGAATTCGCCGCAGTTTGGCCCATGCTCAGATCTTTGTTATTCTGGAGAGGAAAAATCCAGGAAAGTGATGAGGGAATTGACAATCCTCATTCGACGAATTGTGGGGAGTGTTAGGATTCTCACCGAAAACTAGGTGGCAAAACCTACAACTCATCGAATGATGCTAGTATTTTATGGCATCCGATGACATTTTCCTAAAAGTGAGAAAAGAATGTCGGCATGCTCGCGAAACTATAAATTTGGCCACGGCATGCTCGCAGTGCACGCGTTATCGGCGACCGCTCGGATATTAACTATGGCCCAACACGTGCGCGCCCAAAACTATCAAGTGCGCGCCTCTACTATCCGAGTACGCGCATCCACGATTCGACCTAACGGTCTATGTAATCAAAGCACGAATCACGATCACGCGAGACCATATCTCTGTTCCCACAAATCCAAGAATGCAAACAGCAACGCGCCCAGGACAAGACTTATACCACGACAAAGCAAGAGCTGTTGCATCCCATACATGTTATCCATCACCCTATACATTCAATATACACCAATGCCGGTCTACTCCAACCAGTGAGGACCTATCACACCAGATCCATGGCCGTATGCAAGAGCCAGGACTTCGGCACCATCAACCACCTTAGTTAGTAATCGTCTCACAATCATTAATATCACCATTTTAACACTCATCTTAAGACTTACCTCTTATCAGTGGACCGACTGCCCCCACCCACGGCGGACTTCGACTTGCAACTCTTCTCTGACCCGTGGAGGATTGTTGTATCGGTTGGTGATTCGATTGTCGGCTCAGCGAGCCTTTTACCTATCGTACCTATCTGTCTAACCCCTGTTGAATCGAGAGAAGTTTATCAGATTAACAGTCTCATCGTTTATTTCCGAGAAGCTTTCGATGTCTCACGACGATTCCAACCTCTCTATTCGACACATCTTTCATTCCTTCCAACAAAGCGGGGAGGAACTCCATCCACCCGTGTCCCATCCGGGCGAGCCCTTGATTGAAACTCCGAAACAGACCCCGGTTTGATGCTGATAATTCGACAGCACATCGATGTTCGAATAACGTACTCCTGTGCCTCCGCATGTATCTTGAAGGACTTTGACTATTTTTTCCGTTGATTGCTTGACAAGGAACTCCCCATCGTCGTCCTCATCCATCCTAGTCCAGTTTGGATTGCCTACGGTTCAGCACAAGGTTTTTTCGTGGTCTTGTGAAAAATGAGGTTTATTGTTGCCTTGTGGATGAGGAAAGGTCGTGTATGGGGTGAGGTGGCAAGGAAGTTTGGGAGAAAGATGGTGGGAAAGATGGTGAGACGTTCTTTGAGTGGTATGACATTGGGTGGCAGTGGTCTCTCCGTTGTTTGTCGTTCACACAGCTTGCGGTGTTGTAGTATCACGGAAGTAGTAGTGCCGTTGTAAAAACATCTTTCTACTGTAGAATTGTCGGTGAAGAAAAAAACTTCAGTGGAGGCGAGGGTGCCTTTCTCCGCTTCTTCCTCCAGGGCTTCTACACAATTGGTGAATTCGTGCCAGTTAGATGACTCGCTTATGGTCACGTCTGCCTTCCACACCCCAATACGATATGACAGACCCTTTTGGGGAAAATGGATTGCCGAGCCAAAGCCATCACCTGAAGCATCGTCCGATCCGTACGGAGCCAGAAAAATCGTTTTGTATCGCAACTTGATGATAGGTGGAGAGGGGAATGAAGGAGAGCATGGGTTGTCCAGCCATGTCTCCTTCATTCAGCTGTCCACGTAAAATCCCATCTACGCCCTAAGCTATCATCCTTTTGCCTGAAACGTGAGAAATATGCTGACTCAGAGAGTAGGACATTCCCAGGCACCGCAATCTAGTGACCAAGTCCAAGCGCTTGGGACTGGACGACGAACTATGTTTTTATCAAGAGTGTGATTCTAGTCCAGACCGGGGATTGCATATGGGTCAAAAGAGAAAGGGGTCAAAAGAGAAAGGACTGAATCCACCGGGCAAGGCCTAGGATTTCCAACGGAGGCCCAAGCGCTGGATCACAGCACACTGACCCAACAAGATAGTACAAGCATTATTGAACGGATCGAAAACTTCAGCAACGAACGATTCGAAGAAGGAGGCGGAGCTCTTGCATTTCCCGACAATTTTGATGACGTCGGACAATTCTTCGGGAAGTACGGTGGCGTTTCAGTAGAAGTTTTAGAGTATGACTTACAATCTTGAGTCGCTAATCGTGGAATCTTGTTTTGTTGTTGTGCTGTTGTCTCGCTCATCGGCGTTTTTCATTTCTCAGTTTTCCGACTGTTGCGGTCATAATCTTCACGGAATGGACCACCACGACCATGACGATTACCCTCCATTTGCGGTGGACAAAGTTTCTCGATGTGTTGATGGTTTCGATGAGACAACATGGCGGGAATATATTACTGATGATAAGGAAAAGGAATTTGAGGATTTCATTAAGGATCATATTACCAGATGATGAGGAGTGGGAATTCTTCACCATATACAACAATACCACCTCTTGGATTCTCGACGCAACTGCAGAACTGTCCCCATCCCTCCTCCGAGACAACCACCAACCAGACAACCACCGACCCGACAACCACCGACCAAGCTTCCAGATGGACTCAAGCCCTCTCTGGAAACTTCAATTCCTGCAGCCGCGGAACCAGGACCTGTAGATATTCTACGAATGTTGGAAGAGAACGATGATCATGACAATGAATAAGGTAGAACGTCAACAACATTTAAATTCCTTACTATGCAATTCATCCATGTACTGACGAATGAGAAGAAGTACTTCGTCGGCATCTTCCCACTTACAAATTTTTGTTGGTCCGGGAGGAGGTCGTGGTTATAAAACACCCCTCCGACAATTTGCGACACAACAAAGGGGCCGTTTTCATAGCGGTTGACAGATTTGACTTCGTAGATATTCTGCTCATCAGATATATGGTGGTATATCTGTCCAAAATATTTCAAAGAACGCAACAACTTGATTTGACGGCCGACAGGAGCCTGTCGTGAGATGAAAAGGGAGAAATCTTCTTTGTGACGAAAGACATAGAGAGAGTTGGGCATACCGGGAGGGAAAATACCATGAATCTCATACACAGTTTTACAAGTTTTTTGCTGAACAAAGGAGTCACCAATATTGACAGTCTGAGACTCAATCTGGATCTTGATTAGTGTGTTCATTGATTCCAGGGAGCCCTGGTTATCAGATTAGGGGGGAGACGATGTCAGAGGGATGGTTGGTGTCCAAAACTCTTGAAGTTTGGGTGGACGATGTCGAAGAGGACATGTCACTCATTGCCAAGATTTTGTCACAGGTTCACGGTCTGTCGATAATATTCACCTTGAAGCTATAAGCCACCATGATATAACAATTCATTGTGGCAGTTGCAGCACATTCTCCGTGTATCCCAAGCAACTGACATTTTAGCATTGTCCACAGTTGATTCTATGGGTGTGTAGTTAATTCCACTAAATCCTCAATAGCAACTTTCTCAATGTTCATATGCTGTTCCTCAGCACCATTCATCCCTCGAATTGCATCGAGGCTCCCATTGCATACAATGGCTGAATGATGCGATCGTTTCATTCTCATTTTTGGGCCTTCGCGTCATTGTTGACCGTCCGTTCCAAGATTGAGTAGCATCACTGTATCAGTAGTAGTCTAGAAGTCAGCAAAAGGGAGTGTCCGCAATACGACACAATCTGGTGCATACTTCCATCATGCCATAGTGGAGCGCTGATGTCCTCGTTTGACTTCAGTCGCCGGCGCGATATGGCTTCAGAGTATTCTATCGATGTCGTCTGTTACCCAAACAGCAGCAATAGGTGTTTCTTCTTCACCACCCAGATTGACAATCTGAACCTTTCGAAGCCAAACAAGAGTGTCTTCCTTAACAACACTCCCGCATACGATGTGCTCATCACATCATCGCCCATTGGACAAGGCAAGGAGGCTGAGGATCTCACCCGTGTCACCAGTTGGATGGAACGACATTTTTGGATTGTAACCCAAGATCCCCCAAGCAAATAATATATCATTGTAATCGTCAGATAATACTCTAAACTGATATAGACAAATCAAGTGCAAAGAACAGAGTAGTTGGAGATCAAATCCTGAATGTCTCTCGAAGACTGGTATTCTATGGACTTGGAGGGGTATCAGTTGGAGCAGTTGAAGCTCTTGCGGTCAGTGGATCTTGTGTATCTTCTTGCATAAAGGATCGGTTGGATCTTAGCTGGGATCGGTTGGATCTTTCAAGTTGTCCCAGAGATCCTGAGTCTTGCCATCCCGTCTAGTTCATGTTCATCAGACTTGTCTCCTTCACTGTCGTCCCATTCATTATTCGGCTTGTGATCATTTTTATATTGGCACCAGAGATCAGGAAGCTTGGTAAGCAATTTCTGCACAGCTGCTTCACAGCGATTCGTGAAGACATTTGGAAAGTCATAAAACTTCACGTCAGAAATAACCAGCTTGGCGGCTTTTACAAGACGCCTATCAATCGAACACAAGTCACCCTTGCTCATCCCCAAGCCGCATGTCTTTTGAAAGCATATTGGTAACTGTCTGTTGTTTAGTTTTTAACGGTCTTTATTCCAAACAAGACGACTCATTCCAAGTTACATACCATATGAAGCCCCCCCCCCCCACCGATGACCTTCCTTTCATCTCCATTGAAGGAAAATGTCAACCAAGATTCTCATTGACTCGTCCAATGGTCTCCTATGCTTTTAACAATTCGATGATTCCCATCAAAACAGTCTACAGAATGGAATCTTTTAACCTGGATGGCAACCCACAGTGTCAGAATTCAAGTTACAAATTCATTTGACCTTGTGGAGATTCACTGTGAAGGAGATGGAGACTTGGAGGTTGTTTGCTTCATATTTCGTTACAAATCTTGATCTTTTTTAAATAGTCCCATGTTGCTTCATTGCTCGTTTGACATTTTACCAGCACAGCACAACAAGCCCCTGGTATTTCAATTTTGCAGAACGAATGAGACAAATCCGCCTGCCCATCCCATAAAAATATGCCTTGCGCTACCCCGACCGGGTTTGCTTGTTAAAATTACATTAAACATTAACCTATTTTTTGTTCTATTTAATTGAATCCTTTTGGAACAGTTGTCTTTGCTCACATTTTGGTACTCGGTACTTGACCTCTATCCCATAATGATTGCATGTCAAGGGAGAACTGTTCCACAAGAACCAAATCAATGTACCCAATGTTGACAGCTGACACCCAAATCACTATACAAAAAGGCACATCAGATTGGATAATCAACACAGAATGGTACCATCACCGATCTACATTCCATTGATGGATGGTCTGTTCCGTATGGGAAAATTCGTCCACGTGAAACTCCCCAATCAAGACACCAAAAAACACTGCAATTGGTTGTATCCTAAAGTTGATATTACCATTTGCCTCTTTTACCCATTGTTCCCAAAGAAGAACTTGAAGTGCCACCCTTCCCTTTCCAAGCCATTACGAGCACCAGTTGTGCACAGATGTGGTTCCAAGATAATCAAACTGTACCATTCCATTGATGTCTTATCTTGTCTGGTTTCCTCAATCCAAGAACTTCAAGATTCTGTTTCCAGTATTTGAGATCACTCTTCAAGATTCTGTTTCCAGTATTTGAGTTCACTCTTCAAGGTTTTGTTTCCAGTATTTGATTTCACTCTATCCAAGCCCAAGAAAGGGTGACAGGTCTTCCTCCTTGACTTCAAACAAGTCTGAGTAAACAACAAATTCTGTCTTGTCGACATTAAGGAAGGCAAAGTCGTTTGTTTCCCTACTGAAAGGAAGGCGAAGTCATTTGTTTCGCCCCATTGCTACCACCACAATGTCTGGTCAGGCATTTTTAGATACAAAAATCTCACATTTTTTATTACAGTAGATTTTTTGTTGAGCCGGGAAGTTGTTCGGATAAGAAAATCGTGCAAATTGTGCGACATCATGGGTGAACCGCGCAAGGAATATTTTGTCCTTGCAACATCCCAACTCATAATAAAACCGGGCGGAAGTCACTACCTACATATCAAGATAAAAAGTAGGCAGATTACACCCCTGTATTTTCTCGTTCCTTCCTCGTCGGACGCCCGGCTTGTTGGGAGAATGACTAGAGGGGCATATGTCTTGTTGGACAGGCGCCCTCCTCGAACGTCTGCCCTCCTTGTCATTCTACCCTCCGCGCCGGGCGACCCTACTCTAAAGGATTGAAGCACCGTTAAGTAATCCTACAACTCCATCACACTGGGAACAATCCTTCTCGAAACTTTCAACTACATCTATATGGATGCGAATTCTGGTATTGTTGAGTCTTTGTCTTGTAATACTTTTTCTAATTGGGAGTCTTTCCTTGATGTTGATTGTTCTTTGACACGTTGTAAAATCAAAATGACTTTTGAAAGTGGTTTGATCCATTTTGTCATCGCTTGGAGTAGCAGTGAAGTTCCAGGAAATCATTCCTGGAATGATCATCAGGCAAGTAATACATCCTAGAAATAGTCTCACTCTTTTATAAAACAAGAAAGATGCTACCGTAGATTGCGCCAGTTAAGCCTCTCCGGTAGTTAAGCCTCACTTGCCCATTTCACAGTGAATCTCCACAAGGTCAAATGAATTTGTAACTTGAATTCTGACACTGTGGGTTGCCATCCAGGTTAAAAGATTCCATTCTGTAGACTGTTTTGATGGGAATCATCGAATTGTTAAAAGCATAGGAGACCATTGGACGAGTCAATGAGAATCTTGGTTGACATTTTCCTTCAATGGAGATGAAAGGAAGGTCATCGGTGGGGGGGGGGGGGGGGGGGGGGGCTTCATATGGTATGTAACTTGGAATGAGTCGTCTTGTTTGGAATAAAGACCGTTAAAAACTAAACAACAGACAGTTACCAATATGCTTTCAAAAGACATGCGGCTTGGGGATGAGCAAGGGTGACTTGTGTTCGATTGATAGGCGTCTTGTAAAAGCCGCCAAGCTGGTTATTTCTGACGTGAAGTTTTATGACTTTCCAAATGTCTTCACGAATCGCTGTGAAGCAGCTGTGCAGAAATTGCTTACCAAGCACCAGATTGTGTCGTATTGCGGACACTCCCTTTTGCTGACTTCTAGACTACTACTGACACAGTGATGCTACTCAATCTTGGAACGGACGGTCAACAATGACGCGAAGGCCCAAAAATGAGAATGAAACGATCGCATCATTCAGCCATTGTATGCAATGGGAGCCTCTATGCAATTCGAGGGATGAATGGTGCTGAGGAACAGCATATGAACATTGAGAAAGTTGCTATTGAGGATTTAGTGGAATTAACTACACACCCATAGAATCAACTGTGGACAATGCTAAAATGTCAGTTGCTTGGGATACACGGAGAATGTGCTGCAACTGCCACAATGAATTGTTATATCATGGTGGATGCTGCTTCATGCAGTAGAATTCCACCCTGATCTTGTCCATCTGTACACTCGATCACTATCGTAGAATTCCACCCTGATCTTGTCCATAGTCATACCCGTGTACACTCGATCACTATCAAACGTGAACGTGGTGGCCTTGATGAGCTTAAGTAGCTCTATGCTATCTCAATTGGCTTGAATTGCTGGGAAGGTGCTATGGCCTTTAACTTGTCTTTCATTATGTCTGTGGATTGTCTGAGGAGAATACTATACAGCAGTGATTGAACACCTTCCATGGCACGCGTTTCTCTTCAACAGCCTTGTACTCAAACTCCCATTCCTTAAACTCGATGGGGCTTGCTGTATTGGCTGGACGTTGTGGTCGTTGTGGTGTCGGTAGTGAGAGTTTTTCCACACCTCTTTGGAAGTCCATATTGTATTTAGGGAATTTTATCCCAATGTAGCCAATAAGCAACTCGACATTGTGTATGTATTTCTTTGCCTGTGCATCTTGGGTGTAGTCGAACACACAACCCTTGAGCAATGGCTCTTGACCTTCAAATTTGGAGGATCCCGTTCCATTGTTATTGTTGCGACCTCGACTGCCACCGCGTCCACGTCTGCTGTTGCCTCGTCCACCTCTACCTCCTGGTTGCTGAGCTTGGTTCATTCTTCAATGACTATCAGGTTTGCGACGGAACTCTTCGTTGTGTCGTGTCACTGGGTTCCACACTTGAATCCACAGTTAGGTCTAAATAAATGGAGACTTGGAGGTGACTGGCGATATATTTCTTGCAGATATTTCTTGCAGATTTCAATGTGACTTCTATACTTCACAAGCAAGTGTTGCAAAAACCTTGAAGCATTCAGTTCCTTGGTACTTTTTGTCTTCTTACTTGTTAGAAATGCTTCTGCTGATGTCTCATGTTGGATCTTGGCCCTGTAAATGCATTTGCAAACAGCTTGTTGTAGGAGTCTAGTGCCATGGAGATTTTGAACCCTTTACCACCCTCGGTGGACTGCGGAGTCACCACAAGGAGGGACAAAAAGATAGGAATGCTCTACTGAACAGACGGTAATAGGGTGTACATCTACCCAAAACCAGTCATCACATCCAATGCTACACCAAGAATGTAGCTCTTCTGTCATGTGCATGTTATGAGTACATCACCTCCATATGATGAGTACATCACCTCCGTCACCGACCCCCTAGACTGAAGGGGAGACCTCGAGCAGTGGCAATACCATCATGAATGTGACACCCTCTGAAGCTGGAAAGTCATCATTCACCCGATGCAAGAATATTCCGCATGGATAGATATCTCGGGCAGACTAGCCAGTAGGTCTACCACTGTTAACCCCTGACATTAACGTCAGGGGGATTGAGATGCATCGTTGGTGATGATGCTTCGACCGGCAACACAGCCACAGTATTTTTTACAAGCAGCAGGACTTTTATTGTACACTGATGACTGTCTGGGAAGAGTTCGAGTAAATGGGGAAGACCTCCATTTCATTTCATTTTTGTAAAACTAGTTTTATTTTTGTAAAACTAGTTCTAAAAGTTCTGGCACGTGGACCTGTATTGATGTCAATTGGTAGCCTTTGGTTGCTGGCTTTGATAAGGGTTCAACATGTCCATTCCCATACAGAGATCAGTTGACGCATATATATTGTGTGCATCAGTTGACGCACATGGGATACAAAGTGCGACTAGCATAAACGTCAAAAAGAAAATGCGCTCACAAAACCCATGATAGAAAAAGTGTGAAAGACTCCCCCCCCCCCCCCCCCCCATTACGTGAAATTCCGATCATCTAGATCCCTTCAATTAAATGAATCTTATTGCGACAAATCCAAAAGAGTTGCTTTATTAGTTTGGTGATACAACTTATAGATACGAATCCAAGAGGATATATATGGGAGATCCAAAATGGATCCTTACCGCGCAGGCAGTTACGACTCAGGCATTGTACATTCCGCTTGACAATACCTTGGATGCTTCTATTGTTTGTTGGATAATCGAAAACGTTGACGCCTTGTTTCCAACGCTTGACAATGCCTTGGATGCTCGAGGAGAAGCAGTGGGTGACCGGATTAATACTGCTAAGATTTTTGTTTTTGTATCAATTGTGACACAGTGTTGACCAGCAACGGCGCCAAATAGGGGGTTGATTGTGTGTCAATTTTCTTTGGGCAACCATGACTTGTTGCGCTGCGGCCAATTTGCGGCCAATTGGGCCACACGATGGATCACATCACTTGGCATTGGTAATTGCGTTGCTTGGTTCCGGGTGATTATACGACCGCTTTCAAGGCTGAGAAAGTAATAACTCCCTCGGCGGTTACCGGTGGGACGTAATGCGAGTGCTCCCATGGTACGAGAAGCCATGGAATTATCATGCTCCTCGTGGCATTGCACGTATTCGCCAAATTCAAAGCGGCAATGGCGATTAAAATCAAGCGTTTCGCCGGTCACAGTCGAGATGGTAGGGGCATCCCAAGCTTGGCGTTGTTGAGCAAGAGGATTGAATGTACACAGTTGGGGACCTCTTGGAATAGGACACTATCATGACAATCTTCATAGTCTTCGCCAAAAACTTGTGATGTTTTCGCCAGGATAACTGTCGACACGGTGAGTCTCAAGACGACGGACGATGCCGCGAGCGGCTTCATTCGTGGTAGAAGTGAGCGGTTGAGGACCATATGCAAAACCCACGGTCCACCCTGAGTTCCCTTATTCGGGTCAACTACTAACGAAGAGTCGGGTGCTGTTGATTTTTTTCCGGAGGCCATCGCTGCTCCAATAGTTGACACACAATGATTGGTGAAGCGGTCCATCATGTCGTTGATAATGATGTTTCGACCCTCCTTCACGTTCTCTTGGCTGTACACACCAAAATTGACAAACATGTCGTAATAGCTGGGAAGGGGTCTGATGCAAAAATTCTTTGGAATCTGTGGTGAAAAATGTTCGTGCAAGAAAAGGGTAAATTCGTTGTCGTCGAGATGCCATGCACGAGACAACAAGTCTGACACATCATTCTGTTTGCCAGGGATGTGTTCTGTTTGAAGAGCGAATTTCTCAAAGGCTTGAAGGAAGGGGTCGAGCGCCAGGGACTTACAGAAGGGGGAAAATATATAGAGAAACAAGAGAGAGAGAGGCCAGACAACGCCAACAGAACCGAGACAACTGAGAGAGACAGGCTAAGGATAAAGAAAACCAAGCCGGAAATCTTCCACTGTCCTGCTGTACAGAAGCGAAAAGTGGACATTTACACCCCCGAATGCAACAACTACTTACATCTTTTCATGTCGGTTGTGCCTCTTTGCGAGAAAAAGGCCCCGTGGTAACAACAACAACAACAATACTACCTGACGCAATGCAATTGACAGTGCAAAGTATTCGGCATGGAAGGTGGACAGAGCAGTCTCGGTTTGGAGTTGGTTTTTCCACAGCAACGGGCATCCGCAAAAGAAGATCACGTAACCGGTAACCGGTACACGATTTCAAGCTTATTAAAAGGATTCCCAAGAGTCTCCCGAGTTTTGGACTCTTGCTGAGTTGGTACGATGGTTGCAATCTCGGCCCAAGTATCCAACTCGATGCGATTGGTGCTGATACTTTCAACCTCGACATTACTACAGTCCATGGTTGCTGGAAGCGAACATGACAAGAACTGTGACGGTGAGGCAGTGGGAGGAACTCACACGATTTGGAATGTGGTAGTTGTCCAAGATTGTAAAGGTCCTTGATCGCCCGCAAGGTAACTACCACATATTAGTGGCGTATGACTCAACCGAACCATCCAGAAACTGTACATCGTAGTACAGGGTATCAAGGATTGGGCTAGGGTCTTGCTCACCGATTGGTCGTCCATGAGTGTCCTTAGTGCGTCCAATGATGGTCTCTCAAGCACTTTCACCTCCTCGTGGTGGCATGACTTTGGCGGTTAGATATTCATCAAGCTCTTCCGGTGTGTACGTATCGGATTCCAGGGCTTCGGCTTCTGGAAATAGGGGCTCAACTATCTCGCCTTCGTCAAAGAGGTCTGGGGGTGGATCACTCCCAGGGGTACCATCAGATGGTGGCTCTTTCAGTCTCGATGATGCTGTCAACTGCTGTCGAATCGTCATAATCTTGAGATGGAGTGTGTGGGTATGTCCTCACCAAGGAAGAAGAAACCGGCATGACGGTGACGTTCGCAGAGAACAAGCATGGATCGTTCTTGCCCAAGAATATGGTTAGTAGTGGCTGGGGGCTGTCGGTGAACAGTTGGCTGTGGACCAGAGGGATGGGATTGTCCTTGGAGTTTGCCATGGCTATGGCTCGTGTTTGTTTCCGTTCGACAAATAGATATACCCATCATCCTTGCGGACCGCGTCCCCGTTTCTTCTATGCCGAACAAACTCTGTGATGACGACATGCCTTTTCCCTTCACCGTCCAGCCTTGAGAAGAGATTTTCCGCCAGCATGTTGGCAGTATACTCATGAATAACGCCTCCTGGGACGCTGACTTCATAGGTACGTGTATCAAACAATGGATTGCGCTTTGCCTTGCCCACTGGTTTCCCATCTAAACCCGGTGCCGTCCTCCGGCATTTAGACTCCAAGTTGCACTTGGTGTCAGACTTGGATGCCGTTTTGGGTCGGGGACTGGTCTCCATTGTGCTTTTGGAAGGGGATCCAGACTACTTGGCCCGGTACACTTGTGAACTTGTTGATTCTCATTACAGTGATACACGGCTGGTCCCAGCTTCCCCTGCCAACAGCCATGGTGGAAACATCCTAGAAACGAGACTTCAGTTGAAAAGTAGATTAATCTCATTTCTTTATAAAAACAGAAAGTTGAAAAGCAACTTTGTGTGAAGGAGTCAACTTAATGCAGAGACTGAAGGTGAGGGCCTCATCGTCTTTTGAGTGCTTAGGTTGACCTATAGAAGAGTCTATCGTACTAACCCAATCGTCTACAGTTAGTAGTGAAATACATATAGTCCAAGTGGTTACTGAGCTCAAGTCTTGGCTGACGAAACCGGCGATTTTTCAAGCCAAATTGATTGATCAACAGAGACTATCGAATCTCTGATAGTTCACTATCAAGTCCACAAACAAACACCAAGGGAGGCCACTTAGCTCCCTTTTGCCAAGCCACCATGAGTGACGAAAACCAATCCCCCACATCCAGTGGAGCAGGAAGTTTTGACCTTATTCGAATGACGGACCATCACCAAGAAACGACTAGCAAATTGTTGGACCGAATCAAGAAGGAGAAAGACAAGGCGAAACAACAAAGGACCCAGCCGCTGTCGTTTTTTCTTATTTTTTTCTGATTCCTTTTTTCTTTTTCTTCTGTTTTTTTTTCTCTTTCCTCTCTCTTCTTCATCCTTACACCTTATGTCGGTGTTGTTGTCAACATCATACAGAGGACCCAACCGCTGTAATTTTTTCTTTTTTTTCTGATTCCTTTTTCTTTTTCTTCTGTTTTTTCCTCTTTCCTCTCTCTTCTTCATCCTTACACCTAATGTCGGTGTTGTTGTCGAAATCATCCATCGTGCCTTTGAAGGTGATGATTCTTCTTATCCTTGGAATAGGATTCAACCGTTGATTGATGGGTTCAATGAGAACCGTCGTCGGACAGTTGCGGTCTCGTCAACGATGACTCTGGACGAGATCATAAGTCCCTTCCAGCCGAGGACCACTAAAACATCAACCCTTCCACACCTCTCGAACATCAAACGAAAGCCCAAACCCCTTGGAACAGAGATGAAGGTGCGTAGTGGCTTGCTCTTTCGTCCCCACAGACTGCGGTCCGCACGTGGGTTGTGAGGGCTCAGTCTTCGTAGGCGCTCTGCCGACCGGTGAAGTAGTCTTCAATGGTGAGGGTGCGCCTCGGTTTGTTCGTCGAGGCACATGATAGGCCTTTGTCTTCATCCTTGTCGTCAGTGGTGGATAGCAAAGAGTCACTGGAGGTGAAGTGATTTGGCCATCTTATGCAACAAAGGTGAACCATCTCCTACAGCAATTCATGCCTTAACAGAAAAATATGCAATTTGTGGTGAGATAATTCAAGCCGGTATTGAGGAACTGGGCGACCTTGCCACAGAAAGAGTGCAATACCTCATGCATGATTACAAACACACACACAAAGAAGAAGCAGATGACAAGTTCATGAAGATTTTAAATTCGGATTGGTCACTTGTACCAGAAGGTCTTAGACCTTTATCTGTTCCAGACGACCCAAATATTGTCGGACAAATTGCTGAAACACATGACGAAGAACTTGATCGTAAACCAAAAGCAGTTGATAGTCCAAAAGTGAACAATTAGACATCGATGGATTACAAACCGTAAGCAGTGGAGCGTTCAACGGAACAGACAAGTTTGTTATACTGCCAGCCCATATCTGACACTCAAACAGATCCCAAAAGACATCCATCAAACCTTTTTCAAACGGATGTATGTTTTGATGCACCGGAAGAAAAACAAAACGTTTCAAAACAACGTGCCGACAAATCAAAACAAGTAAGGGACGATTCAAAACTTGATGCCGAGCACCCAAGTGATGCGTGTTTCTCGCCAATGGAACACCTGAGCCCCAAAAACCAACTCTCCTTCCTCTCGGTAACCAATCCCCCAACAGCCGAAATCACTAGTGGTGTCCGCTTCCTCGTGCAACCAATCGGCTCCAGCACATTTGCAAAAGAGTACATCGAGAAAAAAACTCAACAAGTTAGAAACAAACCTTGATAAACTCCTTGAACTGGACAACCTCCAGACAAGACACACCTTGTTCAAGTTCTCCATGATCGCATCTCTGCTTCATCTCCTCGCATCCGACATCACCTCATCCTCAAGCTTCATTTCACAGTTCAGCTGATAACAATGGAGATGTGTTATTTTTCAGAAGTAAAGTGTTAATCACATTAGTACATCTTTGTTGTTTAGTCCTATATAGTTATTTGTAGGTATAGGAGGTCAACTGGGTAAGTGCCACCTCTTGTCATAGATTTCCCAGTAGTTTTGATGTCATCCTCAAGGTTCATTTCACAGTTGGAGATGTTGAAAACTATGCTTGTAGACAAGTTGTATTTTTCAGAAGTAAACTTTTTATCATATAAGTACAACTATGTTGGCTAGTCCTGTATAGATATTTCTATCAGTCTGTATGCAAAATAAATCAGTCATGTAAGTGGTTGGTTCGGTTGGGTGAGCGTGTTGTAAGTGTCCTCGGATGTGACGACGGGTATGGTTTGGGATAGGAGTCTTGAGGGACCATGTGCAACCTGGGAAAGGGCATTTGTGTGGGAAGGAACGCGGAGAGGACATGTCAACTCTTAAGTCAGAGAGCCCCCTTGGCGCTGTGACGTAGAGGGAGACGACTGGAATCCCGTTGGCCGATGCCATTCGAGACGATCTGTATCCTCCTGGCCAAGATCCTGCCAGAGGATTTGAAACTGAAGAAGAAGAGATGATCGCTCGTGCACCGCATCGTGTGGGAGCAGCTGCCAATGATCCTTTCACTGCTCAGTTCAAGATTGACCCGCTGGCTCTTGTGAGACCCCAGTTAGTGGTTATCCAGCGGCTCATGAGTCTACTTGCCATCGAGAGCGACAAGTGTTCTCATAATCCATCAAGCATAAAGAAGTTTCTTACCTGTTGTCCAATACACCTCCATGTGCATTGGATCAGTTACCCCCGTTGCTAGGATCCTGGAGTCCATCCGGCACTGGTTTGACAGCCAGAAACACTACCTTCTCCCAAGACACTTGCAATGTGAGGATCAGGCATGTATAGGGTGGCTCCTCTACTCTGACCGGGACATGGACTGCCGCTTCACCGACATAAGGCCCACCACTGACAACCCAACTTCGGACGAGGGGCAAACTGCCGCTGCCGCTGACAACCACAGAGACAACCAAACCGACAACCAGGCGAAAACTCATACAAAATTCGATAGTCCATGCCTGGGAAGATATGGGACATACTTATTACCAGTCACTTCTGGAATCTTCACCATTCTTACACGAGTCTACAGAAGAAGCATGGTCACAGTGGTTGTTCTCACTTCACTCTTATCCTTCCCGCGCTGCCCGGCCTGAGAAGCTGTCCACCCGCTCCTGAAATTCACCAGGACTCCTGGTCCCCACCACCACAACATCATCTTCAACGTTCTCGTCGTGGTTTGGGGAAGGCTCATCATTGACTGTCCATAACTTTCTAAGTGTGAGTCGAAATTTGGATTGCTCTTCACCATTGGAAAGCTCTTCTCACGCTCTTGTTAATCAAATAATCACATTGGATGCGTCGATGCTTCCTTCAGACACCTTATTCCATTGAATTTTGTTTTGACTTTTTGGTGGTTTGGGGAAGGCTCATCATTGACTGTCCATAGCTTTCTATGTGTGAGTCAAAATTTGAATTGCTCTTCACACGCTCTTGTTGTTCGAATATTCACATCGGATGCGTCGATGCTTCCTTCAGACACCTTATTCCATTGAATTTTGCTTCGACTTTTTGGTTGCATTGATCTGAGCTGAAAATCCAGGCTTTGACTTTGGTTTGGTAAGCTCCTAGGACCGGCCGCTGGACCCATACTTTCATAGTAAGAGACCCACCTCTCCTAAGATGAACTTAACCGTTCAAGATGTGCATTAACAACAGAATGAATCAACAATCTCACACACAGTATTGCTCGTCTAATTCATTAACCATTTGTCTCCACAGACGCTGTCGCACCACATTTGCATTATCGTCATCTACTTGATTTTCCTCATAGCCCATCACTTGTCAATATTTAGAATTCAATGCCTCCATGAAGACAACACCAGACCTGTTCCGATCAGCTAACACCTTCAACTCTAAGTCTACCAATCGATTTAGTCCAGTTTCATTCATCTTCCTTGACTCACCCACACCTCTTGAAAACTTAAACCTCTCTGCATGGTGATTCTTGATACCCAAAAATGCCTGTCCCATGTTGTTTCTCACGAAGTCCTCATCAACATGGAGAATCTTGTAAAGAAGCATCGGGAGAGGATGGGATATGTGGATAGCAGTGCTGATCCACCGCAGCAGAAAAAGCGGAAGCGCGGCTTATGGTTCTTTTAAATAGTTTCTCTTCATTAGCTTCTGTGCGTGTAGTTCTTCTGTGGATGGTCTCGATAGTTTTGGGGGATGGGGTACCAAAATTGGGCGACTTCAGTCGGTGCTTTCGGAGCCTGAAATGCCAAGGGTGGGTGGCTTCTGCTGGTATCATTGGAGCATGGGATAGGAGAGATTGGAGGTTTGCCCTTGTGCTATTGTGCCTATGGATAGGGTGTATTAATTACTTTTCCCCACTTTTGTTGGATACTATTCGGAACCCGTCGGATACAACCTTAACTTGCAAAATGCGCCAGACACCTTTACTCTGGACGCAGAGAACTTTCATTTCTACCCGGGATTCCCCATAGAACTCCTCCCCCCCCCACCGGCTGCAGCCGCGGCACAACAACCACAACCACAACCACAACGAAACAACATTCCTATCTTTCCCGCCAGGCAGCAACAGGCAAGAAGCCATGCCCAACGTACCAGTCGCTTGGCTTCTGTGTCATTCAGCTCAGAGGGTACGTTGCATTGCGTCTTCCCCCCGGTGTGGAGGTCTTTTCTTCCACACCTACTACACTTGGTTTTGGACGATACAGAAGTCCCAGTAGCCGAGGCCTCCATAGCCTGCATGTGGGAGTCGTCCCCCTCTGAGGCAGACCCCGCTTTCACTGCTCTTGTGGTTGTTCATTGGAAGGGATCTGTTCTGTGGTGTATATAACCACAACGAAACAACATTCCTATCTTTCCCGCCAGGCAGCAACAGGCAAGAAGCCATGCCCAACGTACCAGTCGCTTGGCTTCTGTGTCATTCAGCTCAGTAGGTACGTTGCATTGCGTCTTCCCCCCGGTGTGGAGGTCTTTTCTTCCACACCTACTACACTTGGTTTTGGACGATACAGAAGTCCCAGTAGCCGAGGCCTCCATAGCCTGCATGTGGGAGTCGTCCCCCTCTGAGGCAGACCCCGCTTTCACTGCTCTTGTGGTTGTTCATTGGAAGGGATCTGTTCTGTGGTGTATATAAGAAATGCCAGTCTGTGTCTGTGTCACTGCAGTTGGTGGAACTGTTGTTTGTGTGTTATTTTGTTGGATCGTGGTTTGTTGATTGGGAGGATTCTTTGTGGTTCGAGACAAGGGTTGTTTCTATTCACAAACGAAATCCAAGATGTACTTTTTCAATAATTCTTTCACGTGTGGAGATGACTTAAAATGGCATTTTATGCATTGCCTGGAGGGTGGTTTAAAGATGCACAGTTTCTACCATCCTTTCCCAGGTATCCACATTGATCTTTTGACCAGATGGTCCATATATACACACAATATTCTGTATTCTGAAATTGGTTGGGTTGGTCAAGTCGAAGGGGACGCAAGTTGATGGGAATAGCGTTGCACAGCAGCTGAATTGCAATGTGAACTGTCTGATCAATCGACTGTTTGGCTGCCGCTGAGGGACGTCAAGAACGGCAATATGGTTGAAGCCGCCAAATATGCAGTGTCCGCCGGCATCGAAAAGGAGCCTGCTTTTGCATGGTGGGTGCCACGTGATCTTCGTAAGCAAGATAGGATCATCAAGAAAGTCCGCTCGCGTTACTGGAAGCGTTCGCACAAGTATGGCATTGAGTTACCCCACTCTGTGGAAGAAGCGCTTGCGATTGACCGTCGAACGGGGACCGATTTCTGGCGCAAGGCTATTGAAAAGGAAATGAAGAACGTTGGCATTGCTTTCGAATTCCCTGCCGATGGTGAAGTGCCTCCGGGGTACAAGCATATCCCATGCCATATGGTCTTCGATATCCAATCCGATCTGCGACGTAAAGCAAGATTAGTGGCCGGAGGCCATAAAACGGATCCACCCAAAGAGTCGACATACTCAAGTGTGGTATCACGCAATAGCGTACGTATTGCATTTACTATCGCTGCCCTTAATGGTCTAGATGTTCTTGTCGGCGATGTGCAAAATGCATATTTGAATTCCGACTAAGGAAAAGACCTATTCTACCGCGGGACTCGAATTTGGACCAGATAGGGTTGGACAACCCGCACTGATTGTTAGTGCATTGTATGGTCTCAAAAGTTCTGTTGCCAGATGGCGTTATCACATCGCTGCAACGCTCCGTGATATGGGATTTAAGATGTATCAAGCTGATCCGGATGTATGGCTCCGAGCGAACACTCGACCCTCTGATGGTTTCCAGTATTACGAATATGTCTTGGTCTACATTGATGATCTGCTGATCGCTAGTCATGATCCCTTGACTGTGATGCAGGACCTACAGAAACGCTATACGATCAAGCCTGATAGTATCAAACCACCCGACGAATACCTGGGATCCGAAATACGGCGTTATACCATTCCCAACACGAATGATCCCGCGAATCGAGATCGTTGGGCCATGTCCGCTGACAAGTATTGTAAGCGTGATATTGCCGAAGTCGAGGTTGAACTGGAGAAATCTGGAGAAAAGCTCAAGTCCAAGGTGACTACGCCTATCTCTGATGGATATCGCCCGGAACTGGATGCGACTCCTGAACTCGATGCAAGACGCACAAACTATTACCAAGGACTGATTGGTATCCTCCGTTGGATTGTTGAACTCGGTTGCATTGATATTGTAACCGCAGTCTCCCATTTGTCCCGTTACATGGCGAATCCACGGGAGGGACATCTCGAGCAGACATTGCATATCTTCGCTTACTTGAAGAAGTATGATAAATCCGCCATTGTGTTTGACGACACAACACCCGACTTCGACGAGTATTTTCCTGATGCTGCCGAGCCGATTCCGCCTAATGCACCAGCTCCGCGTGGAAACGCTGTCACCACGACTTGTTTTGTCGATGCTGAGCTCACAAACGGGAGTCCTAATATTTCTGCAGCGAGCACCGATCATGTGGTATTCAAAACGACAAAACACTGTTGAAACGTCTACATTTGGCAGTGAGTTTGTGGCGATGAAGACTGCCATTGAATGATGGGCATTCCCATCGATGGTGAGACGAATGTGTTTTGCGACAATGAATCCGTGTTTATGATCAGAAACCAACCCAGAACGCAGGCGAAGGCTTTCCTCTGCCGATGGTTGATGCGGGACTTCAATGTTTTCTTGATATGATTCTTCTTCAGATGCAAGTAAAGTACCAACGAAACCAGTCTGGAGGCGCTCTGTCATCTTCTTCTTCTCGAAATCATTGATTCCCATACTTGCCTGACAATCCTTAATTCGCTCGCATAGATTGTTTATCTTATCAAATTGTTTATCTTTTCAAATTTCTCTATCATTCCTTGTTTGCCATATCCGTCTTCTCGTTTCTCATCGATTACATCAACTCTGAAGTACACAAACATAAGACGCCAGAAACCCATGAATAACAAAACAAAATTTCTTCACTTTAAACTTGAGATACCCAATTGGGAGGGAGTCAACAGTTTCCCAAAACAGGTTCTCTTGATGATATGACAGGCTGTTGTGAAAATGGGTGAGGATTTCATTGGACATCGAAGTGATCTTGGATCAATTGGAATGGATAGGTGGATTCCTTCATCTTGCATTGTAGATGCCCGCGAATGGTCAGATTGATTGCTTTCAGCAGATATGGGTGATTTTTTCAACTACATGGTCTTATTCTGATATTGTTTTGATGCAATCTCAAACGTCATTGATAGCGTTGTTGTCTCCCCCGTTTCTACTGGTTAAGATAATCTTTGTGTTTGTCCCCCAGAACCACCCCATAGTATAGTTTGGGGTACCGTCTGAATTTGGTGTAGTGGAGTGTATGGAAGCTCCATGTCTGATAATTCGTTCATCCCACATGATGGAAACACCATGGAATAACCGGATGCATAGACCCATGTATGTATGACCATTCTTCTTGATAAGCACATTTGGTAAGACAAAGTACCATCCCTCTGTTGTGTTCGGAGAAATTTCTGTCCATATGACAAAACTAACCGATGCATCCGAAGCATTGTAATGTGTGGCGTTCATCAGATCAACGCTCAAATTCATGGTAGATGTAACCCCAAAGTCTTTCCCTCCGAGTATGGGACGGGCGTGACAACAGAAGCTCGGCGTTGTGGTTGTCGGATCCAGCGATGTGAGATGCTGGCTCCATATCAACGAAGGTAACACGTCATGGATTCCAATCAATTCGCTTTCGGTCGAACTGCGCGATACTTACTTTTGTTTTGTTGAGATCATGTGTGCGACACCACGACCCATACTCATACAACCACCACTGTGTCCCTTGGAGTCCTCGTGGGTCGCATATGATGCGTCTGCCCACCACTTGAGAACACCGTCGGGATCCTCATTATTTTGTGTACCCATAGAAGAATGAACGACCAATCCTGACTCCCCTGACGCCACAATACCAACATCTTCACCTCCCTCGACTCTCGAAGAAATTTTATTCGACCGAAACTGCGGACAAGAGGATGACTCTCCGGACTATCTCCAACAACAACTTCGCCAACTTGCCGAATCCATTAGCGACCAAGAAGCACATCAAAAAAAAGCTTGGTTGTGAGGGAAAAGAAAGGGTGCTGGAAAAGGGCTTCATAGGGATGGATGCGGGCAGGATATGAGCTCGGAAGGTTGGTGGAGATGGGAAGATTTTTTAGGGTGGTAAGGTCCGAGGCAATTTGTTTGGAAGTGTGCCAGACCGTGGCAGACGATGTCCCTATCCCCAAGTGGGACAACCATCAGTATTGCTTCATGTAATTTGATCGTTTATCGTCCCTGGGTTGCAACCGCCGTCGGTTCACCCACCATCATGTGTCTTTGTCCGTGGAGGAGCGTCGAAAGTGGTCCAAAGATGCACTTCGTCCGTTGTGGGAGAGTTCGTGCTTTGATGTCCGATCCTCCTGTGCCAGCTCCGTCACCTACCGCTGCTCCCACCCCTGCTCCCCCACCACCCTCTTGGCTATCGTCGACGTCTCCTCAATTGTTCTTCCCCAACACGGCTGAAGAACTCTCTCTCTCTCTCTCTCTCTCTCGCTCCAATCAACGTGCCACCACTGCCAAAGTGAGAGACAAGACGCCATATCACACGGCGTATATAGCATCCTTTAATCTGGAAGTGCCTCCGCTACTTGGGAAAGGGGCTGACCACTCAACCACAACGAATTCGGATTTTCATGCGCCATCGGGGAGAGAAGGTATCCATCAAAGAATTTTGGATTATGTGAAAAGATGGTGTTCATACGATTGAGCAAGCCGTGGGAGAGCTATTCACTTTTGGGACCGAAGCATCCAGTGTTGGTCAAGATTATGATCGAAAGAGTCAAGAAACTATAAAAAGAAAAGGAAGAACTGATGCATGGAAATGAACAGTTCTTGAGTGGACATATTAAACAAGTCCAAGCGATTACACTTGAACTCTTCTTCCAAAGTGCGCATCGCATGCCCATAGGGGCCCTTAACGACCAAGAAGTAGAAGCGTACTCGAAACTGAAGATCGGTCACCTCGTACTTGTGAGTCTGCAATCGTGTGCGGTGGATAGCCGAAGACGGCTTGGCCACCACCTTTGACACAAGTTGAGCGAAGGAGATCTCGTACGTCTTCTTATCGGATGAAATCAGAAACGGGGTTTCGCTTGTTGTTCTTTTGGGTTGAACCAACAATTCACCGGTGTCGTGGGTGGTGCATTGGAACGGTAGTGGAGAATGCGGCGCAGGACCCGCCAAAGTAGGATGGGGTTAAAGATTGGATCATCTGATGGGGTTAAAGATTAGATCATCTGTGTGGCTTTGGGTTCGTGTCTCTGCTTTGTGATTGTTCTTTTGGTCGACGAATGAACACCATGGCACCTGTGGTCAATCTGAGACCTGGGTACACTCAAGTAAGTCCGAAACTGAAATGCTACAAAGTAGAAGGGGTAGAGAGTCCAAATTGATGGAGCAAATCGCAACGTCCATCGGTCTCGAGATGTTGTGTGCTACGTGCTACATCGAGAAAAATGCCTCCATCAATGGATGGCACTTTCTCAATGACCATGGCGCCTGTGTTGCTCTCTATGGACTCTCGGTTGCTCCTCCCTTGTGGTACCAGCGTCTCCGTCAAGCCTTACTCGACGATGGATTCACCCAGAGCAAGTACGATGAATGTGTCTTTCTCAAAGAAAATATGATGGTTTTCCTCTGGGTGGATGATTGTGGCATTATTGCTCCAACGATGGATGTGATCAACCAATTTGTTGAACGACTCAAGACCCGTGGTTTCAAACTCTCCGTGGATAGTGACTTTGCCGAGTATTTGGGGATCCACTTTACTCGCAAGGATGGTACAATCACGATGACTCAACCAGGGCTCATCAAGAAAATTGTCGAAGCCACAGGAATGACCAATTTCAATGGCAACTTTGTGCCAGCCTCCCAAGTGTGTCTTGGTAGTGATCCCGACAGCCCACTGATGAAGGAAAAGTAGAACTATCGTTCCATCTTTGGGATGCTCCTCTACCTTTCTACCAACGCACGACCAGACATCAGCTTCGCTGTCTCTCAAGTCGCCCGTTTCTTGACAAACCCGAAGCAATCTCACGACCAAGCGATCAAGATGATTTTTAGGTACCTTTGGCGAACTGTGGATTGTGGAACGATCTTCTGGCCGACGACCGCCTTCAAGGTTGATTGTTATGTGGATGCGGATTTCATGGGCCGGAAATCTGGGGTGAACTTAACGTTGGTGGAAAATCGGTATACCAGGTAGATCGCTAAAGCACTCAATGGGCAGGAAAACACATCGCGGTGTCGGGTTGCACGGGCAAATTGCGAAGACGAATTGGATTTCACCATTTTCCCAGTGAAGAACTCAAACCACTCCCCTCCAAGGCCAACCCACTCCCTCAATGGCGAACAAACAACCAACAATGAAATCAACCGCTACCCAAACGGATGGCCCTCCTCACCCAACACCAAATGACCCCTGCCAATCACACGACAAACAAGAACTCACAATCTCGAAAAACAAGCGTTTTCGTCTGTCCCCTCCGGAGCCCCCAGCCGCCCAGCCAGCTGCCCAAAGCCAACAACCACCGACCAAGCCCAAGATACATGTACACTAAGATGCACGTCTACTCCAAGCCAGTCCAAGGCCGCAAGACCATCCGTGGAATGCCCACCACCACGGGTGCCTTTGGAACGGCCAAAGCCGGCCTCAGCACTGCAGGCACAAGCCAAACCGAAAAGGAAATCCCTCTGTCCCACCACCCGAACCAAGACAAAAAACCCATGCCATCACTCCCGAGCGAGGCCCCCACGGCGACTCCACCGCAACCACACAACCCACCCATAACACCAAATCCACCGACAACAACACCAAAAGCACCAAAAATACAAACAAAACCACAGAAAAATCGACCCCAACAACCACAAAAACCAGTACGAAGACTCCACCAATACAACGACAACACCGGGCAACGAAGCCAACACCATCACGGAAGGATCCCCCAATCAATACATCCGAGAGCAGTTTGAGATTTCCCCTGACCCGGATCGAGAAGGAAACTTGAAGATTGTGTGCATCCATTGCAAGATGTACAAAAATTGGAAGACTTTCAATGCAAGTGTTGCATCTGATCACATCGTTCAGAAATGCAAGAATGCTCCTACTGAAATTCTCCAACTCTGTGATGGCCAAACTCAAGCTAATAAGCGTACCAAGAAACAATTGGGTTTGATTGTTGGTGGTCCACTCAGCCAAGTGAGGGTGATAGCATCAGAGTCTTCAGGTGCATCAAGTTCTGTATCCTGACAAGACCAGGTCCAAATCAGGAGATAAAGCAGGTCGCAAGAAACACCAGTCGTCCATACAGAGTTTTGGTACTGTTCTGACAGAATAGAGGGCCAATCGTCTCATCACGAAGTCGGTCGAAACTACCCTCGCACGCTTTGAGCCCATGCAACGTCTATTGGACCCCTTCGTCCAAGACGAACTCATCACACGGTTTGGTAAGGGTATTATAAAGTTTGTGCCCCACCACCCAGACACAATCTACAAGCGCTTCGTCATGGTGATTGACAAACAGTGTCAACTAGAGCTGAGCACCATGATGCAAAAGATTCCAGGAGGCATGACCATCGCAGCTGATGTGTCACTTGCAACGGTACCAGAACCATTCTCTACACCACTGCGAAAGGTAGTGTTGGCTATCTGTGCCATATTGTTGGCTGTCTGTGCCGTATTGCTGTCAACTTTACTTTTCAACTTGTCAACTGGCTACACAAAAGATGGACATCTGTGCTGTATTGCTGTCATTTTTACTTTTCAACTTGTCAACTGGCTACACAAAATATGGACATCTGTGCCGTATTGCTGTCAACTTTACTTCGTCTAAGGGCAGCATCACGCGCCCCCAAAACGCACACCCCATACGCGCTGTGCGTATGCGCCATTTTTTGTACCCGGTTTTTTTATACGGATTTACACCATTTTGACTCATCCCCACCACCACCACGCACATACAACATCATACACATTCACGGCGACCCTAGCTTCCACGCACGCACACTCCCATCTTCCACGCACAGAGAACTTACCTTCTAAGCACACTGACCTTGCCCTCCACGTCCAAAACACTCTGAACACAAAGTACCAACCTCATCAGAACAAGGCATCTATACACCCTCTCCACAGGTGCAATAACACAAGGGCAAACCCCCAATCTCTCCTATCCCATTCTCCAATGACACCAGCGGAAGCCACTCACCTTTTGCATCCCATGCTCCGAAAGCACCAGCGGAAGCCACACACCATTAGCATCCCATGCTCCGAAAGCACTGGCAGAAGCCACCCACCTTTTGCATCTCAGGCTCCAAAAGCACCGGCAGAAGCCACCCACCTTTTGCATCTCAGGCTCCAAAAGCACCAGCAGAAGCCACACACTTATGGTAACTCATTTCACAACACAATCAATACCATCCACAGAAGAATGTGACAACATGCACAGAAGCTAATGAAGAGATACTATTTAAAAAAACCAGAGTCCGTGCTTCCTCCGCTTTTTCTGCTGCGGTTGATCTTGATCAGCACTGTCCACATATCCCATCCTCTCCCGATTTTCTTAAGAAGATTCTCCATGAACACATTTTGTCTCTGAAACAGTCCATCAACTGATACATATTCTCGATCATCCCTCACCTTCTGCTGCAATTCATCAAGACGATCAAGACCAATATCACTCATACCACGTCTCTTTTTGTTTGCACAACCTGAATACTTGTATTGTTCTACTCCATCTGTATCAATGTCCTCATTAATTTGGTGCGCTTGACACCAAGCAGGGTCTTCTTTGTACAACTTTTGTAAAAGTTTCAACTTGTCAACTGGCTACACAAAAGATGGACAATATTGGACATGAAACCACGGAAGGCTGTGGTCCTGGATGATAGTTAGTCACATACCCTCTGATGGGATTAATGGAGTGCTCAATAGAGCTCATAACTTGGATAAGAAGGACTAGCCACTCAACAACCACCATGAGTACTTATTTTGTTCTAAATTTCCCCAGTACCACATCGGAAACCCAAAATTTACTCTGAAATAATGAATGCTTCGTATAAGACCCAAAATTTGCTTCTAACAGACCATCCGGTTTGGTTAAGGTCCTATTAACCCAATTTCCAATGAAATTGTCACAGAGCACTTTCATCTATCTGTTGAGTAACCAATCCAGCACCCTGTTTTGTCCGATGACAAAAAGACTGAAAATTGAATTTTCTACAACCTGTCGAAGCTGCACCATTGTCACTTCATTAGATTTTCGGGTCACAATTTTTCCCAACATTAAAAGTAAACAGAAGTTAAGGATATATGAAACCTCAGCGGCGACAACTACGACGACAACAAAGGCGGCGTTGCCCACACTGCATCCATCATGGATGACACGTCCATCTGTCTACCATACCAAGACATTGCATGGTTTATCCAGCGATTCCAACAACTTGGTGAGCCCATGGGAATACAACTCAATCTGTCAAAAACATAAATCCTTACATCCACTACCAATGCGTCACCACTGGGCCAACTCCCGACGGCGCACCAGACCTGTCTCCAAGAAGCATTGACACTCCTTTCTCCCAACAATCCATCATCCGCAGAACTTACCACGGGCACCCGTTTCCTCGGGCAGCCCATTGGCTCCTCCCACTTCGCAACAAAATTCATCAACAACCGGTTCCATAGCGCGACGGCTGCGGTGACACGTGTAGAGTGAGCGACAAGCAAGTGGGCATGACACCGGTGGTAGTTTTGGCGATTGAGATATGTTAGGAGACAGGCCCGACGAAGGGAGGTGGACTGCCGTCTCCGTGCCATTATGGTTCATGGCTTTAAAGAACGGCATTAGCTGCATGAAGTTTCATTGATATTTACCAGAAGATATAAACTTGACCACCTGCTGGAACCACTTTTTTGTGATCAAGTCTGTCAGAATGTTCTATATACAAATTAATACAATGCAGACTTACCACTGCTTCACACTAGCCACAATGGCCTCTGTTTTGTCGTTTGCTTATTGATTGTTGTGTTTGTTCCACACACAGGGAGGTGATGTGTTTCTTTCTTGTAGAGTTAGCACCAAGGTACGAGTGGGATCCAAAACTTTCATGTTGTTGTTCCTGGTTGATTGGTGGAAGTCAGAAAAGTTTTTAAGTAATTTCAGGTTGCCCATATCTCATCTTGCTTGGCAAACTGGTCCATGGCGATGGTACGAAAATAGCGTCCGACAACCTTCACAAGAGAATCCCGTAGATTGTCATAGTGCAGACCACTGTGTACAAGCATCGACAAAAGAAGATTGAAGAATGTCTTCGCCCGATGACTGTTTTCATTGTGATTCTCGACGGCACTGTTTATCACTTGCTTAAGTTACTTCATCCCACTCACGAGTTACATTTTATTCATGACTAAGTCGCATAGGCGGCCTTTGGTTTTTTTGGTGCAAAAGTGGCACCGACAGAGAAGAACATGGCTCTGGCGAGAGTCCACTGAGTTTCTCTTTAGGTTAGAATGGGTTTCACAGAGAGAGCGAGGGCCCCCGGCCAACGTCTGTGCCCACAACCCGTCCACAGTTGAATCGGAACTCCCAGCATTTGACGACACGTACAGGGCAACAGAATGACAGTGATAACCAAGCCAGCAAGATACGAACATTAGAGGTGGCAAAGGAAAACTGTCCTTGACTTTATGTTGTTGGAGTAGTTTGAAATCCCGGTAGGGGAGTGTCGTTGAACAAAAACCCTGTTAGACCTAGCAAGAATGTTATCCCCCTCTTTCATGTCGATCTCATGGATCTCATGAGCCCTGGGCCTCCCAATCTTGATTTGCACCTCTCTTGCTCTAAGTACTCAGTTCACGTGGTATCAGTGACTGCTTGGATACTATGGCCCAACGAGTTTTGCCCAATATTCTCAAGCGCATGCAACTAGAATCCAAGTGCACCTCCATGGCATAACTCAATGGTCTAAGTTGAGATCGTGGCATCCTAAAGGCAGTACACAAATCCGACTTGACTTGGGACCAGATCAAGCAGGCCTTAGGCTACCTTATGTTCTTAAAACAAAAACGTTGCGGGAAGATTAAAGGCCGAGGATGCACTGATGGATGCAAGCAACGACCATTCATTATAAAGAGTGAGTCAGCCTCGCCTACCATATCTACAGAAGCAGTTTTTATCACCACATTAATTGATGCATTGGAACGACGATGCATCGCTGTCGCTGACATACCGGGGGCCTTCATGCACTCGGACATGGACCCCGATGTTTTCATGCAGTTGGATGGAAAAGGGACCAAGAAAAAACATGACAACTCCAGCATTCCAAATGGTGCAACTTCTGTCTGTTTCAAAAGTGCTGTTCCCATTATACTTGTATCCCCATAAACAAGTATATTGCAATGCTTACCAAGTATGGTGCAGAGGCCAACGAGTTCACAAACAATGCTTGGGAGGAGTTCCAAGACGTGCAGGAGTACAGGCAAGAAGTTGGCAAGAGCGACAACGTGAGTGTTCAAGACAACCTCTCAGTGACGGACAATTCTGGAACTCCTATCCAACCGAAGTTTGTGGGCAAACAGACAACGACAGCACCCATGACCCACCTGCTCTCCCCCTCCTCCGTCAGCTGTCCCCGCCCTGAAAACTGTTGTTCTGACACCTCCTGAAGTGTCCTCAACGTTATCAGGTAGAACCTTACAATCACCAAGAGGAGTGGAGGACGGTGTCACCAAACTGAATAATGCGGGAAACCACGGATCAAGCAAAGCGGGCCTTACCATGTTGGCTCCACCTTTCTTGTCAGTTCCACCCCCCACCACTGAAAATCTGGCTTGTGTGGTTTTGCTCACATGGCGCTTGTGTAGCGAAGGAACGGAGCAACCAACAGACGGAGATCCGCGTACATGTGATTGATAAAATCACCCGGCTTCGCCGTGCCGTCCAGCATGCTTCTGCCACGGTGACATATTAAAAAACATCCAATAGAACTGATTTTTCACTGACTTCACTCCTGTCACCTTTCAAGGAAAATTCAAAGGAACATTTAAAAACATGGTCATGGTATCGTTGAACTCTGTCGGACCTGATGAACCAGCACTTCGTGCACTGTCGTAACCACCGTGTCACAATATCCCATCTGTGTTATGTAGTCATATAATTGGATAATTTCCAACATTTTTGATACATTGTGGTTGATGAACAGTAAATGTTTGAGAGTGCCTCCGAACTGCATGGCTTCTTCGTGGGCCTGTCGGTCGTTAGCTTCGTTGACACCACTATAGGTATAGTCCACGATTACTCGTGGTCGACGTTTGCGTTGTGGCACGCATCCAATCGGGGAAAGGTGAAGATTGGGAAGGTTTTTGAGTTGCAAATCCTGAACAGAAACAGAAAAGATACCAAGCATGGACTATCACCAAATGCAAAAATGACTTTCTGACAATTCAGTGGTTGTTCTAGCCACCTGTCAGTTCTTGAATATGAAGAGCAAAAACTCCATACACCCAATTAAAGAGAGTAGCTCTCCTTTTGAAATAAGCTCTTCCAAATACTCGCTGGTAAAGAGGATGCACAGGTTGGCAGGGAACCCTATCTGCTACCTGTGGCTGCTCCATGCCATGATGCAGGGCACCCTAACCCTAACCCTAACCCTAACCCACCAAAGGAAAAAAGGTCTGACATTCTCGCCCGAGCAAGCATCTCTAATTCTGGACTGGTTTCTAAATTTCTGTTTAAAAATAATCCCACTCCATCCAAAGGTGACATATTCCTTTCTTGTGACAAGTCGATAATCTCGTGCAGATCCGTTGGCGGCGTTGGCGGCATCTTCAATCCATCCTCGATCAATGACTCTATCATCTTGTCACTGTCCTCGTCAACTTCTGATTCTTCCATAGACTCTTGGTCCGAGTCGGTGATAGCTAGTCTACCTTTAACCTAGTCTAGTGTAGATTATTGGTTGGGCCCTTTCGGGTCCAGTTGGTTCTTGTTGGTTCACATCGACACTCGTGGCGTCGTTGTTGTTCGGGTTGGCTTGGATAGTAGTTTGTCGTGACAAAACGTCGGTGCTCGAGGCGCCATCGATGTTGGGGTTGGCTGGAATAGTTTGGCTGGAATAGTTGTCTGTTGTTGGTGGCCATCAACGCTCGTGGCGTCGTCAATGTATGGTTCGACTGGGATAGTAGTTTGTGGAATGGTTGTGTTGGCGTCTGAAGCACCGTCGTTGTCTGGGTTTGCTGGGATAGTTGTGGTGTTTCTAGTGGAAGTATTCGCGTCAACACACAAGGTGTTGTCGTTGTTTTCTAGATCCTGTACGGTAGTGTGAAGCAAATGTCTCAGAAAGAGTGCGAGTGGGTGTGGTTGTCGTTGTAATGTATTGTTGGTTAAGTTTATTGTGCTATTGATCATTGACTCGCTCATGATTGCATACTGGTGTCGGCCAGGGACTCGTCTGCTTGCAAGGACAAGTTTGCCTGAGCCATGCTCACGTCAATTTTGGACGTGGCCTGCTGTTCAGAGTGGTCTTCTTTGCGCCTCTTGGCAGCGTCTTGACTTATATGAGAAGTCATCCTAGCATTCGAATGCCTTCATGACCTGCATGAATAGGAACACCTTTATTTCATCGAGTGAGGTACATAGTCATGGACTCAACGATCAAAGTATATGATCGTCAAGGTAGTAGTCGAGTCACAATTCACATCGGAATCGGATGCCATAAAATTGAAATGTGAATGACCAATCTACGATCAATATGAGATTTGAATGACATGATCGAAAGGAAGATGTAATATCTGGTGGGCGGTTCTGCTCGGTCATGCTTTCCAATGACTGTCTTTACAGAGGAGTGTATGGTCTCCTCCTTTGTAATAGTTTCATTGTCGTCACCGTCTCGTGCTTCAAAGGATCTGAACAGAAAGCTGCATAACAACGTATGTTGGACAAATTCTGCTCCTGAAAAGAAGGGACTGCTTCCTGGTATATAGACATATGTGATTGTATATGTTGTATCCCCACAAGCTATATGTTGTAAGATATTCATGCTTGGGCTTTTGTTGGAGTGGAATGTTTGGAGCCTAACTCGGACAATCTCTTCCAAGAAGATGTCTTTGATGGAAACAAGTGCAAAGTCAGTCATCACAACAACATCATACAACCGTCGGATCGCGTTACGATCAGAAGAAAGCCCCTGCCACACCATCCCCGTCGGAAACTGGAGCCAAAAGGCATTTGCCATTCCAACACCACGGACACAACACGACAGAAGACACGACAAAAATGCCTTTGTCCCGATTGATCATGGTCTTTCTCCGCCCCCCTACCCAACCATCCACGACATCACATCAGAGAACACATCCAAAATGCACATCCTGACGACCCTACATCTTATCTCGATCCTTTGTTTTGCCAACAAACCAACCTCCATCCTTGCAGGAAGCAAATTTGAAATCATCACTGTAATCTATCTGATTTATGTAAAACAACCTAAAGTTACAATCTTTCATTCCAGCCCCCTGCCTCAGAGAACAACAAAAACAAAACTCTGTTCTTCAGACCAAAGCAGGGGGTCCATCCCAAAAAGATTGTTGGTGGACCACATCTTGGAAGATCACTATTGTGTTTTACTGGGTACTACAATCTTGTTGCAGTCAACAGCCAAAAGTGGATGATCTTGTTGCAGTCAACAGCCAAAAGTGGATGGCTATGACCTTGTAGGTCTCCAAATTCAGGTCCAGCAACAAACAGAATGAACGAGACAAGTCTGCTGCTCCAGATTTAATATCAGGGTCTCTAAGCTTCTTCTTACATTTACCTGAGATTCTGGCATTCCACTAGCATTGTGAATAGTCCTGGTTATTTTCCCTTCTGTACCTCCATCCACATTGAGATACACAGCTTTGGGAATTCAAAAACTTCTTTCTCTCCTCATCTGACAATACATCTTTCCCCCACTCTTTTTTTCAGATCATGTGGAACAGTAAGGATGACTTTGTCTTCATCCAGTTAGACATGGGCAGTTGTGGCTCCATTCCTGTTTGAAACATTGAAACTGCGGTTTTTCAAGAACACCACGCCATCCTTAAAGCGAGTGTACAAATGGTTCAGAAGACCAATCCCCAGTTCCCTTTGTTCTCGACTATCCAACTTCACTCGAGCCGTCTCCAACTTCTTGATAGAGGGAGATGCACCACCAAGTCCACAACCTTCAAGTCGTTTTCGAAATCATCCTCGTCGTCGCTATCACCGTTGTTTTCGTTACCATCACAACCGTCCTTCTGAGCCCCATCATCGGTTTTGGTTTTCTGCAATCCCGACCTCCTCTGCAACATCCGTCCTAGTCACAAAAGTGATTGAAGCCACTGGTATGCAAGACTGTAACCCAAACGGGACTCGGGCTGCACAGGTCGCACCTGGCATCAACAAGAAAAGCAGAACACCCCCAGGGACATTTAATTTTCGGGACACAACAGAACATTAACTTCTTCAAGCCTTCACAGTCCAGACGATTCAATGTAAGCTTTACTTGAGCAACCAAAAGTCTTACATCCTTGAAAACACGCGAGGACAGGATAGTGTGAAATTGGCAAATTCCTCGAACGTGATAGCATAATCAACCCCCCCCCCCCCCCCCCCCTGTCCCAACTCTGCAACCACCTAACCCGGCTCTCAATCACTGTGATCCTACGCCTCAATTGATGCCTCGCTCATGTTCCCTCCTCGAACCACCTCAGCCTGAATATCACCCACTGGGTATTACTATTTTTTGCTATTCAACAGCTACAAATGGTTCTTACAACCGTGGTAATGCCACCACCAGACATCAATGAAAGTTTGCATTTGAATGAAACAGTTGTAGAATAGGAAGAAGAATCCAGCCATTTTTTTAGGAAATAAGTGATTTTCTTGTGCTCTGAGAAAAAAGTGACAAGCAAAGACATCATGAGCTTAAAGGGAATTGAAGAAGAAAAAAGTGACAAGCAAAGACATCATGAACAGGTTCACACATTTTCATAATGCAACAACTAATGTCCTTGTTTGCAAGGATTCAACTAGAGACGACAAAACCACATCATCGATGCCTGACTAACTTTCAACGAACTTCAAGAAAAAGCTTAGTAAGGAGAAAGTGGTCGGCCTCGATAAATGTGATTACGAGATGCAGAGTTGGGATTTGGCTGGTGCTGTACTAGCCTTCTTCTTGTCTCCGATGGTGATTCTATCAGTAGGATTAGTATCAACTCGTGATAGGGTAAGAGGCACTGCACATGAAAGCATTGTCTGTGTGACCACCCAAGGAGATGAGACGCAAACGAAGACATGAAGAATGACCCATCTGATGTTGTTAACCCAGATGACAATGATTACAGTCATCCTAACTGTTGGATTGTTGGGGATTGGCAATCAGGTGCTCAGGAACCATCCCATCCACTGCTACCCATACACATACCCCTACCCCAGTGCAATGCCTACCGTAATAGAATTTGTCATTAGTTCATCCATGACATTGTTCCCATCTAGCCTACATTGTTCTATAACACAAGACTGTCTTAAAGTCTAGTCGTTTAGATGACGAGTTTGGTTGTTCACTTGAATCTGTTTATAGCGTAGAATACAAACATTCTTCAAACCCTCGCCCCAACAGTTGTGCCTTGTCCAATTCAAGGAGGGAAAACACAAAGACAGGAAACAAAATCTTGTACGTGTTCAGGTGCAGGTGGAAACGAGAAATAATATCAGTGGATTGATAGAGTTCCACATTTTGTGATCCGAGTCCATGTTCAATGGGCAGGTGGGAGTGCTTCGGAACTGACGGGTGACACTTGAGGCTCTTCTTCGGGAAGAGAGGGTAGAACAAAACAACTGCTACTTCGCCAGTGTTGGGCGATTTCTGGATGCATCCGATGGTGGTGGTGTTGTCATCTTGGTTTGGGATTTTTACATGGACGAACGTTACCAAACGGAAACAATTGCATACCTGTACGTTGTACTTCTACGTAAAACAATTATTGACAAGACACAGGAGACTAAGACTCAAAAGATGCTCACATGACTTGAAGAAAAGAATGCCAAAGTAGCAGACCTGGTTGAGCGGAAAAATGTCTTGACCTCTCCCCACAGGCTCGTCGTGAGTATGCTGCGATGGGAACAGCCTACTGTAGCCCTTTACTGTTGTAGTTTGTGGTGTAAGTGAAAGAATGTAGAAGGCTACTATAGCTCCTCGGAATGGAAGTGGGATTTTCGTCTTATATAGCCTTATATTGCCCACGACGGCCACGCTCTCATACGCGAGCAAGTGCGGAGCAAAAAATGCTAGTCCGGAGCAAAAAAAACAGTTCTGGGAAAAAAGTGTGACAGTTAATTAGGGGGGACTCGGAGGTTATAGAAGCAAGCGACATCCCCTCCTGGTCGTGGGGGCACTTGTCGGGGCTATTGACTCCTCAGCGGGCAATAGTTCCTCGTCGTGGACCGCCAAATCCGCTAATGCGGATTTAGAAGGCGGTCCACTTCTAGAAGCTATTGCCCTTCTCGGAGTCAATAGCCCCTCCTCGTGCCTCCCCACTACGCGGAGCGGATGTAGATATACTACTATTTCTGCTGGTTGTTACATTTGACAGCTTAGCTGTCAGGTGACAGACCAGACATAGTGGAGTATTACTCCTCTTCGGGCTAGCCAAAGGGAGAGGGTAAGGGTGGGTAGAGCAACAAGACGATACAAGTGTATTGTCTCCCATTCCACTGCGCACTGGACCAAAACTGTGGACACATTGTCACAAAGGGTCAGTTGGTACTTCAGGCCCCCGTGGGCATGCTTCTGGGTACATTTTTTCTATCGTAGGGCAAGTGCTCAGTCTTGTTGACACCATCGATTGAACCAACGTTCGTGTCGTCCACATATCTAATCATGTAGACTCTAGTTTTGAGTTTGCCATCCGGCAATTCGAAAGAGGCACCATGTGCAGCAGATTCATGGGTCGAAAAGTACGCAAGAGATAACGCACCGGATTGCAGGACCGTAGATTGGAAAGATGGAACAGTGTTTGTAGAAGCGTTTGGACACCCCAAGCTTGGAGCTGTTGGTTCTAAATCGTGTGGCGACACCAACCCTTTACTATGGCCCAAATGAAAGCCGGACGGGGAGGTAGTGGCTGTCTCTGGCCATGGTTTGATTTTTTCGATCCAATAAGAGTGACTTAGTTCGGCTGGAATTGAATCAAGCTCGACTCTTTTGTTCATTGGATTGATCAACAATTGAGTCATCTCGTCTATCTCTGGGCTTGTCCAATTGCCTTCTTCCAGGATAAGTTCTGATGTATGGTTCGAGGCACCCCAATCCACCCACTCCGAGAATGGTGGTTTTGTCGGGAACGTTGAATCAGCTTGGCCAAAGAACCTCTCTTCAATCTCTTGAGGTTTATCTATCGTGATCCAGCTAGTGCAGTTGCCGTAGTCTCTATTTTCAGGATCTTCCGGAACATCAAGGCGCGTGATCCCAGCCTTTGGGTTCTCACGGCAGTTGCGTATTTTGCGATACATGACTTTGGTTTTCTCAGCAGCGATCCGATGCTGGATTGCTTTTTGATTGTTGAGTGTTTCCATCTTGTTGAGCAGCTTCTGAAGAAAGCTTTAGTTCATTTTGGCGTCGATACACAGCCGTACAGGTGATTGCTGCGATCCTATGTTGAGTCATTCTGAGTTGTATATTTACTTTGACTGCTAGGAGTGCCGACGTAGAGGGGCGCGACGAGGAGGGCTTAGGAAGACGAGAAGGACAATAGCTTCGAGAAGTGGACCGCTTAAGTAAGTACGCCATGGCGGACCTTACGTGGTCCATGACGAGAAGCTAATTGCCCGATTAGAAGTCCTAAGTACCGACGAGCGCGCCCCGATGAGGAGGCCTACGCGCAGTCACAGTTGAATGCTTCCACTGTATTGAGGAGTCCGACGAGCTCGCAGCTGAAAAAAGTGACGAGCAAAAAACAGTCCTGGGAAAATTTACTTAAGAAAAATTATTTATAGGACGAGCTATAATGGTAGTTCTTGACATTCACCCGGGGTGGTGGGTACGATGATGTCTGAACAGCGATCATGTAGAGAAGAGGCGAGGATTCCCGCTTCAAAACTTCGGTTTAGCCGAATAGATGAGATTGTCCTCAAGAGTACGTGTTTCTTGGCTAGCAGTTCTGACAGTCCGCGCACGAATGGAACATTTCTTGGACTCCTGGCGCATTTTTTGCCCGCATAGGCGCCGCCGGTATGTTGAGGCCATTCCTATACCTTCGACCAAACCAAACCTGAAGCGTGACACGTCATCAAAAACCCGGAAATATGACGTCAAATCCGGGTTGTTGGACTGTTCAACTTTGGTCGACCTCTGGTTTTTACCAAAGTTGAACTCAGGTTTGGTAACCCTCCAAAGATGATTTTACCATTAGGGATAACTATATTACCTCATTTTTACCATTAGGGATACCTCTGTTACCTCATTCCTTTCTCGTCATTTTTTGTCATTACATATCAATAATGGATGATTACGATACTGATTCATCAAATGACTCTCTTGACAGATGAACCAAGAGGAGGAGAGTCAAACAGACACTGTCCTACTTAGCTGCCGCAGCTGCTGCTTTAACTTCATTGGAAGATCAATCGGAACCATGCAACTCCTCCACAAAGACTCCTCGGACTAGAACCCCCAGGTCAGCAACGTCGGCATCCAAGAAGTTGTATGTCAAAGATGACAATGGAAATTTGGTCGAAATGAAGCCCCGGATGTCGCCTTGGTATCTCAACTACATTGAAAACCCGAAGCCTTTCGATGTCAAGTGGTTAAGAAAATTTGGCCTACGTTTCCGTCTCCCCTTTTCTGCACTCAAGTCGCTGTTGAAAATGATTCAATCTTCTGAAAACCAAGAATATTTTGGACAGTGGTATGGTGGGACGCTACACCAACAAAAAGCTCCTTCTGTTCCTATAGAACTTCTTAGCCTGGGTGCATTGCGCTATCTTGGCCGAGGGTGGACGTTTGATGACCTGGAAGAAAGTACAGGAATAGATGAAGAAACCCATAGGCAATTCTTCCATTGCTTCATCAAATGGGGTGCCGAAATACTGTACAAGAACTACGTTCAAGTTCCCGCTTCCTCTGAAGATGCAAGATCACCCGAGTACGAAGCTGCAGGAATGCGTGGGTGTATTGGTTCCATGGATGCCACTCATGTTCTAGCTGAGAGAATTTTCCACGATCTCAAACAAGAACACACCGCCCGCAAATTGCATGGGACAGCAAGAACTTATAATATAGTAACAAACCATCGTCGGAAGATATTGTGTACGACAATAGGACATCCGGCGAGGTGGAACGACAAGACATTGGTGAAGTACGATGAGTTGGCGACGACTCTCCGGTATGGATGCGACGACGTACTTGACAACTTTCCCTTCAAGTTGCTACAGAGAACCTCCGATGGTCAAGTGACAGAGGTAGAGTATAGAGGTGCTTGGCTGCTCGTAGACAACGGGTACCTGAATTGGTCTTGCACTGTACCTCCCGTCAAAACTTCTGGAAGTTTGGCTTGTCTGCAATTTTCGGAATGGGTGGAATCGTTGCGCAAGGACGTTGAGTGCACGTTTGGTATTTTGAAGGGATGGTGGCGTATTCTAAAAGCTGGAATACGATTGCATGGAATCGAGGCTGTAGATAGGGTGTGGCTAACCTGTTGTGCCTTGCACAACCTGTTGCTAGAATACGACGGTAAATTGGAGACAGATGAATGGTTGACTGCATTGGGAGACTTTGATGACGAAGACATTGTCCAAGCGATTCCGCAACCTCTCAGAAATCGGATGCAATCCCTTGGTGAGGATTTACATCGCTTTGATTCTTCGGATATGGGTAGAGGAGACAATCATTGTGAAGAAGCAGTGGACAAAGATGATGACGAGGGCATGTCTCCTACAGAGACATTGGAGGAAGAAATTTTTACCGCCCCAGAAAAAGATTATTTAGAGAAAGCAAAAGATGAGAAGGGCGTTATCAGAGTGCGATTCTTGCCGTTGTCTGTCTTCCGTAACAGACTGATTGAGCACTTTGATATCCTTTTTACAGAACAAAAAGTGAAATGGCCACGTATAAACTAACCAATATCGTTACAAGATTAATTCTGGGATCTTGTCGATTGATTTTCTTCTTTTGGCTTCTTTAGAGAGGTGACTCGTGTTATCGTCTTTCCGACACTATTCTTTTGATTTTTGGTTCGTGGCTCATGTTATGATCTTCACTCCAAAACTTCACCAGACCCAGCAATGCGGCGTGGGGTAATGTCCGTCGGGACAGACTTAGAAGTTGTTCCAATAGTAGCCACATTTTTGGGAGCATTGAGCAAGGGAGTTTGGACAGCTGTGAGGTCGACCACTTTCGAGGCAACTTCTGGAATACCGGGATGACAAGTTTGGGCTGGTGTGTTTCCCACCACGGTCGAACCACCAACCTGTGGAGCAACCTTAGGAACACTGATCATTGGAGTCTGGGTGGCTTTGGGATCGGACAATTGTGAATCAACCAATTTGACAACTTTCTTGGCCCTTTCAAAAATCGGATTTTTGCACTGCCGCTTGGTTTCTTGTTTTTCAATCAGGCTATCGATGTCTTCACGGAGGTTCTCAGATTCTTCCCATTTACGGTCGTGATCTGAAACAAGTTCCGAACAATCCAAGCCTCCCTTCATTCTGTTGTCAATCATCCACTCCAGACGCTTCAAGCTATGCTGTAAATTCTTGTAACGCTTCTGGAGGTTTTCAATAGTGCTAACACCAGCTTCATTGTCTTTGTCATCGGCCATGAGGTCCACCATGGAAGCAATAAGTTTGGTTCCAGCTTGTTCTTGTGATTCACCTGGCTGTACAACGAGACGACTCTGTCCACCGCGACTCAAATCTTCGCGACCCCCGCGTTCGCGAGCTTTCGACCAGGCGGCTTCTTTACGTGCAGATGCTCGTGTGTGCTTTTGTTTTCGTTAGTGCGGTAATCTTCGCGTGTAATCAGAGGCAAGACGTTTTTAACGCGCTCCGTTGCAATACCATTTTTTGTGAATAGGCACACAGCAAACCATCCAGCCGCTGGAATTGCCTTGTACGTTTACTTGGCCTTCGTTTTCTGGTCATTTTTTTTCGCGGTCGCTTGCACTCCTTGAGTAAGGCTTTCAACAGGAGGGGTAATGTCGTCACCTGACAGATTTTCGACGAACAGTCCCTTGGCTTTGCTTTCAAGCACCTTTACAGCCAACTCGGAAAAGAAATCATCTTCATTTTTGCCTGACGGCATTTCCCCATCTGAGTTCAGAATTTGTTGAACTAGAGGATACATTGTCCTCAAGTTGCACGAGACAGTCATGGCATTCTTAAGCAAAGTGCGAGCGGCAATAAGCTTCTTGTTGCCTTTTTTGGCCTGGTGAACAGACGCCACCTCCAAATGTTCCAATCGAATATGGGCCGCAGGTCCAGTTCCAATGTACAATGGATGGTCCAACCCATGCACCAACCTTGGATTGAGTTGGAATAGGACAGCAGACGTAGGACTGTCAGTCAAACGAGCAATGTTGCTTCCCGAGCCTTGCACAAAAGGATGTTGGCAAAAAAACGCTACACCCAAGGATACATTGACGAGCAAATCCAACTTTCTTGGGGTCATTGGTTAGACCGTGGTACAAGTTGAACATGATTTCCTGTCGTTCCGTCTTTGTCATTGTACCTTGGGTGTTGATGTGGTTAAGAATAACCCATGAGATGACAGACTGCACCTCCTTTACAAGGTAGGCCTTGGGGGTATAATTTGCACTGCTGCTAGCCATTGTCCTTGTCATTTTATGATACGACGGACGCGATAACATAAAACAAAAAAGTGAGGAAGGACATAACAGCCAACGCGTCACAAAAATTAGTATTCTACAACTCAAAGTAAAAAGAACTCAAAGTAAAAAGAGGGCGTGTTGGGGGGCGTGGGGGGATCGGCTTTGACAGAGCGCGGCATTTGATTTTGGTTTGGTCGGTGCTATAGGATGGGAAAACCCGCCAAACTGGATCCGATGATGACGTCAGGGACACAGGTTTGGTTTGGTCGGAGGTATAAGAATGGCCTGAAAGTCTTTGTCTAAGGCTTCAGCTCTCGCTGAGTTCCAACTATTCTGCAGTTGTTGCAATCTCTCAGGGAATTTATGATCGGTGAGGTATTTGTGTTTGGCCAACATGTATTCTCGATTAGTGCTTCGATCTTTGCTGGTAAAATCGCGTGGGCAGACGTGAGTGTTCGAAATGTTTTTGCATTGTTGTATGCTGCAGATTGTCTCTCACTTTGTGTTGTGTTGTGTCGAGTTTTGTCTCTACAATACCGCAGAAATCGGCAAAATCGCCTACGTCATGTCCAAGAGTCAGGCCAATGATGTTGCTGCCATAAACTTGGAAAGTTGCTTCTGTTTTCTTTTGTCTTGGATAGGGTCGGCTCGATGTGTTCTTGATTGTGTGATGCTGCGGTGCCTAGATTGTCGTTGTATTGGTATTGATCTTCAGTTGTATGCTTTTGTGCGTAGAAATGATCTTGTTCAGTAGAATAATGCGGGTAACGTGCAAGTGGTTCATCTAAGTAGTCGTTTGTGTTGACGCTTCTAGTTTGACTACTCATGAGTGGTGAAACTTGTTTCTGCCGTCATGGTAACGTAATCGTCTCGTCATGAGCCATGCTAACATCGGGATCCCGTGTAGCTTGCTGAGTTGAACCTCCAGCATCACCTCCTCTAGAGGAATTACGTGCTGTGTGGCTCTGTTCGTTTTACAATGGCTTGTTGATTCTTTCGAGGTAGCAGCTGCGGCATTGCCAACAGTGGTGTTCTCTTTTTTGGCTCTAATAGCTTGACAAACTATAGTGGTGATCCGAGAATCATTGGTGGCCTGTTTGCGCATGAACTGAGCAAACATGTCTTTGAGATCAATCACTTCGCATTCCAAACGTTCGTTGTGTGATTTCAACTTGTCGTAATCTTCTTGGGTAATCTGACTACCGGAGACAGTTGTTGTCGTAGTTGTCTCAACGACTGCTGGGATCTGAACACGATCAGTGGACCAGGCTTGCATGGCAGGAGAAGACGCTGCGGGAGGAAGATCGTACGTGCTGTTGACTCCGCAGTTGGACTTACTTGTGTACAATGTCAGAAGATTGAAAAGACCGTGCTTCACTGTCATCATTCTCGTTTATTCCTGGTTCTGGAACGTCGCTGCGGAGAGCAACTCTCGGATGTTTCACTTCCAGGTCAGATAAGTCGATGTTCTCGCGCTCTACAGCTTCTTGATTCCATTGTACCAAGTTATCCCCGATGATGCGGACGCCTTCATCAAAGTGCCGCTCAGTAGTATGGACACTATAGCGACCACGAGTAGCCCATTTCTTGTGCTTTGTGATTAGTATGCCAACGCCATGGATCTGGCACATAGAACATTGCTTGATGATGAATGCCTTCGATGGGAACAATTTGCAACCTATTGAGAAATATGTTTTGCTTCACAATAGCTCTGTGCCTCCTTGAGCATGGCGAATCTTGTGGAACACTAATCCTAGATTCTTGGCATAGGTTTTCATCAGGATCTCGATCATAGTCTTCCCGTCTTCTTGGCGACATTGAAGATCATAGGTCTTGGTGGAACGTCGATTTCCATGAGAATCATACGTGAGGGGAGAAGAGAAGTTGCACTTCTTGAATTCCGGTACTTTCTTCAGGGGAATTTGAGGATTAACAATATCGTCTTGTACACTTTTGATCAACAATATCGTCTTGTACACTTTTGATCATCTCTTCGTTGATGACATTAGATGGATCAGTGCCTACGAAGAAGCCAATATTTGAAATGTTCAGATCAGATTCAGACCATGGATGCAGATTCATACCGGCGTTGATCTTCATAAGTCTTTCGGAGATATCAGTGTGCCGACGGATTTCACTAATGGGGATGAGAGAGCAAATGCGATGAATGGCGATATAGATCAGAAAACGTTTCTTGATCAGATTTCCTTTGGAATAATGGAGCTTTAAATGACGGAGATAGTCATTATAGGAGAGTAGACGCTTGAAGGCTTTCTTGGATTGTCCATAGTTGTTAAAGATTTTGATCTCTGGAAACACTTCCATGATGACTTGTAGGATCTCATAATGTGCCCTGGCGACGTTGGTATTAGACTTTTGAGGTGGACGGAAAAGGAACTTGACGGCATACTCTTTTTCCTCTTCTTCATAGGAGATATGCTGATTCTTCGTGTTGGGCGTAGACGTGCTCATATCGTCGAGAGCCATGCCTTTCGGGGACTCTTCCACCATGGTGAAGACTCGAACCAGGGCCGGTACTATAGCTACTGGTAGGGCCGGTTTCAATTTTCTCAACAACAATTCAGAGCCTTTCTTTTTTGCTTGATCTGAGAATTGGAAATCGGTGGGAACTACCACCTGAAGCAGTGCCTCTTGAAGCGACGACAACAGCGACCACAGACAAAGTGCCACCTGAAGCGACGACAACAGTGACAGCAAGAGTGGTTCATGGGTGGCTTTCGCAAGAGGATCGGAAAATCGTGAAAGAAAACAGGGTTGCAGACAGCATTCGTCTGATTTCTTTTTATTGCAAGAGGTCAATATACCATTTTTTGGAATGGAAGGGGAAGAGATAAATGAAACAGGAGTGTATGCTTTGGTTCTTTCAAAGTATCCCAGGGACAATTGATTTCGCTTTTCACACCTGGCAATTGGGTGGTCAGAAGCGGTTGTCGAGTCAAGAGATTTTTCAGATCCATTAGATTTCTCCTTTCTATAGCCTCCTCATTATCTCACTTCCCCAGTTACCTCTGCTATATTCTGTTTGGCTCCTACTCCTACAAGGGGATTGTGCATCCAGTTAGATGTAGGAGTAGGATAGCTGCCTTAGCAAAGAAATTTTTGAGATTGATCTGCTGTTATTGGATTCACATGTGGGCACTGTGCCGTGCAAAACTTCACAAAAAAGCCCAAGACAATGACAAGAATGTCGTGGTTGGAGGAGAACCACCATACGAAAAACAAAATCTCTGTTGTATGATTATGAAAGGAAATGGTGAGCTACGACCACGTGGAGATACTGAACTAGCGATTTGGGGCAAAACAGCAAACGACGTGTGGTTGGGAGTTGTGGGGCGGGGACGGCTGGTGTAGTGTGGTCGGCTGGGCTTTGCACGGGGAGAGGGAGTGCTCAGTTTGGTTGGGGGTACGGGACGTGGTGTCGCGGTTGAGTGTTGGGTTATCTCTGTTTGTATTCTCCTTGGGCACACTTGCATTCATCATTCGGTTTGCCACCAACTTTGGATTGGTCGACATCTGATCTACACTCCTCTTGAGAGGCATCCTGCTCTTCACACACACCCTTGGGGTATCCCCAATTGTCAACCGCGCATTTCGCGAACATGTCGTAGTGGTCACGTGAGAAAACCAAATCGTGTGGCCCATACGCTTCGTGTTTCTCGTGATTCCCTTGCCGTGTACCAAGATAGCGTCACAATCGACAACCTGCATGGAATTCCGGACGGGAAGTACTTCATCGGTCTCAAGATTTACAAGGTTGACAATCGTTTTCACTTGCCCGGTTGGGAGGCAGCGCAAATTGTCAAGACATCCGTCATATATGAAGACACACCCCGTTGGTCTCCTCACGAATTCTCCATCCAAACTTTACGTTTTGTCTGTCTATGCCGGAAACTATTCTCGTTGGGGGCAAAGTTGCAGCACTATAACTTCAGCTTGACAGTCGCGATTGGGGGATCGGGAGTCATACTCACCTCAACCCTTATTCTTTTGCCGAAGGGGAAGCAGGAGAGAAAGTCAATGGTCAATGGGTGCTGGCGACAATGGAACATCGTGAAATTGCGTTTTGGGCCTGGTCAAGAGTTGGGAAATCCCCAATCCTATGTTATTATCTAACATCCGTAATGTGGAAACAAACTGCTAAACTAGGTTTATATATTAATAACTAAGATTACGATTGAATGCACCATCAGGAGTTTGGCGCACCTTTTCAATGTTGTCTCTTCCCAAGTCCTGTGGTGACACTCCACCCTTGGACAACTTCTTCCGGAACAACGCTGCTAGTTTGGCGTCGTCTTCCGCTTTCCCTCAAGCCCTAGATGTCAGTGACTCCCTGTGTCCCTGGACGTGTCTCCGAACATGTCTTACAACCCAGCCAATGAGGAACCTGAGCTTAATGGTCCTGAACTCATTGGTGCTTTGAATGAGGAGGCATCATATGGCTCCAATGATGATGATACTGATGATAATTTGTATCGATGAACAAGTGTCATTTGTTATTGAGAATCCACATGGCAGTTGGCATGGCTTCGAAACGAATTCGAACAATGAATACTGCAAGCTACAACCGTTTATTGATTTGTGCAATCCAATATGCAATTATGCTTATCGTTTCAAGCGCTTATACCTTCCGGGCCAGATGGATCAACAGCTCTATCCCATTTCCATTGTGGCAATGGTGGTTTCAGATGTTTATTACATTATCCCGCCATGCAACTACCCGTTGAACCAACTGGTTTGGAATCATGTTATGACCAGCAACGACATGCAAGATTTGCAATCAAGTTCCTTGAACTTCTCGGGTCCGGCTACAATGTAGATCTTCTCTCCAGTCAGTACTTCAGGATACGTGTTTCCAGTATCTTCTCCCCATACTTCCACGTCATTTAGGGAATCAAGAAATAGGGCAATGTGCAGATTATGGATGGAAACAACTCCAGAATAGATCGTTTGTGCCTTGTGTCTACCATCAAATTTCACATCAAAGACAAGATGTACTCGAATCGTTTGATATCCTTCGGGTGCATTTGATACCTTTGTTTCAAGACTTCACATGTGGCAGATACAAAAACTGCAAGAGTAAGTCGTGTAGTGCTACCAGAAGATGACCTTACATTGACATGTTGTATTTGGGGTCATGGAGAAAAAATGCTTGAAAGAACGGCATTAGCTGCTCCATTATTTGGTCCAAAGCCCTCTCTTTTGCATATAGAGAAGCAATAGTTCCCGCTTTTTGCCTTTTCGTCCTGTTGATACAAATCTGCTGCAGGACAGAGATGGGCAGATTGTGGTAATTTGTTTCAATCAACCTCAACTGGGTATTGAATGAAACATGTTTCTTCGTTACATACCAAAAAGGTAAGTATGCGACAATGATTGCTTCCATAGTGATACTATCTCCTTGTTGCTCTGCCTCCAAGAAAGTAAGATAGCGTCGCATCACCAGAAGAAAGTTACACAGGAATCGAAGCATCCACTGCTTCGACTCTCGGACCTGTCGATTTAGAAACTCGAGCGTTTGGCATCTCAGCCACTAGGAGCCACAGTTGGAAGAAGAGAAACAACAGTCAGGAGAGGAAGAACCTCAAGCTCCCCACATCAGACGGGGACTCAGTCCTCTGCATCATCCACGGCCCCATCGAAGTCTCTGGGGAAGGAACATAAGCGTATGACATTTCAACCCAGGATACGCTGCAGGGATCACACTGGTATGACCTATCGCACCACGGGCTGTAGGCCACACGACTTGGGTTTGCACCGGGATCGAGTCCCGCGTTCGGGATGTGCTGAGTTGGATTCAATGCACAGTCTACCGGTGTCGCCGAGACGATGTGGCTTTGGGGCGACACAGTTTATCAGAGCGTTGAACAACCCAGGGAGAAAGCGCCACATGATTCTTGGAAAGAAAAAGATGATACTGAATTTGCTCTTCCTTTTTTATATTTGACCATGATGGTGTCAAGTTTTCGGCCATCAAGGTTTTCGGCCACGCCCGAGTAATTGTGAATACAATTATCCTCCGCCACAGTACAATTATCCTCCGCCGCAGTAATAATTGTGAATACAATTATCCTCCGCCGCAGTACAATCATCACCCTCCGACGGATTATCCTCATCCTCCATTGCATTATCCTCATCCTCCAATGCATTATCCTCATCTTCCAACGAGTCATCCTCCGCCGCAGTACCATGGACATCCTCCGTCCTACAATCAACCCAACTATGCAGGTTACTGGGAGACTCTACCTTCATCGCCCCATCATCGTCAGCAGCAGCAACAACAACAACGCACGACCCAACCGGTCGAAGGCTCACTGCCGACCTGGCTGGTGAGCAAACTGGTGCGTCTACTCTTTTCTCGAAACTAGTCCGGCATCATCGAATCGACATGAAATGTTGTGAGAAAGGTACAGGAAAACAGAACCACAAGGCGGAGTGTGTGATTGGGCTGTTGAAACAACGATGGCAGCGTCTAATGGCAGACTTACAGGTACCAAAACGGTTGTGGGACTACGGACTCATCTACGAGGCAGGTATCCTAAGCCGCGTCGCTCGGGGACAGAAGAATCGTACTGGACTGGAGCGACTTACTGAGAATACCCCAGACATATCCGAGTGGCTAGACTTCACTTTCTTCGACGTTGTCTGGTACCACGATAACTCCAAAGGAGACACCACCGACGAACAGTCGTTTCTGAATGAAGGATCTAACGGTGAGTCATCAGTTGCAATCTCGGCCGAACGGTTTGGGCAAGGAGGTCGAAGAGTTGGGGGTGGTGTCAAGGAAGTGGCAACGGACGACCCAACATTCAGTCAGGAGTTCTGCCTGCGAGCTTTCCGCTACGCATTCTGGAAGTAGGTATTGAGTTCGTCTTGCTTCCCGTGTTGAGAAGGGTCGGCATGACTGAAGTAGCATTCGTTTCCTCCTCGGCAGAATTGAAGACTGAAGAATTTTACACAGAATTGCCGAGAGTTTCCATCAACGGTAACCGAAGGGACATCCTTAAGCACCGACAAGAAAAACTTTGCCATGTTTTCGTGGTCGACAGATGGTGCTGATTTGGAGGGACAAACAGGCCGTCGCTCGGGTTTGTCTTCGGTCGGAGTCAGGTTTGAGACGCCACACGATGATGGTGTTAACGGGTCTCAGGAGAATCTCACAGCGCTGAAGGAGGAATTGAAACAGATGCGAGTGGAACTGCACGCACTGCAGGAACAAGCAGACTCGGACTCGATCACCATTGGTTCGATCATTTTCCCTTCAAGGGCCCATTGTGTGATTGGCTAGAGTTGCACAACGCCACCGCCGATCCACAAGTGTATGTTGACGCGGTGTCTCTCTTGTCTCTCGCGGACTTCCGATGCGAGTCCTGATGAAGAAAAGGCGGCAAATCAACGGGCGACAACAGCCAAGGTTCGTGATAAAACTCCTGGCCACACAGCGTATATTGCCTCCTTTCATCTGGAGGTGCCGCCACTGCTTGGCAAAGACCCGCGTGTGTTCAGTGGTATCGTTCGGCGATACTTGCCTTGCCCCCATTTGAGTTCGGTTGCATTACTGTAAGTAATGCATCGCGTTCCTCATGGAGTTGGCGACTTGTCTTTTGCAGTTTGAGCCCAGTGTTGGGGCGATAATAGCTTTGTCAATGTTGAGGGGATGTAGAAGGATCTTGGGAGTGTTATCGTGTGAATCTCTCCCTCGTCGTCCTCGATCTTCCAATCTATCGTCGTCTCGTATATTTCGATGACCGGGGAGAAAGTCAATTTCAACCCTCACTGTCGATTTGAATTCGGCAAATACGTGCAAACTCACGAACAGCATGACAATACAATGATGTCATGAACCATCGGTGCGATCGCACTACGACCAACCGGGAATAGACAATAGACAGGGCAGATATTATTTCCTAAGTCTTGAGTCTGGTCGTGTGATTACTCGAAACAGGGTATGATGTAGTACTTGAAAAGAACGATGGTCATCCTCATATCTTACCCCAAGGACAATGATTCAACACATGGAGTGTTTGAATTTGAATGCTATCAAATCTGAACCATGTCGAAGACTTGCTGTCATCCTCATGTTCCAATCCTTGTCATAAATTGGACAGAGCTACCAAGATCAAGATGACAGGTGTCACTACCAGTACATCAGCAAATGCTGCCCCAACGAGGCGTCCACCCTTAGCAGTCTGAAATCCAAACTATTGAAGTCAACAGAAAGCGGTTGCAAGACAACGAACACGCGTCTTGGCAGCGGCAGCGAGGGATAAGGAGAATATTTCTAACAAGGATGGGAACGTTTCCAACAAGGACAACGTGTTAACTCCTGTCAAACAGAAGATCATGGATATATTTGAATCGTTGGAATGGAAGGAACACGTCCACCTCAACAGAGAGGGAAGTCCCGACATGTCTCCGAACCTTGGGCCAATGTGCAAATCGAGGAGCTCCTGGCATCGTAGACTCAAAGGAGAAGTCGTTAACATGGAAGGACAAGGAAGCCTTGATGTGACTAGTCCGAGGATTGGAACATGTCTTCTGTGAGTGGGTCGACTGGTCGGTCCTACGAGGACATTCAGTTACCATGGCCGTCCAAGCTGTGCCTACCCTCACTGATGGAAGGAAAGATTCTATCTTCCACTCCTCCATTTTGCTCCAGCTTCTGACAAATGGTCTGTACCTGTAAGGAGAACCACCTTGGGACAGTGCAAAGATTAAAGTAGTTTGATTGATGGCTGACAAAATGATTAAACTGCAATTGATCATTGATAAAGATGAAAGTGAGACCCTCTCAGCTCTAACAGACACAATGTTCAGACGGAGAACAGTAGCAAGACAAATGAGTCACTATTAGAATTGTCTTTCAGGAACCTTTATAGTGATATATTGAAATAGTCACATACTGTTCTTACACTATCAGCAACAAGCAAAGAAGTTTGATGAATTTTTGGTTCCTGCATCTAGCTTGTGAGTGAAGTGGAGAACTACTGGGCTGAACTACTGGGCTGAGGCCCCAAATGACTCAAACAATTCAGAATTCAAAGACAAGGCGACTGTGCTTGTAGTCTTTTTGGAGATGACATTCCATGCTGTATTCAGCCAGTATAGTGTATTCCTTGTCAGGTTGATATGGGTGGGTGGTGGTTGTATCTCATGGGTGGTAAATGTAGAAGTGGCCACATGGATTATTCAAATCATAAGTACTACTCATTTTCTTGTCTTCTGCAGTCATGACCTTGTGCATTGTCTCAAACATATTCTTTATCATTTTTCATTTCTAGTTTCATCTTTAGGTTCCTTACAGAATCCTACATCAACTGACCAATTGTACACTTGACCATTCTGTCAGGGTTCTCATCTATTATGCTTTTGCCATTTGCCAAGTTGCCATTTGCCAAAAGAATGGTGATGATAGAGTTTTTTCATCCAAACACCATATTCATTAAAGAGTCTGGACTCTTTGTCCCTGATCAAGTCAAAGACAGGCTCCATGAAGCCTGATCAGGGCATCAAGTTCCCAGTAAGTTGTATGTACAACAAGAAGTTGACTACAACTTGGTCGAAGCAGATTCAGTAGTCAAAGACACGCTCCATGAAAGAGTCCCTGATCATTTCCCCTGATCAGGGCATCAAGTTCCCAGTAAGTTGTATGTACAACAAGAAGTTGACCACAACTTGGTCGAAGCAGATTAAGTAGTATATCTACTTTGACTGCTAGGAGTGCCGACGTAGAGGGGCACGACGAGGAGGGCTTAGGACGACGAGGAGGGCAATAGCTTCGAGAAGTGGACCGCTTAAGTAAGTACGCCAAGGCGGACCTTACGCGGTCCACGACGAGAAGCTAATTGCCCGACGAGAAGTCCTAAGTACCGACGAGCGCGCCCCGATAAGGAGGCCTACACGCAGTCACAGTTGAATGCTTCCACTGTATTGAGGAGTCCGACGAGCTCGCAGCTGGAAAAAGTGACGAGCAAAAAAACAGTCTTGGGAAAATTTACTTAAGAAAAATTATTTCTAGGCTTATCAACCTGCGCCCCACCAAGGAAGACAAGCTATAATGGTAGTCAAAGACAGGCTCCATGAAGCCTGATCAGGGCATCAAGTTCCCAGTAAGTTGTATGTTTTCTTTGATGTCTTCTCCATGATGAACCAAGCCCACTTTTGTACTGTTTTATTTGAAAATCCAACAACATAGAAATGCACTCTTTCTGTGTCATAATATCTAACAAAATACAGGCTCCATGAAGCCTGATCAGGGCATCAAGTTCCCAGTAAGTTGTATGTTTTCTATGATATCTTCTCCATGATGAACCAAGCCCACTTTTGTACTGTTTTATTTGAAAATCCAACAATGTAGAAATGCACTCTTTCTTTGTCATAATGTCTAATAAAATAGTTTGCTGTCAAAACATTGTGAAGACCAACCTTTGACATGTCAATCTTAGCAATCATAACATCTGTAGTTTGAAGATGTATCCAGGCTGTTTCAGGGTGCATGGCAATGATCCGAAAACTGATCCTAAATCTTTCAACATTGATATCATTATCAGTGTCAATCACTTTGTCTTCTGGATACCTGTTGTCCACTCCTTCTTTACCAAGATTGTAGGACAATAAAGCTCTTTTCCCAATTCAATTCTTACACATGCAACAACAAGCAGGTTGCTATTGCACCTAACATTGCAATGCCCGTCTTCTGGGTCTTGCTCTTTGTCCCAGCGTGGATCGATCATCATGCACAATCCCATGAAGAAGTGCTTCTTTGCATCAGCGTATACCACATGACCTAGGCCAGTCATAGTGTGCTCACTGCGCTTGAGCTTCTTGGACATACTATCCTCTAAGCAACAGACTCTAATGATCTTGTCATTATCATACGCTTCTTTGCGGGCAAACAGTCCAAACCCTGCATCAGGGATCTCTCATCATACAGCAGGCGACAAAGCGATTCCGATGGTACTCTTCGACGACGATTGAGGCACTTTCTTGGACGTTGTTGCCGTCTGTCCGCACAGTGGAGTTACTTTTTTCGAGCTTCGGTGGAGCTTTCCTTATGGACGGCTTTTCGAGGATCGGCTGCATTTATTTTTCCTCGAGGTGATTACCAATGGGGGTTTTGCTGCCGTAGTTGCTTTGTTTGCTACAACTTTAGCATAAGTAGGCGACCCAATACGCGGCATTGTCGGTGGAGAATGGAGGAAGGGATTGTTGGTTACAAGGAGGGGGTGTTATCGTCAACTGGATTGGTGGGACACGGATTATCAATGTGCTGGTGGTGTACAAGAAATATTATCTTTTTTTGAAACCACTCGTGATCAACAGTAAAAGCCTCGGCAGGCTTTTCCAGGAGAAACAAAAAGTCTATCCATCATAGAGTGATCTTCTTTTGCTTCGAAATGTGCTTAAACACTTCTAGACTAGCTGTTTCCTCATATTGAAATAATGTTTTGTATTCCCGTGGGAGTCGACTTCCTATGCTGACTCCCAGTTAGACTCCCAGCTAACGCCCATCACGGGTTCACATAGTGGGATCACCATCATGATATTCCTAACAAGATGCGCTTGAATCGGTCCAAGCCATCTCAGTCAATAAAAAGAAGTAAAGTTAGCTCATGAAGTAAGAATTACAGTAACGCACTACTTTCCCTCAAGGAAGTCACAAATACATTGTTCTAGATCAGTAAGAGTAATTGTGTTGTCGTTCTTGCCCACCATGGCAGTCTTTATGTATTTTTTGAACAGAGTGGAAAACCTGTGGGTTAAGAATGAGAATATCTAAGTGGCGCAAAGTTACTTTCTGCCTGTCTGCAGCCCGTCTCCAGCTTTTCCGGCTCCACCGCCATAGTCACAACGACCGAGTATCCAAAGTCTTCATCAGTTTGGGCTCCAAGGAACACATTCCTTCCAAATGCAATGAATGAAAAGAAAGTCGACTCTTTGAGGGAACCAGATATTGTCATCAATGGAGATAGAAGATAGTGGCATGAGATGATGTTTATATTTTAAAGGAGAGAAGGGAGTACTTCGATGAAAATCAAAAGGGAACTAACATGCCGTATGACCATGAAATAAGTGACAGCTCTTTGTTTCAGGCATTACCACAATCTGACGTCTCTGTGGTTCTTTTCAGCCTGATGATTGCTCAGTATGTATGTTGGTCCTCACGCGCATTCATAACCGGCAGAAGTTGTCGATGAAGAAATGTGAGATGATGAGCGTTTACAATCTGATTGCGGGAGACGGTATGCTGTCACATGGGGGCTTTGGTTGCACACGAAGTGCAGGGTCATTGGGAACAACAATATTCAATGAGAACATGAGTCGGTTTCTGAATGTACCGTCTACACCTGCTTGGATCATGCCTATAGCTCCTCCTGGATTTTTCTCTTCTGCTGGCTGAAAAATCAGCTTGATTGTCCCTACATTCCCAAGAAAACTTCCTGGTGTAAAACTTGTTCAAAACTGGTTGGACTGGTATGGTTTTTATATATCGCCATGGACCAGTTTGCCAAGCAAGATGAGATATGGGCAACCTGAAATTACTTAAAAACTTTTCCGACTTCCACCAATCAACCAGGAACAACAACATGAAAGTTTTGGATCCCACTCGTACCTTGGTGCTAACTCTACAAGAAAGAAACACATCACCTCCCTGTGTGTGGAACAAACACAACAATCAATAAGCAAACGACAAAACAGAGGCCATTGTGGCTAGTGTGAAGCAGTGGTAAGTCTGCATTGTATTAATTTGTATATAGAACATTCTGACAGACTTGATCACAAAAAAGTGGTTCCAGCAGGTGGTCAAGTTTATATCTTTTGGTAAATATCAATGAAACTTCATGGGTCATTGCTGTGAATATCCATTGAATCGAAATGATTGCATCACAAACAATGAATTCCTTGACAATCAAAGTTGTGGTGGTAGAAGTATTGACGGTTTCCTTTTTTAGAGTTGGGTCTGTTCATTAATCGTCCTAGATTCACTGTAATGGACATATTCAATGTAGTGGATCATGTCCATTTGATTGGGGAAGTAAAAGGAGAATCACCGGGACTTCCCAAAAGAATGCAGTCCATGAAATTACTTAAAAACTTTTCCAACTTCCACCAATCAACCAGGAACGGAATGTCTTTAGTCTTAATCGATAGTCCGATCATGGCGCTTCCTAATGGATGGAAATCCATTGATTGATAGGGCGCTATACCGGATCAATCAGCTCCGCTTACAAACAACACACAATACTTACATCCATCGAGTCTCACGGGTCTTGTCCTCGTCGCTGTGATCTGGGTACATGGAGTCGTATTCCACTGTCCTTGGTGCTGTGTCGGACTCATCCTGGGCTGGTTTTCTCATAGACGACTGCATTTTGTCGGCTGGAGGAAATAGAGGGGTGCCTCCGCTTCCGTCTTGACTGGCGGAGATCGGTGCCGTTGTTTGCCTCGACGTATCCTTGTAAAAAAGAGTGGCCCTGGCCGATCAAGACATCATTCCAGTGGGTAACTGTGGGTTCATCTACCATTTATTCTTGTCTGACGGGCGAGCAAATATTCTTTGAGTACCCATCCCGTGTGGATAAAGTCGGCAAGCATTTCTTCCTTGTCTACCGCCACGTGGACTCCAGTTGCCTGATGGAGAAGACCGTATGATCTATACGGGGGATCCAAGCTGGTTTGGATTTCAATGGGGCGAGATTTCGAGCCTAGATTTATTGGACCTGGTCGTTGAATGTCACCTTGTGTCTTGTTTTCATCAGTTAATTTCTCCATAGATGGCGACACACCTCCACAAAGTAGAAAGGCAATCTGAATCAACAGAAAAGAGATAAATTGCTCAACATGTCAGAGCCAATGATTCTTTTTGAGTAAGTAATGACTACTGTTTCAACTGGATTTCCCTCATTCCAAGGACCAGATGCTAACACTCTATTCATTCAGAGACTATGATGAAAAGAACAATCATCCGTTGAACGGAACAGTACCATGAAACTAGCCAACGGGTTTCTGGTTGTGATTGTGGGCAAACCCTCGATTTCCACTCCCAGAACTGTTATTGTTGTTGGAATTGGGGTTTCTTGTCATACTATGCCGGTTATCCAAAACGGCGCTGGCGTCAGCCAAAGTCGCCGGGTAAAAATTCTGCTAATCCAGGAAAAAAATTTGCAGGTGCACCTCATATGCACGATTGCCACAGGTCCGAATGAAACGGACGGCGATGCAGCGTTCCAGTGCTTTCTGTTTGTCAGTGTCATCTGGTGTCTTGCGTTTGTTCTTTGTGGCCGCTTCTTTGAGAAAGTCCTCGTCATATAGAAGATTGTCCATCTCATTGATAAGCTTGACCTTTGATCTGAATAGGTCGTAATAACTTTGCACAGATTGGTTTTGTTGTCGTTTCAAACCAAAGAACTCTTCCTTGAGTCGATCGCGCGACACAGCTGCGTATTGTCGGTTTGAATCAAAGGTGAACATGGTCGTCTCTATAAGCTTCAGCAGTTCATTGCCGTCTCGGGCATCTTGAATTGCTTGAAACTCTGTCTTGGCCTTGAGTTTATCTCTCATCAATGTAGTACGTTTCATCATATATATCCATTTGCTGGTTGTAACTGACGCATGTCGCCACAAAAGATAATATCAATTCCACCATACTTCTGCGAAGGATTGTCCTCGAGGAATTTAACCCGAGCGTCTAATTTTTGTTTATCACATTTGGATGCAAATGAGATCTCATCCAAGCAACAGCACAGGAAGTGTGGTTGGAGATTTGTGAAACGAACTGACAACGCTCCGAGAGCAAGTTTTCCGGCTGAAAACCGAGGTCAAGGACTTGCAAGACCAGGTGGAAACGGATGCAATCGTAGTGGGGTCCATTGTCTTTGTCTCAAGGAAGTTTTGCAATTGTTGCCTCGTTTTGCACGGTGCTGAAAGCGACCCGCATGTTTTTGTGCATCCTGTTTCCATGTTATCCTTATCAACGTCAGATGACAGTCAGGGCGAGGAGAGGGCCGCCAACCAGTGAGCCACCACGGCAAAGGTGAAGGATAAATTGCCATACCACACGGCGTATATCATCATTTTCGTGTCGATCGTTGAAGTACATTATCTTGTGTTCCTTGAACACCAGTACATTATCTTGTGTTCCTTGAACACCAACTCTGCAGCAGCAATGCGCGCAGCGCCATGCTGTGTTTTTCGAAATGGTGCTTAGCTTCGTGCCGGCCAAGAATTCGTCGTATGTCACAGGGCGTGTGTTCGTTGATGCACACTCTTCTACGACCATGTCATACATCTCCGGAAGCAATGTTTGACTAATGTAGACAAGAGCTGTTTCTGTCGAAAGAGTGGTTAGATTTTGCCTTGCCCAGCGTTCAAACCTGTCAAAAGAGTGCTTAGATTTTGCCTTGCCCAGCGTTCAAACTTAACTTTTGCTTCTGGCATGTGAATGAACAGATTGGGTGCTCCTGGCTCCTTCCCAATTTGAACCTCATAGCTTGGATGAGGGAGAACCTTGTTTTCCCGAAAGAACTTGGCCAACAAGAAACAGTTTTTGAATGCTTTCTTAGCCACATATCGTTTGTAAAGTACTTCGCTTCTTGCAATCGTTGCCGTCCACAAGCGACTGAAAACGTTGGATACCTTAACAGTAATGGTCGGTGTCTGTTACGAATTCATTGTATCCAACAAAGTGGCAGTCTCCGTACAATGATCACCCCACATTTCACGGCCGAAACAAACTTGGAATGAGCGACTACAATCTTTGGACCAAAAGGGTTGAAGAAACACCTCCACAGGGAAGTATCCATAGTCTGTGTTGTTACGATATAAACGAATGCATGCGACAACATACTTCGGCCGGTCGTTGTTCACAATGCCACAAGCTGGAAAAGAAGTTCCAATGACACGCCAATCGTTCTTCTGACGGCATGCAAAGGTTTTCCACACCTCTTGGAAAGTCCATGTTGCATTTTGGAAACTCTATACCGATGTATCCAATGAGCAGCTCGACATTGCGTATATATTTCTTCGCCTGTGCATCTTTGGTGTAGTCCAAAAAACACACCCCTTGAGCAATGGCTCTTGACCTTCAAATTGGGAGGTTCCCATTCCATTGTTGTTGTTGCGACCTTGACCACCACCGCGTCCACGTCTGCCAAAAACTCCAGGGCAGCCGCGACAACAAATGAAACAGCAATCCACCTAACGAGACAGTGTCCGAGTCCGAAAGCAACAATTCACTGGTGAAGCCACCCTGAAAACAAGAGAGGGGAATGACTCATCGAAGAGAAACAATCAGCAACCAACAAGTCACAACAATCAGCAACTGTTCCGAAAGCACCACCACAAACCACAACAGCTGGTCGCCCTGTGAATGATACTCAACGAGCTACGAACAAGTACGAAGAATGAAGATGCACACGTTGTAAGCTATTAGCATAAAGACTTCCTACAGGCTTATTATTGCACTCATAGAAGAGACAGTCTGCACTTTTTGAACTTGTATTATAGTCGTAATAGGAACAGGCCAAGGTTGATTCTTGTGCTGGAGCGTCCTCGCCATTGTGTGGGTGGCATTGAGCCGATCGGTACATGTGTGAGAATCCTGTTCCTTCGCAGATTCAGCTCGTTTGGTTGCACTACGAGTCTGGCACATCGTTAGAAAATATAAGTAAGGGTTGGTTGGTTTGATTGTTGTGTTCGTTTGAATCGTTGGGTTCAGTCTCCATTCTTGTCGGGGGCTCATTCGTTCGTGAACGTTCGCTTTGGTTATGCTAAAGCCATTTCTGTTTCCCTTTTTCTTTCCATCTGGTGTTTTGTAGATAGCATCTAATAGGCCACCATTGTGGGTCAACACGTTACGTAGGTCTGCGTCCATGTTGTCTACAATCGTTTGTCCATCTACGACGGTGATGTATTCCACCAAGCCCTGGAGCGCTCGCATCACCACCAGCGCGTTTGAGCGTGTGGTTTTGAGGCTCGGGAGATGGCAGTTGGGACGGAGAGATGTGATTGGTCGGCTGTGTACTGTTTTGGGCATCCGGCATTGGATGGTCGTCATCGTTGGGGTTCGCTTCCGTTCCAAAGGTGGCATCAACCGCGAATTCGTGCGCTGTTCATAATGCATTTACAGTTCTCCCAATAATCTTTTCGGAAGGACTGTGTGATGTGGTCTTGGTACCTTCTGAGCTTTCAATCAGATTCCAAATTGATCTGGGCTTCCATGTCTCAGAGTTACTCGATGATGGATTGTGTCTTTTGGGTGATGGACTCCCTAATGTGATCAATCTCGACAAAAAAGTTTCTCGATGGTCTGTTTCAAAATACTGGTCTCGACGTTGAGATGCTCGAATCTCTGTAATCTTCTATTTTGTAATGATCAGCAACAAAAAAGTCAGCATATCTTAGTCTTCGGTACATGTTTTTACTCACCAGTACCTACCTTTCCCCAAAATTACTATGTAGACGACTATAGCTACATTATTGCCCGTTGGGCTCCCCAGCAACATACCACTACAACTTTCCCCCTCCACATCACATACAGATGCGATCTTTCTTGTCAACAGTGGACTGTTGCGTTGAACTCGAACAAACTTTTGTACCAGACTTGCAGTGAGAATCTGATGCCTACCTGATGGCTTTAGCCCTTGCACGTACTACGTCCCTGACCGACCTAAAGTTGATCAACGCATGCAGGATCTATCTTGGAGTGACTTTCGTTAGTGATATTGCTACCCGCAAAGGATCAACTATAACCAGGGCTGCATACGATGGACGTATTGATGTTTTGACACAACACCGCGGCCTCATTCCTTATCAACGTCGGCCTGGTCCCAAGTCATGGACAAAGTGGCGGAAATTTCTGAACAGTCTACTCAATTCACCACAGCAACGGCGCTTGTCGAAATCTCTCCGAAAATGGTACTTTGGTGACTCATCTACATTCCGGAAGTGACTCTCCTACCTGGATCGTCCATCATCTCGCCTTTTCGTTTCGGCCCCGAATGGCCAATGGCTTGAATACCGCTACCATCACGGTCTGGTCTTTTTGCCCACTACGGTTCTTCATCAGTCGGTCCCAACAACAGCATGCCCAGCTCGTCGGCGCCTGAATCGAGCAGGGTGCACAACGGGACTGACTTCGCGACTCCACCAATGGATCGAGCCATCACAATGGTGAGAGGGACAGACAAGGGACACTAGGTAGACTAGGAGAGTCCAAGACAGAAACAGATGAATAGACATCTTCATAATGATCTAGGTTAGATCGAAAAACCATTATTGGGATCAACGATGTCAGCGATGACAGCATCCGTAGGATTGGGTCAGGGGAAGCGTTGGTATTCTTCGTTGCCTCCAGGGGAGGACAAGTCGTAGATATGGGCGATATCCACTCCACGGCCGTAGATCTTGAACAACTGTTCACGGTCCTCAAGGATTGGGGCTTGAGGATGGCAGTCTCGGCCGGCGAAGCCAGTGGAGGGCCAGTCTGGATGTGACATTGCTCAGCAAAAAGAGCATCAAGATTATGAGAAACATCCGGAGAGGATGAAGCAAAAAAGGAAGAAGAACACATACTGGGGACCGTTTGATCGGCATTGTGGAGACTAGACCAATCATGAGTATTGGTTAGAGGGTGTTGACTTGCGTTATCATGCCCACCGATAGCCCATATGACGTGAAAGTGCTCTTCCTTACATTACGCCTTACATTACGTCTCTGTGAGATCCAAAATTTCAGCAGGATTCCGCTGAACAAACAATTCCTTGCCGGTGATTTCTTGACTCTCAGAATTTTCACGACGTGAAACAAAACAACTTGCATATAAATGCCGGACCATTGGAACATCAATGGGTACTCCAATTGTACTTGAAAATACCTTACTCGCTCGTTCGAAATCTGGTGTCGCGCTGCTAACTTCGATTGCCGTTTCTCGTGTGCGTTCCTGTCCAAAATCAGCAGGAATTTATTAGACAAGACCTGATTCTAGAATGACAACCAAATCATAAACAGCAGCACCATCTAGGAGCTTGATGGTTTTCTCCAATGATGATTCTGATGACACTCCAACAATGCCACCCCAACTTCTAACCACTTACGATAAGATGGAAACTGACTCATACAACAGAAAACATGATTAAGCTAGAAGTTGTCCACTGGTCAACGATGGAGCCAGAAACAGTGGAGAGTGTGCCCAGTGCGGAAGAGGTTGTACGCGCCCCGTATGTGACACCAGAAATGGTGGAAAGTGTCCCCAGTGCAATTGAACCGACTCTGGAAGACGCTCAAGGTCCTCAAGATGCACCCGAAGAGCATCAAGTTGTTGGGACGAACACAATGACGAAGTTCCTCAAGATGTTCCCGGAGACCCGCAAGCTTCAGATGGTTTGGAACCAGAAGCTGTGACGAGCGGTGTTGACGGATTGGAGGAACCGATGGATGCGTCTGAAGAACATGAAGTTGTCGGTACGACCGGCAAAGACGAAAGCCCTCAAGACGTTCCTGGAGACCCGCAAGCATCAGATGGGTTGGAACCAGAAGCTATCCGGACATTCCTTCACAGCGTGGAAGGCCGCCGAAGTGGATTCCCAAAGGGACTCGCATATGGATCTTGAATTCACTCAAGTTAAAAGAGGCCGTAGCGTGAACACACCTACAAGGGACCGTTTCAAGGCACGGAACCTTATATCATTTCATTCGGATTTGGAATCCGGTAACAAACAAGCACGAAGAACATCGCCGCCATCGTGATAGCATTGCCATTGTCTAGTAATGTCGTCCCAACAAGGTTCTCAAACACGCCCTGACACGGTTGAGTCCAGCTCCCGTGGTAACAGTGGTCAGGGAGGACGCGGTAGAGGACGCAGATGACGAGGTGGACGATCGAATCAGAGCCAAACATCAGGGCAACAATCAAACAACAAGTTTCACGGGCAAGAGCCAACGTTAGAAGGAATGTACCTTCAACTATACTGAAGACCCTCAGTCACGTCGGTACCTGAGGAATGTTGAATTCCTCATTGGATATGTTGGGAGCAATTTCGATCGACACAACCTACAATATCAACATGCCCTTGAAGTCCTTGACCTCAAAGATCCTGATAAGCCTTACAAACCAAAAGACCCCCACCCATGCACCCTGCCGGACAGTTGGGGAAGAACTGGGCCAACCAGAATGCGAAATTTTTGTTCCGAAGATGTGGGCATCCCCAGTGGCAAAAAGCTACTTCCCGCACTGGGCGCTGCACAGGAATCTCAAAGGTGGCGAATGCTGGTGTGCCCCAATTCTTAGTGAACAAAACCGACCGTGCGAGTTTCAAGTACCAGGAGTTTACGTCCTCATCGTACGCCAAGGCTATCACAGCCAACTGGTACACTCCCCCCTCCTTATCTCCCAAAGGGAAATCAGCCGAATCATCTTCTTTTATGTTGCTTTTTCTGTTTGATTGTTTTGTCTTTCAATGTCTCATATTGTCCTTTCAGTTTCAACAGGAGAGAACCCACAGCCCCGAAACCCAGCTGTTGCTACTTCCTCCACAACCAACTTTATCCGCCTCCTGTTCTCCCCAGTCTAATCCTGATTAGGTTTCAACCTATATCAACAAAGCATGATGAGGATGGCATCTGTCATGCAAAGGATGCTGACCATGAAGAACCAACTCCAGATACATACAATCAATATGTTGGTGCAGAGGTATCACTGCCTAAAGGGGACCACATGATTGCAGGGCGGGTGATCAGGCGCAAACGTGACACTGAAGGCAAACCCATTAGACATGATCATGCCAACCCCATACTGGACATAGGAGTTTATGAAGTTGGGTTTGTCAATGGTGGTCATGCTGAAGATGCTGCAAATGTTATAGCTGAGAACATGTATGCACAATGTGACGTTGAAGGCAACCAATTCCAGATTATGGACTATTGTTGGCCACAAGGAAGATGAGGACACAGCAATAATGAAAGACGACCAATATTTTTCGTGTATATTTTTCGTGGAATCAAAGATGACAGTGGAAATTGACGACCCGTGGTTGGCATACAATAGGAAAAGTCAAAAAAGCAACTCTTCTTAATGTTCTCACAGGTACATGGTTTTGCCTCTTCACGACAAAGATCAAAAGTACTGCTTCTTAATGCACAACTTTTCCATCACAGCACGCATTTCTTCCGGGATGTTGTGCTTTTTCCCATGGATACTGTGATCATATGGACTGCTGAATCCATATTCTCCGTTTGGTCAAATTTCTGTTCGAGAATGATTCTTTACATGACCACTGCCCTTGTTTGGAGTACAGAAGATCCATGTATGGTTCTATCAACAACGAAGGATCAAGTTTCCTTATATATCCAGATGCAGTATCCAATTTGAAACTTGCAAACTTCTGGTTTTGAATAACTCCAAAAAATGTTCCGTTCATACACCCCCAGACGAAGGAATAATTCAGCAACTTCTCTCACATTTCGTTTTCTTCAGCTTCTTCAATTTCGTCACTTTTCCCTTCCCTTCCCTTCCTGAATAATCCAATAAACGATGGCCAACCCCATTTTTTATTCTTCTGCAAAACATTTCAAAACATTTTTAAATATCCAACACATTCCCCAAAGGCTCTTGTAGAGTGACAAACCTTGTTCAATAGAAGCACTCCAGTTCCAATCTGCACGCAGGCCTCTCCCCCAACGTCTCAGAAACCTACTCAGAAACGACTCCTTTATATGGAAAAATAAGTACTCTGGTTTTTTTGTTAAATATAACGCCCAAGAATCATCCGAGTCCCACAAAAATACGCAAATGAACAACAATCGAAGCACACCAAGTGTTATATTCATTCGGAATAAGGTATTTTGAGGTATGTAGATTCTTATTCCGAAAGAAAATCACACTTGCCGCCACTTTCTAATGCCCAATTTGGCTGTTGAAATTGGCTTCCCCAAAAAATTTGACAAAAAATCGTCGCGCACCAAAATTTCACTCTTCATGCGTGGCACAACGGCAAAATATATACAGACACGTATACCATCATAACACTGAAGTCGCGCTTCATTCTTTCTTTGATCGCATATACGCACAAATTTGGACGAACTCTCCACCCTCATTAATGGTCGTTTGATAGTATCATCTTCACAATGCTTCCCATCAAAGTTTGGAATATATACAATGGACCCTCCCATTCGGAAGGACGTCTCAAGGAGTCCATCTCCGAGACGCAAACGGAAGAAGCGGAAGTCGTGACCGTCCTCTGGATCGGAAGCAAACGAGCCGGAGGCCCCCATGCCTGCTTTTTCTTGCCAAACCATCACCCGACAACAATCCATGGCAATATCAAGCCGACCTCCATCTCCAAACAAACAAACTCGCTCGCAACAAAAAAAAGAAGTGAGCTATCTCTCTTGGCGTTAGCTATGACAAATGGCGTCGAATCGCCGAGCTTCGTGCCGACGTCCGTGACAGCAATAAGAAGCCGCGTTCCATATATGGACAGTACAGGTATCAACTTTTCAGGGGCTACTTCTTTTGCAGCAACTGTAAAGACACGGACGACTTGGAGAAATCGGAAGGAGTGAATCTCGACCGAAAGACAAAAAATGGACCCTGGAAATGTCGTGCTAATCACACTGATGTTGCACACCCCACTCACAAGGACAAGTCACCCCCCATGATTTATTGATATCCTCGTCCTAACACGACAATGCCTGACGAATCTTCACCTATATTCTGCCAACTAGCATCGAATACTGCGTCCGAAACTGCATCCTCGACAACAATGCCCAATGTAGTAGTTGCATGTCCACCCCCTCCCTCACCACTTCGTCGTACCAAAAAACCAAGACCAAGCCCACCTCAAGATAACAATATTGGAAATGTTGCAACAAGCCAATCTACTAGGCCGCAACCACTATCGTCGTTGAATACAATTGTTGGAAACACATCTCCTTTGCGTCGATCTACGCTGCTAACAAGTCAGGATTCCGGCACGTCTCTATCTCGCCCGGCCCCAAACCAGACGACGACCACCATTTCACCATCAACCAGTCAACGATCTGTACGAGACAACCATGGCCGACCTCGCCTGTCACCCCAACACCAAATGGATGTCATGTGAGCAGCAAACGACCTACTGAGAGACGAAATTCGCGAGTTCAAACGCAAGCAACGACAACATGCCGTCGACATGAAAGCCAAGACAGACAAGATCCTTGATCTCGAATCAAAAATCAAAGATCTTCAGCAATTACATGGCAACTTTCCTTCCTCGTGTACTGACGATGACCGATCAAAAGCTATTGTAGCTCATATCAAGAAAGTGATTGTCCGAAGCATAAAGAATCATGCATATACGAGCCACCGTTCGGACTCTTTCTTCAAGATTCTTTGCGACATGCTCTTATACGAAGACATACACAATTTCAAGCTTAGAGACCGTTTATTGGAGGTTCTCCGGCTATATATGCGTCAAAATGTCCTTACTCCTTTTCGGATTCTGAAAGAGATGGATCTTGCCGGGGGTGTTTTAAATTACGGCGGAATAGAAATCCTGCGCCGATGCGAGACGAACGGAACTAAGCACCAGAGAACAATGTTTCCGAGCGCAGGATCTATTAAGAAAATGGCTGCTATTGTGGAAGAGTATAGGAATGAAATCATTCCATACAAGATTATTCGCAACTCAAATGATGGAGCCGAAGGGTTTTATTGTCGCCCTGCGGACATGATCCGGGAATGTGTGACTTAAAAAGATCTTGTCGAAGAAGGAATGGAACGAAATCTTATGATGGCACAGACCCTTGATGGTGCCACGCTAGACAGGCATTCCAACTATACTCTTGGTGGCCTCAAATACAATGATCAATCAAACCCCATGACATCGTCTCGCAATGATGCCATCCCCCTTCTCTGTGTCATTGGCGGTGAAACGAAAAGAAACGTTCGCAGAATATTCTCTGTGCTGTTCTCGGAGATAGCAGAAGCTGCCACAGTCCTCATACCCCGTCTTTTGGGTGTGCTCGCATTGATGATTGTCACTAACTGTGACATGTCATGCGAGTGGAAATTGTGTGGCTATGGAGGAGCCGCCAAGAATTCCAAGTACCCTTTACCTCAAACACAACAAACGGATACTTCTTGCCCAACCATTTCTTGTGGAATGTCACTTTTGTACAAAACAGTGCCGATCATACCTTCCAACAATGATACATTCAATCCGAACATGTACCCTGCCATTTCCAAAGGCATCCCAATTTGCATTGCTCTTCTACTGATTTCTCTTTCCATTATGATGATTTATTGAAGAATCTTGGTCAATTGCATGGTCAATTGCATGTTGTATACGATTTTCAACAATGGAAACAGATCAACGTTACAAGCTTTGCTACAATGAATGACCACTTATTACCATCAATTGGAAATTCAATGAAAAAGAAACTGGTTCAAATCTTTGAACGATGTCAAGGAACAATTGCAACAGTTGTGTCTCAATCTCAGATGGCGTGTGTATAGTAATGCATTTATTGCGTTGCAACAGTTGTGTCTCAATCTCAGATAGTGTGTCTATAGTCATGCATTTGGTGCATGCAGCAAAATCCAAATCATTTCCATCTGCTGGGACGTCGAGTCATGGGATTCACAGCACTCCATTGTTACTTCACGGCCAAATCCAGACCTGTCCAACGAAAAAAAATGGCACCCCAACCTCTACCCTTCATGGGTGTGCTGGCATTTCCCATCATCACAATTTTTCAAAGATCTCTCGAAAGAGTAATTCACAGATTACAACGATTTGAATCTGCCGTCTTCCCGCAGCCGGCAAGAGATACAGCCCGTCAGCTTGTCCATCTACCACCGGGAGGGACCTCGACGAGGCAAACATTCATAAAAACCTCATTAAAACTAGGTTGAACTCTGTGTTGTCTGGTACTGAGGAGTCGGTTGGCCTCGTGGCCTCGACAATCACAGAGATCTTCCACATTTCAAACAGGGGAGGGTGTATAGTTGTGCCCAATGTCTGGCCGCAGGTGTAGGCAGTGCTGCAGGGAAGTGGACGACGGTGCACTTTGTCTGACAGTGGAAGTCAATTGTTTTGGTGCTGGTGATGCATTCAGTTCGTTGTTCTTCGTTGTCCTTGGGGAGAAATGGATGAATTTGATAGAAAGTTCCATACCAAATGAAATCTTGCTCATTGTCAGGGATAGTTGTGGTGGAACACGAGACTGGGTGGTGGAACACGAGACTGAGTTGAGGAATGATTGGATCTCCTTCCCTGTGGTCTTCAGGAATGTGAGGTGCACATCAATCTTCTTGGGATCTAACTCAGTCATCAATGTAGCACACTCCATTTGGACAAGTGTTTGTGCAGGTGGCCACCTTGTCGGTAGCATCTTTTATGTGGGTGTCCATATTTATCAGATTGGATAAACAGCAAAGAGTGTGGATGTTAGTTTAGGTTCTTTTCTATCCTAGGACTAGGAGTGTTCTACTTCCCGCTCGCTAATGCGCAGGCTGGCGTGTCTTCGGACGGACTAATCTGCTTCCACTCGCACTCGGTCGCCGATATTTTCTACATCGGGGATCAGGGCATCAACGATAGGGAGCTCCTCTAGTTTTCCGTCGCCCACGATAAACACAGGTGGTGTATCTTTGGGTGAACTGAATGAGAATCTAGCTTGGAGTCCCAGTCGTCTTCTTTCTTGGTATGACATGGGCGGGATCGTATCAATGATACTATCGCTCCTCATGTCCGTGCCCTGATCGCTTTCTTCATTTGTAGGAGAGTCGGCGGTTGGTGAGAATGAGGAGGAAGTCGTCCACGTGAATACTGATGACCTTGAGTCCGTTGATCTAGTCGATACCAGGCGACAGAAGATGACTCTTTCGTCGTCGTCCGACTCATCAGTGCTGGGTTTGTCGTTTGTCTTGAACCGGTGGAATCTCGGTTCATGGCGGCAGGCGCCATAGACCTCATTGCACTTATTGATGGCTTGTTTCGGTTGTTCTCTGGTGAATTTCAAAATGGCTAGTCTTTCTTTTGCACATAATTTGCAGTTGCGTGTTCCGAACGTTTTCACTGTTGATAGGGGTTTCCCCTGCCAGAGGATTTCCACCTTGAGCTTGACGTGCTTCTTGATTTCCTTTCTCTCGATTCCACGGGGTACCAAGCTTGCGAAGTGGCTTGCAAACGAGTCTGATTGTTTGTTGTGAACGACAAGGCTCTTGACGTCTTGAACGTGTTGTTGCATTCTTTTCTTGACGTGTTGTTGCGTGTTGCCGATATACTGCTTGCCAGACTGTAGGCAAGTGGCCTTGTGGACCACAATTGACCGTCTGCATCGTCCGCCGTAGGGGCAAAGTTCCTTCTTCCTGCAGTTGCAGTCCAAATCCTCGAAGTCTAAAGAGTTGAGACCGTCTGCTAGTTTCGCGTTTAGGTCTCCTTGGAAGTGCTCTCTGATGTTGTTAAAACGGTGGTATGACATCGAGACACGGAGCCAAGAAAGCGACGGAAATTTGGCCTTTATTTCCTTGATTATCTTGTGGACCGGTTTGCGCCAAAAATCGGTGAACCCGATTTTGAAGTAGATAGCGCGCTTTCGGTCTCTCTCTCTTCTCTTTTTCAGGGCTTGTGAAGCTGTGTCTGCTGCCTCTTTAGCCATTTGGGTTTTGGATGCGCCCAGGGTGGGGACGTTCTCTTCTTTGATCAGTTTTGCGTTGGACAAGGCTTCGAAGTGGGTTGGGTAAAGATCTGAGAGTTTGCTGTCGGTGTTGTTTTTGTCAATGGACGTCAGCTTTGTCAGTCTTTTGATGACACCACTTGGAATGGCCTTGAAGCAGCCCGGTGTGTGGGCGCTGCCTTTGTTAAGGTACTTGAGTTGTTGGTTCTCTTTGAGGTGCACCCTAAAAGACAGCTCCGAGTTTGTGTTCCATAGCATTTCCATATTAAGGAAGGGGAAGGCTTCGGTTTTAAGGATGGAGGTTGTTGGAGATTGGATTGAGGCTGGGTCGTGGTGGTTTGTGGGATCCCAGATGACCGCTGTGAATTTTAGGAACTCATTCCCAGCTATGTCATTGACGTCTGACTGGAATGCGTGTAACCAGTCTTGGATTTCCTTGGTGGATCGTCGCCCTTTGAACACTGCTAGACCGTCGTCTCTGTACATGCCGAAGTAGTGCATTGGGTTGTATAGAGAGTCGTATGTGGCTTCGAGAAGATACGAAATTACAAGGTCTGCGAGCCAAGCTGACTCATACCCGCCAATTGTTAAACCACGTTCTTCTGGTTTAAGGTCCCCATCGTAGAGGTAGTACTGATCTTGGAACATGATCAGGGTATTCGTCATACCGAAGTAGATGAGATCTAAACAGAGATTGATTGTTCTGTGGGTTTCTGGAGGTAGTGCGTCGGCGTAGTAGAGTACCGCGTCGTAGATCAATTGGAATTTGATCGACGGGTACATCGCTTCTGCGTCTACCGAGACAATTGTCGAATTTCCGAAGTTGATAGGTAGGTTCTCAAGCTTGGTTTTGAGATCGGACGCTTGGACGATGTTCCTTTGTCCGTAGTCCACATTGTGTTCTTTGAACAAGTTCTTGATCCCAAGGTAGCCAATTTTAGGGAATCCTGCTGTGAAATTGGTGGCAGGGACTACTAGGCGGGTTGGGAATTTTCCATCTGGTCCTGGTTTTTTGTGGTCCTTAACCAGGATTTTGGGGTTGGGGATTGCTTTGGATTGGACTTTCTCCTTGAGATACTCTCGTTCGTTGGTTGAGATGTATGGGTCTAGTTCTTGGATGAAGGAGAAGCAGTTGTCCACTATTTCAGTGAGTCGGTTCCTTTCGATTGCGACTGCATTTTTGGCGAGGTGCTTGTTGATTTCTTTTGCATACTCTCTCGTTGACATCATTGCAAAGGAGTTTGTCTTGTCTGTGGGGATGACGACAAGATCGTGCTCTTTCAGCATTTTGAGAAGGTCCTTGAATTCCAACGAAAGTTTACTTTCGTTTCGGCTTTTTTTGTTCGCAAGGGACTCGGCTAGGACTGCTTCTTCTACTTGCTTTAAGAAGCATTCGAGTTCGTTGGAGCCGACTGGAGCACTCTTCTTTTTGTTTTCTGGTTTCGCTCCGCTGTTGAGACCGGATTTGGCGAGGTTTTTCTTTTCCTCTTCCAGTTCTTCTTCGTAGTTTTTGCCAGAATACGGGTCGGGCCATTGCCACTCGGGGTCGGAGAGTGACTTTTCCCATTGACTAGGGGTGAGCAAGCTCGGGTTGTTATGGTAATAGCTTGCCCACACTGCTTGCTCGGTTTCGACGCGGTCCTTGTGTTCATTCCGCCAGTATTCGGCCCAGCGGCACCGCGTTTTGAAATCACCGATTCCATTAATCGCATCGATGGTGCGTTCGTCCTCCGAGGGGGCCGGGACGAACCGTTCTGAGACTTTGGCAGCCAGCATTTGCACCAGCAATCGGAGCTTTTCCTCCCTCCGATTAAGGTCGTTTCCGTTCGTCTCCTGGCTGTTTCCGGTCGTACCCGCTTGATCCTGTTCGTTTTCTGCGAGAGCGCGAATTGTACAATATTTATGATGCCTTCGATTGGAAACAGAAATATTTGGAGATTCTGAAATTGATTCTCTTGAGCTGCTTTTTCAAGGGCTAAGGCTGTCAAAGAAAAGCCATTATTATGTTCAGGGATTCCTTTCCATTGTGAAAACCTCAGGATTGGCCACATAGAATGAGACCTTGTTATATTATGGTTTTGTTCATCATGTCATATCTTTCTCTTCTTTGAATTTGTTCTGAAGGCATTTCACTTACCATCTTTCATCAAACCATACTTTTGAAGTACCTCAAAAATTAGAAGAAGTCAAGCTGTTTCCTTCCCAGTTTCATTCACAAACACAGGACTGTATTGCCGACCATTTCCCTGGCTCCATTGGAGTAGTGTGGGATGTTGGGAAACTTCCAGTTTTCAGATTGTATGTCATTGTGCTTCTCCCACATCCAAGCAGGTGTTGATTTTGACATCTGGAAGTACTTCTATATCAATATCATCTTTGATGAGGTGGTCATTATATCACCTGGAGCCTGGAGAACATCCCACATTCTATTCGGTATGCAACAAAAGAAAGGTCTGGGACACAACCACCTAGGGCTCCCCCAAAAAATAGGACCAATGTAGCAACTCACCAACGAAATGAGATGAAACTTCCACGGAGGGATGAACCTAGTAATCACATAGTTCATAGTTATCATCCTTTTGGCATCTTACATTCCATTCCCGCCGACACACAGCCCACTACAACCAACTGTGGACCAACATCACAGGATAGAGAAGAACACCTCACTATCAGCCACAAATCAAAATCATGTCTGATCCACACTGCATCAATCTCAACCCATCTATGCCTTTCACCATTGTGGTGTCAAGGCACATCCACTTCACTGGCACATTGCCATCCATCTCGACCTGTGTGCCATGCTGGCCAATGGAAATGGCCTGCCAGTTGTTCTGATAGGTGGAAAAGGCTGCAGACATGCAGACAAGAGCACTTTAAGAGATGTTGCAAACAACAACCATGTACTCCTCGCAATGTTTGATGTCTGTACTCCTCACAATGTTTGATGTCTTCAACAAGAACAGAAAGGAAAATCTACCCTCCTAGCAGACAGAATAAACCAAGATTCCCCTGCACTGAACTATACAGAAAAAACCTATTCCTCACCTATCTGTATGGGAATGGACATGTTGTAACCTTTAACAATGCCAGCAACCAATGGCTGACAATTGGTATCAAAACAGGCCACCATCCATGTTGGAACTTTTATTGTCCAAGGCAACAGCTCCACAACAATCAAGGATACCAAGTCTGAAATTGAGGAGTTCCTCCCTCTCATTTTTGACTGCTTCTGTGATTCCTCAGTCTTTACTTGCTCACCTCAAGATCCTTTGTCTCTTGAGAACACAAAGTTCCCTTTGTCAAGGCCAGATTGATCATTGGGGTGTGATGGTGTGTGTGACACACACTGGTCCACTGTCTCGCACCTCGACAGTCATCTGAAGCAAAAAAAAACAGCAAACAACAGCAACACACAACAATAAAAAACCATGAACACGCAAAAACAAGAAACAGTCACTGAGCATTGCACTCTTATAATAGAAAACCTGCAATAAAAAACCATGAACACGCAAAAACAAGGAACAGTCACTGAGCATTGCACTCTTATAATAAAAAACCTGCTAACAGAGCTTCACAGTCATCGTCTTCCTTCGATGACAACAAAGGACGACTCTGTATTCCAGCTCTTGGATGAGCAATGCCAGCTGCGATTGCGCAAGAGAAGGAAGAAAACTCCATGCCTGGCACGACGACTTGGAACAACTGAATCGAATCTTGATGGAACGGCCACCTCGGACAATCTGCAAGCGGAACTCCATCAACAAGGGAGACGATAAGCCTGAGCTGAATCTGCGCTTGAAACTGTCCCTTCTTTCTTGGTTGGCACCCCTCCTTCCACAAGCCCCCAAACTGATACGGTGCCACTTCTAGACGGTGATGATGAGAATGAGAGCCCGAGTTCCTGCTTCCGAACGAAGAGACAATGTGGGGGGACGAACCCACCAAAACTGAGGAAGAGAATATCAATCCCGAAGATCCACCGGCAAGATATTATTGCCTTCTCGATGGTTTCCTTAGTCTGTTTAATCACAGCCTGATCATTTGGTCAATTGTGTTTTGGTAGTATATTGCAAGGCTGCTTTGTGATCTTTCACCTTTTCCTCGGCTACCTTCTTAATCGTCTCGTCAGTCAATATGACTTAAGTTACTCTATTATTTATAATGTTGGAGTTCTTTGGTTTCCACAAAACACAGACCAACCAGAGAGCATCCAATACATTATTTTTGACGAATGTATTGGATGTTGTTTGAGTACAAGTGGAATAAAGGCAAAGTCAAAAATATAATCTGTCCTTCATTGGGCTATAACAGTTTGGAGTCATAAATTCTCCATTTATTCCTCCATGCTTGATTGGTTAGTCCTTCTTAACCAACATATAGTTAATAAATACCAACTATCAGAAAGACAAGTGACACTACTAGCCGATGGACACTCAAGACAGAAAGTGGATATTCTGACTTTCTGAACATCTGCTTGTTTCCTGTAAAAAGAACCTTGAAGCAACTGGGAAATCTAGGACAAGAGGTGGCACTTGCCCAGTTGTCCCTTCATGCTTCATCAAAAAAAACATTCTTGCACCATTGATTCCATCTATAACCTTCAGTAGGTCAATACGAGCTTTAGATGTCGGTCAGGTAAGCAAAAACTCACAATTCCATCTGACTGAGGTCCATACTTCACAGATGACACCATGTCATTGATATCAGCTTGGAATGACACCAAAAACACAGGTATATAGTCGCAGCATTGGATGTAAATGTAGATTATTGGGAAGGGATGGGAAAGAAGATTCGGGTGGAGCTTGCATGCAGAAATATTTACCACTACGGACTCCGGTCGCCAATAATTTTTACCGTAGTTGCACGTGATGCAACTGGGGAGGATCAACCATAGCGTTAGCCTCTATACTGATTTGTTCTTCAACCGCCAGGTATTTTGCATGTCCTTTCCATTCCCCACTGCATAAGACACCACACACCATGGCAAACTCAAGCCGGTGCCCTATAAAACAACTATCATAATGTTAGTTGGAATTGTAACAAGGCCATAGGATGTCTAGACTAGTAGGAGTACCTTACATGTGCATCTTCGTACTCGTAGTGCTTTCGGACCAGTTCTTGATTGATTGCTGATTGCTGATCTCCGATGGTGTTAGGGTCATTCGGCCGAAATGAGGAGTGGATTGTTGCGTTTGTTGTTGTTGTTGTTGTCGTCGTCGTCGTGGCCGAAATGAGAAGTGGACTGTCGTGTTTGGCGGCCGAAATGAGGAGTGGATTGTCCCATTTGTTGTTGTTGTCGTTGCAGCCGAAACGAGGAGTTGTCGTTGTCGCTGGCATACTGCTCGTCTTGATCCATCATCGAATTTTCCTTGCCTCGTTTGGTCGAGCTCATTGATGCATTAAATGATGCATCATTCTCATTGCGTATCCATCCTTTCTGCCACAGATTCTCAGTCAAAGTGCTTGGTTGTTGCAAGAAGAAGAAGAAGAAGAAGGGTACTGCCGTTCGGTAGGACCGGTAGTAGTAGGACAGGAAGACAAGAAGGCCAGAGCCGAGACATGCGGATAACCTTGTGGCATTCATGTTGTTTGTTGTTTCCTTGAATAAGCGGTTGGTTCCTTTGTTGTTGTGTCAAAACGATCCGTCTGATTGCTGCGTCGGTTTCTGCAGCTCTCCAATGCCGCATCCATCCATTTTGAATCTTTCTTTGCCATTGTCCCAACGAACTCTTGATCTTTCCATCCCTTTCCTTCTCCAAAGTCAATCTTCTCGTCCACGACCTTCCCTCATCAAAATGGAAGACCTTCCAAACCTTGCCGTAGCTCCACAGATTTCGACAGTTCATCGCCGCCCGTCCACTCCCTCACGGTAAACTGGACTTTGAAGACTCCTGGATGTTTGCAGGGGTCCCAGCACCTTTCGTTGGAGGTGCACACCGGCATCAGTTTGCCATGGTGGTGTTATGTAGTGTGTAATGGTAAAAAACCTGGCAGTTCAAGAACTAATTAGTATAGAACCTGAAAGGTGTAATATTCGTTACTGACGCTTTGGTCGATTTTCCACAGTTGCATCACGTGCAACTACGGTAAAAATTATTGGCGACCGGAGTCCGTACAATGGATGATTTTTATCACCCTCGGTGTTGGTTCTGGAATTGTGAGCCTTCATGCCAATGAACTGTCCAGCGAGAGAGTTGGACACGTGCGATTTTAGTGGTGCCCGCGTCATAATATGTCAAGGGTTGAAGCCTCCTGATATTGCTCTAACCACTGGCTCATTTCGGCTTGCTGGACATCAAAGGGCTCTAATTGAAGGCTTAGCACGAGAAGGATCTGACAGGCTGGGATGGCGCTGATTGAGGTGGCGTTTTTAGAAGGAATGTCATTGGTTATTTAGCTCAGATCCGTTCGTTTGTGGAAGTGATTGTTCCACTGCTTCACCACACGGTCGTCTTAGTCTACAGCATCCTATGGCATGACATACAGTAATATGCTATCATCTTCCCAGCCCTTCCGACGAATAATCGTACCTTGTCCTTGATCCAATGCCCGAATAGGAAATGCTAGACATGATATTGATTGTTGACTGTCCAAAGGTGCTTCAGCTAATACTTACTGAAGTAGTATGCAGATTGCCTTGCATAGCGCAACAAATTTGGCCATCAGCTTGACCCAATGGCCAGATCAAATTTCATGGGCCTGAGTGTTATTAGAGGCATCAACAGCATTCACATGCAGAGTATTTGTCATATGACTAAAGTTTCATGATAATCTTAGGCGTGTCAAGACCAAAACGGTTTCAGAAGAAATGAATGAAGCTACAATGCGTCGATTCTGCAATGGAACCACTTGGCTGCACTACCAACAAACGTTCCAAAATGAAAGAAACCTTCTTTCAACAGAGTGATGGACTTGGGGCTGGACTATGATGATGAGTTTTAGTTGAACAAAAAAAATTCCCTTAATGAGAAGGTTAAAAGGGAATATAAAACGTTCCTTAAGATATCTAAGTAGTGCGTGATCCAAAGTGTGCGGCTGGTTGGGTTAGGTCTCCATAGGTCACCCGTTTCATTCCCTCTCAGCCAAACATTCTTGAGGTGATTCACTTAAGATTCTGGGAATTGTGAGAAAAAATTATGCAATTTGATCAATGTGCGCAATGCAGGACATCGACTGCCCCATTGTCCCCGGACTCTTGAAAGACGTACTGTTGCCCTGTCTTTTGGGGAGGTAGACACATCAGTTGGGGACGGGAGTTGAGGAACCAGAGGGCGACGGGAGGGATGCTCTTGACTGGAGTGGGCAGGAGAGTGGGCAGGACGGCCCCGGGAACGATCTAGACGGTAGGGAGTGGGCCATGACCGGATTCATGGCGTTGCTGACTTTGTGTGAGAGAACAGTAGGATTAGTAAATAATTAATGAGTATGAATGTTTGCCAACGAGGCCCGTCAGTTGAGAATGACAGTAATGGTCTCATAAAGAACTGGTCATCACGATGGGATGATCAGATAAACTGGAACAGTTGGTCGAAAATTCTCCAACGAGGACCCTGACAAACAGTATGATGGTTTCTGCTATACCCCCATTGTATTCTAAATGCACATTACTCGTCCGCCTGTGTTGATTTTCTTTGCAAATTGGCAGTGTTACTGCTTCAAGCACACTGTGAGCTCACATCTTCGACATCTGCCATGTCAATCCACTATGATGTTATATTTGCTTTTGGCCATTGGCAGTGGTTGTGACCGTTACTTCCATGGCAGCGACAGGTTAATAATACTTGCTTATTTTCTAGAAGCTCCTACTCATATCTAATATCAATCATTGTGCTACTATTGTCTATGATGGACAAGAGAGATTGCCTCATCTGTTGTTGTTGTCCGAGAGATCGAAACGAGAGACAGAGAGCCCGGCTGAAAGGTGGGTTTTGTAGGAGAGCGTGGGGCTCTTTGCAGACCTCGAAACTCGAAACTCGATTTCAGAATCTTGGCAAGGTCGTTGGGGATTGCCAAGATTTTGGGGATTCAAGGTTGTGTTTTCGAGGTTTCAAGGGGACCATAACCTATTGGCTCAACCTCGAAACTCGAAACTCGATTTCAGAACTCAAAAACACATTCCCTGGACACGACCCTTACCCCGGTCTCTCACCATGGCGTCTTCGAATCGCCGCATCCATGAGTTCGAAGGGCTGGGGATACCGATCCATGTACATCTATCTAAGTAGGCTCAGTACATTAAGCTACGTAGTACTATTTTCATCAGTGTAACAAGTGGGGCGGATGGTCTCAAATTGAAAACTTGCTGCCACGAGAAACAATGCAAATTGGAAGCCATCGCTCGACAATGGTGGAAGCCATCACCCCATGGCCATAACTTCCTCAATAATAGAGCTTGCCTCGACCGCTTTGACAAGAAGATTATTTACTACTAGAGTGACTATGCTTTCAATTCGGTCGAGTCAGCATTGAAAAATGAGTGAGTTAGGGCGGTCGTTCGGTTTCATCACTGCAGATAAATGAGCGTACCTTTTCAGCCAACTTGGCAAATCTTCTGTAATTTTAGACAACAATTTCAAAGGTAAAGGCAAAGAACTTACGGTGGTTGGATGTTTAGGCGATGCATGGGTGAATGAATGCATACGGCGTCACCGGATCTCGCCATCATTGTCGAGCGTTTTTGCATTTTTTTGAAATTCCGACCATTTCCGGCGTGACGTGTACTATGTGATTTCATGTACTCTACGTAGCTTTTGTACTGAGCCTACTTAGATGTAAATGGATCGGTATCCCCAGCCCTTACGCGTCAGGACCTCTGGTAAATCTGTTTCACACGTTACATGGAAACCTGGCCAGCTGCACCTCGGATCCACACGCCTTGGATGGGCCTCCCCACGATTATGATCCCAATATCAACTTGGATCCAGTTTTTAATGCTCTTTTCTCCCCAATCCAATGGAAACTTTTGGTCCTTCTCGCAAGCAATCCCTCCGGCATTCGTCTCCCCTCTCGGTCAACTTCCTTCCGTCGTGAGCCTCGAGATTGACCCCTACCTTCGATCCCACCGCCAACAAACGGGCAGTTAAACACAATAATACCACCACCTTCGTGCTCGCTACATCCCTGTTAAAATACTACTGTACGCAAGGGCATATCTATAACGTGGGGGGGGCGCTGGGGAGAGAGACGAAATTCCCATTACACCAACACGCCCAACGCATCATTGAACCGCCGCTCACAAATCACCACACCCAACAACGAGTCTCGAAATGGTATTTGGACGATGGCTAATAATCACGGCTCTCTTAATGACGACTCCCATGGCCATTGAGATAACGGTACTGGGTCCTACCTACCTAAGTAAAGCGATTCTACTTAGGGATCCATGAATCCCAGAAGAGGCAACCAGTTTGTCCATAAACAATTAGGGCCGCCATTTTGGTCGATCAAGGCATATCTACAAATCAACGCTCCAACGCATGAAGAGTGATCCGTAGCTTCAACAACGACAATAATCTAGAAACACAATTTTACAAAAGAGCTCTTTTTCATTACTCGACAGTAGTGAAAAACAACACGCTTCCTCTGCGCTGTAAACAGCATTCCTGATAGTCGACCACCAGCTACCTTCGTCGTGAATGGACCGTGGAATTTCCTTATTCAACAATGTCCGCGGATTGGGATCTCGAGCAGAGCATCACGTCGACAATATGCCAGTTTGATTGTCCTCCGGTTATTCTCTGTGTTCAACAAGGCCATCGAGATCGGCACCAAGCTTTGTCGTCCCTATCACTTCCAGCCAGACTGAACATTCAGGCTGGCCATGCCGGGGAATTCTCCTATCCTCCAGGCTTGTCCACGAGCTCTTTTCACCTATCTCTGGCAATACAACCAATCTCCAGAGTTCCTTCGGAACTGTCACTAGCAAGTATTGATCAACTCTGAGACGCTTTGCGAGCACTCCAGTTCTTTGTGAGTTTATTTCTCAGAAAAACAATTGGACCTCTTTTGACTATGGTTTTGTTCCGAAGTAGTAGTACGAGCGGCGAGGTTGAATTTGTCTGCAGTTGGGACGTACACGGTTCTGTTCTCCGTGCAAATTTCTCTGCAAGACACTTCCTTACCAAGTTTATCCATAACTGGTTGCCCCTCGGAAAACTCAAACAACACTTTGCCCATCATTATTTGTCCGATTGCCCTAACTGCCCCAATACCCTTGAAGATCACGATCACTTCCTTCGGTGCCCACATTGCTCCAACTGGACAGGTCCACTCTTTGACTCCCTGTACTCCTTCTGGACAGACCACCATTTTCTCCCTGGCTTGTGGACTCTCCGCCTCTCTTTCCGACCATGCCTTCCTCTTATACCTCACTTCTCCAACGTCAAGCCCGGATTGGCTGGTTTCTTTTTCTAGGACGGTTCACTTGGGAATGGATTCACCTTCAAGGCTCCTTCGTCGAGCTCTGCTCAGTTGCCGCTTGACCTCTGGCACTACCAGAATTGTCTGGCAACACATTCACGATTTCTGGTTGCGCCGCAACTTAGACTACCACCGCAATGACTCGGCTTCTCGCGAATCCACTGCCTTACTCCAAGCACAACGAGAAATCGCTCATCTTTATACTCTTCACTCTTCTCTTCTTAACTCAGATCGTGTCATGTCTTATGATTCCCTTGTGGATCACTTTCGACAAGAAACTCTTCCCAACTCTGAACATGGATTTCTACTTGGAGCCCGCTTATCACCTCTATCTACCCCACACAACAGGGCTGATTTTTCAGTTTCCTCTCCTCCCGATTTTAGTCCTCGCTTTGGATAGTTTTCGTACTATCCTTAGCCGGGCGCGTTGGTCGGCGTTGCTCTGTGGGTGCGTGCGGCAGCGTTAAAATAGATTTCCCTTTTTTTATTCCTGATCGTCGACCATGGCTTTTGCAATTTCTCTGGGCAACGCCAACGCAAACATTGTAGTCAACTTAACAACCGCGGCAGGCTCGAAACTCTACAAGCAGGCGACGACAGGACTCTTTGACGGAGGAGATCATCTGTACGATCTCCATGCAGAAGGTCTCAAGATCTTTGTCACTCGTTCCAGGATCGTATCATCGAACAATCAGGGACCAGCACCTTCTCTATCCCCGAGCATATATCGTGGTCCCTCCTCCAGCAAAATCCGCTCCTCCACCTGCTCCTACGCATCTTCTTACCCAAGACTATGGACGCGTTTTGCTTCCTCAACAAGTGCGCAATTATGTGGATAGCTTCCTTGGACAGAATCGCATCACGCAGAACTCCTACACGTCTTACATGTGCCTCATGGCCTCCTTGAACAAAGAAGCGAAGGCACAAGTCATTCTTCGACGCGACAAATTCATTGTGGACAACAAAGGTGTCGGGCCACTGCTACTGAAGGTCATCATTTTGCTGGCTCATGGCGACACCGAAGCGACTGTGATGGTGCTACGCTGACGCTTTTGGGATTTTCATATCCATATTGCCGACTTCAATACAGACATTATCAAGTTCAACTCCTACGTGAAGGAAACCTTGAAGGGCCTGAGTGCACGCAGCGAACGTACACTCAATCTACTACCCAACTTATTCAAGGCATATGAAATGGTCAATGACGAGAACTTTCTGGAAATGATCAGGCGCCGCAAGAATGCCTGTAAAGAAGGAGATTCTCCGAACTTGTCCCCCACTCAATTCATGGATTGGGCACGGCTTAAGTACCAGGCACTACTAAAGAACTGGCAGTCTCTTTCAGAGCACGACCAGACGATTATTGCCCTCGAGGCGCAAGTGAAACGCATGGCGAAGGGACGTTTGACACAAGGAAACGAAGGTAGCAGTGGTAGCAACAAGACTGGTGGAAAAGTGAAGCAGTCCAAGGCTAAGGAAAGACAAAAGGAAACTTGGCAGACCACAGGACCGTCTGAGGGAGTCCCAGAAGAGAGGGAGGTCAATGGGAAAACTTACTACTGGTGCAAGTGGCACGAGAAGTGGTCCCTCAACAAGAACCACACCTCCACAAAATGCAGCAGACCTTTCCTGACCGGAGACAAGAAGAAAGCCTATGATGCGGCACATCCGGATACTAGGGGAAATGAAGGAACGACCCCGGCACTTCGTCTGGCCAACGCTCTCGCTGACCTCCCTGCCCAAGAAGAGTCCTCAGACGAAGAGTGACAACCAGACCCGAGGTCACTCCTCGGGCTGTTCACCAAGATTTTCGAACAGCTCATCTGTATCTTACTAGAGACAACAATTCCTTACTTGTACGTCCTAGTACTAGATTATGATGAACCTACACCAGCTACCACTCCAGCATCAACTGCAAGATGGACCGATTCATAATGGACCATGATCGCAACCATGGCATCCAATGGACTAGAGATACTCGATGCAGCCATACCACCTCCGAGAAATCGAAGACCAAGATCACAATCCTTTTGATGGACTAGAGATACTCGATGCAGCCATACCACCTCCGAGAAATCGAAGACCAAGATCACAATCTTTTCGTGGACGATGAAAACAATGGAATTGGAGCATGAAGGGACTATGCATGACGACGATCCTGGCAGCTCCCGTGGCAAGCAAACTCGTCAAGGCACATGCCGATGATCTGGAGAAGTCTGATCCAGATATCATCCTAAATAGGAAAACAAAAAATGGCCGATGGACGTGCCATGCCCATCATACAAACGTGGGCCATCCTACTCAACTTAAAAGAGCGCCTCCACCAATATATTGCTACCCAAAGAACCATTTGGAAGATTCTGGGATACCATCTAGCATCCCTTTTTGCCAACCAGTTGCTGCAAACACGAATCCGACAGGTTGTATTGCGAGTGATGGGGTGACTGCCGTCCACGACCACGGAAGCCTTGTAGAGTTCTATGTTCTCAGAACCAATTCCATGTACAATGGGAGCATAATCATTGTTTGGAATGTGTAGAGTTCTATGTTCTCGGAACCAAGTCCACATACAATGGGAGCATAATCATGGTTCGGAATGTCAGGATGGCACTCGAGTTTCTTGTCGGGAAGAAGAGGGAAGAACAAAAATAATGCAGGTTCTCCAATATCTGTTCTTTCGACCCGAGCGATGGTTGTAGTAAACTTGTCCTGGGTCGGTAGGGTGTGATGGGCAAACGATTTCAGCCGATAATAATCTGCCATTTTGGTGACATACAATGGCATGTTGAAATTGTTGGGAGGCATGGTTGCTCCTCAATTGTAGATGAGGAGATTGAGTTGTACAGATTGTTGTTGGATTGATGAATCGACTGATGGAAAAAGGCTGGGTTCCATTCTTGTCCATTGGCATTTGATGTTGGTGGCAGTCGGATGGTTCATTGCTTTGCATCCGATTTGAATGAGAGATGATGGTTACCAGTTGGAATTTGTATGACAGAAGTGTGACAAATGAGTCTCGTTTAGTTAAATATTTTAGATCGAGGAATTGTCAGGGTTTCTTTCTAGGGTTTTTCTACTATATGTGATTTTTGCGCGTGAGCCAAACTTGAGGTGTGCCGGGGCAGTCATTTGGAAATTTGGGCACGTGTTGGTGAGTGAAATCGGAAACCAAGTGCTGCTATTGGAGACATTGAAGACAATGATGGCCAAGTGTGTCGCATCGTACTACCTGGCTCCTTGTTCTATATACCATCTGCTTCTCATTGACTCCTATCTCCTCGACACTGGGCACAAGTGGCGAGAGGCCATCGACCAAAACCACATGGCACCCGATGCATCACAATGAATGAAAGCATCACTCTGGAATGGAACTAAGGCTCGATGACAGACAAACGTTGGGCAGTTCTCAACAGCCACCGGAATGGACCATTACAACAGTTTTTGCTGCAAAGTCTGTGAAGACAAAAAGGATCCACCGATCGTCAGCAAGGCAAATGTGATCGAAGATGACGAGGATGATACAGAAATGAACCTACCACGGATGAACGATGATGCAAGTATTGGGACACAGATGAATATGGACGACGAAGACAACAGGCAATACGTTGCACATCGCGACAAGCTAACAAGCTGGAAGGAAGGTAGGTTAGATAGGGTGTAACAAAACACAGAGATACGACGATGAGATAGTTACGATAGGAAATAGGTTTGCATATAGTTGATGATAAAATATTGTGATTACATGAAGTGATTATCTAGATTGGATCCTTTCGATCCCAGGTTCCCATTGAGGTGATCCTGGATCTTGGATCGAGGTGTAAAAGGCTTCTTGACGGAAAAGATCGCCGTCTAGGGTCATCGGCATCGGCCTATATCACCTAGAGGTGCATATGTAAGTTAGATGTAATAGTTTGCCGTAGACTATCCGTTGCGACTCTTTGCGCGCGATTGATATGCCTCAATCCGCGATTAGCGCGATACGGTTAAGTCCAGCGGATCTTGAAGTATAGAAATATAACATAGCCTATGGGACATAGGACTAGTTCGATCGTGGAGTATATAAATTAGGAGTGAATAGATCTTCGTGACTCAATCGTACCTAATCTAGATTCGTATGAGAATCTAGGCTATATGCGATTTATCTGCCACGTAGTTTCCGCGACTCTTCATGACTGTAGAACTACCTATTGGAGAATATAGCCAATATAGGTGTTCTAGGTATTACTCCCCTTCGAGGAAATGTCGGCGGCCAAGCTTGTTGATATCCAAGGAACTTAGTAAGAAAATCAGATGGGTTCTCAGCTCCTGGAATATGATACAACTTGAGGACCCCACTTGCAACAGCTTCACGGACTCGATGGAAAGCTAGGGCGTTCCAGTGTTTTGTCAGTTGTGATTCAGGCACAGTCGACTGAGTGATGATAGATTTGTTGTCTCCAAAAGCATAGGTGTGGTAATCTAGAGGGACTCCCAACATCCTAAGCGTATATCGTAGATCCAGAACTTGATCGGTCATAGTATGTCCTGCGATGAACTCTGAAGTAAACGTCGCAGTAGCAACAGTACTTTGTTTCTTGGAGTACCAATCTACAGGGGTCTTGTTAACAAACATAAGCACACCAGTCTTTGCACGTCCTGTGATCAGGTCATGATACAGATTAGCATCAAAGAATGCAGAAATCCTGACCATTTTTCCTAACGGCATTGGCATGTCTTGAGGAAGTTCTTCATCAATGTTTCCATAAATGGAATTCAATCAATTATGTTCTTCTCCTTTGAGTTCACTATAATGAGGAATGCCTGTCCTGACTCTTATCGCTCCATCTTGGAAATGCTTGACGTATCCATAGAGATGTTTCATACGTTCCATGTGTCCAATTCTTGGGGCAACACGGTAGGCAGATAATGTGTTAACGGTGATTGCTACATCAATTCGGCCAAGTATGACTAACCATTGTGCAGCGCCAACCATTGACATGTACTTTGCCGTGCCCTCTTCATCCAAGAAACCTGTTTCATCAAGTTCAGGATGATCAGCACTTTGTAATGGGGATGATTGTTTCTTCAAGGTCTCCCCTGGAAACATCTTTTCATAAGTACTGACCATCTTCTGAATGTACTTCTTGGGCTTATAGTAGAGTGTACCATCAGGATCTCTACCAAAATCACAGCCAAGGTGGAAACTGAGAGGCTCATCACCTTTGAGCTTATACTTGTTTCTTTCAGGTGGTCAGACCGGGAATCGGTCATTCCCGCATGTAGGGGAAGTTCTGGGGGGAATGAATGAGGTGGAGGGTCATTATCGTATACCATCGTACTAAAGTGGCGGATCCATACATGTAGATCTAAGCTTAGTCTTTTAAGAACTTGCTTTTTGCCACGACGCGAATAAGTGAGTTTATCAGACCCAACTGACTCTGACGAGAAAGACGATAAGAGAGAGTAGAAGCGAAGCGATGACGACGACGACACGTTCGACGACGAGGAATGGTACGGCGAGTACCGCCAAGGGGAACCCGAAGGACGACGAACCTGGTTCAACCGGGGGAAGCGTGAAGGGAACTCCTCGGAATGGCGTTCCGGATGGTGCTTCAACCATGGGGACGGCCGCCCGTATGAACGGGATAGGAAGTCCTGGCGCAGGAGCCGGTGACTGGACCGGGGGAAATCCCGGAGTGGCCAGTGCTCGCGGAGAGACTGGCGGCAGCGCTCGTGGTGGACACGGCGCTGGGGGCGCCGCAGGAGGCGCTGGCGAAGGTGCAGGAGGCACCGGAGGTGCGGGAGGTACTGGAGGTACCGGAGGCACAGGAGGAGGCGCAGGAGGCGCCGGAGGTGGCGCTGGAGGAGGCGCCGGAGGAGGCGCTGGTGGCGGCGCAGGCGGTGGTGGCGCCGGAGGAGGAGGCGGAGCCGGCGGTGGTGCCGGCGGTGGAGGCGGTGGTGGACATGGTGGAGGTCCGGGAGCAGGAATTCCCCTTCCCGTGTCGGCCGTTGGCCTTGCCCTTACCGTTTGTGGTGCGAACCCAACCGAAGTCATGGCACTTGAAGTTACGGAGAGGCTTAATACCCTCCAAGCATTCGGACGCATGTCCTCCGAAGATGTGTCGCAGCTTGCGTCGCGACTTGAAAAACGGAATCCCCCAGTGAGTATTCCCACTGGGGTTGTCCTCAACATTCAAGGACTATGCTTCTGGGCAGCACGTGCTCGTCGTCAAGGCCGGGTAGTACATGCGGGAGATTTTGATGCTTCGGCCCTAGCTAGCTCCTTAGATGACATGGAGATCGAGAACAACAAGGACTCGTCTCCTGACATCAAGCCCGATATCCTCAAGGAGGACTCGTGGGAGGAGTGGAGCTTGGAGTTTCCTACGTACTTGTCTCATGTACTAGGTAAACAGAAAGCGGCTCTAGACTATGTTATTCGTCCTGAGTTGGAACCAGGGCATGTATTTGCCTCCACGAGGGAGCAAGAAATGTACAGCTACCCTTTGAGGGGGCCGTTCTATCGCGAAGATAACAGACAGGTGTTCCGGTTGCTGAGTGACCGGGTCAAGGATCAGCCGGCCACCTGGATCCAGCCGTTCCAGGCCCAGCAAGACGGCCGTGGGGCGTGGCTAGCACTGGTCAACCACTATGATGGTGGAGGCCAGAAAGAGAAACGTATCATCAAGGCGGAAAACGTTTTGTCCAACCTGTTCTACAACAATGAACGTGTGTTCAGCTTCGATGCCTATTCGGCTCAGCTGTTGCGTGCCTTCCGCACTCTGGACTCAACCCCGAATCGTCGCATGCCATCCAACCAGGTAAAGATTTTGTTGGATAATATCAAGATTTCTACGGCCGAGTTCGCCGTAATTAAAGGCCATGTCCGAAGCAACTTTCGGTCCGACCTTCATGCTGCCATCTCATATATATCCACCGAAGTCTCCGAATTGTTCCCGCAAGCGGTTCTTGGGGGGAGTAATCGTCAAGCTCGTCATCGGTTCATTTCCGAGGCGAACACAAACGACAACAACCGCTCGCGTCACATCCAAGGATTGAGCCATTCGAATGGCATTTACACCATGTATGGTGTGGACGTGACCGACGTGATGCGGCGCTTCACCGACCAGGAAATGGCAACGCTTGGGACGACTGGACAACAGTACGTCTTCCAGGAACGTGCCAGGATTCGGGGACAACAAGGGGGAGGACGATACCCTGGCAGTCGCGGTGGCCGCGGCGGGGGACGTGGTCGGGGCGGTGGCGCCGGACGTGGCGCAGCGGGGAACGATGGCCGACGGGTTGCCGAGATCCAGACAGGAGACGAAAATCGGGAGCCGCAACGGGACGCCGGAGGAGCGGCACAGAACGACCGAGGGGGCACGAATGGTCGTCGATTCGGACCTGGGGCGTATGGCACAGCAGATGGGGCTGGCGGTGATCGAGACGTTGGGATGATCACTTGCGGGCCCAAACGACAAGTCGGCAAGGTCGAGAAAGGTTGGTTGTTGGACCAATCGAAGACGGGGGAACCAGCCATGGGGCGCAACGAAATGGACACCATGGCGGACACGTGTTGTGCCGGTATCAACTGGACGCTTGTGGAAACTACCGGTTTGGAATGCGCAGTGAATGATTTCGCTGGCAACCAGGTTGGTGAACAACACGTCCCGGTAGCGACTTGTGCCACCTTGATCCGTGAAGCCAAGACAGGAATTGAGACAATTGTGATTGGACACCAGATGTTGTGGTTTGGATCCAAGCTAGATAAAACTCTGTTAAACCAAAACCAGATCCGACATGCCGGGCATACTGTCCGGGACGACCCGACCCGCCAGGGAGAAGAAGGATTTGGTATCTGGGCGGATGGTGTCATGATCCCGTTTCAAGTGAAAGGGACAGTCGTGTACTTCGAATCACGCGCGCCGAGCCACCAAGAAATCGAAAGTTTGCCTCACATTGTGATCACGCGACAGGAATTGTGGGAGCCCAAGATGGTCGACCTGTCTCGCGTGGGTGCGAGCCCGTACGAAGACGCATATGCGCTGAGTATGGCCGAAATCGGCCGGGTCTCGAGCGTCCTCGACCCAGATGCCTTCAATTGGGCACTAGCATCCGTGCAACAAGTGGAAACTGAAAGACACTCGGGAGTGTCGGCCGAGTCATTGAGTCGCAAATGGAAGGTAAGTCTCCAGACCGCGCGACAGACCCTCCGAGTGACCACCCAACAAGGCATCAGGACTGCTGTTGCACCTATCACGCGGCGGTATCGGGTAGACAATCTAGCCCTACACAGGAATCGCTTGCAGACAATGATTTATACGGATACTCTTTTTAGCAAGACCATGTCTTTGGCCGGGAATAAATGTGCCCAAGTGTTTACCGATGGTGGATTTACCGCGGTCTATACCTTGACGACCAAGACACATGCCGGCCAAGCCCTTGCCGATTTCATCGACCAAGTGGGTGTCCCTGATCGTCTCACGGCGGATTTAGCGGGGGAACAAACAGGCGCGTCCACCATGTTCACCAAACTCACTCGATACCATCGAATCGACCTCCACTGGTCAGAAAAGGGCACGAGCAAGCAAAACCACAAGGCCGAGCGAGAAATTGGTCTCCTCAAGCAGCGGTGGCGCCGTCGCATGACCGATAAACAAGTTCCTAAGCGCCTTTGGGACTATGGCCTCGTATATGAGGCCGGTCTCCTCAGCCGAGTCGCCCGGGGACCAGACGGCCGTACCGGCTTGGAACGACTCACTGGGGAGACGCCCGATATCTCCGAATGGATCGACTTCCAATTTTACGACCTGGTGTGGTATCATACTAACCCAAAGGCCGATGCCACGGAAGACCAATACCAGTTGGGGTACTGGCTGGGCATAGCACATCGCATCGGGAGTGACTTATGCTATTGGGTGTTGACGAAATCGGGCAAGGTTGTCGCCCGAACAACCGTGCAGCACGTGACCAAGGACGACCAGGAGAAGGAAGAAATCCGCGAGAAGATACGGGATTTTAGGTTGATTGTTGAAAACAGATTAGATGATACCAATTTCACCGACGACGGGGACGGAAAGCCGGGGTATCTGGAGGACGTCGTCGAGGATGACGACGCGACGGAAAGAAGACGGGGACTTGTCCCTACCGACAAAGAGTATGACCAAATGGTCCAGGAGGAGGCTCCTGATGCGGATGAGATAGAGAACGAGTACGACGAGTACATCGGTTCCCAGATCCGCATGGATATCGGCGGAGAAGAGCTCATCGGCACCGTAATGAAGAGACAGAAGGGGTTAGACGGCAAGCCCATAGGTCGAAAGAATAAGAACCCCATCTTCGATACCCGTACTTACGAGGTGAAATTCCCGGGCGGGATAATCCATGAATATACGGCGAACGTGGTAGCGGAGAACCTGTTTGCAAAATTGGACAACGAGGGAAAAGAGTTTGTCCTCGTGAAGGAAATTGTTGGACATAGGAAAGACGGGGACGCGGTCGCGAAGGAAGACGGCTTTACCACCGGAAGGAACGGCAATCGACATCCGAGGCGAACAACGAAAGGATGGGACATTGCCGTCAAGTTGGTCGATGGGTCACAACAATGGTTACCACTCAAGATCATGAAGGATGGATATCCACTCGACTTGGCCGAATACACTGTGGCACAAGGAATAGAATCAGAACCGGCGTTTCACTGGTGGGTGCCACAGACACTGAACCATATGCGTCGTATGATAAATAAGGTAAAGAAGAAATATTGGAAGACGACGCAGAAGTTCGGAATCCGGCTACCGCATTCGGTTGATGAGGCACTCGCCATCGACGAACAGACAGGAACAGATTACTGGAGGAAAGCTATAGACAAGGAGCTGAAGGTAGTGAAGGTAGCCTGGGAGTCGCGGGACGACCTAGAATTAGCGGAAGTGCGCGCGGGGCGACAACTAATTGGGTATACGGAAATCAAATGTCACATGGTGTTCGATATCAAGCTAGATCTTACCCGCAAGGCACGGTTAGTCGCTGGCGGCCACATGACAGATGCACCTACAAGCCTGACCTATTCCAGTGTGGTCAGTAGGGACTCCATTCGCGTGGCGTTCCTGATTGCTGCGCTCAATAACCTGGAGGTAATGGCGTGCGACATCGGGAACGCGTACCTAAACGCGCCGTGTCGGGAGAAGATTTGGTTCCTAGGTGGGTCCGAAGTAGGAAGTGAAGATAGGGCAAGGTATGTGTAATGACGAGAGCATTGTATGGCTTGAAATCCTCGGGAGCTAGTTGGAGGGCAACATTGATCAGCACATTATATGATATGGGGTTCGTCGACACGCGAGCGGACGCTTGCGTACTACGAAGAAAAGCGAGAAAGGAAAGTGGCGAGGAATACTACGAGTTGATTCTAGTTTATGTCGACGACATACTCTTGGTCAGTGCCAACCCGCAACCAGTATTGGACGAGATAGATAGCCACTACAAAATCAAGGCCGGAAGCGTGGGTGAGCCGAGTTTGTACCTGGGGGCTCAAGTGTACAAGCATAGTCTCCCTGATGGGAGTTGGGCCTGGGGGATGACAAGTGAGAAATACTTGACAAACGCCGTGAAGATAGTTGAACAAATGTTAGTGGATGACGGAGATGGCAAACATCTGAAAACCACAGCGAGGGTACCCATCGTTTCGACTTACAAACCGGAACTCGACACAAGTCCGGAACTGGGGCCGGAGCTTACCTCTCGGTACCAACAAATGGTGGGAATCCTCCGGTGGGCCGTCGAGCTGGGACGGGTAGATATCTATTTGGAGGTGTCCTTGATGTCGCAATACCTGGCTAGTCCGAGGGAAGGACACCTAGAGGCGCTGTACCACGTGTTTGCATTTCTCAAGAAGCACTTGAAGTTGAAAATGGTGTTTGACCCCAAAGATGTTCGCTTGGATGAAACGTGTTTCCCACAAATACCCATCGATGAGTGGAAGGAGTTCTACGGCGAGGTCGCCGAGGAATTGCCCATCGGAATGCCAGAGCCATTGGGGAGGCCGATAAAAATCACCTGCTTCGTCGATGCAGACCATGCAGGGAACGTTGTTACCCGTCGTTCCCACACCGGCGTCCTTTTGTTCATGCAGAACGCACCCGTCTTGTGGTTCTCCAAGCGGCAAAATACCGTGAAAACGTCGAGTTTCGGAAGCGAGTTTGTTGCTTTACAGATAGCGAAGGAAATGATCGTTTCCATGCGCTATAAACTTCGAATGTTCGGTGTGCCAGTGGTTGAACCAGCTGACGTACTCTGTGACAACCGGGGTGTCGTCAAGAACACGAGCATCCCATCGTCCGTCTTGACAAAGCGACACAACGCCATCAATTACCACGCCGTCCGTGAGGCGGCCGCCGCAGGGATCCTTCGTGTTGGCAAGGAAGATACCGAAACAAACTTGGCCGACCTGTTCACTAAGATATTGCCACGGGAGCGCCGGAACGAGCTCATTTCTCGCTTCACGTACTCGTCCGCCTTCGGACATTCTGGCCCGCCAACGATCGCGTCCGCTAATGCTGCCAACCTCTAACTCGTTGATTATTGTTTCAAGTCCCTCACTCATGTTGTTGATTGTGGTACTTGCGGGGACTGTTTCTTTCAGGTGGTCAGACCGGGAATCGGTCATTCCCGCATGTAGGGGAAGTTCTGGGGGGAATGAATGAGGTGGAGGGTCATTATCGTATACCATCGTACTAAAGTGGCGGATCCATACATGTAGATCTAAGCTTAGTCTTTTAAGAACTTGCTTTTTGCCACGACGCGAATAAGTGATACTTGTGGACATTGACAAGTCTGTCAAGATATTCTCTTGGGTTCTTCATGATCAACAACAGGTCATCTACATATACAGCAACGTATTCATAAACATTACCATTACGTCTCATCCAAACGTCTGTATCGGCGCGACATAGGGTGAATCCGTCATTGCGCATTGTGTCTGCAAAGCGTTCATGATAACGTTTCCCAGATGTCTTGAGACCGTAGAGTGCCTTGTTTATAACCATAGTGTACCTTTCAAGACCAAATGCCCTAAATCCTGGACCAGCTTCGAAGTATACCTTTTCTTTTGTATACGCGCTTCGAGGTACGCATTCCCAACATCAGCTTGATAAGCCTGTAAGCCATTGAGCTCAGGATAAGTCTGATACTTCTGAGAGATACTACTCCAGAGTACACACTTTCCCCAGGATTGTCTGTCAGGTGTCCACCTGCCACGAATCATGACTTATGGCGACCATCATGTTTGACGGCAAAGACTATGCGGCATCTAATCTTGGTATAATCAGCAGGCATGTAGACATTGGTTCCCTTGACTATAAAGGTCTGGTAATCCATTAACTGCTGTATCTCTAGTTTCATAGAATCAAGCCATTTAGTGTTGCCATTTTCTTCATCAAAGCAGAGTGCTTCAGCTGGATTGCGCGGAATACGAACACCATACATGTACTTGATCTTATTATGATTATGTTTGGCTTTCTTGATTGCCATGTCCCCCCTTGTTATGGGAACTAGAGCTAGAGGAAGTCTGATTGGCAGTATTAGCTTGACGACGAGGCTTGCCCGTGTGCCTAGAATCAATATTGAAGGCCGTAGAACCGAGCAGAGCAAGATAATTGTCATAAGTAATCGGTGAATGACCTTGGGCCTGGAAGATATTGCATCTAAGGGCGGCATAATTCGCGCGTCAAATATGTTCCACAGTGGGGACAGCATGCACCCTGTGGTGCATGTACCACCCACATTATCTAACTATCATTCGCGGGTCAAATATGGTCCGCGGCACACCTACAGACACCTAATGTGCATGCACCCACACATTGTCTAGCTATAATTTCGCGCGGCAAATATGGTCCACGGCGGGCGAGATACATTTTCACGCGTGCACGACTCTTCCTCTATGTGCATGAGTGTCTGGTCCATGCGCCCCCCAGAAGAACACCGGCACATACAGAAAAAAGTATGTGCACCCACAAAATTGAAATGCACATTACCAACATATAATAATGCACACATAACAATCAGCAGCATGTGCATGCAACATGATTTGCAAGTCGTGCATTATATTATTCACTAAATGGCAGAACATTCCACGAATGGCTTTTATTCGAAGTACCTTTTTCAATCAATCATTTGTTTTGTGTCTCTAATCTACTTGAAATTCCTCTTTCGTATCTTCCTTGCAGCTCCCTGTCGCGAACTTGATCCTATCAAGTTCAATCTTGATCGATAAGATCTACACAAAAACTCCATGAACTTGTCACTCCGCCCTCCAACTCTATCATGATTGATGATTTGGTCCTCGATCGAATCAAAGTAATCAAGACCTTCCTCACTCATTCCTCTTGACGAATTCAAACCACCAGAGTAAACATGTTGCACCATAGCTGATGTATTGATCTGATTTTCGATATCATTGTCTGAGAACCATTCTTCCGTACTATGCTCCCATAACTTCTGCTTGAATTCTCTCTTTGCCTTCCTTAACCACACTTTCCAACAGTCCTTTAGGATTGTTATGATGAAGGCCTCATCATTGACGGTGAATCTCGTCATTGCCTCTTCCCATCGTTTTTTCTTCCCTTCCTCTGAAGGACCGTCGACGGGACTGTAATCTATTACATCCTTGAATATAGTTTCACCATACACAGCAGCACCAAACACCTGGATAAGAAAATCATACGCCTCATTTCTACAATCAGCACCTCTCAGTTTAGCCATCTCCTCAAATGTAGGCATAGGTCCAAAGCCTTCATTGTCTTGTATCATGCGAGGAAAGTTCTGCTTAAGAATCCCATCACCATGATAACGCCATAGGTCAAGATAAACATGTTCTGAAAAGAATAGCAGCATGCCAACATCAATGGTTGAGTGCCAAATGACATTCCAAATCATCAACAATGTGGGGTGACAACTTACTCCGAAACTTTCTATACATTGCAGCCAGAACGTTTGATCGTTTTTGCCTGAAACGATCTGCCATGTAAGGTGAATGAACCACCCACCAACTTTCTTGAGCCTCGTTGGATGTAATCCTTTTCACGTCGAATACATGTTTTTTAAAATAGTCCTTCCCCAGAGTCTTCCATAACATGCCCTTGACTGAACAGTCTACTTCTTTTGAAAAGTACTTGATGTAGCGCCATCCATGATCATTCACAAAATTGACAAAGAAATCTTCCGTACAAACATCGGGAACCTTCCTACTCTTTGTCGATGCTGACACCACCGTAGCTGCTTGTGTATTGATGCCAGATTGATCTTGTTGTGATTCTCCTGACACAGTACCTGATTGAGGTGGTGGGGGCTGATGTTGTCCTTCATTCAAAAATGCCTCATCCATAAGCTGACGGTCGTCCGCTGTTCCTGCTGAAACGGTGGACGACATGTCCAAAATTGAAGAAACGTCAGAAGCCATACAATCACCTATTGTAATCACCCCACGAGTACCCAAATTAGAGTCGTCCTCCAGCAGTGGTACACCTGTCAGGTGGTTGAACTTACTAATCAGAGTCCCAACTGGGAAATGACTGTCATCTTGGACAAAACCAAATTCATTCTGCTGACCACTCCCCACTCCATTGGCATAGTAAGGTGTTATATTTTGAAGTGCCCTTTCCCTCTCCACACCAGTTAAGACACTCACTCCTGCCTCATCTCCGTCGTTCATATCTTCGACACGGTCGTCAGATGGTTGTGTCCATAGGGCTTCATCAGTTCCGACGTTTGAAGTGGAATGTGTAGTCTTTTCTGAAGCTGTCGTTTGGACTAGTAAATCGCCACTGCCTTCGGAATTGGCATTTGAGTCTTCCTTCAACTTGTCATCTGTTGCATCCGGCCCGACACGTCCTGTTTCGATATCGTCATCCTCTTCATCCTCCTCATCACTTGACTCCAGGATCTCCCTAAGTCGTTTCTTTCCACTCGTCTTGTTCTGGTTTGTCTTGTTCTGGTTTGTATCACCAGTCACAGCCGTTGTTCTGTCTTCCTCTTCGTTTGATTCTGTATTATCATGATTGTTCTTCTCTCTGTTTTCTTTATTCTCTCTGTTTTCTTTATTCTCTCTGTTTTCTTTATTCCGACCCTGTCTTTGACGATAAATCTCTTTCAATCGTTGTTTCCTCTTCCTTTCGAAGGCTTCCTGATTGTCTTTATAGTGTTGACTCCGCTCCGAAGGCAACGTTCGTTTGCATTGCTGTGTGGTACCTCTTGTATTTGTCATATCGAGAAATTATGGACGACAACAATTCAACAAAACACTCTGAGATCATTCAAACAAGTAAAATATAACCAGCATACAGCTCTGTATACTTATCTTCCATTTCAAATGGACTTGTGCATAATAATCTTCTATTTTGAACAATCATGTTCAGCTTCCATCTTTCTAGCTTTCCTGGTGCTTAGGACCATGATGAGTAAGACGCCTCTGTTGTTCGACACAACAGAAGATTTTGAAAGCCTTGTTAGAAAAAAGGCGCAGTTTCGACAAGCTCGGCATGTAAACATTATGTTCAAACAATGATCAGCCGTTGATGGGGAAGGGCATCCTCGTTTTCTATAAATGAAATGCATTCTTTTTGATTTTCAGTCGCGAATACGCCGGCCGGTACGTGCAAAACGAGGAAACAAGACTTGTTCACAAGAATAAGGCATGTCATTGAAATTTACAAATTTGGATTGTCACAGTTTGTCTTCACGTCATGAGCTGGACTCGGAATTGTTACCATGGGACGCGTGAAGAAAGTACAAAAGGAAAGACCGGTATACGATACAAGAGGCATCTCTCGCATTCGAATGTCGTCTAGCCAGAACCGAGGTATCTTACACCAGTGTCTGCCGGTAAGAGACGATGAAAATCAAGGAAACACAGCAGCCGATGTAAATCAAGGAAACACAGCAGCCACGATGGGGAACGACAGCTATATGGACATTGATTCGGTAGGTGGGGTCATGGAATATCTTTTGGATGATGTGGACGACAATCCTGAAGCACATTCGAAGCCGTATTACGTTCCTGGGGAGACACAGAAGATTATTGATAGAAATTCAAAGGAATGTCCTTTGGACTTTCCGAATTTCCTTGTTGGTACAAGCGACGTGAAGATGGATGATGATGAAACTGCCCTTATGTCTCTGATGATCATTCTTCGTAAAGCAGGTTGCCCAAAATATTTGTTCAATTCTATTCTTGCATGGACCAGGGACACATACTCCAGGTGCGGATCATCTTTCTTTGAACAAAACCATCGGAAACGAAATTCATTTATCCAACGGTTCAGCAAGAAGGGTTTTGATTTTCCAAAACCAACCGTGCAACCAGTTGCTTTGGAATATACGTCCAAGGGAGGTATCGTTGTACCAGAAAGTGAAAAAACGATCAACACTGTTGTGTTTGATTTCATTAGTCAATTGCAGCGTGTCTTACAAGATGAGAAAGCAACACGACAAGAAAATACAATCCTTGACAAGGAAGATCCGTACAAACCATATGTTCCGAATTCCAAAATACAAAACATTCAAGATGGAGATGTTTTCCGTCAGACGGTAGCAAAATACAAAGATGACCCAGAAGCCTTTGTTGTGGGGTTGATAGCATATATGGACAAAACCCATGCCACTGGTGATGAACGATTCACTGCCGAACCTGTTGTCATGGTTCCATCGTTTTTCAAGGAAGAAGAGATGAGGAAACCTTCCCGTCAAATAATTCTTGGGATGATTACCGATATGGAACGAAAATCGTCTGCAGCGAAACAAATTCTTGATAAAGGATCCCCATGTCGAAATTACCACGCTCAACTTTCCGTAATTCTACAAGCACTCATTTCAATACATGAACGTGGTGGGCTGTGGATGAAATTACGACTTCATGGGATCGTCAAAGTTGTTCGTTTGATGCTTCCCGTGGTAGTATTGAAAGGTGATGGGAAATCCCAAGATAACATTACTGGCCGGTATGCATCTCATCATAAGAACGTTGGGAGATTATCTTGGTGTTGTAATATAAAACCAAGAGATGCTAGATACCCATGGCATGAATGCCAATATATAGAAGTCAAGAAGATTCATTCCTGGAGTCTTTCGGCTCTGGGACTCAACAAGTATGGAGAACCACTACGTGAACAGGAAGTTTCTATGCGGAACCAACACTTCGATAGTACATCAGTATTGACTGGACCTGGTGATCGAGAGGATAACGTTCATGATGATACACTTGATGATGACAATGGCTCGCCATCAACCGTTGAAGCTGTAATCTCAGCTGCTAGCAAGAAACTGCATGAAATTGGACAGTATGCTGTTGATAGTTCTTTCGGACATATTTATATGGGTGAGGGGATGAATAAACAAAATGGGATCTTCTCTGCGACTTGTTGTGATGTCCTCCACACTTTGAAATCTGGAATCATGAAATATATCATGATCGATTTTTTGTGTTGATGACAAAGACTGAACGAGCAATGTTTGATTACATCTATAATGCAATCTTTCGGGCAAATTGACAGACGGTATTCTCCTATTCCTCCAAACTGGGGTATCCAGGAACATCATTTTCGAATGGGATTAGCAATATATCCAAAGTCACAGCAAATGAATGGGTAGGCATCATGTTCGTTTCGGCTGCCTTATGTTCGACAGTCCGTGGTCATTTAATCTTAGCTGAAAATATGATGAAGAAATGGGAGAAGGTAGTGACAGAATGGAAGGCACGGCAGCAAGTGTCAACAAATAATGGTGACAAAGCCACTTCCGAAGAACCTCAAGACAGTGAATACGAACGAGAAGGAGATGACGATGACAACAATGAAGACTCCGCTATTACCACCGAGACTGTATTCGAAAATGACCCAGTGGCTTATTCTTCTGTTTGGGATGTTGGTGAACGAGAGCCATACATAGATTTCCTGTTTCTATTTGAAACACTATTGTGTTTCAATAGCTGGATTCGCATGGATACATTCTGGGAAAGTGATTCAGATTGTGAAGAAGCGAAAGCCACTTCTGAAGCTTCCTTGGAATCAGTTCGTATCATGATGGATGGTATTAGAAGATATACTCCAAGGTTGGACAAGAAAGGAAAATTAATGACCAATGGTTGGATGATTCCAAAGTACCATAATCTGATACACATTGTGGAACAGATACAAAATTTTGGTCCTGCAAGGTTACTCGACGTTGAATCTGAAGAAAGTAACCACAAGGAAATCGTTAAGTTGAATGCGAAGACAGTCCAAAAACGTGGGAAAGGGGTGTTTGATACACAGTTGGCTGAAAATATTTGGTGGATGCAAAGCTTGGATATGCTTCGTGAAGTGGCAGGTATTCCCGAAGAACATATCTCACAACTTCAAGAAGGGAAATCACCATACCATTTTGAACAGACCAGGCGGACCTCTCGTCGCCAAGTAGAACAGAGTGGGTTGACCAAGATGAATGGTACATGTAGCCCTGGCACAAGGATGGGCTATGAAGCAAGTCGACTATGTCTTAGCATACACCCAAGCGATGGCTGAGACAAATATGTACATGGACTTGTCAAGCTAAGCATCAGAACTCTGGGTATCCCACGACAAGAAAGACTGAACCCCCCAAGGTATATGATTGCAAGAAACAATGGATCAAGCACCCCACCAACCCAACTTAGATCCCACCCTCACCATCAACTTGGCAACAACCATCACCTCCACCTACAGAGAGTCCTATGATATGACTACCAAAGATCCAGGCACGTCTATCTCTTGTTCTTTGAGACTCTAGAGTAGAGAGACAAGTAGTAGTAGTTAGTACGCTTTACTTCATGTAATCCGAATGCATGAAAGCAAATGGAGGACGTTGTAGTATTAGTCTTGTACGAGTTGTACAAGTACGAGTGGTCTACTCGTACTCTTGTAGTGTGATGTAGAACAACCCTTTCTTTTAGGGTAGACTCATGTCACCTCACCTCCCTTCCTCCAGAGCAGAGAGTGTCGTCGTGTATGCATGTAGTACAGTCTCTCTCTCTCTTTCTCTCTACAATCGATCCTACAAGAGAGGAAAGCCAGTCTTGACCGAGAAGAGAAGCGTTTCTCCATATCGTCAAACCCGACGTCTGCAATCTGCTGGGCTTTACTCAGAGACGAGACAAATTCCTGAACTGCCTCGTCAAGAGCAAAAAGAATTTGGAAGAAGAAAAACTCGTTTGCGGAACTCTGCATTTTCGCAATGATGAGGTACCGGTGTTGATGAAAGAAGTTTAGGACCTTGAGGATATGGGAGGCGATGAACGACGTTGAGCCACAAAGTCCTTTTGCACAGGACCAGAAGGAGTGAAGCTGTTTTTCAAACTCGTCCTCAGTGCAGGGGAAGAACAGGCTATGGTTCGTATACAACAACTGCATGTCCTTGGATTGCTTCATCTCGTTGAGATGACACAAGGAGGCATCATGAATTTGTTGGCTTATGTTCTTGTCTCTGGTGTGTCTGGAGTCAATGCCGGGGATGGCATAGGGGTCGAAGCCAAGAGGACTGAAGCCACCGGGAGAGGCTTCACTTTTCCAGCATAGACCCAATCGTTGGATCACTGCACATTGTCCCAAGAGGATAGTGCAAGCGTTATCCGAAGAGTCAAAAACCTCAGAGACGAAGGACTCAAAGAAGGCGGAGGAGTTCTTCGACTTCCGCACGAGTTTCACAATGTCGGAAAGTTCTTCGGGAAGGCTCGTGAAGGAACGGTTAACGACGCTCAGTCGTAGGTGTTTTTGGGCGTGAAGAGGCATGTCGCGAAATATGCTCTTCGACTCGGGAGAAGTGATATCATCATTGTGGGAGGATTTCTTGGAAGTCACTTCTTTGATGCACTTGGAAAGTATGAACATCACGGGGGAGATGAAGTGGACATTCCCATCATCGTCCGTCATTCGTACCCCAGATGGATTGGTAAGACAATCAACCGGAGTCAAAGGGGGAAGAGCGCAACGAAGATGGGGGAGCTGATGAGGAGGATAAATTCTTGGTACTGGTGTTCGAACGCTTCGGAGTAGGGGATTCCGAAGGGGACGAGGGGAAGACAAGATCAAGATGGTGCTGAATGCAGTCAGATGCGGCGGTAAGATCCTTGGGAACGGAGGGATGAGTTACAGGAACAGAGGAACTTTTGTGCTCAATCAACCAAAGAAAGCGAAACATCGAGCCTTGAATCTTAAGGAAGGGGTGATCGAGGGGGAGACCTTCCTTCTTCACAGTAGGAGAAAGAGAATCACGAAAAGACCACCAATAATATAAGGTGGTCTTATAAAGAAAGCTCGCCATCAATCCACATGTCAGATTGTCGTCATCGGAAGGCTCGCAACAGTTCTGAAGAATGAGTCCGGCCAAGGCTGGGGGAAGGATACAGAGACCCAAACAAGAGAAGGAATGGTCTTGGTCATACTTGGATGGGGAGGCCGGGAGGAGAGTCTTCAATTTTTCAGGGTCGAAAAATTGACGAGGGAGGTCTCTGTCATTGGGGAATTCAGAATCAACAACACAATGTGCAATGATTTCCGAAAAAGTCGGAATGTTGCGGTGCATCGAAAATCGAATCATCTCCGTCATGTCGTCTAAGAGAATCTCAAAGGAAGGAGAGTCAAATGGGATCCGATAGAGGGCATAAAAGGTCAACTTCGGGTTGGCAAAGGTACCACAATCTTCAGGAGAGCAAAGCATATGAAGCAACAAGGACGGCCGGAACGATTGGCGCTCAAGAAGGCAAGTGAATTAGACTTGATCTTGGAGGATAGCCAAATGTTCAAATCTTCGGGAGTCGCAAGACGGCCACATGGATGGATCGCAAGCCAGGGAGACATCGAAAGGGGCGGAGAAAGAGTCACACCAATCAACCATATTGACTTGAGATACACGATCAAGCAAAAGGTCGAACTTTGTCTTGGAGGACGGCGGAAAATCGGCACCGAAGAAAAGTTCGATACGACGAGGCTGTTGCAACACTGGAGAAGGATCTCCAGTTGTCTTCACCAAGTCATCAACATCACTATCGGTAGGAACATCTTCGGAACGGCGAGATGCTTCTTCGTGTAGGTCGGTATCCGAGGGTTTCGTCGAATCATCCTTCAACGTATCAGCCGAAGGGGCATTCGAACCATCATCAAAAGGCACAGTCTTCTCTTTTGTCGGAGGTTTCTTGGAGGTCGGGAAGGCCAAACCTTGGATCTCCGAATCGGAGAGTTCACCATGATCGGGATCACGAGAGGAAGCGCTTGGGTTGGTCGTGTCGCCAGGAGTCGGGGTCGAGGAACGAGAGCCTGAACGACCAGAGACAGTCGGCGAAGCCTTCTGAGGATGCTTCAAAAAGGAAGGCAAATCGGTGAAAGTCATGGTAAACAACAAAGGAAGTTACAAATGCTTGATGATAGCTAACTAGCACCTTGCGATCTTGGACCTCGTCTAGTATCGTTGCAAAGATGCTGAACCCGAGAAGAGTGAGCTCTTCTCACGATCCTACGATCCAGAATCAGGAGTCATCCAAATCGTAGAACCGAGGGGATCGAAATCGGATGCTCGCTTCGCGACGAGGAGGCGGAGCGGTCGCACCTCTGATGTCGGGAGTCTCTGGCCAGCATCGGCCACGTCACTCCACATCAGTACAGACAATATACAGTCATTAGTAGGCTCAACCATTGACCACGCAAGTCATTTAACTTAAGGTTACCCGCGTGAAAAACGCAAGTCACGCCTCCTCCTCCTCTCCTCCCCTTCTCCATCTCCATCTCCATCTCCACCTACCCCCCAGCGCCGGGTGAGTTTTGAATCCCGCCTGAGTCGGAGAAAATATGCATTCGTGTTCTCACCCCCATGGCGCGTCCTCCAAATTTGGCGATTTTTCGAGGTTGATACAAATCCATTTTCACCTCCACAGTTCCACCGTGGACCCAACCGAGTGAGGTCCAGTGCATCGGCAATTGGAGCTGCTACAGCGCACCTGTTTGCAGGTCTGTTTTATAGCCACTACTGAAGGGCCTCGGCTATTGAACTCCCACCGAAACATTGCTGTTGTGTCTGCCGAACTGCCACACTCAAGCAGCATTTCCACCATCATGACTGGAAGCAACGACGTGTCTACAAACCCACAAGACAACCACATTTCCCTCCACCGACCCTCTTCGCATTCGCCCACCACTCCCTCTTTCCAATTGCCGCTATGGGAACGGGCCATCCTCCTTTCATACCACTACGAGGCTCATTTCAACTCTGCCACAACAAATTTATCACAACAATCCACCAGATGTGGTCGTTACCTATCTGTTGGGTGCGACGTATTAATCCTGATGGATCTGCATTTGTTTTTAACTTGGACCGTCCCCTGTTGCAATTGGCCTTGATCTCAGGCCTCGTGTTGCATCCCTATTTGGCTTGGCGAAAGTTGCAACTCTTGATCAATACCCCGAAATCACGTGCCAATTTGTTATTCTTGCCTCTGAAGGAACAACAACTTGTATGAACCTTGTTGGGAGAAGACTACAAGGAGGAAGAGGAAGCTACCAACAAAACAATGAAGAGCTCCAAATTGGTGTCAAGTACGTTGTGTCGGATTTCCACCGTAGCCGTTGCATTTTCCGATCGATTAAAGAGTTTGAGTCGCAATGAAGAGGAAAAGAGTTTGAGTCGCAATGAAGAGGAAAAGAATTTCTAGTAAGCGATCACCACCAATGGAGGACAAGTACGGGCACTGGAAACGACCAATCATGGTTCCTCAACCATATCCCAAATTGTGGCTGATTATTGTGTACTCTTTGTCTTCGTTTTGCATCCACTTTCATACCAAGGCAAGATAGAAAAACAACAATAAGACAAAACATGAACCATTTGCTTGTTTTTTGCCCAGCCACTACCGGTTGCTCCTCTTGGAATTGTCAATTGTAATAAGTTGTTTTGCTGTCTGATTGTTGCATGATCACAGATGCTGATTATTATGTTGTTTCATTAGCTGATTGTTGCATATCCTTCGCTGTTGTCTTTGCTAGGATCATGGCCATGTTTCTGCCATGAAGCAGACTGTGGTTGATTGTCATCAAGTCCTTGTCTTTATCTCTGACTTCTCCTGACTCACCATCTGTCGATGCAGCCACATATGGTTGATTGTTGTGCTATTTTCGTCTTAGTCGTCTTCCTTCTTATGATTTATGTTGTACTCCTCTCGTACGGTTACACCCGCAACGGAAGAAGAGAAAGGAAACAGGGAAACACCGGGTTTGGGCGATGAATTGTTCTGTGAGACAGGAGTGAAAGTTTTGGCGATTTACCTCTCCCTTGAACACTCTCCTGTGGATGCCATCGATGCTCCAGAGTATCATCGCGCCCCGTAAGGTTCTCTTGGTGTGGTCTGAGCGACACAGTGTCATTTGTGGGAAGACATGGACATGATGGAGATCGATTTGGGACCCCTACACCTTCACCACCGCGATGACAGTGGGGAGATGCTTGGCATTTTGTATCAACACCGAGAGCTCAGGATCGCGCCATGGGGGTGAGTATACGAAAGCCCTTTTTAAGTGCGACTCAATACTCGCCCGGCGCTTGGGGGTACATCTCCACCTCCGTTCCTCACTGTCGTTGCCTGCAAAATAGACTTCAGTTTCTCTTCACTCTTTTCACTGAAAAGTTTGAGAATTCCCCACACGACAACACGTGTCCAGGTAGACCGAGCAGCCAACCATGGGACTATCCACAAGAAAGCAGAATGACGGCCATCGAAGAGCTGCAGCTGTACGGCGACGTCCTCATTACGAAACGCACCGTCAAAGATATTCGTCGTCGTCGTCGTCGTCGTCGTCTGCCGCTGCTATCCAAACTGTGAGCAGCAACCTTCCACAAGGTCGCCGTCGTCCGTTTCAAGCGTTACACCATGCCTTGTCCGCTCCACGGCATCATCTGCATCATGCTTCCGATCCACAGCACAACTCGGTTCTAAATTCGGATCTGAATTGCACCACACACATTCGTCGTCGTGGAGAGCAGCGTGGAATCAGACGAACGGCTCTCCAAGAGGCCCGGCGGTACGGTATGCGAGAAAAGGGGCGATTTGGACGATGGAAAATCACTTACAAAGGAATGGTCTTTATCTGGGATCCCAAACGAAACCGTGGAATCACATGCTGGAACCTGAGAAATACGCCCAATGTTGTTTGCGGGACCAAAGCTATGCGTCCCCTCATGATAGAAAAGAGCCGGGACCATGAATCACCAGCAGCCAAGGCGGCTCACAATGAGCTGAAACAATGTATCTTGTCAAACAAGGAGAACTGGAATTCCCATAGTGTGATTGTTGTCGACATGAGTGGTTCCATGCGTCGGGATGATGTCAATGGAGCAAGGTGCCGATCTGATGCTGTATGGAGTTCCCTGGCACGCAAGGTTTTTGAGCAAATTGGTGCCAACAACCTCAACGAACGATCAATTCCAAATGACCTTGTCAGTGTTGTTCTGATGCGTGAAACGGCGCAGGTTATGTTGGAATGTGAGCCAACAGATTATGTGCTCTACAACAAACTAGTTCATTTGCGGGAGTGGACAAATGCTCAGCCTCGAGGTCAAGGCTACTTCAAAACTGCAATGGAAGCGGCCGAACGTTTGCTTCAAAAGAATTCCTTGTGGACATGTGGATTAAGTCTCCTCTTGTTTTCCGATGGACGGCCGTCTGATCCGGCTCATCACAACATTCCGAAAATGATGGGCCGTCTGGCCAATCGTTTTGGAGAACGCCTTACGCTAACTTGTGTTGGCATTGCGCACCATCAAGGCAAAGCGGATGAATTTCGAGTCCTGCGCGAAATGGTGGATGAAGCAAAAGTTCATGGTTGTCGAGCTGTCTTTGAGGCTCCAGCTACTACAACCTCAGATTCGCTTGACCACATTATTGAAAGTCATTTATCCTCCTCCCACTCCTCGAGCATGTCAGACACAATGAGCATTCGAGGTGGACAACAGCGCATGGAATTACGGTCCGACCTTGTGCGTGAACATCAGGGTGGCAATGAGTGGGTCGATTGTTTTCCAGATTCGAGGTATTGGCGGCTTTTTAAGGGCCCAAGAGTTACCGAAGGGAGCTACACATCCGAGGTATGGAAATGGAACAGCAAGAACAACTCTTTATGTCGCATCATTGATCCCCGATGTGCCAACTGCAGTGTTTTGGTTCATGACAGAAGGTCTGAGTTTGATGATACGAGTGTGGGACGCATTTGCACAGGGTGTCGGGCAGTTTTCTTTTGTCATGATTGTTACCAATCACGTATGGTAATTCACTCCCAAGAGCAATGTCTCAACATGGCTGACCAACGTCGACAGGGTCACCTTGTAAGGGATAAGGTCCTGCCGATATTTGATGTTGCCTGGAAGAAAGGATTCTTCAGTAGAGGCGCAGAGAGAATCGCTTACAAATTTCAATTCATGGACAAGGACGCATTCTTTGGCCCCCTTATGGTTGCGAAAGAATCGCGTTTCATCGAGAAACATCAAATCACTCCCTTTGCAGCCGGATCGTACGGAATTCAGATCAACCCGAACTTGGTTCAGGACCGACACCAGTATCATAAACAGTTTGCCTTGACGCAATCCCAAGCTTCGAACTACGCTGACATTTACAATGCTACACTGGACTCCTATGAAAGCGAATGTTTGGACCCTATACTCAAGGAAAAATTGATTAACCTACCACGTGTTCGCTTCCTGAACTGCTTCATCTTTGACCTTGTTCAGAATGGAGAATCCGTGAGTGTTTTGGTGGAACCTTACATTCATGGTTCTTATCGCAAGTACAACAACAACAATGGGCAACGCGCTCGCAATGCTTCTTCTCAATCAAATTTGAACAATTGGGCTTCCGACCTTGATCAGCGTTTCCACACACTGCTCCTAACTCCTCCATCACATTCACAGCGTTCCAATGCCTTCGCCCCGGCTATGGTTGGTGGTGGACTAGAACCTGTCGTGGAAGATACGGAGGACACAGAAGATGAGCAGGATGGCGACGAAGATGAAGCATGGGCGATGAAAACTGATGATGTGGCTTTCTCCTCAGGTGCACGCAACCGTGTGGCTTCCGCTCCAGTATTGGGACACGGGCTGGAAATTCGTGACGAAGACTTTATGGATGCCTTTTCTCATTTTACGTATGAATTCAGCAGCTGCCAACACATGGTGGTTGATCTTCAAGGTTCGACGAAACAAGTGGGACATGATGGACGGCGGGAGTTCGTGTTGACGGATCCTGCGATCCACAGCCGCAACAGACATGATCGGATGCTGTCTGGACGAACGAATCGAGGGAAACGAGGAATGGATGCATTCTTCAGGACGCACAAATGCAATGCAGCATGTCGCTTGTTCGGGCTTCCCCGTCGTAAGAACGCAAACATCAACGGGCGGTTTTCCTGAGTTCAATTGCCAATATTGTTTTTCGTCCAACAGTTGCAATGTGGTGCTGAAATCTTCCACGTTCGGGGACGTCAAACACAACATACTCGTACGGATATGAGCTCAGATGAGCTCTTAATATTTGTTCAGTAGACGCCCTACTATAGATTTCCTTTGTTGGAACTACTCTACCTAGTCACATTGGTTAGGCAACATTGACGTTCTTCCCACCTCATATTTCGCATCTCAAGCCAAATATCTTCTCGGTTTCTGTGGCGTGGATCATCTTGATTTCGTACGCGTTTTAGGCATGCGTTTATCGCCTATCGTTCCCGCACTCCAACTTCATGCAGACTACCTGTTGAATCGTTTTGTGTCGTGCAAGGCAATTGACATGTTCGAAAACAACAAGATCAGTATCATCCACTAAGTATGGCGTTCTATTTGGGGAACAGGCACTAAGACATAAGTTCTGTTCATCCCGTGAACCAAGGTTCATCATCGATGGGTCTTGGATTTGCTTTGGGAAGCCAAGCCTGATCGGCTTGGCCGCCTTTGAACATGTCTTGAACATTTCTCTTTCGTTCCTGACTAATCCGTTTGCTTTTCAGCCGCTCGTACTCTTCTTCCATTTCAATCTCGTAGGAATCTTCATCCCACTCAAACGAAGAATCTTCGCTGAGAATTTCGTCCTGGTCACTTGTTTCAGCGGATGGCTGCGGCAAACGATTGGCGTTGAGATTCATCCGTCGGGCAGTTGAAATACTTGTCCAGGCTTCCGTGAAATCCCCCTTGCATGCTTCTAAAGCCCAGCAGGCATCTTCCACGGCACAGCCTGTCTTATCGACTAAATTCCGTACCAACCGATCGGTTGGCTCGAAATAGCAGCCCACACCGGAACTCAAACTCCTACCCAATGGTGGAAGAAGGGAATTGACTTCTTCTCCAGTTTCGGGGTCAAAGGAAAACAAACGAGGCGTCGAGATCATGGACGCTGCAAAATCGTCGTCGTCTTCTTCATCCTCCTCGTCTTCATTTGGATTCTTTCCCTTATTGCTGCGATCTGGTCTGGGAGGAGGACGAGGGGGGAGCGGTTTGTCATACAATCCCATTCGGCATCTTGTTGAACCACAGCGCTGGCAAAGTGTGGGCTCGATTATTTGGTTGCCACCCGTGTTTGCAATGACAATCGGCACCTGAAAGCTCTCCACCAAGGTCTTGGCCGGATGATGAAGGAATATGAGTTCAAGAAGCAGGAATCCGGTTCTTATGGGTGAAACAAATCCCATGGTTCCACAACTTCGTGTCTGCGCTCCGAAGAAATTAACAAGGTCACGGTCGTGGACAGCGTTGAATCAAACGCGACTGAATATCTCTGTCGAAGATCCACCACAGCTCAACAGAAAAGGACTGAAGAAAAGCAATGAAGGTGGTTTCAGGAGATCTTTTGCGGCTCACCAAGGAAGGCAAATTCGATGTGATTATCCATGGATGTAATTGTTTTTGTAGGATGGGAGCAGGGATTGCAAAGTCGATCAAGGAAGAGTTTCCCCAAGCCTACGAAGCGGATTGCGCGACCGTGCCAGGTGTACGAGACAAGTTGGGCACCATGACTTCCGCCAAGGTGTCGTTGGTCCTATCTCAATATTCGCCACCACCGTCATCATCATCATCATCATCATCATCAACGGATATAACCCCATGGCAAGGGAAACCACCATCACGACAACGGCATCGCGACCATGAAGTGGTTATTGTGAATGCCTACACGCAATTTCATTGGCACCGAGAAAAGGACGAGTGCTTGTTGGAATACGAAGCTCTGAGAGCAGTGTTTAGTGCCGTCAAGCGAGAATACTCGGGACGTCGGATTGCGTACCCCAAAATAGGTGCTGGATTGGCGGGAGGTGATTGGAAGGTTATCTCCGAAATTATTGATCAAGAACTGGAAGGGGAGGACCATACCTATGTCGAATACCTTCAGCTTTCTCAAGAATCTCGTACAAACAATTGAATGAAAAGGTGGACGAAGACGAATGGCGTCTCTTGGGCGGCACGTTGGCTGGGGAATTGGTCCTACATTGATATTCAACAAAACTGGACGTCTGTGATGAATGACAATGTTGTATCTGCAAAAAAGTTCCACTCTGTCTGAGAAATGTGGATCTATTATAGCTAAGGAGATAGTTTGTCTTGAGACACGACACGAATGGGGAACTTGACTGTGATATCCGACGTCAGTGACATGGAAGCCATGAACTCTCCAACATGCTTGATGTCGCCTCGCATCTTGGTTTCTTTGATTTTCCCGTCCGAATTTGTTTCGAGCGATAGCAATGATTTGATACGATTATTTTTCTGCGAAGAAGGGTTGTCCCAATAAGAATCTGGCACTTGTCGCTTCAATTCGTCCATGATGACCTTTGGACCAATTCCTCCAAACAGTTGACCGGAAGGACCAGCCTTTGCAGAGATTTTTAGAACAAATGGATTTCCGTCTGGTTTTAATTTTGATTCCAAAGAAGCCGCTTGTGTCTGGATCTCCTCTTCCTTTTCTTGCTTTTGTTGGTTCTCCTTGTCCACTTGTTCATCACTAATCTGCTCAGCCAGTTTACTCGGTCGTAATTTGTTATTGTAGAACGCCGGTGATACCATCACGACTTGTCCTGCTTGCCCCGTACCTGCAACGTGCTTTAGTAGCTTCACTTGGACTTTCTTCGAATTAGCTGCTACACCTCCGGCTTGTGCTGCCTTTTTGCGCGCTTCGAGCTTCATTTTGGACTCTGCCTTGTCTTTTCGGATGGGCCCAGTCGCCGGATCCAATGTTGGTGCAAAGAACAAGGGGCCCTTGCTACCCGATGTGGGTGAGGCAGGTGGAACAAACGATGCCTGAGAGAACGTGCGAGTGGCCATCACACCAGAATGCCACAAGAGCATGGCCAAAGACCATGGCAAGACAAGCATCTTTGACATGGCTCTTGTTTGTGTCCGCTTCATCTCGATTGTGTTGTTGATGGACAATGGACGATGGACGTGGTCTTCGAGGATCCAAATCGAAAATTCGGCTTCGAGGTGCGACATGCGATATGTGACACGATCATTCTCCCCTAGTGATATCTTCCACGCGGAAGATCCGCGCATGGCTAACTGGAGCTACTCCTCTAGCTAGCTAGAGCTACTCCTCTAGATTAGAGAGCTACTCCTACCAAGAAAGGTACGAGCGAAATATGGCCGTTGACCCTACTTTAGGTACTTTGAGTTAAGCCTTCTCTAGAGGGTGAATATCAGCTACCACCACCCATCATACGGCTTTGTAGGCTTCCTTCTCTTCGTCTCCTTCTTGGTCTCCCTTTTTCTTGACTGGCTTCGTTGTCGACGTTGCTACTGCGACATTGGCCCCATCTTCCTTCTCCTCATCGTGAAGAGGACTTTTCAGTGAACACGTAATAATGTCCAAATGATTCCTTATTCCCACATCGTCCAAATCCTTTCTTTCAACCGCAGGTGCTATCATTCAACCCCGGCAGAAGTTGCGATGAGTTCAGAGAGTGTGAAATTACAGTCCTTCAAGTCATGGATGCCTGGGATCAAAAGCAAGCAACAATGTGAAGGTCAATTGAAATCTTCCGTGGCTGATACAAGTACAGCAGTGTCACCGTGATGTTGCCATGTGGTACGTTCGATGCGGTTACGTTCCTTTCATTGACAGTGGCGGCCAACCACGGTAACATGATGTTGCCATGTGGTACGTTCGATGCGGTTACGTTCCTTTCATTGACAGTGGCGCCATTGGCACATTAGTTTTGACGCCCTCATTTCAAGTCGGGAGGCGACATGCAGGGATTGTTTTATTCCGGTCTTCACATTCACGAATACGCAGGATCGAAGAACAGTCCATTCTCTATCCTGAACTAGGTTACTCCTAAGATCTTTTGAACTGGTGCGGTGCAGTGTAGTTCTACTTTTCCCCGAGGGGTTATTGTTGTGATGCAGAGGACACACACGACAACCTACCACTGCGGAAGCGCAACCAAAACAATCTGAGGACGGAAAATCTGGGTATCTCGACTCACTCGCTCAACGGCCACAACGCATGCCCTAATGAATTTGACTACCATTTTGAGTCTTTCAAGACCAAAACCTTTTATTCCGCAATTATTGGGAATAAAATTCACTTATAGTAGTAGTCCGTTGACTACCGAGCCCGCCTTAGATACTTAGAAATTGGACAAAATAGCAATACTCCCCCCATCCCCCAGCGCGCCCCGGCAACAATTTTGTGGTAGATCACAACAGGAATTCCATGTTCCAATAATCTGTTCACAAAAAAACTATTCTCCTTCGTCTTGGTATCGGTTGGAATACAATAACACAGCCATGGTCCGCACCACCCTCTCAACAAAGTCAGGAAGCCGCCCGAGGCTCAGAACACTCTGGGTCTGCATACTAGGCTGTGTTGTTGCCTTTGTTTCCCATCTGAGTCTCTCCATCAGTGTGCATCGGAGCAGTTTTGTTTCTACGCGAATTGAATCCTCGTATATGATGACGGTCTTCCAAGAAAACCACGACAAAACCCTGTCGCAGAAGACAACAGGTTAAGATGATCTGTCCACATCAGGGGTGGTGATAGATTTCGTTAGTATTGGGAGTGTGACACAAGCCGACTTGCAACGAGCCCAATACGCAACCTTTGGTAAAAGTGTCCGGTATTTTTATGCCGCCACCGAAGCCGACGATGTCGAACAAAACTGTTCCAAAGCATTAACTTGGGATCATGTGCAAACCCTTGTCAGGCGTTGTAACTCAAAGCATAAGTTTCCGCTTCTGAACAAACTGGGAGGATTGTTTGGCGAGGTGGGGCTTAAAAGCAAGAGCAATCCATCCGGTTGGATCTGTGCACAGAAACGACCCCTTCATGCCTTCCGAAACGCCGTTCATAAATACTACCACGAAGGCTCTGAGTCGTCAACAATTCAATCACGAGAGGATTCATCAAATAATTCTTCCCCAGTTCGTTTCAATGTCTCTTTGCTACCAGACTACTTGGTTTTGGGCGACGATGACACTTGGATCAACATTGGTGGATTGAAATCGTCCTTGCCTAAAATGTATCCCTCTGACCAAGCGCGCGTTATTGCTGGATATTTAATTCGGTTTGGGCACAAACGTGATTTTTTCACGATTCCTCATGGTGGATTCGGTTCCGTTTTTACCCGGGCCACCTTGGTCAATCTGCTGCGCCCGATTACTTGTTACTTTAATGAGACGAACCAAACGGATACAACTCCGGTCGAGGCGACACCACCTTTCTCAAACCAAGATGACTTTGACGCCCTGGTCTGTTGGAGACTACAGCAAAATATGATTGGCGAGCTAGACGTTTATCGTCCTGGCATGAGTTTGTTGGACATGATGCATGAATACTCCATCGCCGCTCCGTATTTAAAGGCCACACAAAAGGGCATCAAGTTCTTTTGTTTGCACAGCGACTGGGTATGGGGATACATGGTAAACTATTATCACATGGCGAGGCATTCAATTCATAACAATGCAACGGAACTCCAATCAGTTTACAAAACCTGGGGGTCCACCGCTCTTCACAATCGCATCGAAGACTACAATCACTCCCAAAATTTGGCGGCACTGGGGAATTCACGTGGTCCATTTTTAGGACAATGTCGCAACTCAAATGATTACAATTCCTTTTTAAACCGACCATCCAACTTGTCCACTAGCGGTGCAGGTGAGAACAAGAGCAGTCCTGGTGACGCCTATTGTGATGTCCATGCCCATTTTTGTCATCGTATTTCACCGTCACATATGCGTCATTTGCATCAATTGCACTCATCATAAGAAAGGTATAAGAGTGGAGATCGAAATGGTTCTTAGAATTATTTGTCTGAGTTTCATTATAGTTCTAGGAGTACGTACGATATAAAACACTACTGTTATCCAAGAATGTTGCTTACAGGATAATTGATGGCCACATATACCATCTGCTCCTACTATTTGTGTACCTGAACTTTCATATGCATCCTTTTTTATCGCAGTAGGAACAAGCAAAGACGACGAGACATGACTATGATTCAAGCAGCCCGTAGAAAGATACGTTGACCTATTTTCGACTCGACCTATTTTCGACTCTGAAGAGAGCCCCCTCTCCGGTTGGGTCCTCTTCTTCGAACGACAAGTTGACCAGTGCCGTCAGTTTTCGTTCAAATTTCTGCTTCCATTTCAATGGATCGAACCAGCAAAACGCCAATCAATCTCATACTTCCTACATACACACACATCGTGCCACACAAATCCATACATGTCGCATTGCTTCTCGATACTATCCCTCTCCTCGCCCTCCTCCTTGTTTTTGGGCGGTCGAAAAGCTGCAAGTTAATATTCGACAAGCTCAAATTTCATTCACAGAGTTTCTGCATGACGGGTTGCAGTTTCTCCATTGTATTCCTTTTGTAGTGTCTCTGCGCCCATGTTCACAGACACCTCTTCTGGTTCCTTGGTCGACTGCAACACAAGGTGTATCCTAAGTGGTGCCTGATAAAGGAAAGCCTGTTTCCAGCATCCTTCATCGTACATGGCTTCAAAAGTTTCGTCCCAGGCCTCTCCTTTCTTGTTTGTGAATTCACTATTGTGTAGGTGGCGCGTCCTTCGGCGGAGGAATCGGCAGGACTTCCGGTACCGGGAGGATTAAATTTTCGAATCTTGACTTGCAAAGGACTCGTCCCACCTACCATTTCCAGGACAGCCCCGACGGCAAATGCCTGGATTTCCTTTCTGTTACAAATGACGCGAGGACTGTGTCACATGTGGACAAATGATTTACGTTCGTGTTTGCGTCTGCACGCTAGCATAGACGCCGTAGGTCTACTGCGACAAAACTGCCGTACCGTTACAATGAATCCTAGCCATCGGCTTCGTACCCTTCGAAGCGCTCTTGTACACATCCGATGAGTCCGTTCATCTCTCTCTCCATGAGAAGAGGCGCCTGCAACAACAAGTCCGAGTCAGCAAAGTCGACCCAGCAGGGTTTGCCATTCACGCCAACCACATTTTCAAGCCGTGCATCTCCGTGTATGATCCCGGATTTGTGCAGTCTCTTCAGAGAGTCGACAATGCCCTGAGGAGATAGAGTTGAGAAGTGGTCACCAACAGCCGACAAGACTAAAGCGGCACCATCTTCAAATGTATGGAACCCATCCTCTTCTACACCCACAACCTCGTCTGGACACGCATTCTTCGCTCTGATAGTTTTTTCCTTCTCTGCTTCCAGTCGCTGTATGTTTGTGTCGGCATCTTGTTTCAAGACAGTTTTGAGGGCGACAAATATGCCGTCAGCACGCTGCGCACGGAAAACGAAACCGTAAGCTCCCGCGCCCAAGAAAGAGTCTGATTTGACAGTCAAGTTAAAGTGAGCGCAGGCATCATTCAGTAGCCTAGGCAATACAGGTTGGCGAACAAAATCACGCAAGAGTTGTCTCGATCCCTCATCTATCCACCGGCATGTTACCACGCTCGCCACAACTCCTTGCACGCAATCAACAAGCCAAAACACCCGCTTGTCAAACAGCATCAATCTTGTTGCCACTGAGCCATGTGTTCCAAAGCAAAGATGTGCTCCATAATTGATCACTTCCCCAAAAGCTTGATTGTCGATGCTTTGCTTTGCCTCGCAGGTGAGACCAATAAAATCTCGAAGCTTCCATTGGGAAAGGACTCCATACAAATCACCATCCCTTCGCATTTCTTCCAAGACTTTGTCTTTCTCGCATTTGAAAGGCGGTTTCCTGTTGATGAAAGCAGGATGCATGATAATCAAGTCAGGCTTTTCGTTGTAGATGGTGGTTTCCGCACTTGTCTCGATCCATTTGTATTCCTCCGAATTAAAAACGGAGCAACTGACTGTATCTCGGACAAGTTCTTCAAGGTATGGTGTCATGTAGGCGACCACTTGATGTTCGTTTTTCATAGTAGACAATGCTTCCGCTTGGTCAACGGTAAGCACACTTGCCTCGCCAACTTTCTCGTGGAAAAACGAGAAACGACCGTCGGCAACCAACCTCTTCTTTTCTTTGTTTCCGACAAATGCAGCCGAATACTGTGGAGTAGCTTTGTCGGATTGTTTTGTAGCTTCCAAGATCTGATCGAGCTTCCGGTCAAAATTGGTATTCCATTCCTTGGCGTCTGACGTACTGTCTGGGTACAAAGGCGGCCGTCTCTGATGTTGTTCTTCGCACGCGTGGTTCTTCAGCGAAGACAATTCAGCCAAAGTCAGGCTATACTCGCTCCTAATTTCTGTCCATAACAGCTCGTCCCGCGTTGTGGGAAGGTCACGCAAGGGGAATGGTGGTATTCCCTGAGCGAGTTTCTGAGAGGCGGTGTCGAAGGAGGACGCCATGGTCGAAACACCAACCCGCTATTGGGACTCTACTGCAATACTTATACCTGAAATCTTAAACTAAGGCCATCCCTATAGCATTGACAAAACCAAACCTGAAGCGTGACGTCATCACTAAATTCAGTTTTGGCGCGTTTCGCCGTCCTATAGCACCAAAACCCGATTCCGCGCTGCATTCCCCCAAGGCCCCCAACAGTCCTCATATTCACTTTTAATAGTTGAATACTAAAAGTTTTGAAAGTAGGACATCAAGCCCGCATGTTTCATGTAGCCTCATTGGGGTTAGGGTGACCGTTGAAGTCGAACGCGCACCGCGCATATAGCAACCGTCATTTGTCATTTCTGTGGGAAAAACATACACTAGCATAGATAAAACACTATCCCTAATGTCATTTCGGATTATCCCTAATGGTAAAAATTGGTTTGGAGGGTTAAAAAAATTACAAAACCTGCGCTCAGCTTGTTGTCGTTGCAAAACCTGAAATGACAGAAAACCCGGATTTGACGTCATATTTCCGGGTTTTTAGTGACGTGTCACGCTTCAGGTTTGGTTTTGTCGATGCTATAGAGGGACGGCCTAAAAACGCACTTAAAGGTGCCCTCATAACCCATTAACGCCAATCGTAAGCGAGCAGCGTATACGCTACTCCCATATATGGGAGCAGCGTATACGCTACTCCCTTAACTTTCACTTGGTATAACTTCCTGAAACTTTAATTTCATGCAGATCTGACTTCATCGTTCGAAAGATCTTGGAATTCCGAACAACTTCATAAATGATAGTCTACAGTAAATACACAGTCAATAGCATGATATTTTGCTTTGAAAAATTGGCGATTTTCCTCATTTCTGTTCATTTCGATCATCCTTCGCCCATGGCCCAACTTTGTACTCTTATACATATCTACCATTTGGGCCGATCGTTGCAGGATTCTCCATTCCGACGGTCCATATAGTGAAGAAGACGTCCACCAAATGCAATGTCGTCTGCAGCTGTACCTGCGGAGAACGAGGACCAAGAGTCAGGACAACCGAATTTGTCGCAACCGCTCATCGAACCAGATATTGACCATGCCACCGAAGATACCGCCCAACTTCCCGAACAATCTGTTGGCAATGCCTTAGCAACAGAGGCAGCCTTTGGTGTTCCCCCCCAACCACCACCACCGTTTGAAGCAATCGCCAACAATACTGTCGCACCTCCACCCCGCAATCCGGAAGCAATGGATTCATCCACCAACGTTGCACCTATAACTACTACAACAACAGCAACACGCGGACATGGAACAGAATCGGGTTCCAACGTTGCCCGTCCGGGAGGCGTCGCTACCGAAACAACACAGACACACGATCGTCCTCGACGTCCACCTGGCAACAACCAACAGCGATCGCGTTTTTCGTATGCCAAGCGCTTTCTTGTTGCTCCAGACGAATTTTGGATCCATGATAACTTCTACCAAGATTTTCTACGGCGCTTTCGTCCAAATGAAACTGACAATCCTGTTCGTGTGGTCGGAAAAATCATGGAGTGCCCGTCAAAGAAAAATGGCAATGCTTATTCCATTATCTGGGACAACGGTACGATTAGTACTATGCAAGTCCCCCAGAACTGGATCAAGTCTCAATTCATATCAACGAAAACAGTGAAAGAGAGGCTTCGTCAGTACATTGAAGCATACAGGCCAAATGGTGAACCATCTGCAACACAACAGCAACAACAACAAAGTCAAGTTTCCGAGGCTCATGGTGGCAGCAACAACGTCACACAGTCACCTGCACTACGACGATCGCCTCGACGCGGCAACACACAGTCACCTGCACTACGACGATCGCCTCGACGCGGCAACACACAGTCACCTGCACTACGACGATCGCCTCGACGCGGCAACACAGCAAGAGCACCACCACCACCTCCTCCCACAACAGAACGAGCACGAAGAAGAGACGCCCTAAGGAATGCTAGCAATTCATCTTTGCGGCATTCCAATCGTCGGACACGATCCAATCCACCGTCCACTCAAGAGCGAGCACAGGGTCGAGCCACTTTGATGACTGCCCCACGAGGTGAACCCTCTCCAGCAATGAATAACTTTGAGACAGCAACTGGAGATGAAGATAACAATCACACTCCAATCAACCAAGTTGCCACACGTCTTTTTGGTACTTCCAATACAAGAGACTCGACAGGGACAACTGATACCGCGGCTCAACAACTTCAACCAAACAACAACTCCATAGAAATGGCTGCCATCCCTACCGTCACCACTCGTCGACAACAACAACAGCAAAATAACGCTGGAGCAAATGATGACATTGACGACAACGGATCTTCTTCAGATGAAGATGCCGACGGTGGTTTTGAGCTGGACTTCAATGATACCGTGCAAAGGTCACAGAATCCATTGGATGATTATTGTCAAAGCGATGACAACGATTCTGCCCAAGACAATACACAACAAGATGATGGAGAATCAACAGACTCGGTTTCGGATGACGAAGACCCCAACAATTCAACAAATCTCAAAGTACTGATCGACAACTTGCACTTTCACTACAAAGAGGTTGATGCGTCTACCAATATGTTGTCGTGGATTGGCAAGGAACGTCATAACAGGTCAATGTTTCGTGGAGAAGACGGTCTGAAAGCTGGAGTAGCGGATGAGTTCCATACTCCACTAGATTGTATCCGTGTTATTGGTGGATTGTCAAATTCATTGATTTCCGATATGGCTGCGGCAACTAATCAGTACTTTCACCAGAAAATCCGTCCGCGTTTGATGGGGCGCCGAGGTTATTATCATTCCCAAAAATGGAAGGATGTCACGGCACAAGAAATGACGAGGTTCCTCGGCATCGTCCTAATGATGTCACTCCGGCCAGTGGATGGTGGAGGCTATGCCTCTTATTTTCAGACCTCAAACCGTATGTACAGTCTGGGAACTGCTCTTCCCTCTGTAGAGATTCTCGATAGTGAAGGATGGGCTTCGAGATACATGAGGTTGGCCAGATTCCGTCAGATAAGAGGAGCCTTTCACTTTGAGAACAAAGGTGCTGCAAGGGGCGGTGACAAGTGCTACCAGCTTCGAAAACTCATTCAAGCTGTTAACGCTGCTTCCAAGAGATCATTTCGGATTCCTCAAGATTTGGCTTTTGATGAAGGTGGAATTGGCTGTCGCTCCCGGTACTGCCCTGTTAGGCAGTACAACAAGGACAAGCCGCAAAAATTTCGTGTAGACTTCTTCATTCTCGCTTCTTCCAGGTCCTATGCAATTCTCCACCTTGACGTATATCAAGGAAAAAATGCTACCAACTCTTATATACGAGAGGAGGCCAAGAAACTTCCTACAACGATGAAGGCTGTGGTAAACGCATGTTATGCGTTGGAGTTGCATAAGGAAACCAACGGATTCCGTCATTTGGCAATGGACAATAGATATGCAGCGCCCCAATTACTGGTTATTCTTCGTGATCGTCTGAAAATCCTCGCGACAGGTACAGTACGTTCAAACAGAGTTGGGTGGAACAAGAGACTGATGCAACTAAAGAAGACAAAAACTAACCGAGGAACAATCCACCTGGCACACGACGAAGTGAATGGAATCATCATTGGGCAATGGGTGGACTCGAAAGTGGTAAATTTTGCATCGAGTTATGAAAATAATGGCAAAGGACAGGTAGAACGACAAGTTGGACCCAACAAAGAGGTATTCAATTGCCCTATGGTTCTCATTCGGTATCAAGAGACAATGGGGGGGATAGATGAAGGGGACCAGATGCGACAACATTTTGGCGGTTTTGCCACCCATGGGCATTTCAAAAAGTGGTACAAGAAGACTGGTTTAGGCATAATGGATGTTATGCTTCTCAATGCCTACATCGGATGGAACATGTCCGCTGGAGACCGTGTCCGAGCTCGACGCACGAAGCTCACGCGGCATGCATTCTACACCTGTGTTGCACAAGCAATGTGCAGCTATGTCCACACAGAGGAAGTAGACGCTTTGGCAAGGAGGACTACTGCAACAAGGGAACGAACGTGTGAAGATGGACACTATCCCATCCCATTGGAAGGTAACAGACGAGTTGCATGCGCCATATGTTTGTTGGAATATCGTTGGAAACGCAAAGAGCTCGGTATGAAAGGCATTTTTACCAACGTGGGTCAATGTGCCAAGTGTGGGATTGTTGCCCATTTGGTATCATGCAAGGACGAAAGAGAAGATGGATGGAAGATCCATCAACTACCTCAATTCACTGATCTCACATGCTTCGAGATTCTCCATTCGACCAATGGAAGAGAAATGTTCATGTGTCGACCAGCGTCATCTCCGGGAGCTCGATACAAATACACAACAAAGAAGAATCATCCAATCATAATGGATCTACGCGAGAAACACGGGTTGCCTCCAGAGTGGACAAGGAAAAGAAAGCGCAGGAACCAGGAACGGAATGATACAGACGAAGACGATGACAACAATGATGGTGACAATGAAAGTACTGACGAAAGTAGAGAAATGCATGAAGTGTAGAAGAGAATTGAATAATCTAAATAAGAGAATATTACCCACTTTGACGCTAGTCTCTTAGTGCTTGATTACTCGTCGTGATTGATAGGACCTTCGCGAAAGCCAACGTACTGTTCATCTGGGTTCTCGTTGGGGAAGTTTTCGCGAACAAAATCAACCAAACAATCAGGAAGTTGTACACGGTGGCCGCGTCCAAGGGGGCCGTGAAGCTTGTTCGACAAGCGGCGATACAATTGATATCGAATACTGCGATTCGATTCACCTTTTTTCTTCATATGCATTGCGATTTCATGAAGGTAAGGAAGATTGTCGACAATAACGCAGGGATTTTGTTGACAGACTCCGCAAACACTCTCCCAATGCATGTATCCGTGAGTTTGGGAGGGAGGCGTATTGTGGTTGAGTTCGTGGAGAATTGTACTGATGCTTTCAGGACAAGCGTATTGTTCGGGCAGATATCTGGTCTCAGTAGCTTCAGCGGTCTCGTCAATGACACTGCCCTTTTCTCCTGTAACTAGCACTCGGGGTTTCTGGAGAGTGAAAGGGACCATCACAACAGTGTTTGATTGATTGTTGTCTTCAGGTTCAAGATGCATCTCTGCAACTTCGATCGACTCAATGAGACCTGCATTTTTGCACAGAAAAGATTAGAGGGGTGAATGGAAACAAGAAACACTTGATGGGTTGGATTCCTGTATGAAATAATCCGCGCACTTACCATTCATGATCTTCGGTGGGGAGGCGGTGTGGACGGAATGCCAGTAGACGAGTAAGGAATAGAAGTAACAATAGATTGCTTTGGTATCATTCATGAATGAGTGACCTTGGACGCGATGAATGAGGGAAAAAATGACACAGGTGTCATTGCTTAACACAGCTTGCTTTACTGTTTTAATAAGGGAGACAGCACTTCGAGCAGCACGTTGACTCCGATAAAATTTATGGGAGACACCTATATGCTGCTCGCATAAGCTTAAAACCTGTTCTTTACGATTGGCGTTAAATTTTAGGTTTGAGATCGAAAAGCGCTAAAATTTGTCCGAGCCAACCCCCCGTCTCACGAACAATTCTCGTAAACACAAACGTAGTCGTAGAATATATATGTATATATACACGAATACGATATACGCGTCCTCCCCCCTATGAAACCGTGTGTTCGACTGCCATGCTCGTTTGAAATTTCAATGGAACCCCCCCCAACACGAACAACATCCCACCATGACGAACTCCTCCGCGACGAAGGATCTTTCGAAGGCATTCGAGAAACACAAACCGACCGTCATGGAGTCGCAAGTCCCAACACAGCGTCCAAGTCAGCCGTTCCCAGGGCTCGACCACACTCATGAGTCGAATGAGCGATGCGCATCGAAGATGCTGACCCACCTGCGACCTGGACTCACCCCCGCTCGAGACTATTGGTTGTTGGTTTTCTTGTGATTTTGCGTGCGACTACAAAGGGCTACTACTCGTAGAGTAAATAGCTACCTTTATCACTCGTCGTCGTACCCTTCCCCACTCACTGAGCACTCACTGAGGAGTAAGTCACTCCCCACACTCCCACTACCTAAGCCCCAAAAATTACTGTACTTCGATTTTTTATTCTAGTGTTGTGTAGGAGTTCCCATTGTGTTGGTGCATGCTGCTGTGTTATGTGTTGTCTTGTGTCGCTCGTGGTCGGTTCGCGAGAGGAGTGGGGGATGGAAGATCTAAGTATTCTGTCACACTATTTATGCAACAAGCACGCCTCGGAGTTTGATTGGCATCCAATAATTGTGAGACAACTGATACTTAGACATAATCGGATGAGTTCACTTAAGTGACGCGGTTATTAAAAAAACAATTAAGATTACCTAGTGCCCTATCGAAAGTAGGGTAAGCTCTATTGTATTAAACTAATAAGGTTCACGACTACTCAGTATCCATTCAGAGAACCGATCATTTTCTTTGGAAACAATGTTGAGTAAAGTGTCGTAGCCGTCAGCTTTGTCCACTATACTGTAAAGTCGAAAATGATCCTAATTTACTGTCTTGATTGTTTCCAAAGAATGAGCTCTAAACTCATTTGTTGGCGATTTGTTCGCCTTTCCTTTTCTGACTACGTCAGCGTATGTTACGCGTGCGGGGCTCGTCCTGCTCGCTTTATTCTTCATAATACTCTTCATTGTTTTTGGTCTTGCTTGCATTGTCTTTGGTCTTGTTCCGTCAGGCGTTCCCGAGTCGCAGTGTTTTCTTTCTTGCTCATTATTTCCAACACACGAAGATGAACACCACGAAAACGACGACAACACCAACGGAACACCCTCTACGACAACACCTCTCCGACCGCCAATCCGGAACCCGTACAAGTCTCCAACCACCAAGCCCTTGAACCACAGCGGAAACAAGGACCCACCCGCAGCCATCCACCTCAACCTGGTCGTCCGCCACAAGGCGAACCACCAGGAGGAAGCGGCTCTCCCACGAATCACCGAAACAGCCCTGAAGCAACACTTCAACCAAGTCTTCCAGCACCATGAACCGCGCGAGTACCCCATGTGGTTACAAGTCCACCGCGTAGAGTTTATAGAAACGAAACAACCAGCCCGAACAAAAGGAAACAACAACTCTAGTATTTGTTGATTGTTGTATCTACTCTTGTTTCAACAATTAGTTCTAGAATTGGAACAAGAAACATATATACTTCTTATTTTGTTTGAATTGAGTCTCTTTTGGTAGGTAACTAAGGAATTGTATTCTAAACAAATACCTAAAGTGATGCTACCAGTTGCTTTTCTGTTTGCTCAAATCTCTTGGTATTACATTGTCAATATCCATCAATAAAAACTGACGTCTAAAATCCGGGCCATGGTATCTTCTTCTTCCTTCTTTAGTTCGGCCTGATACTTCTTCAGTTTTTCCTTGTGTTTTAACTTTTTCCCCTGATTCTGCAATTTCCCCTCGCTCCAATGCTAAGGCTAAAGACGAAGATGAAGATAATAATTACTCCTGCTCCAGAAATTCTCTGTGATTTTGCCACTGTCTTGTCGTGTCCTGAAACTTCCACTCAATACATTCCAAAAATAAATTTTTGTCTTTCACGTGGACAACCGTCTCCCAGTAGGGGGAACCGTCATCATCTACCACCATGCGTGCCCCTTCCAGAGCGGCAAATGAGAATGCAAGTTCTGGGTAGAAGAATTTAATGGAGAGTGTCACACGGTATCGGTCGTCATGTGCCGCGATCCGGCACCTGGAAGCTTCTTTGACAGAGATAGCTGCTAGAGGCATCCCTTCATCCACGTTGAGGCCATCCAATTGTTGATGAAAAGTCCAACTTGCTGCGAGCATGTTGTTTTCGTTGGTTTGAAGCCGCTGAAATTTGGCCTTGTCTTTCAAGTGACATTTGTAGTGCTTGAGATGAGGGACGAGTTTGTCGATGCTTTGATAGCGAACGAGCGGTGTATTTGGTTCCACGGGCTCCGTAACGGGCACGGAAAGACGGTAAGAATGCAGTTGATCCAGTGTTTGACAGGGTGATTCACTATCCTGCGGTTGGTAATCCTGCAAATAAATGCGTTTCAAGTCCGAAGGCATGGAAATTCCGGCGGGTGTGAGCGGATCAAGAGCAACACCTCTCAAATTAGCGAGTTCTTTATGAATTTCCCATTCATTCAGCGCTGTCTGCAGTTGACATGCCGCTTCGTATGATACAAAGTAGGCTTTGATATGTAAATCATCGTTCTCGTAACGGATTTGAATTCCTTCTTGTTCTGAATAGTGACCGCAGTGCCTTTCCAGAAACTTGAACACATTCCCTCGCGCGCCGTTCGACTGTTTCGCTCCTCTGACGATGGCCCCGATCATAAACACCGGCTGCGGCTGCCTCAACATACCTTCTTGTTGCTGTGGTCGATGTTGTTCTTCGCACGCGTGGTTCTTCAGCGAAGACAATTCAGCCAAAGTCAGGCTATACTCGCTCCTAATTTCTGTCCATAACAGCTCGTCCCGCGTTGTGGGTAGGTCACGCAAGGGGAATGGTGGTATTCCCTGAGCGAGTTTCTGAGAGGCGGTGTCGAAGGAGGACGCCATGGTCGAAACACCAACCCGCTATTATCGTACCGTACTCTGGGTCTTTGCTGGTTGTTGTATCCCCCAGCGGGTGTTAAAACAGGTCGCTCATGAGTCGAATGAGCGATGCGCATCGAAGATGCTGACCCACCTGCGACCTGGACTCACCCCCGCTGGAGACTATTGGTTGTTGGTTTTCTTGTGCGTGCGACTACAAAGAGCTACTACTCGTAGAGTAAATAGCTACTCCTAGCTATCCCTACTTTGTCTTGACCATGTCCCACAAAATCGATAGCTTGTCCGCACAATTGTCTACCTAGAATGCCGTGTCTCCCAGGGGGAACGCTATCGTCTACCGCCACCACCCATCATACGTTTTAGCAAATCTTCTTCTCGGTCTCCCTTTTTCTTTGCTGGTTTCTTTGTCGACGTCGTCGCTGCGACTTTAGCCCCATCTTCCTTCTGTTCTTGTTGTTTTGCGACAGCTTCTCCCGTGGGGAAGGACGGGGTAGGCTCAGAAGACTTTTCAGGGAACAAGTGAGAATGTAGGAATGATTCGTTATTCCCTCGTGGTCCACATCCTTTCTTCCAACTGGCAAATACTTTGGCCGCGGGTACCAGCCCTTCCTGCTGCAACGTTTGATTCAATCCCAGAAGTCGCCGTGGTGGTGTAACATACAAATCGATGCATACTGTGTTCTCGTTTGCCACTTGTGCACTTGTTGCAATAAGGCAATCCTTTTGTAAGGATTCCACCACAGTTTGGACCGTTTCCTTGGGTAGAAACTGTCCACGTACTGAATGTCCCGATGGAAACTGTATTGTGAGGGTGACATGGCTGTATACTTTTTCCTTTTTCAATCGTTCTAATTCTCTCATTGCCGCAGTTGTGAATCCACCCTCTTCCCGTTGTTTACGTTCTGCCTCCTTCTGTTGCGCTCGCGCCATCAAGAGACTCGAATCTCCACCACCGACATTGTTACTTGATATTGTAGCTCCTTCATTGCTCATGTTTCGCACAGGCTCAAAGGCCTGCCAATTTCGCTCCACTGGGTTTTGTTCATGGAAACGCTGCTCCAATTTCTGTTGTTGTTGTTTAAGCGCATTCAACGCGATTTCTGTTTTGCTAACGTACCCCTCGGACGGTCCCAGATTGGCTCCCACTGCAGCCGACTTGGCATCATATCGGTGGCCAGCAAACACATTGAAACCACTGTTAGTTTTAGAGTTTTCAATGACCACGGATGGTGGAGGAGGGGGTTCGCGATACGGTGGCAAGAGATTGGGATCCATCTTTAAGTCCTGAACAGCACGTATCTGCAACAGTCGTCGAGCTGTAACAATGATCGACTGGTTTTCGCGATCCGGTTTAAGTATTAGTATGGACTCTCCGGATGCTTCGTTGCCCGCTGTATTGCCAGAAAGCAATGGTGGTGGAGCCGTTTCCTTTTGAAACCCACAGGCTTCTAAGATTTCAATTGCTCCCTTTCGTTGGCCAATCTTTTGCCAAACAGCGGCATTGCTTAATCGCAACTGACGAACCATTGGGTCAACCGGCTTATGTAAAACATTGTCCAAAACTTTTATGAGAGTCACCAAGCAAACCGAGCTGTCCGCGTCAAAGTTGTTGGCAAACAGAACGGCTACAGCCTCTTCCAATGCTCGAACAGTCAATATCTGACGATCTGCTTCGCCCTGTTGCGAGGAAGTTGACGACGACATGACACTACGTCCAATCCCTTCTACGTTCAATCCTTGAATAGATAAGAGATGATCAATCAATTGTCAATTCATTCGGAGCTGCATGATATCAGAGGATCAGGAACGAATGTGGAAGATGGGAATGGGAATGTGGTTCGCTCTGTCGCACTCGCACAGCATCAAAAGTCGTCTTGGGTCGCGTTTCAGTGGCGTTTTAGTGACAGTATCTTTTCTTTGGATCTTTTTGTCTCGCGTATTAGGAGTACCCTTTTGTCTCGCCTCATTCCCATCAACCCCAACCGTATCTTGTCGTAGTTGGTTTGTGTTGCTGTCTCACTAGCGTCTTGATGCTTCGCAATTTGGTGTGTCGAACCAGCACTCTTGTCACGGTGTTTGCGCTGATTCGGTCATCTCCAGGGCAACCACAGTCCTTGTTTGTTGCCGGAAGAGCGGCGTCCTTTGTTGCTTCGCACATCCACAACCGCCAGGGTACCCGACCTGCTTCGTCCACCGCAAGGGACATGTCCAAGCGAGTTCTTGTACCCATCGCAGATGGAAGTGAGGAAATTGAAACCACATGCATCACCGACACTCTGGTACGCTTCGGTGCGGATGTCACGATTGCCTCCGTGAAACCCAATGGAGACTTGCTATGTACCATGAGCCGCGGTATCAAAGTTCAAGCAGACACTACCATTGCACAAGCTGCCACTGAAGAATGGGACTTGATAGCTTTGCCAGGAGGTATGCCAGGAGCGGAGCATTTACGTGATTCGGCTCCACTCATTGATCTTCTCAAGAAGCAAATGGCTGGAAAGAAGCTCTATGGGGCTGTTTGCGCCTCACCGGCTGTCGTCTTGGCCACCCACAATCTGATACCAGAGGAAGGTTCGGCAACCTGCTACCCCGCCCCAGTGTTTCGAGAAAAAATTACGACAGTAGAGTCCAACGAGGACGTCGTGATCAACGAGAATTTGACAACTTCGCAGGGACCAGGAACCTCTTTGAAGTTTGCCTTGCAGCTTGGAGAGAATTTGTTTGGTAAGGAGAAACGCGACGAAATTGCAAAGGCAATGTTAGCTGACAAAAGTAGTTAACCGAAAAGCTTTTGGCAGCGTGAACCATGGTCTATTTTTTGAGCTGGCTGTTGCAGCATAGCATCCATAGCTTCTTGATGCATATTGTAGTGGTTCGTGGCGCGTTGGGGAGTAGTTTTAAGATGATCGTCACATTGAAGTCGCAGTGCCGTCTCCAGCAACAGGGACGAGAGAAGGGGAAAGTACAATGGCTGATCTACGGCAACGCAAACCATCTAACCAGAGCAAGAATGGTGGAGATTCGTCAACAACTAGTGATAATGCCGCCTCACCGAGTCAAGAAAGCCTCAACCAGAAGCAGTCATCGTCGTCGGACACAGAAGTGCTCGTAGAAACCTTGGCAAATCAGTTTCAAATGACCCACGACACTACCATTCGGACCTTTACGTACATTTGCGTGGTCGTGAGTATATCGAGCATCTTGGCAACCGCCTACGTAGACCAAGCTGTGCTTCACGAGTACGACCTGATCCGACATTGGACAAACAATGACGACGGTCTCGCTGCATCCGTTGACTTGTCCGAGGCACTGTCGACGTACATGCAAAATCCATCGCGTGTGTGGGCAATGATCCATGCCGCTGTGGCTGGCCCATGGCTGCATTTTGCTTGCCTCCGTGTCTGTCGATACAAGATCGCTAGTGAAGATGACCAAAGCAAGTTCGCAGTGACATCCCTACCTTTTTTCATTCCACTACTTGTCAATCTTCTCGTGTTTTGTTGGGGTGTTTTGCTAATGAAACGTCCCGGCGTTAACATCGCGGTCGATGTGCTTTGGAGAGTAACTCATCTTGGTTTGACCATAGCGAATGTATGTACAGTGTTTGTGGCCTTTTTGCTGCGAATGGATGCACATTCTGCAAAGGAACTGTTGAGCAAGACATCGGCATCCGCAAATTCTCTTCAATCCACAAACATCCCACAAAAATCCAACCAAACGAAGGGACAGCAAGTAGCAGCACAGAAGGAAAGAACTGGACTTGATGCACACGACAAAAAGGTCAAGTAAATGAACCATCATCGTAATATTCAACACTCTTGGGGGTAGGCCTATTCTCGAGTTTGCATTGAGCCCCCTCATGCTAACCTCTAGCGTTGAATCACCACCTTTCATAAATGCATGTTACCTATAGTGTTAAATGTACATGAGATTACCTCACTCACTACATGGAAGTGTTTTATGAAATCCGCTACTCGAGCAAAAACTTTCGACAAAAAAAAAGAAACCACTCACCAGCAGAAGGCAGAAATTAAAGTTCCTCAAATGTCTTAACGTTGTCAACTCTCGTCTGCCATTCCGATTCGATGCTTCCATCCTGCACAAAAACAAGCACGAACTAGTTAGATTCTGACCTTCATCTTTTCTAAAGATACGACTCGCCAGAACGACACTTTCACGTACCAGATTAACACGAATTTGCTGCCCCTTGAACCATGAAGCTTCGTCCGGCTTGGGTTTGTCAAGATGTTCAGCACGATATCCATCTTCGAGAGCAGAAATGAAATTTTCCTTGTCTTTCGGTGCCACTAGTGACTCCACGACATGTGACGATATCCTGTCGACGACTTCAAGGGCAATGTCATAGACATCACTAAACAGGTACCGAACATATTCGTTTTCATCCCATTGTGTGGCCAACCATGAATTCTCCGCTAGTCGACGTTGCGTGTTGTGTACACTGTATTTAAACTTGACCGTGAGAAAGTTCAAATTGGCAAAAGAGGCCAGCCAACTCAGTCCGGTCCACGTTTTTTGCCAGGGCTCGACTCGATCGACGGAAGTAAATCCAACCAAGATGATTCGTGTACCCTCCGACACGGTGTATCCTTCATGATGAATCAAAGCTGAATGTGTCAACACAGTCCCAGGTTCTGTTGGTTCGACATGAGCAAACGGTGCCTCTTTGGAGCGATCCCAAAATTTTGTCCCTCCCCCCTCAAAATCATCCGTTAACAAAATATTGAAGGAAATATCTCCCTCATCTGAATGGTTTGCCAGTTTCGTCCGTTTACCAACATCGTAGCGCACCACAAAGATATCAATGCTTCGAATACTCTTGGAAGGAATGCCAAAGATACGCACTATCAAAGGAGATAGTCGTCGATGCAATAATCCACCAATAAATTCTCGGTCATCTTTGGTGAAAGGATCAGTAACAAGATTCAAATCGGTGGTCGGATATGCCGCGTGTCTCGATTTTTGCCATCCACTTGGAAAGTCCAACAAAGCCGTCATGGTTCGATTTTCTTCCTTGGTCAAGTTGTCCCAGCCACCCACGACGGCCAATCGAGCTTGCGACTGTTGCACATTACGCTCCGCGGCCGCCATGGATCGTTTCACAATTTCGTCGCATTCCTCACGTGTTAGAAGCGGTGCTTGAAACACTCGTCGGGGCAACCAACCGTTGTAAGGGCTGCACCAAAGGAGAACCACCACTGAGGTTGTGACAAATCCCAATACGGTCAATGCACTGACAAATAAAGGCACTTCTTTGGAAACAATTTCTGGCTGCTCAGACGCTTTCGAAGATTTCTTGCCCTTTTTAGAAGAAGCCGTGTCCTTGGCCTGAGACTGTCCTTCAGGAGGTGCTGTCGCGGTTTGGACTTCGGTTTTGACGAACCACACTGGAAACACAAAAATCCAAAAGACAAACGATACAACCAGCAAGGCGGATACAACAACATGCGCCAAGCCGTAGTTGGGCAACGCCACCTGAAGATATTGCTCGCCGGGGAAGGGAGGAGAAAAGAACATGGTCGACTTCTTGAGTTATGGTATATCTTTGCGGTGTTTTGTGTTTTATTGTTTGCCGCATTCAGTTCTCATTTGTGGCCACTGCCAGCAGCTGTCACCTTTGCTCGAGGTACTGTATTCCATATAGTCGAACCGGCTGTTAGTCAGAGATTCAATCTCGAATCTATGACCATAAAATGAGAACAGGACACAAACACACATGAGAATGAGAACCTGCATGTGCATGATAAAAGGGAAATGGAATTGGAAAGAGATATCATACTCGTAATTGTGTTTGGTAAAATAAAAGTATTCACTATCTGTCTAACAATGGCATCCGAAGGCAAAAGTCAGGGAGCAATCTTCCGCTGCTATGAAGCATGAAGTGAATTGGTCGCTTTGGAAAATAACAAATAACTTAACAAGAGTCGTAGAACTTCATTCCATGGGCTTTAATCCACAGTGGGGGTCGTCCACATTTCTTTGAACATGACGACTTCTTCACCCTCCTGAATATCACGAGAAGCAACAATGAAAACATCAATCGACATACGATGACGTTCGTAAACAGGCGAGTACTTCGGTTTGGATGAACGACGACGAGGAACCCAGGGTTCAATGTTTGCTTCTTTCATGTTCTCTGACCTGCGAATCAAAGCCGAACCTCCAACTTCCACATAGTGTTGCTCGCTTCCTTCCATGACGGAGGAGTGACCATGGTCGTCAATGAATTCCAACAAGTCTTCGATAATGGCGGCACGAGATTTGGACGTGACAACCTTTGGAGCTGCAGAGCTCATGTGAGTGTTGTTCGCCAAACCTTCCAAGTTGCGTGTTGTCACCATCAAACTACTGGCAAGATGTTCCGCCATGATGTAACTTCCTTTGGGAATGTTTGTAGTTGCATACACCCTCGACTCCTTAATTTCGGGTTCTTCTTCGTCCTCGGGGTCATCCTCATATTCGAGTTCCATTCGGAAGGATCCCTCGTCTTCATGAGTCACGTTGAATTCGTGGAATTCTGCGTATTGATTCAAGTGGGTGTAGGCACATTCCCACGGAGTGGGTTCACGCTTGCAATATACAGTCTCCCAACCTTTCTTCGGCCATTGATAAGAACGTTGAGTTGTTCCGTCGTAGTATGAAAGCGTAGGTATGCGGATACCATTCACATACTCTTTTTCCGTTTTCACAAGACGGTCATAAATCTGGAACTCGACCTGATCACTGCGGGCGTACCAGCGTTCACGACAAGAGGCGTGTTTGCAAACGAGAAGGAATCCTTCAGGTTCGAGGGTTCCCGTATGGGCTTCTTCAAACACAAGTATTGCCGCCACATCATCCAATGCTTCCAAGGCCAACATCATTTCTTCGCGGCCAGCATGTACACCCAAATCTGGACGAGGATCGTGAATGGCAGCTGCTTGTCCGAGAGCAATCAACAAAACACCTTGCTCGGTCAAGGAATTCATCCAGAGTTTAACCATGTGCTTGATATCTTCGGCCGCATTCATAATCGACAAGTAGTCCAAGACAATCATCGCATCCTGCTTGGGAGATTCTGGTGTGATAACTGAACTGGCTGGTTTCTCAAGATAATACTTGAGGTCCACAATCGGATCTTCCAAACAATTGTTTGTCCGTCCAATCAGCGCAGTGCAGTTGGAAAGGACAGGTACCGCCTTGGGTGCTATCTGTTCAACAAATTCAGGGTTGCTTTGCCAGGCAGTTAAGCTCTTGACGGTTGCATGTTTGAGGACCTCACGGATCACACCGTTGGCCAGACTGGCTGGTCCACCAAGAATAGTAACCTGCTCAGGCCGTGAATGAGCGAACAAAGCTGGATGAACCAAAGTCTCCATCAAGACTTCTTCTTCATCGATCATTACAATGAGCTTCCCGTTCACGAAGACAATGCGCCACGGCGATGCCAGTTCTGGTGTAGACAGTCTTGGATCCCCCTCTTTCAATCCATGCTTAATAATGTCAGCATGTGAGGGCGTATCAGTAACCTGAACAATAGTATAAGCAAAATCGCAGGTGAGGTGCAAGATATGTCAAAGAGTTGAGCAAACAACCTCCGACAAGAACGTACATCTACCAGATCCCAGATATCGACGCGCTGGTTCGGTTGTGGCCATGACGAATGGACCAAGGTCTTGGAATACATTTCCAATGGACTGAGAACCCACAGAGCCAAATCACTTCCAGCCAAATGGATGCCATCATTCTTCTGAGAGGCAGCTGTATCAAAGCCGCGGAATTCATGGGACCAACGAGCGTTGAGAGGACGCGGCGCGTTGCCTGCACCTCGGACCCCAAACAAGCGCTTAATGCTATCCACCACGTTGGGCACCAATGGTTGCTGCTTGGCTTGTTGTTCCGTGTTAGTGCTGACGGTAGTAACATAAAGATCCAGCGTGATGACACCTTCATCGGGCCAAGTATGGAACGACATGTGCGATTCCAACAAGACTCCTACGCAACTGACGCCCTTCGGTTCCAAGGAATGACAATGGTAGCTCAACAATTCGAGTCCAGCTTCTTTGCTTGTATCAATCATGGCCTGTGCCAAGCGTGATTCACTGTCCAAAAAGTCCGCATCGACACCTTCTATGTCGACAAGCAAATGTTCACCGGCCGCCGCGGCAGTCGGGTCAAAGGTCAAATCTTCTTCCATTTTTAAATTGGACAGATCCACGTTGCCGCCAATGGTGGCTTCTTGAACCAAAAATGAGTCTCGAACTACCTTGGAACGGTCTGCAACTGGCGGCAGAGAGGGAGACGCAGTCGTTGGAGACAGCAAGTTCTCCTCCAGAAGAATAGGCGACTGCTGCAAACCGGCCATGAAAGAAACCGCCATGATCAGTCCCATTGCAGTCACATACCATCGAAGATCCACCTCGATACCATCAGGCGTCTCGGCCACCGCATTTTGTTGGGCCGCCATGCTGAAGAAGAAGTTATCACTGTTGTACTTTCAGAGGTATCCAAGTCCAAGGCTATGAGATTGTGATCACTTGGGTTGTTGTCGGTCGGTGGCGGAACTTTGGTTCGAGAATGGGCGTTGCTTCTGTGTAATTTTCAAGGCTTGCAGAAATCTTTGCTTGCTAAGATTCAACGGTTGAAGGGGAGTGTGCGGTGGCTGTTCGGCATAAATGGTGCACGTGTCGTATAAAGAACGATAAATAATGAGAGCTCATCCAACAACTCTTAGAGAGCACGTGTTTCACTTATAATATTACTTCCTTCCGACGCCGGCATGGGGTGAATCAATGCTCGCGTTGATACGAGTACTTCATACCCGCACGCCCACCACACCCTTAGGAGTATTGTACGAGTACTGTACCTTACAACTTACACTTACAACTTACAACACGCAAATCTACAATATACCCTAGCGAAATAATGAGTCTTGCTCGTGAATGACAAGCTGTGAAAAATGAAAAAGAAAAACACACCATGAATCACGATCAAGTAGGACTCAAGATCACGCTACGGAGTAAGGTTATCATAAAAAAGAATTACCAGCCTCTAGCGGGGGTGAATAAGAGGGTTTAATTTCGTGTTTCAACGAAATTACAACCTCAAAAACACCCTCGCTAGGGGGTGAAGGATCGCATTGTTCCCATTGTCGGTAGCGAGTTGCACGCGTCTGTGTCTGTCAGGCATGGATTCTCTACTAGGAGTAGTACTCCTATCATTCTATGGATTAGAGATTAGAGACGACAGCAGACAGCAGTGCACGGGTCGTCTTACAACTACTAGCAGCCTTTATTTATGACACGTTCTAAGCCAATTCTTCCCAATCCTGATCCTTGGGCGTTGGGCGTTGGGCGTTGGGCGTTGGGCGTTGGGCGTTGGGCGTTGGGCGTTGGGCGTTGGGCGTTGGGCAACGATAATCATCTGTCGGCTGGACGTTAGACAAAGTACTACTCCTACTAGGTATAATCATAAGGCCTAGGCATGGCAGGAAAAAAATGGAACACATGAATGTCCCAGTTCCCAGTTCCCAGTAGCTTAGACTCGCATAGCAGTTCTCTAAATTGACCATTGACCCTGCTCAGGGATCAACGAAACACAACCAGGTAAAAATACGAATATTCGTCGATCCTACGGTTGTTTATGGCTGATTCAGGAGCATGAAGCATGAACATGAACTTCTCCCCTACCTAACTTCTCCCCTCACGATCACGAACCATAACCATCATCATCATCCCGTGGCCCATGGCCCATGGTACCTTTATTGTAGGAGACCGTCCAGGAAATACTTATAAGTTGTAGTGTCATTGGCATGGGCACAGACAGCAATGACCGACAAATCCTGCTTCCGAATAGCGAAGTAGCAAAATCGCATCCCTTGAATTCTCTGGATGCTGCCCAAATGCGATCCGATCGCGCTTCCCTTGAGAATTACGAGTAGCGGAGAAGCGAAATCGCGCAGGTCCAGAAGTGAAGACCCTCGGGCTTGCGCTCCAAACGAGGTGTCTGTCATACTCATACGATGGAAGTAATTGTGGTTGGAGTGTTGGAGTAGAAATGATGGATCCACGATGACATCGATGGGGAATACAAGAGCATTGAAGAAGACGTCTCATCAAAAGAATGGCATGATTGTCCGGACATCATTGTTCGGTAGTCTTTCTATTAGGAAGCCTCGGTTCTGGCTGCTCCAACTTTGTTTTCTCTGCAGTCTCCACGGCAGCGATCGCACATCTACCCAGGCTTGGAAGCTCTCACTTGGAAGAAGAAGAAACGGTATTGTCGAGTCGAATGGTGAGGGACAAGCAATTGCTGGTGAACAAATGATGACAGTGGAGGTGCCAGTGGATGTAGATGGATCAGGCTCATCTCATTTTTCCAAGGAACCAATCATTGGGAAAATGCCATCATCGGTAGCAGCTTCCGCCGCCGCAGTTGCAGAAGAACAGGCACTGATTAAACCATACTTTCAGCATCTCTACGACCAATACTGGACCATCATATCCTACAAACCGCCTGTGGGAATTGTTACTTTACTGGTTATGACCCATTTAATTGTATCAGGCCGCCTTTTCCGTTTGTATCCGGACAGTGGAGCTCGTCAAAATTCCGTCGAGGCTGCTTTGCAAAAACAACAACAAAAATACAACTCAAACGGTCGCTCTTATGTCTTAGATGTGGATGATGCCAACTATCAGCTCCTTGGTGGCATTGATTGCGTTCGACAGAAACTGGTGCGAACAGTGCTAGTTTCCAGAATCAAGAGCCAGCTTCAAAGCCACCATCCATCAAAGTCGAACATGCCCAACTTTAACGAGAAGCAGCTGGATCCATTGGTACAACATCTCGTGGACCGTGTGGTCCATGTTCTTTCTATATCATGCAAGCCAGGTTATTTACGTACCTATGTCCAGCAAATGATCCCATACATAGCGGAAGTTGAATCAATCTTCCAGACCATCACCGAGATACAGGAAGACGAGGAGCTGTATCGAGTTCTTGAGATCGGTATTCATTCTGCGGAAATAAGAATAACGGACGCACTGTTGCGAGCATGCCGAAATCGTCTTTTGCGGACAACGAATCGTTTGTAAGTATACTGGTCCCCAAAACACCATTGTGTTTTTATTGTTCTCATACCGAATCCTCCCTGTTGTCCGTGTCGTAGGGCACGTACGGTCGACCACTGGACTCGAAGAGTAGACGGACTTCAGCGCTTTTCCGGACTCTTTTCAAAGCTGCCTTATAGCTTAGAACGGGATCGTCTCCGATTGGCATACGCCAAAGCTGCCTATCAATCCGAAATTGAGCGTCTGGGAGTTCTGACATATTTATTGCTGAGTCGGCCTAGTGATGCACCCGAGAAAATTTTACTTGATGCTTTGCATGAAACGGAAATCTTCAGAAAGAGTCAGAAAACGAAGGTGAAACAGGGAAAGAACCAAGATAGTGAGTTGGGTGCATCTTTAGATGAGAAGACTGGCGAGGGGTCTTCGTGGTGGTCGTGGTTTTGTAATAGATGGAGTCGTGGACGTGACAATACAAATGCCACACCTGCAACGACGCAACGACAACCTTCATTCAAAGAACTGTTATCACACAAGTTTTCAAATTGGAAACTTCCATCCTTATCAGACTATTCGATTCAGTGGATGACCGATGGAGCGAGCAGCCTTCTATCAATTCGCAAACTAGAATCGAACGGTGAACTTCATGCACCAGCGGCATCTACTGCATTACTGAAAAGTTGGAGCCACAATCAAAACAAGAACAATGAAGTTTGGTTGCAGGAAGCTTCTGAATGGACGAGCACTTGTCGTTCCACCTTATTTCGGATCCTTTTGGAATCACGCCAGGGTAGTTCATCCGAAGTGTTTGACGAGACGGAATTTTCAGAATTGAAAGAGAGCTGGGTAAGCGGAATGCCATCGAAACACCTTGGAGGGAATCAGGATCGCCTGAAAAAAGCTTCGAGATACTCACAAAGTATCACCAGGACACCAGAATCGATTGCGCAAGATTGGGCCAAAATCTTGAACTTGGTAGACAATTTGCCTGGCCGCCGAACAGGAGAGGGTGAAGCGCTGCGACTTCGTGATGCCGCCATCGTTAGCTGGACGCGCCGATTGAATATTCTGGGTCTACCATTGGCACTTTTACAGATTCTTCTTGCAAATGCTCTCCATACGTTCGCGAAACCTTACTGGCCAGACTTCAAACGCGATGTCATACAAATTTCTTTGAAACTTCTTGAAATAATGGATCAACGAGTATGGATCCCGCTCAAAGGTATATATGATGAAATTATGAACCGAAGCAAAGGGCTAATGTCTGGCTTTGGTTTACAGTTGGAGGAACGTTCGTTAGATCACATGTTGCGTGATTTGGGTTATGGGGACGGGACAGCCGCGTCTCGTGCAGCTGCTTTGGAACGTGCCGCTACCCAATACGAAAAAGATTTGAATCAAGGATTGTACATGAACGTTGCTAGTGGTCGTTTGGTTCGATTGCTGCTCGTTCAGGTTCAGCAACTGAAAGTGGGATTGTTGCAAGCGTTGGATACAATTGATGTATTGATAAAGGTGAGAGAAGGCTCTAGATTGTTTGATAGGCATCGTCATAGTATCGGCAAATGCTGACATGTCATTGCACGCGACTCTCTGTCCAGGGAAACCAAATTCACTTTCAAATCTTGGCTGCGATTCCATCAGTCATCATCGTTACATACGGAACGAAGCTCTTTATTCGATTTCTCTACAATATCCGATCAAAAGATTTGAGACCGGTGAATGCCGCCCATGCTGAAATGACGATTTACCTCAATCAACTTGAGAGTCTGGTTCTCCGTTTGTCTTCTCCGTCTTCATCTATGGAAAAGACAAGGGAAATGGAAACACAAACAACACTCAATGACACAGATCCAGCTTTGATGGGAGAAGCTCTTCTTTGCATTCATCGATACAAGATCTTACTGGACTTTTCTAGTTGGTCTATCCCTTCACGAACCATTGAGGACATTGACATTTCTCTTAGGCAATTGCTCATGGCGCTGGGGAACCGGACTGGTGCCTCGCTGAACCGTGGGACCGACCGAGTCGGTGCGTCGAAACAAGCGTCCGTGCTCTCGACAAATATGCAATGGGTTCGATTGGTCAAGGAGAAACACGCCAAACTTAACCAGTACTTCTAGTGCCTGGAATCCTGGTTCCGTATCTCAAGTTCTTGAGAACAAACATATCCGAGTGACTGCGTTCTTTATAGTGTTACTTTTTATCAATATGTGGCCCCATCTTCATAGTGTCGGTGTAGATCTAAACTTCCGAAGTCAAAGGCCACCCAAAACAACAGGTTTGCGTGCAGTAATAAGATTGTTCTGGGATCGCAATAAAGCTTCACGCGCAATAAATTGTTTGGCACATACTAGAACGCTTTCGTGTGTGTGAATACAGCTTTATCAGTAAGTTCTTTTATACAGTCTAAAAGTTTATGTGCTTGTGTGGGATCAAAACAGTTACTACTGACTTGCCAAAAAGCCGGAGAAAATGTACGGTTCGCGTGCTCAACAAAACGGATGGTTGAAAAGATTCTCGTCAGTAGAAGAGTAATGTTCATGTGTGCGTTTCAAGAATGCAACAATATGCTGCTTTTTGTTCTTGCAATGGCTACAAATCGGGATCTATCTCCGTTGTAAAATTGGCGTTCGGTTGAGGAGCAAGCTTTGGATTTTGGAAGATATTGGAATGTGATGGTTGTTGTGGATCAGTCGAAACCGCGAATGATGCTGGAGCGAACTGAAAAGAAGCTTGTGCAGGCGTGGACAACGGTTGTTCCGGTGACTCCCTTTCGTTGACCTCTTCTTCATCTAGCACAGCCCACGGATTTTCATTTCTCACATCTTCACCTTTCGTACTATTATCGTCTTGATCATTCCACGACAAGAATGATTTGGGCGTAGAAAAAGGAGTGGGTAACGCTTGTAGTTTTGTTGGCGTTGTGGTCCTTGATGCTGTAGAGGACCCTGCGATGGCATCTTCCACCCGGCGGCTTTCATCAAGGCCAATTGTGGAGACTTTACCGACCAGCTGCTCGACCGACTTTTTACTCCCCAGGGCCAAGCTGAATGAAGCAGGAGTGAGCTCCAGCTTTCCACCTTTGTGTCTCAGTCGTCGATTCTCTCGCATCACATTTCGTTTCCATTCAATTTGCAATTCCCTTTCACGCAAAGAGTTGGCTTCCTTGACAAAATCCTGCAACTGGACGTTTCCTTCCACTTTGCCTCCATCACAGCTGCCACGGACATTTGGTGCGTCCATGTGTTCCTCGTTATTTCGTTGCTGCTTCTTCGTCAGTTTGACAAGCAGTCGTTTGGAATTAATGATAGGCTTCTTTTGAGGCTTGCCGTCGCTTACAGTTCCGCTTCTGTCGATATCAAGATTCATGTTCTCACCGTTGCTAGGGCTGGTGACCCCACCGGTCGAAGTCGCAACACCAAGTTTCTTCGCGAACGCTTTGGCTAGCTTGTTGGATGCTTTGACCTGCTTCTTCTTTTGCGTTTTGGATCGTTTCTTTCCCATGATGTCTGCAGGTATGTACTTCTCCTGTTCTATGAATGAAAATCGATGATGGTTATTCCATTTCTCTTCCCATGAGTCCCTGTGATCCGTTCCGCGACCCATGATCACGTAGGTCCCTTTTGGTCGCTTTAAATTCATTTTTACTGGTTACCGGTCTTACTTGAACGTTAACCAGACCCGATGTGCCATGTTTGACTTACAACAACAACTTGTTTGCTGCCAGAGACGAGGCATAATTGCTTGCAAGGTTGGTGTCATTTACATTGAATACAAAGGTAAGTTTCATCCGACTGAATTCTTTCCAGCGTCATGGAAGTCTGGTATGGGAGCTTACGTGTGTACCACATTCATCCCTTGCATCTGAATGGCAGTAAAACTCCGCAACAACAAAAATGAAGCATTTAGCAGTCTACCTCCTCTTGAAACTCGGTGGAAATGATTCACCCTCCAAGGAAGACATTGAGACGGCATTGTCTTGTGTTGGTGTAGAGATGGATGGCGAGAAATGCGATCGCTTGTTGTCCGAGTTGGAGGGCAAGGATTTGGCCGAATTGATCGAGTCTGGAAAGGATATGTTGGCCACATTTGGCGGCGGAGGCGGCGGCGGTGGAGGAGGAGGCGGCGGTGGAGATGCCGGTGGAGATGGTGCCGCTGCTGCTGAAGAAGAGAAGGAGGAAGAAAAGGAAGAAGAAGAAATGGATTTGGGAGGAGGAATGGATATGTTTGGTGGTGAGGAAGGTGGCGGTGGTGACTATTAAGTTGAACCCCGTTGACAGATTTCAACCCGAGTTTTCAATTAACATTCCAAAACTACAACTCAATTTTCATTTGGACCCCTTGTCCATGGGGGTTTTCTGTAGAAATGCACGGCCTAACTCATATCCCGTTGCCGAAGGGGAGAACGGAGTAACTCTACAATATGATTAGACCATTTGCCTTTTCCGATATGAAAATGTCATGACTGCAACAGTCGCTAGTGCTTTGATCATCATTCAAAGGGACTGGATCCATGTCAATGAAAGAGACGCGTCATCCAGGAAACTTGGAAATCCATCCTTTCTCCATGCAATAGTCCATGGCTGCAGCCGCTGCCCCAAACAAAACGGCAGACTCTGCACCATTCACAACTCAATTTTCATTTGGACCCCTTGTCCATGGGGGTTTTCTGTAGAAATGCACGGCCTAACTCATATCCCGTTGCCGAAGGGGAGAACGGAGTAACTCTACAATATGATTAGACCATTTGCCTTTTCCGATATGAAAATGTCATGACTGCAACAGTCGCTAGTGCTTTGATCATCATTCAAAGGGACTGGATCCATGTCAATGAAAGAGACGCGTCATCCAGGAAACTTGGAAATCCATCCTTTCTCCATGCAATAGTCCATGGCTGCAGCCGCTGCCCCAAACAAAACGGCAGACTCTGCACCATTCACAATAATTTGAACTATCATATTCCAGTTCAAGTATCCCAAAGGAGGTCCGCAGTAGAGCGGGATACTACGACAGGGGGATGCCACAGTGATTCGACTGAGAGTGCGTGTCAGGACAAAGGCAGCCACGACACCTTGTTTCAATTGCTCTCGATCTCCATCGAGGCGGAGGCAATACCGATACACAATGGCAAACAGGCCCCCCAGCAATGCCGCCATATCGCTGTCAAACTCGAACTGTGCGAGACCATTGGGTGGACCTGTAGCCAATATCATATCGTTCAAGAACGCATCATGAATCAAAGCCGGGAATGCCATTGCTAGACTTCCCGAAAAAGCACCAACAACCAAGGACTGAATCGATGCGATGCGTTGACCAAGGCCAAATTTAGGGTCGTTCAAGGCAAACAAATTTTCTGCGTCCTTGGCGTCAATGTCATCCTCCAGACTGTTCGAGTCTCGGCCACCCATTGCTGCCAACAATGGGATTCCACATGAGCGACGTGTTTGGCTGCATAAGGAGCTTGTCTGCGAGGTGACACTACTAGAATGAGCGCCACGGCCACAATCACTAATGGTCGTTTGGAGATGGGACCCTGGTATTGGAAAAGCGACATATGCGACTGTGGTCGTCGAGAGACAACACCACAGCAAGGCCCGAACCAGTATCCCACCACAGGACCCTTTCCAAAAGGACGGGTTGAAGTATGTAGCTTTTCCCTCCGTCATGGATTTCTTGTTGTAAGTAGTAACACTCTTTCGACGATAAGGTTAGCAATGGACCCACAGGAAGGCTTTGGTCAACGCATCATGAATTTTATGAGATGTTCTTTGCTCACTCTCGTCAGTCCACTCCGTCAACCGTCACCCAGGAGTGTGTGAAAAACAGTGGAGGTTGAAAGCTGAAAGCGCAAAACCCAATCAAATTCGACCCGCAGAACGCGACGGATGGAGGACACGCGATGTGCGATTGGCCTTCGAACAAAAAATGAGTGCGCGGCAATGCTTCTGTTCTCGATTTTCTGTTTGACATCCTCTGCCATCAGTTGAGAAGGACGACATGAGCATTCTGATGCAGTATTCTCATCCATCTAATTCAAAATATGTCATTTGACACTTTTTTCTGTTTGGCATGTTGTGTTGATGGGCAAGCACCAGGGGCGTATTAGCCAGACCGAGCAAACAGACCACTGAAGCGAAGCCATCAGCATCAACCATTCACTTCGAAAGATCTGGGATCTTGTTTGTTGCCAGCTGACAGCGCCTTCTGTAGAGTGGCAAGCCACCTTCATTACATCTTCTTGACTTTTGCTACGCCGTTTGTGCACCGCACAGTTGTCGACAACACTCCATCAACCAACATGCTTTTGGCAATCAGGGACACTTTCTCATAATAATTACAAGACGCAAGCAATCACATCAACAAGAGTTACAACAACAACCATCCTTACCCATTTCGACTTGACATTGAAGCAATAACGCAAGTACGGAAAACACAGCATCCATACGAAAAAGAGAGAGCCTCCGATCTTCTCAATCTTGACATATCAACGTTCTGCCGTCAAAACCACGATTCGTCGTTGCCATTGCCTGTTTGAGCACCTCCTTTGAACTTTTCTTGGGAAGTCGTGGAACCATCATTTCGGATTTAGTTACACTTACATACTCACAATGTCGTCTCCTCGAAAGGAGCCAATGGCGAAGAAGGCTAGTCATCCAATTACGACGAACACACATTCGCACCAATCTCCCCCTTCACCACCACCTCAGTCATCGTGTTCTCACCATCCTACAAGTAGCAGTCTTACGACTGCAAGAAAATCGAATTCAACAGCCTACTGTTCCTTATCCGATATTTGTCGACCCTTGGTGAGGAATGACGACCCAAATTGGACATTGTTAACGTTAAATTGTATGCCACTGGGATATGGTGGTTCCAGTCCGCGCAATGACGACAACAATATAGCCCGAATGCAGCACTTTGCGAGGGCATTGCTGACCAACAGCCATATTCAAGTGCTGTTTTTGAATCAAACGCAATTGCACGGTGCTACAGGTGCTTGGAACGTATTGGCACGCGCCTTGGCGCATCATGCGACCTTGCACGATTTGTACCTTTGCTACAATCCTGATCTTGGTGACGCTGGAGTAGCGGTCCTTGCACAAGCGTTAATGGAGTACGAAACGGCTTCGTCAACAGTCAACCACAGATCCACGAGTTCCAAGAAAAGGACTGCATATTCCTCCTATTCACATGGCCCAAAAGTTGCCACCGCGAAATCACAGTATGCCATGCTGAGCACTGCGGAAAATACTTCTCGTAAAGGCTGTTTGGATCTTGCCAGTGGTGCATGTAACACCAACGAAAATGAGTCGCACTGTGGTGAAAGAGACGCGCAATCGCCACCGTCGTCTCTTTGTGTTTTGAAGTTGGCCTACTGTGGAGTGCGTGACGCTGGTTGCCAATCCTTGAGTCAATGGTTGTCCAACAATGACATTAGCGGTAACACGTGTAGTGGTGGGTGTGATCCTTCCTGTCGTGTGAGTGGGTGCCAATTGACGACATTGGATATGCAGCAAAATGATATTGGCCCGTCTGGCTTTTGTGCGCTGGTACATGCGTTACAGACCAATTCCAGTTTGAAGACATTGAATGTGGAGAACAATCCCAAACTACTTTCCCCCAGCTTGGTGGTGCAGCCTGGCCAGTCGAGAAAAAGCAGAATTGGAAGAGACGCCGACAACCGCTTTCCCTCTCAAAATCCGACAAAATTATGGAGTCGAGACATCTGCTTCCGTGCTGCCCATCCGGTGACATGACATTTTGCCCCTGGCGATACCTGGTCGACAATGCCCTGGGACCGCAATACCACAACACAACGTTGACAAAGTTTGCGCTGGCCTCCCAAAATGATTCCGCGCAGGACAACCGTACCACCTCCAATTCGTCATCCACATCTCCCTCTTGTCCAACTTGTTCCATGGCTGTGGATATATATCTGACCTTGAATCGATGGGGACGTGATCGCTTTGGTCAAGACTCAATAACGCCCTGGGTATGGTCCAATATGCTGGCGAAGCCTCATGCTATTTCCACGTATGCAAACCATAGAGCGAACAAGAATCGACAAAAACAGCAGCAACGAACCTTTGCTGCTCCAACAGTAACAAGCATTCCTTCCACATGTCCCGTTTCCTCAACAAATCCACAGATGGGTGACAGCTTGATGTCTTCTTCATTGCTGTATTATCTTGTAAGAACGCGCCCCGATTTGTTGCTCATGTCTCCGCTTTGTGTCATGGGAGACAAACCCAGTACCGACAAGCGTACTTCCAATATGAAATGTGATACAATGTCCCACTGTTCGTCCAAACGACGAGCAGATACGAGAGTTTGTATTCCACGGAGTAAGTCACCCGAAGGACACCTATATGATGGTGTAGACGCCGAAAACTCCACAAGAGATAGCTGGCACAAGAAACTTCGTATCGGGTAAAGAAAGGATGACCTGTCTCACGCTTCAACTGAGAATGTATTCCGATAGTCAGAACAAAGTGTATGCTATATCTCAGTGATGATAGTTTCAACAAACAACCATTGATTTAAACCTCGTAGCTAGATCCGAGACACTTAATTCACCGTTTCCCTTGTACGTAGATGTAATACACTCTCCTGAAATATTCAGCAATAACAGTCAATCGCACAAAATGGGAACAACTTGTCAGATTGCTTCTAGCTACTCAACCACGAAATTGATTGATAACGAGGCATCAGCATATTGGCACACCAGGACAGAATCTTTGATCACTTGGTGGTCTTTGGGGGCGTTTGGTTGCCTTTCATCAACCGACGCACCAAGAAGACATACCCGAGCATTATTCGCCCGTCAACTTAAAATAACCATGCCACGTTGCACTTACAAAAAGCAACACATGATCAGCCGATACCCCTTCACGTCTTTACTTGCCGGTACGCCTTCTCCTTTTTCTCTGTCACGAACGAATCGAGATAAGCGCCATGGTGTACGATTACTGAGTACTCCAAGATTTTCGGGTGAAAAGAGATGAAGGTGCGAGGAAATCTGTTGGGGTTGGGGGACAAAGCAATCTGGTTGACTCCTAGTGATAGTAGTGTATGGATATTGTACTCTATTTTAGTACTCGTACTCTCCTCTTTTTCAAACATCGACCGCGCGAGGCGTGCCACGCATTTGTCACGCAGAGCCCAACACTCTCACAACGAGAATGAGGAAAACGGGGACTGTAACACAAAAGGAAGATCTTCCAAACACCGATGGAATCAAGCAGCCAGAAAAAACAAGTGATGAGCATTGATGAACAATCTGACGAGAATCAATGTGGAATGGACGATGGTGGTACATCAGATTCAGATGACTCCGACATTGAAAAGCTTCGACTTCTCGACGCAAAATGCCAGTCCCGCTTGAGCAATGTTTTTCCTTCCCAACATCACAATGACAAGTCAAGTGTTTCTGCAAAACAATCTCATGGGATGCGAAAGAGTCAGACTGAAGGCATCGCGAATGGCCGAATTCCAGTACAAACGATGTCGGAGTTCAAAGATTCCGCTAGGTCCTTGATGGAAAAGCCAACAGCGGCCGACAAAAACGACAAGGAAGACGAGTGCAAGGATGAGAGTGACTTTGAAGACCTTGCCGCTTTCTGGAATGATGTCGGTGATGATTTCTTGAGTGGGGCCATCGTGGAGGGTGCAGTCATCGACGACCCACCTACGAAGACGACAGCCGAACGCTCTATGGAATCGACAGGAAAATTTCATGGAACGGTAAAAGAACCTCCCCATGAGGTGACTCCTAACCGCGACAAAGCAGCACAAGACAAAGAGGGAAAAAGTAAAAGGCCGATAAATAACCCCTACAAGAATGTGAAAAAGACTACAAAGACAACGACCACAAATCCTTCTAAAGTTTCTGGGAATCCGAACAGAGGGACCGAGGCCGAAGCAGTTGATGTATCAAAAGCATCCTTAGATACAAAAACCAATCGGCCCCCACAAGAAAACACACTATCACCAAAGATCCATCATGATGAGGTGACAAATGCACACGACGACGAGTGGTTGGATCTCCTCTTGGGAAAGGATCTCCCAGAACTCGACAATGCTCAATCTCTAGAAGAAAATCGTCTGAACGACACGCCCATTTCACCAATGCAACTGGACGACGATGCCATAGCAGAAGCATTTGGTTTTGAAGATCCAGCCAAGTCTAGTGTCAGTCAATCTCAAGAAGCCATTGCGGATCAGCGTATCCAAGTGGGTGGCGGCCAGTCAGGCATCCATGAGGAGGATCGGCGGTCGGAAGTGCATCCTGACTTGTACGCACCCTTTGAACCGCCCCCAAGAACAGAGCCTATGGTTCACCATTTCAATGAGACCAATACCCCCAAAGCCAATCGCCAACGCATTCCTGTCCGTCAGATTTTCGATCAATACCATTCTATATCGTCCTTCTTCAAATATGACACTTTCAATCATCTTCAGTCTGCATTAGCAAATGTTTGTGCGTTTTGCGACGACAACGTTGTGCTTTCTGCTCCAACCGGAGCTGGTACGTACTTATACAGGACCGGGAGATGCTCTATGAATCGTTGTCTCTCAAAACTTAACATTTTTGTGTTAAAAAGGAAAAACAGCGGTGTTCGAAATGGCAATGGCACGCTTCTTCACCGTCGGTATGCAGAAGAACAACGGAAAAGTTTCTCAGACCCGCAAGGCAATATACATTGCCCCAAGCAAAGCCTTATGCGAGCAGCGTCTCGAAGACTGGTCCTCGCGTTTGGCTCGGCTCCAGATCCATGTCGCTGCAATCACAGGAGATGGTGATCCTGGTGAAGCGTTTCGAGATGTAGCAAGGGCACATGTTATAATTACAACACCTGAGAAGTGGGACAGTCTAACGAGAAAATGGACGGAAAACTTCTTCTTGTTTGCATCGGTCAAGTTGGTGCTTTTGGATGAAATTCATCTCGTGGCAGATCCAAGTCGAGGCGCATGTCTGGAAGCAATCATATGCCGTCTGAAAACCATTCAGCGGGCAGCCGTGAATATCGAAACAAATAATGACGCCATTCTTTCGTCAAGGTATTGTTCTTCTGCATCGCTCAGCGTTCGCTTACAGCCTCTTCTAACATATCTGATTTTGCCGTCGCTTCAGCTTCAGTAACACGACAGCAGATGCGATCAACTCTACCATGCGAATGGTCGCAGTTTCTGCGACGCTTCCAAACATTTCAGACATAGCTTCGTTTATTGGTAAGACAGTGTCAGAATGAATATGACGGTTCGTGTCCTCTCTGAGAATCCTTCGAATCCTCATGGTGGTGGCTTTTTTATCTCATTGGATAGGTGCTCATGAAGCTTACGTTTTCGATGACTCATATCGCCCAGTTCCTCTTACAGTCCATGTAGTGGGGCTGGGGTTCGTCAAGAACGAAGGCAAAGATCAGTTTCATTTTTGGCAACGTCTAGATCGAGAAGTCGCGAATATAATACACAAGTTCTCGAGTAACCGTCCGACGATAGTGTTTTGCCACAGCAAGGCAGAAACGGAGAGGCTGGCGAATATGCTAGCCTCCGATGGGCTAGCTGAAAGAAAGAACAATCATGAAGTTGCCGCCAAAACAAGGCTGCACAAGTTGCAGCGAGTCCTACTTGCTGGAATCGCGTATCACCACGCTGGTCTTGAACTTGAGGATCGCAGACTTGTCGAACAGTATTTTGGTGTGGCCAATAAGATTTCCATACTATGCGCAACATCAACCTTGGCAATGGGCGTTAACTTACCCGCTCACCTAGTCGTCATCAAAGGAACAAAGGCATGGAGAGGGTCCTGCGGGTATCAGGACCTCGACCAAGGGACCCTGTTGCAAATGATTGGACGAGCGGGAAGGCCGGGCTATGACACAAGTGGAACTGCCGTCATAATGACCGACAATCAATCGAAACCAAGGTTTCAACGACTGGCAGCAAGTGGACTTGAACCAGCCATGAGCAAGCTCCAAAGCAAGTTCGACGACATGGCCAACGCAGAGCTCTCGCAAAGAGTAATTACTGGTGTTTCAAGCTTTGTCAACTGGATCAAAGGAACATTGTTCTACATCCAGAATTCTGGGCCGCATGGGTTGTTGGATGCTGGAAGTGACGAGGCGGCTTTCCGTTTCTGCGCAGAGTCACTCCAACGGCTTGAACAAATAAAGGCAATCGACATCGAAGAGAACGGTGCTCTGGTCCAACCTCTTGATGCTGGTCATATTATGAGTCAGAACTTAGTCGAGTATGACACGATGCGTATCCTTACAAGTCTACCTTTTGACGCTTCGCAAGTTCAGGTCCTCAAGGCCATGGCGCACATCGATGGTCTTCATCGCCCCGTGCGTCGATCAGAAAAGAAGCATTTGAAAGAAGCCCATAAATCACTAAAATATAAGCTCGATGGTCCTCCGAGTAAAGTGACGGTACAAGAACCATGGGAAAAGAGTTTTGTGTTGCTTCAAGCAAGCATTGGTCAGATTCATTTCGAAGACTACGCATTGAGACAAGAGATGGCGGCAATGGCAGATTACGCCTCAAGAATGCTCCTGGCATTGGAGGAATATGTAGGTACCGACCAAGTGACGTGTTCCAACTAAATTCGAGCAGACAGCTGACTTTAACTTGATTTGTTTTAGAGCGCAAAAGCAAGCCAGAGTGGACAACTCATCAACGCTGCTCTTAAACTTCGACGGGCACTTGCAACTGGGCTATGGAATTGCGAAAATGGGGTTCTTGGACAGTTTCGAAGTCTTGATAATGCTACTGTTGCGGCGTTGAGGTTCAATGGCATCGCGACGTTTGAGAGTGTGATGACAGCATCAGAGAAACATATAGAATCTGTTGCTAAGAGGCTTCCTCCTTTTGGAAAAAACTTGAGACGTGCCGTACAGAAGACTCTTGCGGGAGCGATGAAAATCAAAGCTGAAATCGAATTCGCGTCTGGCTCCTCGATGCCGTCTGAGTTAGTCTGTCAAGTTGAACATCGCCATGATGTAAACGAGGTAGGATCGAATGAACTTGGCGGTGACTCACAGGTTGATTATACGTTGGTCGCATATACCGATAGCTCGAACGGTTGTCTGTTATACAAACAGAAGATCAACCGTTCAGGAGTCCACAGAGTTCCGGTTCCCCGAACGTTTGGGAAGATATGTGTTCACCTTATTTCATCAATGGTTGGGCTTGATGGTAAGTGGAAGTTTCGATGAAGGGTGCGGCGTCGTAAATTCTAACATATCTTGATAGCGCATGCTGAGATTCAAGGCAACTGCCCAGTAGCGAAAAAGACAGTTCCTGCCTCTTCTGAAGCTTTACCAAGGAAAATTCGAAACCGCAAACCAGACACTATGAAAGCAAGTCTCGACAGGTGCAGAAGTCAAGTGTCGGACCCAGCTGCTGTCACAAGAACAACAAAAAAGCATAAAGGGGCAATTGATTCCCAGAAGAAAACCAACACAATCCCTGTCAAGCCAAAGAGGATACTATCAAACAAGAACCAGCATGTAGAGCATCGCCGTTTCGCGGAAACACCCCAAACAACCAGACGAAAAGTGACACCGGCCTCTAAACCTACAGCAAGTCCTTTTCCTGACACCAGGATCTTCCCGCAGCGGAATTTCCAGCAATCGGATAGCCAAGGGAACGTGAATGTACTGCCGGTGATCCACACATCCCCGTTTCCACCACCTTCACAAAATAGGGACACGTCAGAGGTGATAGGAGATGTTTCTCAACACTATTTCATTCCGACTAAAACCCCGCAAATTATATCAGTTCGTGGTCAACCCGAGAGGAAAAGCTTCGAGGGAAACGGGAAATGTGCGAGCAGAACGTTCACACCACGTAGCAAGCGTGAGAGTGGCGTTCCATGGAGCGTGGTAAAGCGCGATCAGAGTAAGCGGCAGAAACGCGCATTCTCGACCAATGGAGACAATCCATTTGCCGTATACAACCACGATCCTAATGATGCCGAGTCAAGACTGGACTCACTCTCATCAAGCGTTTCGCCAAGGGCCACTGAATCTGTCATTCCATCAGATCAGCTTCGCGGTCTTGATGCCGCATACCGAAACATAGAGAAGCACAATGTTCGACGAGGGTCCTTGGATGGACCAATTTCACGTCGATTTTCTCGAAGGCCTGCTGGAGCCCGGGCACAACCATCCGTTTCTGTCCTGGCACAGAAAGCCGAAGAGCACAATCAATATGCACGTGCATCTCGTTCCCCTCGCAATGGTGGGATGGCTACCCATACTTACTGGGTACCGTCAAACCTCGAAAATACCCAAGGGTCGAGTTCATTCTTCGATGAACAGGAACACCCGAACCCAACACAATACATTTATGAGACGACGACACCCGGGATACAGCTTTCACCAGCTGGGAATATCGTCCAGCGGGTCAATCCGAATCAATATGGCAATGCCGTTCCATGGGAAACAGAGGCCCATGAAGAAGATGTAGAGTTCATGCTTCAAGACGTTACACAAGATGGTTTTCTGGAGGAAGATGCAGCATACATGGAAGAGGAACAAGCTTACCTCGTACCGCACGCTGTATATCCTGCGTTACAGCCCCAGGCCACAGGGTCCCAAACAGACGAAGCCTGGTATGATGAATCGTACCCACAGCTTGAAAATCCATTTACGGATCCTCCAAATCTTCCCAACAATGGAAGATGCACTTTAGATCCATCTCAGGAGACAACGCAGAGTCCTGTTGACTGGCAAAGTGCTTTTTATTCTTGAAAGGAAAGACGGACTAGCGCCAGACCTTAATAGTACAGTCGCGTGAGCAGCTAATCAATGCACTGTTTTCTACGATCTTCAAATCTTCAATAGAATCTGTGTGGTAGTATTCTGGTTTTCGTAGTCCTTGGTTTCCAGTGAGAAAAGGACGCACAGGAGATGGTCGGGGTTGCCGGCAAACAATCAGCCTTTTTCTTGAACCATCGAAGTCAACTCGTTCAAAGGTGGGTCTCGGTTGTCCCGAAGTTGATCCAGAAATAGTATAGGATCGAGAGGGGACGGAGAAATCCCACGATCGAATGAATCCATCGCTACCCCCAGTCAGTAAGAAACTGTTGTTTTGTCCGCCTATACTCCCGACAATACAATTAACTGAGGGTGCGAAACTTCTTGGAGCGACATCGAAGCCCTCGTTGATGACATTCAATACACCTTTTTGAAGCCGCATACGCCCAGACACATCCACGAGAGATGGGATTTCTTCGCCTACATACGCTGAATTCGTGTCATGAGGCTCAGTTCGAAAGCATTGAACGCAAGACCCACTCAGAACATCAAACATTGAACACTCGTTCGGCTGTGACCCGACAAAGACATAGGGGCGAGAGGAGGCTGACGGATGAGCCGCTCCCCAAACTTGTGGGGGAGGAACAAAAGACGCAGCGAGTCGATTGATTTTAGCTCCTTTGCTATGTTTCCAAAGTTTGAAAGGTTGCTGAAATCGTACGTCCCATAAAGCCAAAAAGCCTCGGCTCATTCCTGTAACAATCCAGTTTCTGTCTCCACCCAACGCAATAGCCGAAAGATGACCAAGTTTCGGACCATGATACAAAGAGAATGGCTCTTCAGCACACCGTAGATCCCAGGTATGAACCACACCTTTCTGCGTTGCGTACACTACGACTGAGTTGGATACAGAAGTGAAATGAGACACAGCGAGGACCTCTCCTTCCTCAGGGTTGGACTCTCTAACAGCAGTGGTGCCGACTACCCTTGATCGCTCACGTCGTTCCGCGACCGGTGAGGTTGGTCTTAGCCGTGGTGGTGAAACCAGATCAACACGCCAAACATGAATGGAGCCGTTGCTGGCACCAGATACAACAGAATATGTTCCCTCCACCATCGCGACGTCATTGACTCTTGTCGGGCTGTTCTTAGAGTGGCCATGATATACGGTGCTTCTCTCGAGGTAACCCGAAGAGTGCTCGAGTCGCGGAACTTCCCAAACTCCACAGGTTCCATCATGACTACCCGAAACAAAAAAGCTTCCATCTAAAGACACAGCAAGTCGAACCACAGGTGCTGTATGCCCCGCTATCCTGGAGCTGCTCGCGATCATTGCGTTCACTTTGGGTTTCCACTCGAATGATGGCGGTGTATCTTTCAATGACCTCGATTTGACATTGCTTCCAGAACTTCCTGAGACATTTCCCCCAAGCGGGGGCGGTAGTGCTGGAACTCTTAGGGCTCGGAGCTTTGTCAGCAGAAGAGACGTGTCGACTAAATCAGGATCGAGTAGTACCTCTGCTTCCCATTTCCCCATAAACGCCTGTTCCATGGTGTGTGATTCCGGGGAATCCAGAGGGTTCGTCTCTTGTTTCATATTGTCTGGAATATCTGCAGCTCCAATAATATTGTCTGTCGCACCCTCAGTTGGGGGACCCATTATGGATAAGCCGTAGACATTACCAAGAGCAGAGACCGATCTGATGGCAGAAGCTTCCGTAATACTTGAATCTTCCCTTTCGACTCGTTCCCGCAGGCTCTGGTACCATTCTGGTAACAAATGTTGCGACCGACGTGGGAACACAACACTTTGAGCCAATTTAATGGACCCTTCGATGTGATCTGGTGTGGAGCTTTGCGTTTCTCCTTGGACAGAGTGGCGCGTGAGCATCTTGAGATAAAGCTGCATCCGCTCATTCATTGGGTCTGTTTCCTTTTGCTCTTCGTTTTCTCCACCACTGACTTTTCTTTGTCCACTGGTACCAGAGATGATCCCGACATCTGTCCATTGTGTATTTCGGTTGTTTGCTGAGACGTAAGAAAGTTGTTCACGAAAATGCGACCGAGTCCACGGCGACTTGATGCACTTGATCATGTTTTGCTCTGACGACAAATGATTCCAACTAGGCTGGAAACGTAGAAAAGGTCGCAAAACGGGAGTGATGTAAACGACGCCGTCCGGAGATCCCAACGCACGACAAGTGGCACAGAATACCTTGACGGCACTTCGACGGATTCCTTTCGAGGGATGGATCAAGAATGCGGAATACCGATCTAGAATGGTCGTGCCAACACCCATGTTCTGTATTGCATCTCCTCTCACAGTATCAGGGAGTACGAGAGCTCTCGATAGCAATGCATGCTCAATCAATCGAGCGAGACAGGACAAAGCCTCTGCTATGACTTGTTCCTTGTTGTCGACGAGACCAATTTCAATGCATGGGAGGACAAACTCCTCGGTCGCACCACGCCCAATAATCTGGCACACAACGGGGAGTCCAGCAAACAGCGCAGCTCGCAGTTGCCAGTCTTGTCGATCATTCAAGAATGCCAACAGTTGAGGCAACATAAAGGCCATCACTCCGTCCAAGGAAAAGAAATTACACAACCCTTCCAAGGCATCGCTCAAAAGTGCTCGTTTGACCATGGAAGCATTTTCCGACTGATCTGTACAAATGTGCACGACCCAGCGACTGAGAGTCTCCGCCAAGCCGGAACGTTCCGTCTGGTAGCTGCTTCGGACCATAATGGTCCCGGACGTAGTACCCGGTTGCCGCTTGCGCGGATGGGCCGACGTTGGTTTCGTGTGGGAGGACGATTCGGCATCCGAAGATGCCCCCGAGGATGGAGTCTCATCCAAGAGCTGCGTGACCTTTTCTTCAAAGATACCTTTTTCTTCAAAACTACGATGTTGATGGGCACTGTTGTTGCCGGGCAGGTTAGGTGTTTGAGCTCCGCTGTTTCCTTCCACAGCCTGAACCAATCGTACTGCTTGGCTGATATCCAAAAATCGTTGTGCCGTTTCCGCTAATCCTCCCATGCACTGTGCCAAGGCGACTCGCACCGAAAGACAGGGATCCGTCAAGAGTGGAGCCACCCGCTTGAATATGTACTGAGGCATGACTTGTGCATCGGACGGCGGGAAACTGGTCAACACTACCAAGGTGCGCGTCAGAGTATGCAAGGCTCGAGCCCGTACCAAGGCATCTGAATCTTTCAACAAGGCCACCATCACGGGGACAATGCGTTGCAATCGAGCTTCATCGGATACATGGGGCAACATATTCTGAATCAATTGCATCGCAATGAGTTTGGTGGCAGGGCGTTGAACATGGCGTATAGTACTCAAAATTTGCTGCACGTAAATGAGTATACACGACTTTTCCAGGGCTGTTCGATCTTCCACTGGTTCGTTCACGTCACCACTGTCCCCGTCGCGCTGGTCGTTCTGTTCTACAGGAGGTCTGGATTCAGCTTTTTGTTCTGGAAGCGAGTTTGTCATAAAATCGTCATTGCTGTTGAGGTTAAATTCACGCAATTCCTGTAACAAGGCCTCCGTCTCGGTCCAGAGATCGGAGGGCGACGAGGAGCGCGGCTCGGTGGAGGACAGGCTTTCATTCTTGTGTTTGGAAGAAGCTGGGTGGTCCTCGTTGGTCGTTGGAGCGGACCGAGGGACGCGGTTGGGTGTGGGATTGGAACGGCCCACTCGCACGCCCATGGTCAGAAACAACACGTCCGGATAGGCCTGGTAGAGATGATAGAATCGAGCATCGGGGCTATCCAGGGATTGTTGATGTCGTAACAGTTGGTAGAGGGTATCAAAAATGCGCGACGGAGGCATACAACCTTGCTCTTGCAATCGTTCCAAATAGTCGCGAGCCGACAAACGGACCGAGGGATCCAAACTCAACATGTGTCGACAGGCCGCCCGTAAGGCACTGCTTTCCATTTTTTGCAATTTTTGCGTCAAGGCCAGAGAGGATGCACTGGCCGCCGCCGGAGTCAATGTCTGTGCATGGGAAGATGACACTGCCGGGGAGGTTGCCGAATTCAATGGCGCAGCCGCACTGGCCATTTTGCGATATTCCAACAATTGTCCCAAGTCAAAACAGGCTTCTCCATTCAAGACCAATTCCACCAGACAACATCCGAGGGAGAAAATATCCATGGCTGGAGTCAACACGGGAGACGAGGGGGGAACACTCGCGCTGGCACTGTTGGCATCCAATGAAGAATCCTTGGTATTGCTGTTGATTCGGGTATTCTTTTGGACCTGGTCAAACCGCTCGGGTGCCAAATAACACGTTTGGTTGGAGAAACAGTACAAGTATTCGGTAGGGTCATCATCCGGTAGGATCGTTGGTCGAAAGGAAAGGGGCAAGGACGGATTTTTGTGATGATCGTTGAGAGTATTTCCACTTTGATTGGTGGGCATGATATCGAGCAAGACCAACCATCCTTGACTGGTGTATCCAATGTTTTGGGTCGTCAAGGATCCATGAACCAAACCCACATCGTGAAGGGATTGAACGGCCAATAACAATTGATGAATCAAAAACAATTTCTCCGTGGCATCCAACCAGGGTCGATTGGTCAGTCGATCTCCCAAGGTCGTGTACACATGAGGTCTCATCCAAATGGCTGGAATGACAAAGCCGCCCGCCAAGCTGCTGGTACTGGTAGTGGCAGTCGCCAAGCTCGAGGAGCTTGCTGTGGTGGCTGTGGTTGTCGTTGTTGGGATTGTCGATGCCGAAGCCTTCCCTGTACTCGTCCCTCCAGTCAGAGACTCTCCACCATTACTACTTTCTGGAATTGGAGGGAAGCTTGCCGAATTGGAGTTCGCACTATGATTGGTCAGTCCTTCCTGCGGCCCGTACCAGGCCACAGTGGGCCAAACATGCGGCAACTCGTGTGTAAGCTCTTGAATCCGCAACAGTTCTCGGGCCATGGCTTGCAATTGAACCTCCAATTGTTGTTGATACACCATGGTTGTTGGTTCATTGGAATAGGGCGATGCCGCGGAGGACAAGGCCAGAGAATTGGTGCGACGCAAGGGTGCTTGTTGCGGCAAAAAGGCCACCTTGAGAACCGCCACCACTTCGGCGGTCGAAGAAGAGGAATGGGTCGGTCCAGCCGTGGTTGCAGCTCCGGTTGTTGTTGTTGATGTCGTCGAAGCCGGATTTCGTCGGACACGATAACTCTTGTACATGCGTTGTCCCGATCCCGCAAAGGCTCCTCCTTCGACCAGGCTCCATTCCTTGAGAATGGCATGGTGTTCCAGAAACGACGAGGGATCGGCCGGTAAAAATTCTTCGGTTGCCGACACGGTGGATTGACTGCCACCCATGGTTCGTTCAATTTTACCTCTACTAGCGTAGGAAGTAGGAACCTGCTGCAAGTTTGGTGTTGTGTGCGTCTGCTAGAAGGAACAACTCGTTCGTGGTTGGCTAGAATTTTCGGGTCGGTTTCACTCTCCCCTTTTCTACTCAACGTTCGACAGAGACGTTCCTTTTTCTGCTTCAAAACCTCCAGAATTAGCAAGGAACAAGATAATCTCTTTAGAGAATGGATGAAAGTCGGACTTCCAGGGATGGGGATGAGTTCTAGTAGAGACAACAGGGATTGTATATCCTCACACGTCTCTTCTGCATTTGTCATGGGGATGCAGGAAAGTTGACAGAGTAATAATCCCCAGTGGTTGTAAGTAGTCGTGTATAGATCGCGAAATAGATTCGAATGAAATAGTAAATTTTCCAGTACCTATATCTATCTCTCATCGCGATGGAGTGTAGTAAAAGACGGGGAGATCTGGAATTCTGGAATAGGAAGGGGGATGCTGAGTCGCAAAACCATGGGGTGACGGGACCAAATTCCCATGAAAATTTCCAGGCGTTCTCATTTCATGACCATGAGGATACCACAAACGAATGAAACTCTATCCGTTCTCACGTAACGCACTGGAATCGCAACATTCCTAGCAGGTATGTTACCCCGGATGGCCGGAAAGATTCCATGATAATGGTACAGGGGAAAAGAGACAAGCTACATTCCTGAATCTTGTTGCACTCACACCGACAATCCCCGCTCTCTTTCTTACGTAATCGTTTGTGGTTGTTTCGCTGGATCGTATCGGTTGTAATCCAGCAAGAGGAGGACGTTGTTGCCCCCACGAGAAGAAACAGTTACCATGGTAGGTGGTGGAATCCACTCTTCTTCTTCTTGGACGAGCGCTCCTCGTTCTTCGTTTCATCGCCGTCGTCACGCGACAAACCGAACCGTCTACGCTCGTGTCCAATGGCTTTTGGTTGGATTGGGTCTTTGTGGGACCCTCTTTTTCTTGTTGCAAGTCATGATATGGTGGATCCCACTTCCACACAGTGACCAATCATTCTCCAACCCGACACCCACCGGACATGGCGGTGGTGCCAAGAATCAACGACCCAAATCCTCGGTTGCTCCATCCTCGGAGGATGGTTCCTTCAATGGAGCTCCTCTGACACTTCGTACCAATGTTCCCAATCCGGAATCTCATGTTCATTGTGTGGGTGATACCTATTTGCACCCCGAAGATGAATGGATGGGTCGATCGTGTCATTTTGACTTTTTGTGCTTCAATACGACCAATCAACGCTTTGTCATGTTTCAATCCAAGGCCGAACAATTGCTTCGACGCTTCTTGGAGGATGGCCCTCATGCCCCATTGATGCATATTAGTACGACCATGCATGTGGCACAAAAGAAACCGGAGAAAACAAACAACAAGACAAGGAGTGAAAATGACCCTCCCTTCCAGAGTACAACCACCCGCAATGTCGCCATTGGAGGCATTAATTTGAAATGGGGAGCAGCCGGAGTGGATCGATTGAAATGGTTTCCCGATGTGGCACAAAATGTGGCGCAATTGTCCTATTACGAATTGCCACCCAATACGGTTTGGACACCCTTTCATTCCCTCAATGGTGCCAATCCAGGACATTTGGTCTGGGATGACTTTTTGGCCATTTACAACTTGTTGGACCTCTTTGATTTGGTACCCAAGCACATGGACCATGACGACACGGATTACCAACTCTTGTTGCTACGCTACGTGTTACAGGACGATCCCCGTGGATTGTGGGCCTCGTGCGATTGGACTCTGGAACGGACGGCGCTTTGTCATCGCATGATTGAAAAATTTGTTCCCCTTTTGGTGGGTGTCCATGCTCCCTACCATTGGTCCACGACCCAAGACTTTACCTTTCATCCTCATCACCACCCAACCATTCCGCAGCAATCCGATCTCGTGTGTGCCCGGCACGGTGTCGCCGGTCTAGGTGCCTTGACCGATCATGGCTTTGACAAGGCCCATGGATGGGTCATGGAAGATTATGAGTTCACCCACAACCATGGACGAGGTGGATTGATGCGAGCCTTTCGAAATTTTGCCGTCCAAAATTTGCACTTGCCACCCTTGAAGAAGAATCGACAACCACACGATCCTCATCGGATTGTCTTTTCCGTCAATTCGTCCGATATTCCTGCTCGAATAGTGGATTTTTCGACACAAATCGACTTGGTCCAACGACATGTTCCGGGAAGCAAGGTGGAAGCTCATGTCTTTCAACACTTGTCCTTGCCAGAGCAAATTGATATTGCTCGTCAAACCTCCATTTTTGTCACCATTTGTGGGGGTGGTGCCGTGACGGGCATGTTTTTGACACCCGGTGCCACGGTCATTTTGTTTTATCACGAACGGGGCGGTGTCAAGGCCGGCAAACATGGCAATGTCTTTACCCATACACCTGCCTTGTTGGATTGGGACTTGTTTTCCGCCATGTCTCATGTACGAGTGCATTGGATGCCACGGGTGGCCATGGATTCTCTGTCGGATCAAATGGCCTTTGTCGCCTTGATTCGTCGAGAACTGCAACTACTGGATTTGGAAGGTTCCTGAGAGAAAATAAAAGTTTTCCCGGACGAATCATCATATGACCGTCAACGAATCTTCTCTTCTGTTGCTCGTCGTCGCATAGAAGTATAGCGGCAGCGTACGTGAAACTGTGGGAGCCCATGACACGTTTGTTCCATCGTCTACCTACGGATAGCGAGTTACTAGACAAGGCCCAAGGAAAACTCGTGGCGAGCTTGGTTTCGCTCCCGCTGCTACAGTTTGCAGTCACGGCTCCGTCCCTGAACGCCTGGAGGTCCTTGTCCGAAAAATAGAATATTTCTTGTCTCTATACTAAAAGACTGTAACAATCGTCGAACCAAGAAGATTCATGATTCATCTCTATCGAAAATTGTCTACGCACCCACTTTTCGAGCCCGTCTAAATTTATACTCTCGTCTTTTCTGTATCCGGTAGGATTGCAGTGGGGATAGGGGTGGCGGCTCCATGTTTTGCAAGTATTGGTTTCTCTGTTCCAACCATTGCCTGGATCTGGCAATCCTTTCTTGGAGCACCAACTTTTCATTCTGCCCTTGTCTCGCGGCGACCTCTTTCTTCTTTTTGGCTTCTTCCCGTCGCTTGGCCTGAGCGGCTTCCAAGGCTTCGTCCCGACGATGTTTAAAGGATTGAAAGAACAAGTATTGCGTCCGTTTGGCCTTGACATGCCATTCATCCCAATTGTCCATTTCTTGTCGTTGTTGATAACACTGGCGAATTTCGTGCGGATCGTCTTGGTGTCCCAGGACCAAAAAGTCGTCTACCCGACACCTTCCAGTCGGAACCAAAAAGGGACTGTCAATCCACCACACTGGCAAGGGATATTGGTCCAACCAAGTTGGTAGGACAGACGTGTCATGGGTACTGTCGTAGGTCCAATTTTGTTGAATGGCAATGTAGGTGGCGACAGGACGAGACACGAGTGGACCACACGTACCCGCCAAGGTCCAACTCGGAACGTTGTATTGGGAGGCATTTGCTTGGGGGCTGCTGGTTTTATTGGGCCATGCTTCCCGCACGTTTCCAATGACAATGTGCTGGTTGGGATTGTACAAATTCAACAACGACCGTTGCAACGACTCCATACGAACCACGGTATGGTCATTGGCCTGGAGAATCCATTGCACCTTGGGTAGGTTTGCCACGACCCATTGATAGGCAAAGTGAAGCATATAGGGATGACGCTTGTTGGATTCCGGAAGAATGGAATCCAAAATATCTCCGTATTGTACAGATTCTTGTTCCAGTTGCGCTTGCACGGCTGCAGGTTCGTGAGGTGTTGTACCTCCCACGACAAAATACACGGACTGATTGTGGGCCCACGTCTCTCGCAGGACCCTTCGAAACTCGTGATGCGACCGTTGGGAAAGCACAATCACCACCAGCCGATTGTTCGGAAACCGAGGAACAAGAGGAAGCGGTATGATGGTGGTGGAATTTTTGGTGGTCGCATTCAACGCCTGAGCTCGACGGTAGTCTTCCAAAAGTTGGTGGGTTCTGCGAATGGTGGTTGGCACGATTGTATCACTTGGACCAAGAAGCATACGGTTTCGATCGTTTGCCTCGTCATTGGGGGATACGATTGGATCCGTCTTCTCGTCCACCTTTGGGGCCTTCTCCACATTATCTTTTCTCGTAGTTCTGGAGGATTGCAGTGCCGAATCATCCAGGGGCAAGAATGCCGAATCATCCAAGGACAAGAACATTTGTTCAAAGGACAATTCGTCATGGAACGAAGAGGCAACCTCAGTCGAGGCTTTGTATAGGGACGAAAGATCCAGGAGCAAGCAGAAAAGGCCCACCACAACAAGAACAAAGGCCCGACGTTGACGGTGGAAGAATTGCCATGCGGAACGGAGCGACACCATCATCCTCATCATGGCCATTCTTTTTTCCAGTCTCACTGAAAAACGAAAAGCAAAGACCGCTTTGAAACCCGAACCCTAAGGAGAAACCACGCCCTACAAACGATTCAACGGACACGACGATCTCGACTTTAAATGAGAGCAAGCCATCCCAAGGAGAGCACGTGTATCTTAAGTCTACTTAGGAAATCGTCTGGATGTATGTCGAGAATGGAAGGCATCTCTCACGCCAAGCGACGTCCACAAATTTTGGTCCTGGCCACATAATCCACCATCTCAAAGAACTCTTGTGCTCCATGGCGCTAGGAATCTTGAGAATCATGAGCGTTTCCTTCGAGTGGACAATGACCCAGACTGAGAAGTGCCATGCCGGGATCCCGACAAACTCATCTCTCTTCTTCTGGTGGGAACCGACGCTCCCTGTGCCTCATCATCCACCTCGCTACATGAATGTGTATCATCACGGAGACGAACTCAAACCCAACAAGGATCTGCTTTGGAAGCCTTGGACTGATGGATGAGACTGTCGCGGACTTTAATAATGGAAATACATGACTCGACAAAGTAGCTTCAACAATGATCGTTCCAGTACCTTCCCTCGGTCAGGATGATATAGAGAGACCATAGCTACTGTTCTCTTTCAGCCTTTGAAAAAATCAATGCCATCGTACTACAGTGAACAAACATTCATCTGGAGTCTAGCAGCTGATGACACAATGCAAGGTAGAGTAAATTGCTTCCAAAGGCTGGCGTCAAACTTTCTTTCGCGTTAATGCTCGCCTAGTCAAGGATCGCTAGTAATGGAAGGAAGGCGAATGACCTACATTTCAGATAATCATGCAAGACTGGAAACTTCAAGAGCACGGACAACGGTAAACCTCGTTGTTTGCTTTTAGGGCAGCTCTTTACCAACTTTATGCTTCTGTCTTGACATTCAAGGATGCAGCACAATGACGACGCCAGCGTATCTGTGAACCAAAACTGTTGATCAGAACTGCTCTATAAAGCCTTGACAAAAGCGACAAGATCGTCCGTCGCAGCTTGATGGTATTGCAACGCCACAGACCCTTGACGACGGTCAATGGCAGCCGAGAGGGCATATAAGTCGGTTTTGAATTTTTGGACTTGCGCTTTGGCGGTCGCCTTATTTTCCGATATCTCCACCAATTGTATCATGGTCCGAAGCAGTTCTCCCATGGGACCCGTCAAGATTCCCGTGGCTTGGCTCCATTTCTTGCCTTCAATGAGGGGTGGCACGTTGGCCAAAGCGCGCGACGCACTTTCGATACGATCCAGCAATACTTGATTGTTAAGACCCTGGTACAAACGGCTTTGATCGTCCCCTGCATAAACTAGACATTCTCTGTTTCCCAACGATTCGACCAAACACTGCTTTGTGGCACGATCTTGAAAACCTTGAAGCACATTGGGCATTTCGATCTTGGCTTCTGCTCCTTGTGACGCAAAGGCCGGTTGCACCAAGGTACCCATTGAACTCCCTCCTATCATGGCAGCCATCATCTGGCCAGCTTTCAACAGTCCTTCTCTTCTGTTGACGACCAGCATTGGCGTATCGGAATTGGAGGTTTGAATTGGAACATGGAGGCTCAAAACTGCCGAGGGGATGAGTAGGTGAAAGACGAAAAGGAGCGTCGTCGCAAATTGAAGGCTGCGCATCATGTTGTCAGATTATTGGCTCTTCGCGTAGAAACGAGATTGGAGAGATACGATGCCTCTCTCGTTCCTTGCTTCTTATTGATTTTCTTGGGAAAATGGACAGTCCGCCTTTTTTGGATACATCGAAGTTCAACAATGACGCATCAACGGCGACCCCGAGCTGGCCCCCAGTTAGCAAACCACACATAGCCCCGCAACCCGTAACTATGCGCGTATTTTACTCCTCTATTTGACAAACCCCAGAAATTACTTTGCTTCTTCGGGAATGTTGGCGTCGTAATCCGCAAAAGTCAAGGACATGGTGGTTTGTTCGCATTTCCCTCTGATGATCGATCGATCGCCGGGAAGAATATGATCTGTAACATTTGACAAAACCATTTCCCACTGTGACTTATCAAAAGAAGAAATGCGCACGAGGCATTTTACTAGGAGTAGAATATCAAGAACGCGCATTCCGCGAGAATCCTGTGCTAAGCTGAAGCCAATCGAAGCTTATGTCGCTTTAAACGCAGGATCTCCTGTTCCATGAGCACGGTATCCGTGATGGAGGATCCTAAAATTCGTACCTAGAGTGTCGGGACAAATGATGTCAATACACCGACAACACTCATGGAGCACTCGCCACTTAATAAGCACGTGGTCTGCGCTTCCATCACAAAATGGATGATTGCATGAACTGCGACCTCGACGAGGTCAATGAGGACAAAGAGTTTGAATTGAGACACTGCATCAGCCTTATGGTAAGAGTAATGCGATTACCGGAAAAAGCTATTTGCTTTTGTACTAATATGCTGCAATCAATCAACTGTCTGATGAGACAAGATGCGCCATCATTCATTGCTTACTCGTCGTCTATAACATAAAATAAAAAAGAATTATGAGAAAAAGAAAGTGTTTGGCTCATCAGTGACAGGTAGTAATTTACGTACCATCGTCATCATCATCATCGTCGTCGTCATCTTCACCATAGCTCACGGCTTTGAGCGTGAAATTATCCCATTGTTCTTGAAGAGTTAACTTGTCACCTTTAGATGGGAGGAACACACCGAATTTTTCTGGCTTGGCCTCCTCTTCTTCTTCTTCTTCCTCCTCTTCTTCCTCTTCATCACCACCTTCTCCTTCTTCACCTGATTCACCTTCTTCTTCGCCAGCTTCTTCCTCCTCGCCTTCTGATCCTGATTCTTCGGTTTCTTCTTCCTCCTCTTCTTCTTCCTCCGCTGCTGCCTTGGACGTCTTCGCACTCAACTTAATGCCCTTGGCAGCATTGTAGGCTTCCAATCTCTTCATTTTGGCATCGTGAACCATGTTGACATCCGTATCTGGGTCTTTCATTAAACCAAGCGCAAGCATATCGTCATCGTCGAACAGAGGCCACACAAACCAAAGCCCTCCAGCCGCAAGAGGCAAGGCCCAGTAAATGCCCTCCGATGCCGTGCGTCGAAAATACTGCACTTGCGTTTGAAACGCTCGCTTCATTATCGTTTCCAGAAGCATGATGGAAAAGTGGTGTCACCTTGCTTCGAAGCAAATTACACTACGCTACTCCACTCCACAAGTGGTGAAAGGGCCACCGCTGTTGTTGCTGTTGATGGTACGGGACAGAGGGTGTCGCTGTCGCTGTTGCGTTGTCGCGTTAACCGACGACTTTTCCCGAGTGGATTCATCCCCACCTCAGCGTGAATGACGTTGAAATAACGCCCGGTTGTATGCTTACTACCACAAGTACGGAGTCGTGCGCCATGTACAACCTATAGTGAAAGGATATGAAGTTATCATATTCATCAACCACCGGTTAATTATTTGACGCTAGGTATTGTTCAACGAGCGTTAAATCCAACGCACTTCTGACGTTTTTAACGCTCGATGGTCGCTTGTAATCGAGGAAAAAAGCGATTCATACGATGACTTTTTATAGTAGTGTACAATACGGGAACTGCATGTCGACAACTCTCTTCCCACTTCCCACAGATATCTCAAAAAACAGCGAAATTCCAAAATTTGAGATTGGCCCCCAATACACATACACATCTTTGAAGATGGCGAAGACGAAGAAGAAGATGCCGAGTCGACCAACTATGTGGACAACGCTGCTTGTGATTTTTCTCCTAGCTCTTGTTCATGCCGATGCTTCGGCAGTTGCAGCACCAGCGTATCACAACACGAGGGCTCAGTCATCCAGAGTAATTTCGTCACCCAAAATGCGGCGAGTAATAGGCGATAACATGCCTCTGGATGAAATGCCAAGTTTGTTCAGCAGTGAAGAAGAAATCTTTGATCGTTATGCTGCGTGTCTCGCGGCTACTGAAGGACTGCGTCGTATACGCGATCGAGATCTGGCCGAAGAGCTTCAGAAATCACAAGGGGACGACGAATCCACTTCCACATTGGATGATTTCATCGCCCAACAGGCCAAGAATCGACGGAAAATCGCGCAAGCGTACATCAAAAACTCGGGAAGGGTGTTGCGAGCAATGGGGATGTCTGTCAAGCAATTCAACGAACTGGGAGGTGAGATTGCTCAGGATTCAAAACTAAAGGGGAAGGTACGTCAGACCCGCATTTCTTCTTCGACCAAAGAAATCTGCATACATGAACCCACAATAGTTGTTGCGACGCTACTTCGAACGTCTACAAACAGGTAATGGAACAAGCTTATTTGTATCGAATGGCAGCAACAATCAACATGGATCGATCACATTTTATCGATTACGACGAAGAGGCCGATGCTCTGCGTAGTCCCAACGATTTGCTGGCGACGTTTCGTCGGGACAAAGTTCGAATGTTTTGTGAGTCCATGAATGAGATTGAAAAGCTACGCGCTGGCCAGGTGGAACGCTTGAAAAAGTCCCTTCAAGTGGACCGTTTCCCTGAAAATGTCAATATTAGCGATCGAGCCTTGCTGCCGTTCTTGGCGCCCCGCGTTCGGGCTGTGGTAGAAGCCTTTCCACTGCAGGCAGAAGCGATTGTTAAGAAACACGGATTGCAGTCAGATGAGTTTAATCAAATGCTAAAGGCTACAAGAACAAACCCAATCTTCCGCTGGAAGATTCAAAAGCAACTTAGAATTGGTGACCTGGATGGCGACAGGAGTAATCCCACCAACAATCCTCATGCCACTAGAGGTGAAACGAACCAACCTCTGGGATCCACAAAGGCCTTTTGATCAGCCCGTAGACAATTTCTAAACTAAATTTGAAACTTTGGGGAAACAGGAATTCGAACTCCGGGTTCTCGAGACTGGCCCCTGCACCTCTGCTAGTGCTCAAAACCGAATCATTTCTTGAAACAAGGCCTGGGCCTTGGGATCTGGATGGTCCATTAGAAGTGGATAATCCACCAAATTAAACACAAAGGCCAATGGACGAGAGTATGGTTCATGCGATTGGTAGGAAAGTCGTCCAAGACAAGTATAGGGAGTAAATCCTTTCAAACTCGCCACATAACGTCGGCACCACAAAAGTATGCCACCAGAATACAATGAATTGCTGCTTGGTGTGCTCGCGGCGTCATTAGGATCGCCTTGGGAGTTCCCTTGTTCACCACTCGAGTGTTGAGTTTGTTGTTGTTTTGCCACTTCAATAAGCTTTTGAATAACAGGACTCTCGTCATGCATGCGACTACCACCGTACCAAGTGATCTGCGTTCCATTCTCGGGAAATTCGTTGTTTACTTCGCACTGGGGTGCATTGAGATTGACCCAAAGAAACAAAACATTGTTGCGCCATTCCTGCACACCCGAATATTTGTTGAACGAAATCATGTTAGGAGAAGCATCCTTTTCTTCCCATTCTTTCCCAACACCTGCCAATCGTACTGATTCTTGCATGACAAAGGCCTTGCCAATGTTTGCAAGTTGCTTGCCCAGCAATCCAGTATCATTTGGCTCTCCTTTATCGCCACTAGTTCCAAACAAAAGGCGATGAACATCGATATCAATTGCCCTCGCGGAATTAGCTGGCACAGGCACTGAGGTTGTCGGTCGAGATATCTTTGGCGCAGATTGTGCCGTATTGGGAACAGGCTGTCTTTTGCGAGGCGGATGATTCTTCTGAACAGTGTCCTTCGCGTCGTCTGGGAGGGACACAGGGTTATTGTGTCGCAAACGTTTGGACCGCCGAATCGGCGCCGGGGATGGATTATCCAAGGCTCGGGTGCGACTATTGGACAGCGGGGCGGTCAAGGCGACGGCCAATGACGTGGTGGTCACTTTCCTTGTGGACAACAAGCCAAGCTCTCGCAAGCGTTTTTCATTCTCCGCAATCTTGGCGGCTCGTCGCTGTAGATAAGGATTCGACTTGTTCTCCTCCTCATCCTTTGCCGCTTGTGAAGCCATCCTATGCTCTACTGCATCTGGTCATTCTTTCGCTCGACAGACAGTGTGCTTCCCACTTCGGTGGGTGAGGACCGCTGGGGCTTCATTTATTTTCTGCGGGACTCGTATTCGGAACCTCGGCATGAGCATGAGTGAGCCAGCACTCTTTGCAAGTCAGGCGCGCGCCACGATCATAAAGAAAAACAAGAGTGCACAAGCGACGCGTGAGCAGGGACTTTTAATTAAGAGGCGCAACAAGACTTGTTTGGTCCTGCACAAACGGCTTCCAACAGCCAAACCCACACTCCGATCAATTTCCCCCGTCGACCCACATTTTCGGGCACAATTGCAAGGGATTGCAAACCCGGCACCAACGTAAAGCTTCTTCCCCAAAAAGAATCAATCCATTGGTCCATACTCGCATCAGAAGTTCTGCGTCTAGGTATATTATTTACTTGTCTCTTGTCCTTGAAGACGGTGCATACATTGCTGTTGGAGTGCTGTCCTTGACTCAAGCCTGAAGCCTGCATGTCAAACACAAATGCTCCATTTCCTTGTCTCCGCCCTCCTTCCTTTGTCCACCAACAGTCGTAGTTTGTCATCGGGTGAGGATGACAATGGAACGACCGAGTTCAAGGAATCCGAAGTCTTGAAAGATTCCATCATTTTATATGGAGGTTTGTTGGTCGTGACCATTGTGGCATTTAGCTGGCTTCGCCGAAGATTTCCACGAGTGTACAATGTCCGAAATTGGGTGGATGATCTCAAAACCTACCTGGCTGAGGATCAATACCGATTCTTCTCCTGGATGTGGCGCGTCTATATGGTCACCGACGACGAAATTATGGATCAATGTGGTCTCGATGCGGCCTGTTTCATTCATCTCATTCAAATGGGCTACAGGTTAAGGTAAGGTGTCATTCCCCGTGTTGAGTCAGTTCGCCGTACACACACATCTGATATGCCTTGCTCTTGAATGTCTTACCATAAAACGTATTTAGTATGGTGGCCTTGTTTAACATGTTATGGTTGCTGCCGATTTACCGAACTTCGGAGGAATCAGAGGAGACAGCAGACATTTCCGACAGGGTTGTGAAAACTACCATTGCCAACGTACCGTCTGGATCCTTGCGCCTTTATGGTACTGTCTTGGCAGCCTATATAATGTTTGGGTATACCATGTACCAGATTCTTGTAGAATTTGAATGGTACATTGAAATGCGACACAAGTTTCTGCGGAAACCATTGGTCAGGCATTTTGCCATTTTTGTCCGAAATATTCCACCCATGTATCGAAACAACCAACGACTGGAAGAGTTCTTTAGCAACTGTTTCTCCAATGATTCTGTTTTGGAGGCGCGATTGGCCATTCATACCCCGAGTCTTGGTAGACTTGTCGCACAACGAGAAGCTACCGTCGCCAATCTCGAACACGCTCAAGCAAAGTACGAAAGGGATGGTGTTCGCCCACGTCAGAAAGAACAGCTCATGCTCTTGGGTGAAAGCCTTGATTCCATTGAATACTACACGGAGCAACTAAAAGAACAAAACAAAGAATTAACAGAGCGGGTTGAAGCCCTGCAGGCGATAGTCAACGGTTCCGCGCCACCGCCATCTCAAAGAACCCGACAATATCCACAAACACCAGACACTGAGGTAAGTGGTGCCTTTAGCTTTGAGGACGAGGAGTCTATTTCCATGCAACTACCACCACACCTTGCAACCAGCAATGGCTCCCAAGAAATGAAACAACTGGACGATGATGTTAGCGCCAATCATGCCTCGGAACACACTTCAAGTACTTGTGATATGACGGACACGGAACGAGGAGAATCGTTCAACGTCAACAATGCACTAAGGCGCTCTCTCCATAGCTCGGTCACAACAGCCAAAGCGGTGGCCCAAGTCGCTGGTACAGCAACCTCTGCGGCCTCCAAAGTCGCCAACCTTGCCGTCCGTGAATCAGTCAAGTTCGCCAACCGTGCCGTTTCCATGATCCTGGGAGGAGATGGGGAAGTCCATTCGGCTGCGTTTGTCGTATTTACCAAACGGAGTATTACAAATGCTGCAAAACAAATGATTCACCATGAAAAACCTTTTGCCATGGAAGTTATGGAGGCCCCAGATCCGAAAGACGGTAAGACCATGCACAATTCCTGATTTTCTTGTTCGCTTTCAAATTAACTAAAATCTGTTCATGCGGTCATATACAGTCTATTGGGCAAACATTGGACGAACGCACAAAGATCTACAGCTTGGTATGTTGGCTTCTTTTGGAATGTCAGTTGGCTTGTGTTTGCTGTGGACAATTCCAATGTCGTTCTTTGCATCTCTATCAAATGCCTCTGCGGTCAGGCAAGATATTGAATGGCTGGATGACCTTTTCAATCGGTATCCGCGGCTCGTTCAGGTCACAGAACAGCTTGCGCCTCTACTTGTCGTTGCGTTCAATTGGATTCTCCCGAACATTTTAGAGGCCATTACATTGTGTGAAGGCCCGATCTCCAGTGGGAAAGTTCAAGGTACGTTTATGTAGCATTGTCGAGCTTCTTCTTTGCAAAATCCCATCTGAAATGCCATCTTGGTCTTGCAGCTTCCAAGTTCATCAAACTCGCCGCTTTCACAATCATCCAAACGTTTTTTGTGAGTGCTATCTCGGGGAGCGTAATCCAGGTACGTCAACGGCTGGTGCATGGGAACAACATAATGGGGAATTGTAAAACTCAACTTGCTGTTGGGTCATAGGCCATCTCCGATATCATCGATGACTGGACAAAAATAATTGATCTCTTGGCAAACTCTCTGCCGGCTCAAGGGACATATTTTATGCAAATCGTGTTGGTCACCACTGCAACGGATGCAGGTGTTGAGATGCTTCGTTTGATCCCTATCTCACTGGCAATTTTGAGGGCACACATGGGACCACGACTGACGGAGAAACAACGGAACAAGGTTTATGTCGGTTTGCGACCACTTAGTTGCCCGCAAGACTTTGAGCATGCTGATTATACGGCGCAACTTGTAAGTCTTTAACCACCTAAGAGCTTTGCAGCGCATAATCCACATTCTCACAATGCTGCTTGTCCTTTCCTGAAAGGTGCTCTATTTCATGGTTCTTTTTGTATTTGCCGTAATTTATCCGCTTACGCCACTGATTACGCTTCCGTGCTTTGCGTTCATGGGAGCCATGTTTCGCGGCCAGTTCATGTACATATACGACAAGAACCCAGATAGTGGTGGCAAACTGTGGGCCCACTACATCCAAGTCATGCTTAGTTGTATGCTTATCGCAGAGATCACGAGTGAGTTCTTTCTTGCATTTCACCGATTGCTGGTTTTCTCCGTGCTCTCACTCTACTCATCCTCGCCGGCTTACCAGTTTTTGGCTTACTTGGTCTCAAGAAGGCGGTAAAGCAACTACCGCTCTACCTCCCATTAATGGTCAGTCGCGTTTTGTTTTGTGTGCGATCTCAGTTGGTTGTCAATCTCATCTAAGTTGTCATCCAGTTCATCACTGTTTTGTTCAATTTTTATATTCGTCAGATCCACTTTCGGGTGGCCTCCTATCTCCCAACCCGCGAATGCCTAATGGAAGATAACCAACACAATGGAGGGATTGATCTTTCGTTTGCTCGAGGTGCTTACATCCAACCATCCCTGGCAGCTGCGAAAAGCATAATCCCAGTTTCCAACAAGGATGACAGTCCAGCCAGCACCGATAGTCCTAGTGATGACGAGGAACTGGCCACCAATGGGCAAATGAATGGCGAATTTTCGGAATGCCTGGGTACGAAGCCGTCCAGTGTCGAGAAGAGCAGCTCTTTGTTTCCCTTGAATGTTTCATTGGTTCCCAGCAGCTCAATCTTCTCCTGGTCTTCAAGCACGGACTAAGAAGAAGGGTCAAGTTGGACTCCAACTACTTGTTTCATCTGGTCGCATCACTCTGGGTTGAACCCAAGTGATGAAAGACCAATCATTGCGGTGGAATGAACATAATATACAGGCTGTCGTTGAACAACGATTCTTTTCTTCCTGTCTGATTTGTACAATTCAAACAACTGATTGATTCCCGGAAACGTCAAAGTGCGTGGTCGTTTCTTTTAGGAATAGTGACACTAACTTGCTCTTGCTAGCACAGTTTGGATGAAGCATTAACATTTTTCTGTAATTAGGTTTCTCGACATTGGAGACCCAGTGCCAAAGAGACCGCTCAACTCGATCATTTCGGCATCTCAGATTTTGCTGCGCTCTTGATCCCGCCAATAGAATTGTGAGCACGAGCAAAGTCATTTTATCCGACTTGGCTCACCGACAAACAAGACCCAGCTATTCGCCCTAACATTCGAAAGTGGAAGCTGCGAAAGTGGTCAATGACCAACATCTGAAAAATAAACTTTGATGAAACCATTCCAATGATGTCAATGTCAGATACCACATCTACAAAGAGACGGCATGTGTCTATTCGCAAGGCACAAAAAGAGGACCTCGAGGAAGTTTGGCGTATGTGGCTAGAGATTATGGACCAAAAGGTGTTCTACCCCTACGACGATACGTACCAACGAAAGGATATTGAAAGCGAGTGGGTGAACCTCGACAACGTCATGTTTGTTGCCACTGTGCTCGTTCCAGAGAACGATGGTCAACTACAAATTGTGGGTGCATACATTTTGAAGGCTAATCAACCTGGATACGGAAAGCATATTGTGAATGCAGCCTATATGGTGTCGAGCCATTGTCGAGGGAAGGGAATTGGTTCAGCTCTTTGTCAACATTCCATTGGTACGGCACAACGACATGGCTATCGTGGCATGCAGTTTAATCTCGTCGTTTCCACGAACGAAGCTGCCATTCGCGTATGGAAAGCCAATGGATTCCAGATTATTGGCACGGTACCCGAGGGATTTTATCACGCTGGAAAGGAAGAGTATGTGGATGCTTACATTTTCTTCCGGTCACTTGTTCCATGACTGGTTGAGTTTTGTAGATGCAATTGAAAAAGATAAGACTGTTGGCCTCGGTAAGATCTGTTCGATGGAGTGACCGCGAGGAATTCTCTCCAATCATGGTTTCAGTCCCGCGAATCGATGATCTATAAATCGCGCCAGTCTTGTTTTCACATAAAAATTTCTCATGAGGCAATAACAATTACACGCAACCGTTGCGCCATAGAGTTTGTGTCTTGGGTTTTGGGACTGAAAACAATCGAGGGCAGTTCTTTTCCTCAATAGATCCGTTTTCGTCGACTCCTACGCCGATTGTTGTTCGTTTCGTTTCTCTCCCGTTTCTTCCGAGGCTTCTATCTTTCATTCTACTTGTTTCCACAGAAAGAAAAGAGACGTTCCCAAAAGCACAACAATGAACGAGTGGAAGAGCATGGCTCTCTCCGACGGTGAGACAGCAAGCTTTGTCCAAAGCGGTCGATATTTGGAGTCGGATGAGGATGAGGATGAGGATTTCAATGATTCCAAAGTTCTTCGCGATTCCATTATCATTTACGGTGGTTTGCTTGTTGGAATCATTATCGTCTTTAGCTGGCTTCGTCGACGGTTTCCAAACGCCTACAACGTTCGCAGCTGGTCGCCAGACTACAAGACGTATCTTGCGGAAGACCAATATCGATTCTTTTCATGGATGTGGCGACTCTATATGATCACCGACGACGAAATTATGGATGAATGCGGATTGGACGCGGCGTGCTTTGTTCGTCTCATTCAAATGGGTTACCGATTGAGGTAAGGAGTTTTGTGTTAAGAATCAGACTTTAGTTTCTGAGGTTCACTCATTTCTCACGTGCCCATGACGTTAGTTTGGTTGGGATGTTCAATACCATTTGGCTTCTCCCCATTTATTTTACTTCAGAGGATTCATCGGAGAATGACGATATTACCGACAAGGTTGTGAAAACGACCATTGCCCATTTACCGTCGGGCTCTAATCGCTTGTATGCCACCGTGTTTGCGTCCTACATTTTGTTTGGATATACCATGTACCAGATTTTGCGTGAGTTTGAGTGGTACATTAAAATGCGGCATAAATTTCTTCGAAAGCCCTTGGTGCGCCATTTTGCCGTGTTTGTACGCAATATTCCGTCCGACTTCCGAACGAATCCACGCCTGGAGTCCTTCTTTCGCAGTTGCTTTTCGGAGAATGATGTCTTGGAAGCCCGGTTGGCATTGAATGCTCCCAATCTTGCCAAAGTGGTTGCTCAACGGGATACGACACTAGCGAACTTGGAGCACGCCTGGGCGCAGTACCAAAAAGATGGCGTTCGGCCACAGCACAATGATAAATTGATGGTGCTAGGCGAAACTGTGGATTCGATAGACTATTACACCGCAGAACTTGACAAACTCAACAAAGACATTGAAGAACGAAAGACAAAACTCGAGCCTCTTCTTCTAGGTTCCGGGCAAGAGGATGCTCCTGAACATGACGATGTTCCTATCGATGAAAATGATGAGAAACACACTGACGAAGAGGACATTGCTTTGGAACTTCCTTCAGGGTTCACAACCTCCCCTTCAAACGGAACTGACTCTCCCAAAATTGACATGAACGTTTCTGGTTTGACGTCTGGAGCCTCTATTGGAAACGACGAAAATGGAAAAGAGAATGTCATTTTCGGCCTGGGCCGAAAAATGCAGAAAAAGGTGACCACTGCCGCTGGTGCGGCGGCCACGACGGCCACAGGTGTTGCGAATCGGGCAGTTTCCATGGTTCTGGGCACAGAAGATGGAGAGATCTTTCCTGGCGGCTTTGTTGTTTTCTCAAAACTCAGTACGACAAACGCTGCACTACAAATGATTCATCACGAAAAGCCGTTTGCCATGGAAATCATGGAGGCACCCGACCCAAGAGAAAGTGAGTGACTGGTGTTCAGATTGCGTTTTGGTGTGTCACCTGTTTCTAACCTGTCATGGTTGCAGTTTTCTGGTTAAATGTCAGTCGAACGCACAAAGACTTGCAGGTTGGGATGCTTTTGTCTTTGACAATGACAATTGCGTTGTGTTTAGTTTGGACCATTCCGATTTCGTTCTTCGCCTCCTTGTCTAACGCGTCGGCCGTCCGAGAGGACGTAGATTGGCTCGACGATTTGTTCAACAAGTATCCAGGGTTGGTCCGGTTTACAGAACAAATTGCACCCTTACTTGTAGTTACATTGAATGCATTGTTACCCAAGATTCTCGAATTCATCTCACTATTCGAGGGACCGATTTCTTCCGGTGTGGTAGAGGGTGAGTGCACTTCGTGGTCATTTGCGTTCGTGTCCTGTTCCGTCTAACACGCGAGCTTTTCACAGCTTCTACGTTTGTCAAGTTGGCGTTCTTTATGATTATCCAAACATTCTTTGTCAGTGCTGTATCCGGGGGTGTGATGCAGGTACGTAAGGACTACCACATGGGAAGCGAGGAGGAGCCGTCAGTCTTGCTGACTCTCTTAATATTCGCCCTCAGGCTGTCTTCGACATTATTGAAGACTGGACAGAGATCATTGATCTCTTGGCCAATACCTTGCCATCACAAGGAACGTATTTCATGCAGATTCTTCTCGTTTCAACAGCTTGGTCTGCCGCATTTGAGATGTGCCGACTTTTTCCAATATTGAAAGCAGTAGTTCGAGGTCGCGTTGGCCCGAATCTCACAGAGAAGGAACGAAATAAGGATTACATGGGACTCAAACCTCTCAGTGCCCCGCGAAATTTCGAACACGCCGATTCCACTTCTCAGTTGGTAAGTCTTGGAAGTCAGTGTCTTTGATATGCCGTGGCATATCTGACGATGGCTCGTCTATCTTTATCAGGTGTTGTACTTTATGGTACTCTTTGTTTATTGCGTCATCTCTCCAATAACGCCAATCATAACATGGATCTGTTTTGCTTTCATGGGCGCGATGTACCGAGGACAATTCATTTACATCTACGGGAAACACCCCGATAGTGGCGGCAAGCTGTGGGCCTCCTTTATCCAAATCATGCTTTCCTGTATGCTGATAGCTGAAATTACGAGTAAGTCCATGTGAAGAGGCTGTCTTGAAGAATGCTTCTCGTGTCTCACTAAATTGTTTTTGGATAGTTTTCGGTTTGCTCGGTCTGAAGAAAGCAGTGAAACAGATTCCTTTGTTCATCCCATTATTGGTAAGTCAAGCGACGCCGCAATCTTGACCATTTCCTCTGTGGCCGATCCGCTCAACATTTCCATTCCTCGTCTTGGAAGATCATCACTGTCCTATTCAATTTGTACATTCGTCAAATGCACTTTCGAGTTGCCACATATCTTCCGACCCGCGAATGTCTGAAGGAAGATTTGCAACGAGATGTGAATTTTGATTTCTCTTTTGTCCGAGGAGCTTACCTACAACCGGCTCTCTCAGCCAAGACTGACGTTCAACCAGATCCGTCAGTCGTAGAGAAATCAGAATCAATTTCTATCAACGACGCTTCCCTCAAAGTCTAGGCAGCCAGCCAATAAGACTTTTATGAGATGTTTGGGAATCAAAATCACATGAATTTATTTCGGAATACAATACAATAGAAGGAAGATTATTTTGTATTAGTGTATCCAACCTTCATTTCTATTGTTCGTCGTCCATACTCGATCGTGTCACTCCAAGTCCCCGCTTGAGGTAAAGGTTCCTTGCGATCATGTGCAGATCTGGCCCATCAACTATCAACGCAACAAATCACAGACTCCATCGATATCGAAAGATATAAGAATGTTCTGTCGCCTCTGTCGCAAATAATTTCTTGCGCTGTTTTCACTTGATGTTCACCGACACTTTTGACTTGAAGATCATTTACTTCCGATGCGTATTGGAGATTGGAGAGCTAAGCGTTCAAAGTCTAGAATCTGCATCTCTCGGATACAAGAGTTTGTCGTGTTTTGTTCGTGTTCTGTCTGCATTTTGTGGGAGCAGAGGCCAGCGCCTGTTCGCAGCGCTCGCACTCGCACTCGCACGCAGGCATGATATGAAATTGAGCGCGCCTGAAGAAAATTCTCCCTCTTTTACGCCCCCAAACCCATATCCCACTCCCCCATTTCGGACTCGGAAGCTATTAAGGTCTGACCCATCAGAACCAGGCCCCTCCGTCGTCACAACAAGAAGATACCGGGTTCTTTCTCACGAATGAGGACAAGGTCGTTGTTGCAGCAAGGAATCCAAGACCAAGGCGACAAAGGGATTGTTCTCTTGCTTCGAAACTGAAGAAGCAAAGGAATGACATAATGAGATGGAGATTTCTGATCAGCGATCCGTCTGATGGACTTGACTGGGGAAACGAGAGCAATGGAACAGGTTGGCAACCTTTGGGGAATCACTCCGCGAACAATAACCCCAACGACAGCTGGGCAAGCGCCGATTTCAAAGATTCTGAAGTACTTTCGGCCTCGATCAAAATCTATGGAAGCACCTTGTTTGCTCTGGTTCTTTTATTCAGCTGTCTCCGACTTCAGTTTCCTCGAGTTTACAACGTGCGTGATTGGGTGGATGACTCCACTCTGAGAACACACTTGGCAGCGGACCAGTTTGGATTTGTTTCCTGGATGTGGAGAGTGTATGAAGTTTCCGATAATGACATGATGGAGGAATGTGGAATGGATGCACTCTGCTTTGTACGTCTCATCGAAATGGGCTTTCGATTAAGGTACGGCAGCTGTATCGTTTCAGTATTGTGTGTTCTAAGAAAAAAGCATTGCAGTCAATCCTCTGTCTTAATGTTTCATCTTTCTTCTTTCGTTATTTGGCGATAAATATTTGTTGATGACTCTTTTTCAGTGTGGTCGGTATTTTAAACGGCATGTGGCTCATTCCAATATACGTTACGGCCGAGCGATCGTCAGAGACCAAGGATATCACCGACACCATTGTGAAGACAACCGTTGGACATGTACCCTCAGGTTCCTTACGTCTATATGCCACGGTCGTTGCAGCTTATATTATGTTTGGTTATGCCATGTATCAAATATTACAAGAATTGGAATGGTACATTGATGCCCGACATCGATATTTGCACAAGCCCTTGGCGCGTCACTTTGCTGTCTTTGTCCGAAACATTCCTCCCGACTATCGTACAAACTCGAGTCTCGAGGCATTTTTTCGTCGTTGCTTTTCGAATCAAGATGTACTGGAAGCTCGATTGGCTGTCAATGCACCCAATCTTACCAAAGTCGTGGCACAACGAGAGACGACCTTGGGGAATTTGGAGCATTCATTGGCACTCCTGGAGCGCGATGGTGTCCGACCTCGTCACAGCAGCACCATGTCTGTCTTGGGTAACGATGTGGATTCAATTCAGTACTATTCGGACGAACTGGAAGAACAGAATCGCGATATTAATCAACGTATTGATCAACTGGAGACAATTGTCGGAGGAGTCGAGTCATCGGTGCCGGTGGCTCAAGCACACCATGTAGAGGTTGAAGAAACCGGCAATGCTAGACGAGAATTTCAATCCGAAACACCATTCAATGTATCATCGCCAAAACCACAGTCCCATTTGGGTGAACTCGAAGCCATGATTTCTCAATCGAATTTGGAAGCATCGGATAGTTTGGGACGAGCTGAAGTTCCCTTGTTATCAGAGAATGCATTAGATCAAGATATGGAACACAATGGCCAGAATCCAAATCTCAATGAAAGGCAAGGACTTGATCCGGATCCGTCTGGTGTTCGCTTTTCAGGAACAAGTTTTTCCGAGGATTCAACAGCATCCTCGCGTCGTCGTGGACAGAATACATTGGATACATTGACAAAAACATTCCAAAAGACTGTCCAGACCGCAACTTCAGTTGCGGAAAAGGCAGCGGGGACGGCCACGACCGTTGCTAGTAAGGCGACTACTGCTGCGACGGACGTTGCCAATCGGGCCGTGACGTTGGTTTTGGGAGGCGACGACGGAGAAGTCTTTCCAGCCGGATTTGTGGTCTTTACCAAGCGAAGCGTTGCAAGTGCTGCCTTGCAAATGATTCATCACCCACGGCCGTTTATTATGGAAGTCATGGAGGCTCCCGATCCCGACGATGGTGAGTTTTTGTTAGCCTGGTAATATTGATGAGCGCGTTCACATTCCTGACAATAATCCTTTTGCTACAGTCTTTTGGGGTAACATGAATCGTACGCACAAAGATTTGCAACTTGGTAAACTGGCGGCACTGGGAATGACGGCAGCCATGTGTCTGCTATGGACAATTCCCATGTCATTCTTTGCATCCTTGTCGAACGCCTCCTCGGTTCAAACCGATTTCAAATGGATAGAGGCTATATTCAAAGAGTACCCACTTCTGGTGCCCATAACGGAACAAATTGCTCCTTTTCTTGTGGTATTCGCCCACATGTTCCTACCAAGCATTCTGGGAGCTATCTCGTTGTTTGAGGGGCCCATCTCTAGGGGCATGATTCAAGGTAAGATAAGGAAACGGTAACAAATAAGTGTTGGAGAGATGATGCATTTGCTCACAAGTATATTTGACCTCCCAGTCTCCAAGTTTGCAAAGCTAGCAACTTTCATGATTGTTCAAACATTCTTTGTGAGCGCCATATCTGGCGGTGTTTTGCAGGTGAGTAGGACGGCCCATAAGTCGAAAGAGGAAAGGCTTGTATTTACTCACGATGATTTATCACTACATGCAACAGGCCATCTCGCCTATGCTCTATGAATGGACAGAGATTATTGATTTTCTGTCCCAAACGCTGCCCGCACAAGGTACATACTTCATGCAAATTTTAATGATATGGACCACGCTGACGGCCGCCTATGAGATGTTCCGTGTCTATCCACTATCCATGGCGATACTTCGGAGTAGAATAGGTCCAAATCTCACCGAGAAAGAACGACGGAGTACTTACATGGGTTTACGGCCACTGAATGATCCTCCACCGTTTAAACATGCCGATTATACGTCTCGACTGGTGAGTTGGCCTTGATGTAAGGACTGGTTCAATCAGTTACTGTGTGTATCTCACCCGATACCAATGGGTACAGGTGCTATACTTTATGGTTCTTTTTGTATATGCAGTGATATCACCCGTCGTGGCTGTGGTTTCCGCGGTGTGCTTTGCTTTCATGGGTTCCATGTTTCGCGGCCAGTTCATGTACACGTACGGACGGGATCATGATAGTGGAGGGAAACTTTGGGCACACTTTATTCAGATTATGCTGACGTGCATGCTGATTGCAGAGTTGACAAGTAAGTACGAACAATTGCAATCATGCAATAATGATATCAAAAGCCTCTCATCTTTGTTGTTCCTGCAGTCTTTGGGTTACTTGGTCTCAAAATGGCAACAAAACAGATTCCCCTTTACATTCCTTTACCGGTAAGCACGATTCCAAAACAGTGATTCCTCTTTGTCTTGTGGAATATATCTCACACGTGATTTCCTGAAACTGCCGGCAAAAGATTATAACCGTTCTCTTCACCTTTTACATTCGACAAATGCACTTTCGCGTGGCGTCGTATTTACCAACGCAGGAATGTCTGATCGAAGATCAAGAACACGAGGAAAGCTTTGATTTGACCTTTCTCCGAGGAGCCTACATGCAACCAGAATTGCGAGCGGTAAGGAATGTGGTACCAGGAAGTCCCAACATTGCACAATTTTCATCCTCATCTGGGGAAGGCTACGGTGCATGCTGAGTCTTTCCATATCGTGAGAGACAATACGGGCCCTCGCATGAAGTTCGTTCGTTGCGGCTCGTCTTGATACGATCAAATGGGTTGAAGCCTCTTGACTGTTGCACAAAAAGTCGTTCGGGATTCTGGATTGTTCTCTACTATTTTTACCCTGAGCCCTGATTCCTGATCGCTTCTCCTTTTTCGTCTGCTGGTGAGCCATGCTTGTTGTTCATGATACATACTCCATGGCCATACAATTAATGAAAAGAGTATTGAGCAAAGCTCATGTAATAAGAGTTTAATGCGCGTGATTTTCCTTGTACAATTGATATACCCCCAAAGAATCACTTCTCCTTCTATCAACTTAGACCAATGCGGCCAATGACAAGCTCGGCAAAGTCATGATCACTCTTCATTTCCAGGACAGCCATGGGAATAACCAAAGCCGGTGCCAGAAGAAGAGCGAGCAAATGTTCACAAAGGAAGGTCGGAGAATCTGTAGTCCCAACGCAATGGTGTTTGCCTCTCTCCACTTCGTTTGCAGGAGGACAAGAGGGATGTAAGCCTTGCATGGTTTGGTCAAAATAAGACCGACAAGAGCAATGAAAGAAACTCGCATCCTCAGATGACTCCTCGGGGAAACGACAAAAATAGTAGCTGGGAGAGCTTGTCGGGGATTGCATGATTGGTTCCTGTTGTAGTTCGTCGTCATTGTCGTCATGATCAAACGGTTCTGATGGTGGCGATGGAGGCGGTTTGGATGATTCTATTTGGTCGGAGGAAGGATAGTGGATGCGGTCCTTACTTGGACGATCGGCTCGAATCAGATACATGCTTCGTTGCGAAGTCAGAGAAACGACTCGTGTAATGTTGAATTCTGCCGAGTCCAAAAGAGCCATGGCCGCTTCGACTATGCATGGAGACGTTGTTGTTGTACTGTGTGATCCGAATAGGGTGGTCACTACTTGAAAGATTTGATTCAGTTCCATAGAGGTGGGTGGCACCAATGCCTGTGCGTCGTTGTCAACCTTGACCATTTTCGTGGGTGGTTCCCGGTCGGAATCATGGGCCTTGTTTCTCGTTGTTGGTGATTGGATCACGTGCTGCTTGTCTTGCGAATTGCATGGAGTCTCGTTCTCTGATTGTGCGAGCTTGCGTTGTCGTTCCCGATCGACTTGTATCGACCAAAGATAGTGTTGCAACACACGAACTCGATCCAGAACTTCCTTTGGTGGGTCTGACTTTGGTATCCTGTCAATGGACATGATGGAGGATGGAGTGATTTCTGATGCCGATGTGATTCCCGATTCCCCACCATTTCCTGTCGCCATTTTTTGGGATTTGGGGGTCAGGCCCTGTGTCCAGGGAATGTGTTTTCGAGGTCTGAAATCGAGTTTCGAGTTTTGAGGTGGGGCTCTGTCCCTACCTTGAAACAACGATCTGGATTCTGGATGTACGTGTCCAGGTAAAAAATGTATTTTCGAGTTTCGAGTTTCGAGTTTTATTTTTCAATACTCGTGCACTCCCATGCTTCCCTCCTACCGGCGCATGAACGAGCACAACGGCAATTGACAATGACGACAAACAAATGTCGCTTGAGTACTCCTAATTCCTAATATCACATTGCATAACGTGAGAAGGTAGAATATTTGTAGAGCCCGTCCATGGAGCAGGATGCAGGCTTTGTTCCGTAACCATGTCATCTATGGAGAGATGAGAACTATTTGCTCTTTAGACCATTGACAGTGGTTGTGACCATTACTTCCATGGCAGCGACAGGTTAATAATACTTGCTTATTTTCTAGAGAAGCTCCTACTTATATCACATCAATCATTGTGCTACTATTGTCTATGATGGACAAGAGAGATTGCCTCGTTGTTGTTGTCGGAGAGATCGAAATGAGAGACAGAAAGCCCGGCGGCTGAAAGGTGGGTTTTGTAGGAGCGCGTGGGGCTCTTTGCAAACCTCGAAACTCGAAACTCGATTTCAGAATCTTGGCAAGGTCGTTGGGGGATTGCCAAGATTTGGGGGATTCGAGGTTGTGTTTTCGAGTTTTCAAGGGGACCATAACCTATTGGCTCAACCTCGATCGATTTCAGAACTCAAAAACACATTCCCTGGACACAGGCCCTCATTCGTCAAAAAAAGTAAGGGCATGCTGCGTGACTCACGCAGTCTTATTCCCATATTGGACGTCTTGCACTCGTTTTTCGTACGTTGGAACAAAGCTGTGCAGCCGTAAAAAACAGAAATTAATAATGGAACAAAAATGGAACACAAAATAGACGCGCTCGTTTGTCGTTTTTCTTATGTGGCGGTTTGGCGTGCAAGTGCGACGTGAACCGTGAACCGTGAACGTCACACAAGATATCCATGTTTCATCATTCATCGCATTGCTCTGAGAAAATCTTGGCTCAATTGTCTTGCTGCTTCCCTCTACCAAACCTACAAAGGATCGATACCTCAAGGCACCAGAAGAAGAGAGATTGACAACATGGCATTGATTGATAGTTCTCCGTTCCACAACCAGAAGACACGATCCACGAACACACGAGTTCTTGTCGTGGTTCTTGTTCTCAGTGCCCTTGTTGCCTTTGTGTATAGGGATGTATTGAAGTCCATGATGGACGCTCAGATGATCACTGATGCAATGCCAGCCGTAACTGAGAAGAATACGCTAGTCAGTCTCAACGCAAACATCGATCCCCAGGTTCGGATCAAACACTTCAAAGATACAGCCCTGTCGATTCAACCTGTTACCGACAAGATCGGGTATTGGACAACGGACCGTCATCGGTATCACAACATGTACGGCCAGTTTTTGTTGCCTCTTGCTGCCTATAAGCCAAACATGAAGTTTATGGAAATCGGTTTGGGTTGCGACATGTTTTACGGACCTGGAGCATCCGTCACGCTGTGGAAAACGCTTTTCCCGCCTACCGTAGAAGTGTGGGAGGCCGAATATAACAAAGCCTGCGTGGACAAGGCCCTGTCGAAAGGTCAATTGGAGGGCATTTAAGTTGTGACTGGTGATCAAGGAGATATGAAAACATTGGATTCATGGATTGAACAAACTGGTGGAAAGTTTGATGCCATTATCCATGATGGTGGTCATGAAAATTGTCAAATCCTCAATTCGTTTCATAAACTGTGGCCAGAACTCAACCCTGGTGGCTACTACTTTATCGAAGATTTGCAGGTTGGTATTGCAAGAAGCAAGACGCCGTCTAGTCAATGTACCAATGTTCCTGTTCATGAATACATAGCGGATTGGCAAAAGCAGTTGCTCTACATTACAATGCCGGGGCATGTTCAGCCTAAGTACCCTTTGCCGAAAGATTTGTTGTTCATCCATTGTATTGCCGAAGCATGCGTTTTCCATAAACAGACGGATGATGTGAATAACCCTGCTGTCAAGAAAGATTAACCGAAAATGGAGTTATGCATATATAGATTTTTTGCATGTATTAGCTGGCCTTTCAAGCTGAACAAAGCGACCATAGGGAGTCCCAAAAACGTCCTCAAAACATTTGTAGTTTGTGTACGGACACTCTATTATAAAGCTGCTGCAGGTTAAGCACCACAGCCATGCGGTTTGCGGTATCTACGTAGGAGTACTTTATAGTGCTACCTACTGAAAAGGCGACATACCACACGTCTTTCTCAAAATGTGTTTCACAACAAAAGTCACAAGAGCAACTTCTTGAAGGGCAAGAGAGCGGAAGGACAATATGGAGACTGGAGATGGATGGCGTCCACTGAGTACTATGCCAGAAAGCGATGTCCACATCCTTTTCATTGAAGGCTATTGCATGGTTCCCTGGATGGAAAAAAAATTTGCTGCAGCCATTGACCAGGGGAGTGGGACCGGAATTCGTACCTTTCGCGTTTGGCTGAGTGATCCACATGAGTTACAGCATAGTCAAGGTAGTAGTGCCTCACCCGATGCCTTTGGAATAGATCGATGTATTCAAGAAATCGAAAGTGGCGTTTATCACTGCATTGTCGTTGTTGATTACTCCAATGATACGGACTTCGAAACTTTCGAAACCAAATTGGGCAGACACTTGCAAGCCTTTGTACAAGCTGGTGGTGTCGCAGCGTTTCCCAGCAGTGAAGGATTGTTGGTCTCGACGTTTCAAAAGTTGTTTGACACCACGTGGGAACGATCCGGCTACTATCGCACCACTTGGGGTCCATGCGTCGAGAATGAACTGAATGTCAACTACAGCTTTGGCAATGGCAACTACTCTCGACGAATCATTGTACCCTATAGTGCCAAGGGAACAACTCTGCAAAATGTTCCACCCAATGAACGCTGCTTAGGTGTCACATCGGATTCACGAACACAGTCTATGGTGCCCTTTATGAATGGCCGTGATGTATCCAAACCTCAGGACCCTACATCAGCGACGGCAACGGACTTAGATGCCGAATACGATATTATTGTGGCCATGCACAACTATGGAAAAGGATGCGTGGCATATTTTGGGGATGTCAACTGTGAGGATGAAACGATTGCATTGGTAGAGGCTTTTTGTCTCTCTCGCTGTCCACAATATCCGATTGACTGCTTCGCTGCATTGGATGAGACGACATTTTCGGCCATTTTGGAATACAAAGAGAAAGGCAATGCCTCGTTTAAACAAAACAACCTCAGTGAGGCTCAATCCATGTACAGGGCTGGAGTTGACCTCTATGGATCCTCCAAGGGCAAACGTGGACCCCAACGAGACATACTGGTAACCTTGTACTCCAACCTTGCCTTGGTCCACTTCCGAGCGAAGTCATGGAGCGAGTCGGAAGCTTGTGCGAGCATGGCGTTACAACTCGACGAGTTTCACCACAAAATCTTGTTTCAACGTGCAACGGCACGCCACGAGCTCGCAAAGGAGGTACTATTGTTGTCCACCAACAACACTTCGGATGGTATCCGGCTTTTGAAGGCGGCCAAATCCGATGTTATCCAGATGCCGTTTGAATCCCCAGCATTGTCAAAGGAAGCGCAGAAGCTCTTGGCAAAGATTAATTTGGAACTGAAGCGCTTGCAAAAGAGTCAAAAGGATTCCTTTCGCGACAATTTTGCTGGAGCACTCTTGAGAAAAGAAAGCTGAATTGGTGAGCTTGTACTAGACGAATCCCAAACAATCTCACGACAGGGCTTGCAATCAATCCATGCATCTCTGGATTATCATCGTACGGGATTTGTTGCTGTTGTTGTTATTTATGAGGGTCGATTGGCATGTACTTCTTCCGTGGACCGTTTCCAGAAATTTTCGCCATAGTCCATTTTCCGAGAAGCTAGGGGGCTATGCTATGGGCGAATGGAATGGGGTAGCTAAAATTTATGCACGACTCGTTCCCATGATGTGCCCAATCCTTCACAGCGACATGGAAAAGAAAGTAAGGCCTAATTCCACCTCTGATTACATAAAAAGTCATGGTGTGTCAAGAACATGACCTCTAAGGATTTTGGTTGGATCTTTCATTGGACACCCTAGCCGTCTTGAGAGTTGTAACTTTTGTATATGTCTAACGGCTTTGTGAATCATGGAAAGCTAGGGATTTTCTCTTAATTCGTTTAACTGTTGTTCTTTTACTTCCGTGAAACATCGTGACGAACCACTCATTGCTCCGTAACTGTTTCGTTGCCAAGCTTCTAAGGAAAGATGATGCCTGTTAAGCAAGACGATACCGATCATGAAGACATGGTCGTGACGGCAAACAAGGAAGATGACAAAGGGGACGGAATCCATCGAGTGGAACCCATTTCGATTGAAGTCATGAAGGGGGAAGTCCAACCTCCGGCCTTTCGTGACTGGTATTTTTCCGTTCTCTTCTTCATTCAAGTAGCTGCCGTTGCCGGAACCGCAATGGCTTTTGGGCCAGCCCTGTTCAGTAGCACCGAGTCATCCGATGAAACAACCGATGATCAATTCAACAACGGCGGTGGGAATGAAAATTCCTCGTCCAGCAATAGCTTCTCTGGCTCGGATGTTCTCTTCTTCTTGGTGGGGACATTCATGGCCTCCACCCTCGTGACCATGTCGGCCTTCCGTGTCATGATCCGTCACCCCTTGACAGTGATCAAGATCTCTTTCTTTGTTGCACCCGTGTCCTTTGCTGTTGTGGCGTTGCTCATCTTGATGGCATCCAAACCAACGGAAGAGGATGAAAACGGAGACGTGCACGGTTCTATTGTTGGGTTCTGGTGGATGATGGCCGTCGGTTTCAGTTTGATCTCTTTGTGCTTTTATAACTGTTACAAGCGATTCATGCCCTTTGCCGCCGTGAACCTTAAGGTGGCTTTGACAGCCGTTCGTGCCAATATTGGACTCTTCTTTTTGAGCATCGGAGCTCTCTTTACCATTTATGCGTGGAGTTTTATGTGGATGATTGCGTTTGCAGGTGTAGTCTATCACGATCAGCAGAAACCTCAAGTTCCCTGTTCTGATGCCAATGGTGAAGACAGCATGTGCGACCAGCAACCCAGTACCGTTGCAGTCGTTTTTCTTCTGTTGTGCTTGTATTGGACCCAGCAAGTCATTCAGAATACCCTTCACACCACAACCGCTGGAGCGGTTTCGTCGTGGTGGATTCTTTCCGAAGACGAAGCCCTATCAAGCCGCGGTTGCTGCGGACAAGATGTATCGGATGCCCTCTACCGTTCCTGTACGTATTCCTTTGGCTCGATCTGTTTCGGTAGCTTGTTGGTGGCCATTTTGCAAACATTGGAACAAATGGCTCGTCAGACTCGCAATCGCCGTGATATTGTGAGCTGTGTGATCCAATGCATTGTGATTTGTCTTCGCGCGTATCTCGAGTACTTTAATTCATGGGCCTTTTGTTACGTTGGTATCTATGGATATGATTACCTCTCGGCTGGTCGCAAGGTGATTGACCTCTTCAAGGCTCGAGGCTGGACTACACTGATTACGGACCGCCTTATTTTCCGTGTCTTGATGTTTGCCAATCTTGGAATTGCGGCTCTCACGGGAGCTGTCTGTGTCTTGCTCATGGTCTTTTTGGGACACAACCACTTCTCGAGTGCCGATGATTACAATGCGGCCTTGGCCGTAGCCTTTTGGATTGGTTTTATTGTCGGCATTATTATTAGCAACACGGTGCTGTTCGTGGTGGAATCGGCCGTGCGAACCATTATGGTGTGCTTTGCCGAACAACCCGGAGAAGGAAGCGGACGCACCCAACTGTCTCACGAACTTCGGTCGACCTATGCCGCCACGTACCCCGGTATGTTTGAGTTTGACGGAAACGAACTGTCGTCGGAACAACGCAATGTCGTGTAACAGAACGGTGGCAGTGATCGAGTGGACCGACCCGGAGGTATCTAGAGAAACCACCGCGTACCAAAAGATGGGATCTCTTTAGTCCAAAAATGCGGCGTGGGACTTTGAAACACCAGACAGATTGCGGAATACTTGCCGGGATGGGACGATCCATAGGTATACATGTAGGAATTAAAATACATAAAGGTTGATTCACATTTCTAGGAGTATGGCAAGCACTTTAGGAATGAGTGAGTGGAAAACATGGAGACACACACACACACACGAGTGGCAAGGGCACGAGACGTGAGTGAATTCCTCTACCGCGTGCGTCTCCCATGGTGTGTCTGCTGGGGCGAACCATGGGAACCTTTGTTTGTCGTGGATGCAGAAAAGGGAGTTTGCGCATAGTGATTTGTTTTGGGGAAAATGTTGGGAAGTAGCAGAAGTTGGCTTTTTTTTTTCAGGGGCAAGGGTGTTTTCGACAAATTTATATCGCTTGTTCTACTGTGCTTGCTCACTCCCTCGGTAGACAGGAGGAGGAGAAGATGAAGGTGACGGGGACGATGGCTCGTACCGCATTTCCACATGGCACCATCCATCCAAACATGTCGCTGACACACGCACACTCACACACAAAAAGACTCTCGACAACCAAAGTATCCCATGACAGGTCTTTTTCCTCGTCCATCCAGACTCTCCAAAAAGAACCACCACCACCACCACCACCACCACCACCAAACCCCATGGTGATGCACCGACAGCAGTGGCACTCGCGCTCTCTCTCCCCGAATTCCTCTCCAACAAACGTCTGTTCCCAACACATTCCCACCAAAAGACACATCCACAGCCGTAAAAAGAGAACACTTGTGTGTCCACGCTCCATACACACGAGCCGCAATCAGGAGAGGAGGAGAGAAACGAGAATACTGCGTGTGTCCATACGACCGCACAACAGCCGTAATTACGAGAGAGAGAGAGAGAAACGAGAATTGTCGCTCCACGCCGTCTACTACGTCGTAGAAAAAGTTTCGTTCGGACTCGTCGTCATCATCGAGACAGTATCCGTATCGATTGGAGGGGGGGGAGGAGTGAGCACCCATCCATTGTATGGTGCGTTTGGGTAAATCACCTCGCGCTATGTTCGAGTCCCCCGGCTCTTGGATTTGAATTCCCAGCCGTTGGTTGGTGTGGCGCGCACGAGTATGAATTCGAACACGTACGTTGTATGGGGGTGGGGGATGCGCCTCCCTTCCACAACGGATTTTGCTCGGCCCGCGCGCGCCTCCATCACACTCCACACACAATCAATCCCCAACCAACACACCACGACAACCAACAAAGAGAGAGAGAGAAAAGACGAGAGAGCCACAAGCACAACAACCGCAACCACCAACACCACCGTCGTGTCTTTGTGATTGGTTGTGTCGAGAGAATCTTCCATTCTGGTTGGGAAGAAGAAGAAGAAGAACATCCAGGGATCCTCTCCAGTAGTAGTTGCCACAAGAAGCACACCTCGATACGGACTGTTATCTTTCGTGTGTGAGAATCTCCACACACACGGACATTCCAGCAGAGATTTCTCGCCTTGTTGTTCTCTTGTGGTGACGAGACAGTCCAGCACCCAAAGAATGGTTTCGTCCAGGATTGCCATGCCAGTGTCCCATGGCCACCATGACACGACACTGCAACATCCACCACAAAGTCACAGTGCAATTTCCACCACCCATCCGCCTCCTCCTCCCATTGGCAGCCCCATGTTTTCCTTGGAGCTTCCCCCTCCCGTCACGGTGACGACCCCGTATCCCGGTCAAACCACCCGCAACGACTCGGACGACGACACTGATTCCGTCCAGTCCTCGTCGACCACCACCACGACCACTGTGAGTGCGGGTGTCCTTTCCAAGAATCAGATTGGATGGTACCGTCGTAGTCTCGTGGTCCAGGACCAACACCAGGACCCAAACCAACCATCCCCGACGACCAGTGTGTGGTGGCCCGCCGTTTGGTTTGCGTCGATTCAACAAGCCCATTGGTATTGCTTGGCCTCCTTTCAACAGCAAGAGGGTGCCGCCGAGGCCTTGGATGCCTGGAGTACAGCCGCATTGATGGAAGGCTTGCAGCAACCGCCGCCATCTCATGTCGTGGCATCGCCCACGGACAGCAACCAACAAAATGTGGTGCAGACACACCTGGCGCAACCAGGCATTCCCGTGGTGGGCTTTTTTGTGGGAACCAATCAATTGGAATTGCACTGCGTCCCCCCAAACAACAACAACAACCACAAGAGGAAACGCAGCATCCTGGTTCCATGGAAGGACAAGGCCCTGTTTGCCATTCAACCCAAAATCCCTCGGTCGTGGTTGCCCTCCTTTTCGTTGGCTCTGCGACAAGTCGCCACTGTGATGCAATACGACCACAACACGCAGACCAACCATTCGTCGAGCCACTGGGTGGCGGCAGCGCCGAATCCCATCGTCCCTCCTAGTGGTACCAACCACCAAAGCCACCAAGGAGCGCCCTCCGTCTCGCCGTCGGTCCAGTCCTTGTCATGTCGCGAGAATCCTACGGGTAAGAGTGCCGTATCCGTTCCACCACGATCGAGTCATGCTAGTGTGTCGTCGGGCGAGACGACGACCCGTCTAGGCCGCGCCCACACTACCCAAACGCAACAACAACCACAACAATCCTCCTCCACCACACGAGGAGGAGGAGGAGGAGGAGAGATTCCGCCACAAACAGCCCGTCGTGTTTCACACTCCCTTCCAGTCCCTTCCTTTGAAACCACGAGTACCACCCACCAACGACCAAAGGCCACGGCTTTCCAGGAACCACGGCCATCTTCGTCATCCTCGCCGCCGTGGCACGTCACCCACCAAGCCGTAGCCTCAGTTGGTGCGCCGAGTGGTCCAAAACCAGCACCGCCCCGACCCCGCGGCTTGTTTCCGACTTTGTCGTCGTCTCCCAAAAAACCACCACCACACACCCAAAACCCGGCGGCGACTGCGGCTGTTCCAATGGCAGCGACAGCACCTCCTGCCGTGGAGGAACCGTCCCCATCACACGACCTGCCGCTGCCTCAGGACGCTGACGACCATTCGCCACCACCACCCGAGATGGACAACGACTCAAACGTCCCACAACCGCAACAAGCATCCAAAGTTGAATCATTGGATCCCAACACCAATCCCGATTACCGACCGCCCTTGTCCCAGGATTGGCCCATGCCACGACATGCCTGTCCGTGGGACCAGGTCTGGTCCCTGTTGGAATTTGCCGGTTGGTCGGTCCGACGATGGACGCATCCCCGGACGGGTGCCGTCAAACGAGCCTATCTCAAACCGCACTGTCAACTCGAGGCCAGTCGACCGGGCGTCGGCTACTTTACCAGTTTGGACGATTTGCAAACCTTTTGTCAAGACGAATATGACTGGCAGGGACCGCCATTGGCGGCCGCCACTGTGCCACAACAAGAACAGACGCTGTCGCAAGCGCCCGAGGAGGAGGAGGAGTACGATGGGGAACACGACGACGACGAAGAAGATTTGGAACACGAAGAGGAGTACAAGGACGACGAATTGGTGGAGAGGGAAATTTCCCGAGCGCAACATGCCAGTACCGTTGTCAGTGGTATGACCTGGACAACCCTGCAGGGAGATGCATCCTCAGTACCCCACCACCAGGACCATGACGACGAGGAAGAAGAACAAGAACACGAGCCGGAGGAAGAAGAGCAAGAAGAAGAGGCTCATCGAACCCAGTCTCGTGCTAAATCAAAAGCGGCCTCCACCAAGACCAGCAAGAACCAGAACCACCAAAACAACAGGAAGAACCCCAAGGATTCCCAAGCGAGCCAAAAACAGGCCAGTGTCGGCAGCCAAAAAGCGGCTCCCTCCAAGAAACGTCGTCGGGCCAACCAGAAACCGGCGGACCAAGCGTCCTCCAAGAAACGTCGTCGGAATCCATCCATTCGAATTTTGCGTCCTCACCAAGCCAAGGAGTTGTTGCGTCACATTGGCATTCACCCCAATCAGGGCCAAGAGGAAGAAGAAGAATGGAACTTGACTCTTTCCTCCAACGACGACAAGACAATGACCGAGCCACTAGTCTTGTCGTCCTTGTCCTTGACCGCCGTGCGCAAATTTTTGTGTCAACAAGGCATTCCTCCACACTACGAAGCTGCCATGAGTCAACGATTGGATGCGAAGCAAATTCAGCAATTGACGCAATGGATTCAATTTGCCAATGTTGCCATGACCAGCCAACAAGTACGACAGTACGTGTCGTTGTCGTCATCTGAGTATCAAGAACCAACCCACGAGGAGCTTCCTCAATTGTTGCGCGACAGTTGCTATGAAATGTTTCAAAGTTTTTGGTATTTGCGAGGTGCCCCGCATGGCCAACACACCAAGAATGTGCACTATTTTGACTGCCGGGCATCCTTTGACAAGTTTCGGCCGGCCGTGCGAGGCGATCCCGAAAGTGTCATTTATACCCATCCACTGTGGCAGCCGAGTAAAAAAGGGAGTACGGGTATTCCCAAAGTGGCTCAGAAAAAAATCCAGTCGGAACGCCGCGTCTTGGTGTGGGCGGCCACGGCTCCCAACGACTTGCCCACGTTTGTACTCGAACGGGCCAAGGATCCTCGTCTGGTGGAATTATATCAATCCATGGAGGAACTGTCCTACAATCAAGCAGACCCGAATGATCATGGCCAGGACGACGAGGATGTGTCTATGGACCAGGCCAGTGCGAGCCAAGAGTCGTCCGTGTCGTCCGCCACCAACTCGAGTGCCGACGAGTCCACGCAACCAAGCGCGACGGAATCCAAGAAATCGCGCCACTCCACCTCCTCCTCCAAACCGAAAAAGACCAAGCCTCGAGTCATTCCGTGGTACGAACCCCGTGTCCCCTTTGTTCAGGTCCGTCCCATTCTCGAGAAATTGGGATATCATCAACAAGTTACGGGTGGAACAACCACTACTACTGCTACTCGGCAATGGACGCATTCCGCCCTCCAGGCACACGAGAACCTGTCCTTTGTCGATGAAAGTCAACTGGCGCAAGCCATTTTGTTTTGTGGCGTTCCGGTCCTTCCTTCCAAGGATGGACAAAAGGATGATTTGTTGACGCAAGAAACCATGCGTCGTGGACGTCGACGGAACCAAGCAGCTACCCCAACACTGGACCCCTTGCGACACTTGTCGGAAGAGGAACGCTCCCTGCTAGAAAAGTGGCTCGTGTTTACCTATTATCCATCTACAGCCACGGAGGACATGTTGAACAAATTGGAGGGTGCCGTCAGAAAAGATGAAATTCAAACCAAGCTCTTGAAAGCTGGTTTTGAAGTCAATGGGGATCGATGTTATCCTCCTGGTTCCGATGAACACAAGCGGTCCCGTGCCAACAAATTGAATCGCCTCGTATCGGCTGGTGGCCAAGATCCCTTTCTCTATCACAAGGGCGAGCGGGTACGGGGATTTCACGAGTTGCACGGCCCACAAGAGTTGGTGTACTATCTCCTTTCGACACCCTCGTTGGATCAATCCCCCTCACGACGATCCAAATCCCAAGAAGAAAAAGCCGACACTAGCAGTGACGTTGAAACATTTTTACGATTGTGGGCCATTCGATCCGCACTTCAACGAAAAGAACCATTGGTGTTGCCGTCCTTTTCCACCACGGGAGTTGCCTGGGAGTTTTATCTCGAACGAGTCCTTGGGATTTATGAAAGCTCATCGTCTTCAGATGAAGAGAGTCAAGCTTCGGCGACCAAACCCTCGAGTTCCAACATCATGGAGGTGGAAAGCGCTCATGACGCGTCCGACAGCAGGTTACAGGGAGCTGTTCCTTCCGAACATACGACATCCATGTCGTGATGCAAATAGCGCAACAGGGATTGGGGCATTACAATAACCATTAATGAATGAATGCAGTTTAAAGTTAGATATTCAACATGTCCTGTCCGCAGCCTTGTGCGTGGACGGATAGAGTAGGATCTTTCGGACAAAGCCAAATCATCTAAAGTTGTCTCATGGTTTGTGCAACGACCTATCTACAAACTGACAAAAGTCTGTTTTCGTGACCCGCTTTCTGGCACTTCCCAATTTCCACATCTGTGATCTTTCCGCTCTTTTTTGGCTCCGATCTTCCCAAATATCATCAAACGCCTTTCGAGGAATCCAACGTGGGACCTGACACCTGACATTAATTTCATTGCAGAGTCTCTAGTTGTGTTGGGGGAACGGTATTTCAACGATGGGATCAATGGGAACGTTCCTATTCCCAAAGGCCTGCATTTTGACCATTTTCTGGGATGTGAATGCAGGTTGCGCACGGCCAAGATCTTAGCAATCAAGGATTTCATCTATGTTGTAGTCGCTGTCAGTGCCACCTTCATCATCTGCTGTTTGTCCACGAGCAAAAGTTACGGTTGCTGTATCGGTAGAACCAAGTGTGGCCTTGAGGACATCCAAGTCAAACATTTGGTGAATGAATGGTTGTTGTATATTTTCATCACAATCTCTATCTCTGGGAGGTGGACCCTCCATGTCCTCCAGTGTCGCTCGTGAACGCAGAGTAACTTCATCTCCCTCATGTGCCGTGACTTCGTAGACCATCCTGTCGAATTCTTCTTCAAAATCCACATCATCCACAGTTTCTGTCTCCTCTCCCGTCATCCCAGACAGTAGGGATGCATTCTGAATGGGGTCTTCCTCTGCAGGCGCAGAAGTTAACTGATCTTGTGGAATCTCTGCTCCTGTGGTGGTTTCCCTCTTCATCCTTTTTGCCCTGTGCTCTAAAGGGATGCTATCTTTCAGATGCTTGCGCACTATAGCCATTGTCTTAAAATTCTTTGCAGTCATTCGGTTCCTGATCTTTGGTTTTGCATAGGACAAATTGGAGAACAATGTCTCCACAGGGGCCGCATGGCCTTTGAGGAGGAAAACATAACGGGCAAACAATCGGGTGGGGTCTTGGAATTGTTGGGTATGAGCCCAAAAGTCCTTCGGCTCAGCATCAAGGTGGGGCTGCAAGAATTGAAATGACTTGTACTTGGTGAGGTCCTGGGAGATAGAGACTGCCTCAGACTTGCTGAATCCCCATTCCTTCACGAGACAAAGAATGCTCCTCTTGACGGTGTCGAATTGGTGGAACCTACTGATGGCAAGGTCCCTGTGCCTTGGGTAGAGAAATAACGCAATGACATAGATATCCTCGTTGAAGTACTGCTTGTATCGTCGAGAGAGCTTTAGTATTGCGTCATTCACAAATGGATTGCGCATGATTGTCCTCGCGGCAATGCAGTCATAGGCAATCTGTAATTTGAGAAACTGCAACACAATATCGGCAAGGTTAGTTGTTGATTTTTCCAACTCGCCAATCACGTCAGCAATAGGTTTGATAATATCAACAAGGTCGGAGTTTTTTACAAAGTGGTGCGAACTGAAATGAGTGAGGACATCATTGGGTATGGACGGGTACTCCTCAGTCATCCCTTGGTTCCTTGCCGCCCATTCCAAAAAGTCCTTGTAGTGTTTAATGGAGAGGCACACCTTACACATGAAGTACCAACGGTTCTCACAAAGTGCTTGAAAGGTGCACCTCCCCTCAGGCCTCATGCCAGCCCAGTCCTTTGCCAAGGCAAACCAGACATGCGACTTCGTAAAGAAGTTGACGATCTTGCAATTGGCCCTCGCCACTTCCCAACATTTGTCTATGGCACATACATCCTTTGTGAATGTATTGGCAACGTGGAGTGCACATGGCATGGGAACCATGCCCCGAAATTTGTGGCGTAGTTCCTTCCGATACTTGATCATCACTGTTGGACTGTCAGTGACGCATCCACGAACACTCTCTGTCTTGACAGCACTGTCACCAAGTGTTCTGACTGTCACATCAACCATGTTAAATGCCGTGTGTCGCATTTTTGACAGACTGATGATATCGAGGATTTGGCTTTTGTCACGGTCATGCAACAGCATCAAGGCATAGATGCTGTTGTGGCTGACATCCGACCATCCGTCCCAAAGCAGTGTTGCACAATCCAGCGACTGAAGAGAATAATCACGCTCCGTCACTGCTTCACTGTACAGGCTGTTGAGGTATTTGTCGGTCAGGCTTGTCCTGCTGGCAAGATGAAACGAAGGCTTGAGGAGATGCACAAACTTGCGAAAGTAAAAGTCCTCCGAAAAGCTGAAAGCAACACCACTACACACCATGGCACGCAGAAACACCATGTTGGGGTGATTCACGTCACTCTGAGATGTTTGCTTCAACTTCTTTTCCTTGGTATCATCCTCTGTAACAGAGGCTCGGGCCTCAAAACTGACTTCCTTGCAGTACGTGAGGATGTGCCTCTTCATCCGGTCAGGCTTGCCGTCCATCTTTTTATTGCAGTATCTGCATTTTGCGTAGAACCGGTTCGTCTTGCCGACCTTGGTGGCTGACCGTAGGAAGTGCTTCCATACGCTGCTGGTGGCTTTCTTGTGTTCCAACCATAGGCATTTTTCTTCTTCTTCTCCCCCCATCTCCACATCATTGTCCTCCAGATACTCCGACTCTGAGTCGTAGGGCTCAATGCGACCGCCGCGACCAGCAGTATTCATTGCTTTCTTTGATTTGGTATACTTTGTGCTTTCAAACTAACTTCAAACGCATCCACAATCATCTTCGACACTTCAACGCACGAAAAAAAGGTCAACCATCGGGCACAATCGTATCGCCCACGCACATTTGTAGTCGCATTTTGGCATGCCCAGCGGCGATGGGACCTGTTCCCTCAACCCTCTACTCTCTAGCTTGTAGCGAATACTGTGTATTCCGCTTACGTTGAAAGCCTACTGGAAAATCTTTTCTGGAACAACACTGAACTCGCGGGGTGTGCCCATCACGAATTGTACCGTTTCGCATTTTGGCATGCCCCTCGGCGATGGCCCCCTCTAGCTAGAAAGAGGTATTGGGGGCATGTTTCCCATTCCATTTGCTTCGACAGAATCTTTTTCACTCCCATGGTTTCTCGTCATCACCGGACGTAGCTTTGATGCAAGGCTCAAAGATGTGTTGTGCACCCAACAACATGTAACATGTAACATGTGCGTAACATGTAACATACGAGAATCATGCCACATCGAACGTCGAAGCCTTTTTCAGATTTTCCGGTGATTTCGCCACAATACTCGCATTGGGATTGGGGGCCGATAGAACTGAAGAATTGAAAGGGGGCGAAGGCGAGAAAGAAAGGGTTCACTCCCTTTCGACCTGCGATGGGATTTGTGGTAGGGTCTTCTAAGCGCCATTTTTGTTTGGGCGTTTGGGGAAAGACCGCAACTTTTCTTGTTGTTGTGGTGGTGCCGCCTCAGCTCCTCTAACGTTGCATTCAACGTTGCTTTCATCTATATCCTTTTGGTTTGGTAGAAGCAAAAGGTTTGCAAGTGTTTGTTTTTCGTCCTCATTCTATCAAAGTAAATCTACTACCGATTGCTTCAAGAACCAGATCATCATGTGGACCACCACCACCACCATTATCACTACTTCACACAACCTCCAACAGCCAGTAAAGCCGAAACGGATACGCTGCCGGATGGCGCTGTCTCGAATGACACTGACCCGAATGTCAGGTTGCGGTGGGTCTGTTCGGACGAGGTCGCTTCTTGCCACGTTTCTTCTTGTGGTTATTGTTTTTTCGACGGTCGTTGTTGTCGCTCACGCAGAGACGACCGATGCGAGACCTATTTCATTCCAGTCGTTGCGATTGACTCAACCTCAACTGCAAAGACATTAACAACAACAGACTTTCAAGGCCGACTTGGAGCGACCGCCCTCCAACGACGGTATCAACCTCAACGACCCTTCAAAGGATGCATCAAGCCAAAACGAGAGACGTCTCCGACCAAGACGACTGGCAGTGGACATCGTTGGAAACAATTCAATACAATTCCCTTGCAACCAAACCAGCAATGGCAACAACTCCTTTTCCTTTTATATGTCATCTTCTTGTGGGAGTTCCAACAATTGGAATACCACAGCCCTTTCCTTGAGTGCTTGTCAAAACATTGAACGAGCCATTGGCTTTGTCACGAGTTTGAATTGGAATCTGACCACAGTCCAAAATACACCCACTACCACCACTCCAGGCTCCGGTTCCAACAATGCTTCCTCGTCGTCCTATCTGCCGTCGTGGCAACGTTTGTCCTTGGCCGACGAACGGGCGGAAGTTCGAGACATGTATTGGATTCAAGGGTTGATTGTGTTGCCCATTTCGCTGGGGTTGATGTGGTGGGGTGCCTCGTGTTTGTGGCCCGTCACCGTCTTGGCGGCAGCCAGTGTCGGTGTGTGGCTCGTGTTTCATGTCTTGACCGCCTGGGTCGCCTGGCACGACGAGCATGCTTCGGCGACAGCCTCCTCCTCGTATCCGGCTGGTGGTTCTCCCTGGACGTCTTCTACGGTGCCATTCCATGATTCCTCGTCTTCCTCCTCGTCATGGTTGGATTGTTCCATGAAATTGAGTTTGGCCACCATTGCCGCACTCATTTCGGCCTTGTTGGCGGGTACCTTTTTGCGATTTGGAATCTTTTGTTTGGGAGCCTTGGTCACCGGCAGTGTCGTTTATTTGCTGTTGATGACCTTTTCCCAACCCTTGCACACTTCCACAGTGGATTGGCTCTATGTGGATCACTACCCGAATAATCTCCATGTTCAGCAACAAGACATGAATGACGAATTGTCTCTTTACGGTTGGTGTGTCACCGTCTTGATGGCTGTGATTGGCGGATGGTGGGTTCGATGGCATGAAGAAGCTACCTTGGAAGGATTGACCAGTGTCTTGGGTGCTATCGGCTTGAGCTTTAGTGTCCATACGACACTCTTGTTGCATGGGACCTCATGTGACAAGAGTTGGGTTGTACTGGCGACCTGTTTGTCCACCTTGCTGGGATGGCATGTCCAACGACAACGACGACTCCGCAAACACTACCAGTATCGCTATCAACAATTGAAACAACACGATGTCGAATACACGGAGGAAGACAATCAAAACGATTTTGTGGGTCGCGATCCAAACAAAACTCGTCGCGCACAAGACCATGGTGGTTGGTGTTCCCTTGCCGGTTGCTGCTCGACGAGTCGATCGAGCACTCGTCGCGCACCCAACAACCACGCAACACCACATTTGGCAACAACAACAACCACCTTGCAACAAGCCTTACAGACTGTGTTGCATCATGCGGGGACCAACAACTCCAACGACAATTCGTCTCATCCTTCGACCAAGACAGCCACCGACACGACGACTGCTTCGTCGGAACAAATTTCGGAATTGATTACGGCCCTCCAATCGTTGAATCATCAATTGTTGCAACATCGAGGACCACAAACACAAGCCGCCACAACGACCAATACGACTGCTACGAGTACAACTGCGAGCAGTACGGCCAGCGCCACGGACAAAACTTTGTAATCAATACGGTCAAACAGAACGCTAAAGCTCCGAACGTGAGGACCACGAAACTAGACAATATTCCTACGGCAAAGGAAGCAACGGTTTTGAGCCAAAATCGAGATCCGTTCCTATCTTCCTGAGCCATTCCCACTATAGTTTGTACAATGGAGAAGAAAAGCCACTCCCACTATAGATGCAGAGAAGAAGAAAACTCCAATGAACGCGTCGTTTTAGACCTAACCTTACTACTGAGATAAGTTTGGCTCACCGATAGCTATGGTCGGAGGATGACGGCACGAAAAATCAGTCGTGATCACGATCACCGCAAAAACTGAAAATGCGTCGGCATGAAAAAACGGTGGTTCACACCATTCCCGGCACACAAATCGCATTGCGGTAAGGAACAAACTTCCATAACCAAGATCTTCGTCTCATCATGAGCAAAGCAAGCAAAGACGAAGACGCATCAATGCAGTCAGAAGAGTCAGAAGAGGAAACTGAACATTACGATGGAACTCAGTTGAAGAAACTCTTGGATGTCGTCAACCCGGTGGGCTCCTTTGCCACGAGCGGAGCCTTTCACCCGTTGGCCTTGAGCCCCACGATTGACGTGGAAGGTGTGGGAAGACTTGGACTTCCTCTCCACCCTATTATGGCCAAGTATGTGAAAGACACGGTGGCTGAGATGGCTCCCTTTGGACGAGGGCCGGATACTTTGGTGGATGAGTCGGTTCGCAAGACATGGAAGATTGAGCCAAACAAGGTTACTATAGGAGGAAAAGGTTGGAACGATACATTTGTCTGTCTGGTCAGACAGGCATGCTACGAGCTTGGCATCTCCAATGAAAATGTCGACAAACTTGGAATCGAAGCTCATCTTTACAAGGTTCTCTTGTACGACCAGGGCGGTCATTTCAAGAAACACAAGGATACGGTTAAAGAAAGTGGCATGTTCGGCACTCTTGTCCTTCAACTTCCCTGTAGCTTCGAGGGTGGTGATAGCTTCGTTTCTCACCAAGGCGTGACAAAGCAATTCGAGAATTCGAAAGATTGTCAATCGGTGTTCCGATACATGGCCTTTTACGCAGACTGTGAACATGAAATCACTCCCGTAACCGAAGGTTGGCGACTTTGTTTGGTCTATAATCTGGTCGTAAGCAAGCCCAATCCTAACGGAGTTGTCCCTGATGCTCTTGATGTGGAGTCCACCGTCAAGCAACTGCAGATTGAGGCTGCCAAATGGATGACGAGTTCAACAGGAAAGTTGGGATACTGTCTGGATCATGAGTATACCTTGGATAGCTTTGACTTTGGAACGCTGAAAGGCCGTGATGCAGTAGTGCTGAGTGTGTTGCGTAACGCCAAAGATGATACTGGCAAACGTATGTTTGAGCTGTCTCTTGTAGTTTTCTGGCATGTGAACAACGAATGTGACGATCCGTATGATTATGATGATGATTGTGAATTAAAAAATGATTATGGGATTGAAATGATTGTGTTGGAGAATGGAATGAAAAAATGGTCTCCATGCAAACAGGACGCGATTGAGAGTTCAGTTTGGTGTGACAGCGTACTGCATTTGTCCGACGATGGATTCCTCAAGGAATTCGATGACCTCTCAGTAGATGAACGAGAAACTGTGAGTGATGACGAAGAATCAGCTTGGGAAGTGGATATTGGTAAGAGCCATAAAGTTTCAGAAGAGCATCACGAATATCGGGGAAATGAGGGAGGCGGAACCACAACAACTTATCGTTCTGCCTGTATTATCTTCTACCCTGCTGCTGGTATGAGTTTGAACAAAACAATTGTGTCGCTTTGCAAGGAATGAAAAAAAAGATTGATAGGATTTTCTATCTTTACTTCATGTCACAGCTTTCCAAAATGTGATGGATCAGCTTTAATAACTACCCTATTTGGCCGTTTTCTGGGGCGCATCAACTCCTGTATGAGAACAGCCCATCATCTTATGGTCGTGCTCATGGGATGCTTCGTAATCGTGCTACGCTTCAAAATGGGGACACACTAGGAACCTGTGTCGTGAAAGCAATTGGTCCAAACGCTGGTGTCAACAGCGGATGGTCCAACCTTACGACTCGCGAAATCCCCGTACCAGTTTGCCCCTTGTGCTCCGAAACTAGGTGCGAGGCTAAGCCGTTTGGACCGCCTGCGAACGAGGGGGGCTCATGCTTCCTTATGCTCTGCCCGCGCTAGTGGAGGTCGAAGAGCAGTGAATCCATTGACATGGTTGGTGTGAGTATTTGTACGATGTGATATGCCCGTGACAGCTGTAGCAAAAACACTTGTGGACCACACCAACCTTTGACTCTTGCCAATTGGCAAATGACATTGGGAGGATCATGAAGGAGGGCGATGCGGCAATCACTGTTGTTGTCCGATACAAGAAAGGAGCTGTCGCCTCTCTCATTTGTCGAAAGGACAATAGCCAAGACGCAATCCCACCACTCGGAAGAAACAGCAAGTTGAACGACGACTGTTCGGACAATTACAAGTGCCACTGCCGCTTGCGCAGTTTGAATCAAGGAAAAAAGTAAGCCACTTGGTTAAAACAATCAAATGCCAAAGACCATGTCGTTCTGTTGCACTCATGCATTCTGAATGACTGTCGTAGTTGTATAAATGCGGGATCATGGGCTTTTCATGATAAGCCATCTTGTCCATCTACACGTACATCTCCGTGATTCTCCTCATCTTCTTCCACGGTTTCATCCTCAATTGAGACCGGGTGAACATCACTTTGTTTTTCTTCTACAAGCGACAAATCAGTGTCCTTGAACGATACATGCTTGTCTGCATTATGGGTAGGATGCATAGGAGAAGCAGGGTGTTCTTCTATGTTCCCTTCTGTCACACTTGCATGTGAAATCGGATTGTGATTGTCGTGAGCCATGGAACTTGTCGTTCCCAATGTTGTTATGGTTGTTTGATTGGCACAATAGCGACCGGCATGATCCAGGGTTTGGCCACTGGTACCAGCACGGCCTCTACGACTGCTGCTGCCCGTACCCCGACTTGACCATTCCTCAATCCAAGGACCCAAGTATGGAATTTGGCGCATAAATGCTAGGCTTTTACCATCTTTGATCAGATCTGCAAACCGACGGCGAAAGTACACAAGCGCATTCAAGAAGCCCTGAATTTAGAAGCGAAAGTAACAAAGCCATTGTAACCGGAGACATCATAACGTGTAAGAACTTTGTATCTCTCAGCGAAAAGGGTAGTTATTGCGACATTGCGATATGCAGACCCGATACATACCTGCAGAGGAGTGCAAATCTTGACTAGCAGAGCAACTGGCAGTTTTCGTTTTCGTTCCAGATCAGGATCATCAGGTGTGCTTTTCATTTGCAATATCAACGCCATGGGCGAGTAAATGACAAAGAAAATAGCAATATATAACAAAGCCTGACGAGCCGTGGCCTTGGTACGAGCATAGCTAGGCTCATTACCGCGGCTAGCAGTGGGAGATGTCGTAGCTGTCGAAGCCGCCCTGGCAATGGTATTCGAACTTTCCCCTCGTCTATTTCGACCACGGGGTCGTCGACCATCCGGCCGACCCACAGCGTACCGACCCATATTCCTTTCAATACGACGTACCTTGCAAACAATCAGAAGCATGCAAATGATAATGATCGTCCACGCAAAAATGACATTGCCTGTTTCTATAATCCCAGTGAAGTCATCATAGTCTTCGCCTCGTACACAATCAATGTCGTCATTTTCGTTGCACAAAGGAGGGTTGTCGGAAAACCAACACCATCCGGGTAAATCTCGTCGTGGATTAAACACACGCGAGGCAATACCACCCGAACTGGAGGAGATTGGAATAATCCAGCCGACAAGATGTGCCAAAGGTTCCAAGCAACAAGCAATCCGTCTTCATTCCAGGCAAGTTTTGCGCAAAAAGAAAGAACCAAAAGGTCAGCGCGGTATACGGGCGACTGTCCATCTCATTGGAATAAACCCACCGTTCTTTCCATTCCCATCGAAGCAACATGACAAAATGGATCGCCAAAAAGACGGTATACCACATGGCTCCAAAGGATAGATTGAGAAAAAATCCGGAAGCTTCACAGGTACCAACCGTCCCTCGTCCACTTCTTCCATAGGGCCAATCTGAGGGTACGGCCCAGGGACCGAAGATGAGCAATCCCATGGAACTCATCCAGTCAAAGAAGGAAATTCCCACCATTATGCGATGGTATACATGTTTCAACAATTCTTTGCGATCGTACCAGATGGACCACAAGATCAAGGACGATCCTGCCACGGACCAGGGCGCCGTAAAGTATGGAATAATTGCCAAAAAGGTGGCTTGGGCCTCGGTGTACAAGGGAGGAGGATATACGGATGTACTCATTTCATTTAGAAGCAGGAAATGCTCGTTATTGTTGTTTTTCTGGTATGCCCACTTGACTGCTTCGCTTTACTGACCACGTAAGCAATAAACGAGAGAAAAGAAGCGACAAGAAACAAAAGATTAGATCACTTCCCTTAACTGATGCGCCTACTCTCCGAAGGCGACCCTCTATCTTGAATCGTTCTCTCAAGTCGAATATTTGTCTACACGCATCTACGTAACTAACGGACCACATTGTATGTGGACTGTCTCACCACGAACCACTTGTCATTCAATCCAGCTTATGTCAACAACAAGGACCTCGAATGTGGCTTACCGCTTCAATGGGAATGTCAAGCTCTTCCAACGTTCCGCTCAAGGGGAAAGGAGGACAAACACAACAAGAGGCGATATGAAGAATGAAGAAGAGAGAGCTCCAACCAACCTCTAACGCCCAAACGCGACTGTAGTGGAGCCACATCCGACCGTTAACCGTCAAAACGCTGGGACGGCGCGTTGCCGCGCGTGAAAAACACGACTGGCAGAAGTCCCGTATGCCGTATGCGCCGTGGAAAATTCGCTTCCGCGACCACAAACCACAATATCATGTGCCGTGGTAGGGCACAACCAGGTCGTCCAGGGAATGGATTGAGCGACCTTGCGTCGCAATTCCGACAAATTTTGACATCGAAAGGGCACGTGACAGCGCAGGGCGACATGACTGGCAATGCCGGAATGACCGTGTTGGGAATGCTTGTGGTGGTTTTGTTGGGGTTGTCCAGTTTGCACACTGGACCCACCCAAACAGCATCCGCATCTCGACCCTCTCGAACCAGTTTGATTTTCAAAAGTGACAAAACATACAACACAGTATGTTGCTGTTGCACCGTGTCCCAATCATGGTCCCTGTGAAAACGTGGCCTGGTTCTTGTTGGAGGACCAGCACAACAAGACTGGGAACACTGACAAGGAGTGCTCGTCTGCGGACCCTTTCGTCCATGGCGCAAGCTCCAATGGCAGGATCCGTAGCATCCAGAATGGAATGGACGAACCAAAGGACACTGGCTTCTGTTTCTTTTCCTCGACGTGTCGCAGGCTTGCCAGCACCGTATAGCCGTTCGGGTTCGATTCTCGTGTCGTCCTTTACCACCACCACAAGCGTTTACCAAAACGAACCCAATCCTCCAACGTCAATGGGCATTCCCACCACTCGTCGACGACAATCACCGACATTCACTTCTTCTTCTTCTTCAGCTTCTTTGGATGCAAACCGACCACCCTCCTCCCAATCTTCTCCTCCTCCTTCTCGTGTCGCTCACCCGTCGCCGTTCTCCTCCTCCACTTTGGAATCGACAGGGACCGGAACCACCACTTCCATTCCCCAACAAACAAAAAAGAAGAAGAAAAAGCACAAAGGCAATAGGGCCATAGAAAAACCACAATTTGATCTCTTGGTATCGTGTTTGCCGGGTTTGGAATCCTATTTGATGCGGGAATTGACGCACGAAATGGGTTTGTTTGCCAGTCACACCCAATCCTTGTCCACCTCCGAAACGATGGAGGGCATTTGCAATCTCTTGATTCGTCAAGCCACGGTCGATACCGTCTTGATATGGCCTCAAAAGGAAATGTATAACGGAAGCGAGATCATGTCGTATCCTGATTATGCTGAAGAGGACCAAATGGGTTATGATGGTGATGCAAGCAATTTCGTTCTCATCAACGGACCCGAGATGCGACTTGGGTCGAAGGAGGACAACGGCGAAGAGATTGACATCCCCGCGGAATTTGCAGGGCTTGGATGGTTTGACTCGCGAATTGCAGCATTGAGAAATGGCATCGATCTTTCCACTGTTGGATTCGCTACTGCTCCTCGTGATTGGGATAAGCGTCCCGAAGACATCCCAACGGATCATCCCCTTCGTGCAATCGCCAAAGTTCTTGACAATGCACCGCCACGCACAAGTATTTGCATCAAGGCGCATCGGCTGACAGACTTTTTTGCTTTTGATTTGATCCTCCACTACGGACCAACGCATAACGTGAAAATCATCCTTGATTTTGTAAGCCCTCAAGAAATCTTTCACCATGACGAGATGATTGCGCAACAGAGGTACTGCCAGAAAAACTCAATCAGCCAGATAAAGAAATTCCTGAAGCTTCATGAACATCGCAACAGTAGCCAGATCTTCAAGACTGTAGAGATACGAGTGGCCGATATGCTGCAGCCCGGGTGCTGCCCTTATGGTAAATCATCTATGCACGAGAAGATCATCCTGACAGAGAACCACCTTGTCACAGGTTGCTACAATTTGACTGGCTATGCTCGATGCAAGAACTTTGAGTCCGTAAGAGTGTGCGTCCCGGTTCCAAAAGATGGTGAAACTTTCAACAAGCACTGGGATGACCTTGGTGAAGGCCGTGATATAACTAAGTTCTACAAAGATTACTTTGACTTTCTCGACGAAACCCAAACACCGAAGAAGGCACGAAAGTGAATGGCAGCGATTAATGTGGCAATTACCAAAACTCCCATCAGTACGGCTATTATCCTGACTGTGTTGTCGGATGTCAATACAATAACCGCGATATTCCGATAACAATTGAGAATTTTGCCCTGATCCATCCTTTAATGACATCCTTGGCGCCCAGGACAAAGCTAAAGGAACTGGCCCGTCGAAGACAAGGAGGATCCGGTTGCGCCGCCACCGGAATTCGTTGCACTTGTATTGGAGCTTGTCATGTTGTCGGATAATAAATGAAAGGGGAATGATGTGTCTTGTAGAAGAATTGATGGCCGCTCTGACCATCCAGTACTAGTCTACGTAGATATACGTATGTAGGGAAATGTACCGGACACGTATGTAGGTCATTGAATTTGGAATCTTACTCATGAGGATTTCTGAAATAGGGAGACTATGGCTTAGTTGGGTGAAAACTACCCGTCGTCACAAAGGAGATTTCAAGTTTTTGAGTGAAGCAAAGCTCCTGTGGCTTTTGGGCTTGGTTTGCGTATCTTTACCGATGTTGGCTATAAAATCAACATGGCAAAGGTTGTGGATGCATTGGAAGGTCTTCTGTGGATCACGGCCCTTACACCACTCTGGGTTCTGTATTTTCGAACCAAAATGTCTACAGTGGCTACTGTTAACCTTCTGGTGACCCATATCCCAGTGGTGGAATCGCGGGATGGCCCTTATGTGTTTTTTGCATGAACAACTATTTTAGTCTCCAAAACACTAGGTAGAAGCATATCCATCAATTTTGCCACCCACTTTGCCATTCAGTGGCGGCAATCGAAATTATTTGAGTTCCGGGAGATCCTTGAACCAGACGGGAAACAAGAGTGTTCGTGGTAGCTGAAAGCATGAGAGGAGTAAACCTTCTCTGCCTACTCCCAGTGTCATGTATAGCTAAAGTATAAGTCTTGTTCATGTATTGCTATTTCCGTTGCTTGGTAGTGGAGAAATATTGATCAATCAACATGGCTAGTTTACACCAACTTGGAAGCATATAGTCGGGCTATCCGTAGATCAGTTTCAAATTGGACTCCACCATTGTATTATTGGACACTCACCTGCACCAACACCATGGATGGTTGTTCTTGCACTTGTGCATGGGTGGTGCTGAAAAGGTATCATTGGGCTTGCCGGATGTCCCTTTTTCGCTGGCATCCTCGACTCCAACTCCATACATGATGGAAGCTCTGCTCCTCATCCTTTGTCCTTTTTTTGTTGTACACACTATAGTATTAATCCGAAGAGAGATCCCTATTATTCATGGTCGTATCCACTTCTATTGTTAATTGCTACACTCAAGTAGGTACTCCTAGAGAATCTTTGTATGATCTGTCGTAGCTACTCCTGACTACCATGATTCCATTGCGGTATCTGGTCTGTACGTATCCAACCTACCAGAAATTCTGATGGCCGACTTTCAAGACACGGATCATTGCCAATTATCACGGGGCTACCCAGGTCAACTATTTCTAGTCATCGCAAAATTGTCGGTCAAATGGCCATCAGAAGGTGCGATTTTACCGCGACTTGGCCAACAAAACCGAACTAATGTCAATGATGTTGAGTCACCCCCAGCGAGCGTGGTTTAAGGCTTTCATTTTCCCAATTACACCAACCTAGCCTACCCCTCTGGGGCGTGGATGTTAACGGCTAACTGTCACTACTTAGCTGTACGGGGAAAGGTGCGCTTTACTCCTCATCGTCATTTCACGGAAAACGAAAGATTTGGACTGGAGATAAATCTAGGATATGAATGATAGATATTTGTCAAAAAATAGAATAAACGCTCGAAATTGTAAGGATCTCACCAAATCGAAACAGAACTCCAAATCGATTGACGGAGGGTGATGGAGGAGTGATAAGAGATCTGTAAACAATGAACGGCGAGGCAACAAGAATCTCGTCGGTAGCCTATAGTGCGAGTCTTAACGTAGGATGGGTTCTCTGAGCGTATGGGTGCATTTTCGGGTTTCTTCCGAGTCCCTCCAACGATCCTTGAATAGAATGTGGCTGACATGTAATCACGTTTTCTGGTCCCCGACGTCCAGTGTTCTCACAAAGACGAAAGCCGTCGCTCTAAGACATTGGCTATCGTTGCATATTGCTCTGTCTGGGGTGAACTGAGAGGAACAAGAATACTTTCGCATTTGTTGTGTGAAGGCGCAGAACATTTTGATTCGTACAGAAAGAAATCTTGTGGGATGACGTCGGCCGAAGCCCGAGTGCGTGTTTGCATGGAAAGAGAAGGTAAGTCTCCAGCTACCTCTCTTTTCTCTCGTTGGGGTTTACTCATGACAGAGACTGACCCCATTTCAAATCTCTTCTTCAGACATTTGGCATATAATTTCAGTAGAGAAGCTTCGAGATGAAAACGCCAATAATAGACCTTCGTTTGAACGCCTAAAGGATGTTACGACCGCAACTATTGATCTGCGCCCTGGAGCCCTTGACATTTATGTCGAATACTTGGACACATCAAAGATTGCTATCAAAAGTACCTCAGATCTTTTGGCAACCACCAATCACAACAACATAGTGAAACTCTACGCCCAGCTTAAGATCCCAAAATCGTTGCTCGTGGAGTTACCCAACGAAGGATCTGGTATGTAGCATTCTTGTTCCTGCCTTGCCCCCAAGCAATATCTCCTGACTCTACAACGCCCCTTTCCTTTGCTTGCCCACAGAAAAGCATGCTGTTCCTGTCAAACCAAGCCGAGTCCTTGACGCAGAGGGTAATGTGTCTTTGGGTTGTCTTAAATCAATTTTTTCCACTTGGTCAAATGCTCTCGAGTGTTTTGGGGTTTTTTCATATCGGGTCAATGAATTTTTGTGTGTCATCTCAACAGACCAAGACTTGCAGCAAGCCTTTCACTTGTACCGAGGCCAGGAATTGGCCATTCAGGCAAGGCTACCTGAGACTATCTTTCCTCTGGAAGTGTCACACAGTACCAAAACTCAACGAGGAAGTGACGAACACAAAATGGTCCCTGGTTCATGGGATGATCCAGACGACTCTTTACTGTGGAATCTGGAGGGGTTTCAGCCTGGGAAGTACCGTTTGTACGCTGGGTTGGCATCAGACAAGAATGTTGAAGTTTACATTGGCATTTTGGTAGATTCAAGCCGAAGGATTACGAAACTATTTTCAAATGTGTCAACACCAAAGAACGCGCCTCCTCGTCTTAAAAGTGGATTCTTGTTCGTGATTCCCAAGGGAGATTGGGACTCTACACACTTTGTGTCGCTAACGTTGGAATATATGGGAAAATAAGCGGCTCAGGAGTGAGGTAGCGAGGACCTTGTAAAAGCAACTAGTGTTCTCGTCAGATAATGGAATGGTTGTAACCAGTAAGGTTGTGAAAATGTGTTGAGAACCGGGTTAGTCCATGTCGGAAAATGTGACAAAGCAAACAAGAGCCTCTCCCCCGACATCGCAACGTGTGTTGCATGTTCGAAATTGTGCATCCATGTCGTTTGAGCAAGATCGGTGATTTACGAACAACGTTCATTGATTTATTCTCCTGGAATGGAATCTGCTTCACCGTCGTCTTTGTCATCGTTTATGCCTTGTCCACACATTATCGTCCGGAGCTCCTGCTACCTTCCCTCCGGTCGAATCCAAACATGTATCCTCGTGTGCTTTTCTATGTCCCTTGCACTTGTTGATGCAAATGGCGCATGTGCGAAGGTGAAATGCGATGGCAAAAATGTGCCTTGGCGTCACAATAGGCATCGCCGAGACCACTCGTAACGATTTGTTTTGGCGGGTCTGTTCTGTTTTTCAACAAAAAGTTGAAATCATTCGAGTTGCGGCATTGTCCCAAAAATGGCACCGTATCTGGAGCATTTACGTACGTCAAATACATGGAGTCATTGTATCCCTCCATTTGATGAAAGTGGTTTTGGTTGTCATTGTCCATTGTGGTTACAAGTGGTGAGGCGGAAGGATTGCGATGGATCCAATCACGAGCACTCCCCAAAGACATGTGATAGTAATGGACCAGATATCCCCAGACCCAATCGCTATGGAAACAGAAAGAACGTTCTCTCGTCCATTGTTCGACTTGTAAATATGGTGCGGCAACCGAATATTCATACATGAGGTCCAACAAACTCATGCCAGGACGAAAAATGTCTCGTTTGCCGATACCATTTTGTTCCAGTCTCTGACACACCAAAGAGGAGGAGTCAGCTTGATGTTTTGCAGAATTGTCAAAGGAACAATGGATTGGGCGCAACAAATGGATCAAGGCGGCACGAGTCCAAAGGAGACCAAATCCACCAAACGGAATGGTAAACAAATCGAATTTGGGTTCAAACTGGATCGGACATGCTGCGATAGTTTGTCGTTGCGAGGAAGGATACAGCTGTGGCAACATGGATATCACACCATCCATGTTGATCCACGTGTCATCGTCGGATACAATCAAGTAATCTGGTAACGAGGACGTATTGAGTCGAAGTGGCGAATAAGCGTCTGCATGGATTTGTTGTTGTGTTTTCTTCAATGACCGCTCATCATTGTCGTCATAGTAGTACTTATGCACGGCGTTTCTTAAGGCTTGCAGGGGTCGTTTCTGGGCACACATCCAACCCATGGGATTGTTCAGTTTCCGCAATCGGGTAAGTCGGGAAAATTTTGCTCGACTGAGTTTCCGCAATACGGGATATCGATGGCTTGAGCGGCATTGTTCTGAAATCCGTTTGACTTGTTCAAATGTGAGTTGTTTGTGGCAATCTTGTTCGACATCATCCGCTTCCGTGGCTCGGTAAAAGTGTCTGGTCCCAGTACCAAAGGTCTCGAGCTGTGCGTCTTGCAAATCGCCTAGTGTCTGACTGCCAATGCTCACCATGTCGATGACAAGCGTGGAGGAAGACAAAGAGGAGGAAGAAGAAGGAGAAGAATCTTCTGGAGGTGTTGTCGTTTGGATGCCGTTCGTTTTGCCATTCTTTTGGATGGTAGACTGACTTTGCTTCGAGACCTCCCAAAACTCTCCGCGAAAGTCTCGAAACTCTCTGAGTTTCGTTAGAGCAGACGAGAACACCATCCACTCGATCGCGCCCAGGATAAACACACCCAGCCACCAGAGGCGGAATCGATACATTTTGGTTGATGACCGATGATTGGTGATTCCTTTGCGGACCATTCTGCTCTTGGGTTAATACTTCGATGAGAAAATATTAGGAGTATGATCTTCTTGTGGAGTGAACATTGTGAGGTTGTATATGCACCTATGCTGACATCACCTACTCTCCATCTTACTCTCGATTCACAAGATTCCTCCTCGTTCCATACGATTCATTCTTCTAATTTATGTTCCGCATCATCTTACGTGAAATGTTCCGTATCAAGTTCCGTATCAAACTTTATTACGTACGACTACCGTATTTTCCGGATTCCTGGACCCCGGAATGTACATGATTCAGGGCGGGGGGTCCAGGACTCCGGCAATTTTGGAAATTTTTTTAAGATTCCATTCACACAGTACAATTAACTTAATAGTAAAGTTCATGTTCAACATCGGGGTTGTAGAGAAGGGTTGGTCGCACTAATCCAGTTAGGGGAAAGACCGTGCTTCCAAACGTAGCCTTAACCCTAATAACAATACCCATCATGCTGTATCTCTTGTTTCTCCTCTTCGATTCACTCCCATCTAATGTCAGGCAGTTCGATGGAAAGCTTGGAACGTGAGGAATGTGGGGGTAACCCTAAAACCTGGAAAGAACCTAGTGATATAAAGTTAGGGGGCCATGTACGTTTAAGGGGGGAGGGGGGTCCAGGACTATAGGGGAACCAGGAATCCGGAAAATACGGTAGTTTTAACAAAGTATTCTAAAGCTCACAATTTCGAAAACATACAGATCTCAGGTTATGAGCCCAAGTGTATTGCTCTGTTTGAACGGCCGTTTGACTGAGTAACTACGCGTTAACCTCGTTTTAATTTGTCTTTGAAATTGCTAAGTTCTCACCATTGTTACCACTCGGTTTCAAGCTCAAGCAATGGACGCTGAAGCTGCTAACGCTTTGGCTCAAGCCATTCAGGCTCTCGCGGCTGTGATTCCTGGTCCTCCTCCTGCAGCGGCCGCTGCTCCCGATATGGTTTCCCCGTACGAGGGAGGCACTCTTGACCTAACGTATCGCACAGGCACTGGCTTGTTCCGCGCTGGATGTGACCCGCTGGATAGCAAGTTCACCGGGAAAGTTGAAGATCTACACCTATTCCTAGCCGACTTGCGCACTCGCGTTGAAACCTGCCATTGGAATTCGGCGACTCACGGAATTTTGGATGTTGCAGTCGGAGGTACGACCTTCAAGTTGCTAGATGATTATGGAAAAGTAACCGAAGCGCAAGTTGAAGCTGCTCGTATCACGCGTTCTGCTGCGTCACACCATACAAAACAAAACGCTCAAATGATGTATGAATGCCTCATGGCATCCATCACCGACGAAGCCAAGTCCGCCCTTGCATCACGTGGTGACGTCAATTTTAATAATGATGGACCCAAGCTCTTCTACCATCTGGTGTCTGAGCTTTTCACTGCGACATTCTCCAACGCACAAGCTACGAGAGATAAATTGTCCGAGTTTCACCCACGACGCTTTAAGTACAACGTAACCCAGGTGAACAATTTCATCCGTTCAGCCATCAAGACCTTGAAGGCTGCTTCTGCGACTGGTGGATCCATTACCGATCAAGAAATCTTGTATTTCCAGTTCAAGGCCTATAAGAAAATCAAGGCTCCTGCGGAATGGACGTCTCACATTTTGTTTTTGGAGGCTAAAGCATCCAGCACTCCAACCTATGCTCCAGATACGCTCTACAACGAAGCGCAAGCCAAGTACAACAACTTGGTGAACTCTGGACTCTGGAAACCGTCTGATAAGACACCAGAGGAGCAAACCTTAGCCATGGTTGCTCAACAATCCAACAAGTCGTCTTCTGGTACCAAGTCGAACAAGCGCAAAGCGGAATCCAAGGCCTCAGATGGCGACAAAGATAAGAAACAGCCTCCTTTTGCTCATAAGGATGGCAAACTCGGTGATTCAAAAGAGTGGAATGCGAAAACCTATTACTGGTGCCCGGCAAACCACAAATATTCTCATTGGCACACGCACAAGGTAGAGGATTGTAACACCTACAAGAAGATGAAGGCCGGAGGCAATGGCAAAAAGGAAGCACCTAAAAAGCAAATTGGTTCTGGTGTGGCCGCCAAAGTTGCTGTCGATGTGGACAAGCTCAAAAAGGGAATGGCCGCAATCCTTCCTGGCGGCAAGTTCGATACTGATGATTTGGCCGATGCTCTTGCAGCCATCATCAAGAATGGCAGTGAATGACTGCTACCCTCATGGGATGCATTCATGGCATTTTGGCCGTTTGTTGTTTTTCTTAGGATCAAAATGAATATTGTCGCGTTCCATGAGGTTCTGTCATGGATCAAGCGGATTGTGAAATTTTTCTCCGCTCGAACCAAACCATTCAAAGTCGTCAACAAGCCTTTCCGACGTCGTCCGCCCCGAACTCGAATCCACAGATCAAGTGTGGGCCGCCGTCTCCCAGTTGACATCACCATCAAATTGCCTCGTATATTGTTATGTCTCGCGGCGCTGCAAATTGACCAAAAGATTTGGTGGATTGCAGTGGGTCATCTTTCCAAACAAGCCAACAAAACGTTTCACTTCCAAGACGTTGATTGTTGCGTTGATACCACTCGCACCCGAGATAGGACCAAAAAGAAGTCATTCTTCCGCCAGGCCAAACAATTGGCATCCTTGTTCATCCCAAACAAGAATCCATTGATTGATTTGGCTATGAATGGCACGTCCACCACAAGCTCGGATGACCGTCCTCGTACTGCCGTCTTCGATTCTGACGCCGACAAGTTTCTCATCGACTCTGGTGCCTCTCATCACCTGTGGAAGTACCGTAGAGCCTTCACATCCTACCGTCCCTTGACCAAAGAAGAAAGAATGAAGGAAGCCTTGCTCGGCGTAAATGGAGAAACTGTCATGCCCTTAGGCATAGGAACCGTTCCAATCAAGTTAGAAGATGACTTGAACATGATTCACACCATCGAATTGCGAGATGTGCGGCACTTACCTTCTGCCCCTCTCAACATTATGGTGCCCCAAGTCTTTGTTCGACAACGACGAGAAGAAGGAGACACAAAAGCTCGCTGTTCAATTGACGATATGAGCATAGAGTTAGAGTGGCTCAGTACCAAGGATCAAAAAGTGAGCAAATACGTACCGCTCAACAAGAACAACGTCGGTATGTGCTTTACAGCCCCTGGTTTCCGTCGTTTCCGTGCATTCATGGCTCTTGCAATGCCTGCCAACCCGGTCTCTGACTCAGAAGATGCAGATGATCCTGAGCGTCCGCCTCCTGATTCTCTGCCCGATGATGAAGACCAAGAGCCCCAGCCGATTCATCCAATCCGGTCGTCACCATCCGAGGGAGTGACAACCGATTTCACCACGGATCCCAATGTCTTGCCACCCATTGTGGAAGATGAACCATTGTTGCGTTCGGACCAAGACCTCTTGATGCAATATCACGAGCGATTGGGTCACTGCTCCTTTCAACAACTGAAACAACTAGCAGAAAAGGGCGTGATCCCGAAACGGTTAGCAAAGGTTGCGCCTCCCAAATGTCCCAGCTGCCTCTATGGGAAAGCGCACAAGAAACCTCGGCGCACCCACAAGGTGGATCCGAAGATTCGCACGTCAACAGTCCCTGGCGCAGTCGTGAGCATGGACCAGTTGGAATCCCCAGTTCCTGGTCTCGTACCAACAGGAAAGGGCCAACCGACCAAGAAAAGATTCAAAGGTGCCACAGTGTTTGTTTACCACGCGTCCGATTTGACTTACGTGCATTTAATGCACGCCATTACCACCGAAGAAACCTTGGAAGCAAAACACGAGTTCGAAAGATTCGCGCAACGGCATGGTGTTACCGTCCAGCATTATCATTGTGACAATGGACGATTTGCGGACAAGGAGTTTGTGAACGATGTCAAAAACGCACTCCAAACAATTTCTTTCTGTGGCGTGGGAGTCCACCATCAGAATGGGATCGCGGAAAGGCGAATTCGAGACCTTACCGAAAGCGCAAGAACGATGATCCTTCATGCTGCTCACAGATGGCCGAAAACCATCACAGCAAATTTGTGGCCACAAGCGGTGAAGCATGCAACGAACATTCGCAATGCACTCCCACGTAACAACAAAGCAAAATCTCCCATCTCCATCTTTTCCAACTCCAATGTGGAACCAAACACCAAACACTTTCATCCTTTTGGTTGCCCCGTTTATGTGCTCCAAGCTCCACTCCAAGCAGGAAGCCCTCATCCCAAATGGGCAGAACGATCTCGAGGTGGTGTATTGTTGTGTCACTCGCCCCATCATGCTGCTTCTGTTCCTCTCATCCTGTCTACGCAAACTGGTCTTGTAAGCCCACAATTCCATTGCGTGTATGACGACAAATTCAAGACAGTGAAGAACGAACAACATGACACAAGCATTTGGAAGCAAAAGGCGTTAGTGCACAAAGGAGATGAAAATAGATCTGACCATCTGATCTCGCGTCCCTTGACACGACGATCGCGTACACAACAACAACAACGACAACAAGAATCCAACTTACTCAACTTTGGGAACAACATCCCACAGGCCTTGCTCGAATTACCCGATCTCTTGACGGGTGCAATTCCGCAAGTGCCTGCTGACGATCCAGCTCCTCTTCCTGATGCCAAACCCGAGCCACAGATAGCTCCTGTTCCACCAGAAGAGACTCCACAACCATACCCAGTGGACATTGCCCCCACAGGGCAAACCAGGACCGGTCGACAAGTGCGTCCCCCTTCTCGATTGTCGTTGATTGCTTATCATTGTTGTTTTATGGCTCAGGATGTGGCCAAGACTTTGGCCGACTATCATCCTTTGGCACTGCTGCAGATGATGAGCACCGCCGCCATCAAGCCAGATGTTATGCCCTTGCATATCGCTCCCCAACAAGAAGATAGCGACAAGTTCATTCAGGCCATGGTGAAGGAACTCAAACAGCATGCCGAATTGAAGCATTGGAAGATCGTGCATAAAGCTCAAGTTCCACCCAACGCAAAACCAATCCCCATGGTTTGGTCGTTTATGCGCAAAAAGGACCCAGCTGGAGCAATCATTAAATGGAAAGCTCGCCTCTGTGCTGGAGGCCACAGACAGGTTTTTGGTGATACCTACTGGTCCACTTTTTCCCCTGTTGTTGCATGGCCAACCGTCTGGTGCATCTTCATCCTGGCGTTGATTTTGGGATGGGACATGCGATCGATCGACTTCATTATGGCGTACACGCAAGCAAAGGTGAAGACTGATATCTTCATGCAATTGCCAAAAGGTACCACATTGCCCGACCTTGACCCGAATAAACACTTGCTGAAGCTCCAACAAAACTTGTATGGCTTGAAAGACGGCCAAGTGACTTGGCATGAGCACATAAAAGATGGACTCCTCAAGCAAGGCTTCAAACAATCCAACGTTGATCCCTGTTTATTCTCAAAGGGCGTCGTTCTTCTCGTCCTGTATATTGACGACGCAGCCTTCTTCTCTCCGGATCCGAAAGCCATTGACCAAGAAGTAGCGCTGCTCCAAAAGTCCTTTGACCTGACAGACGATGGTCCACTGTTGGACTATCTTGGAGCCCGATTCATTCGACATGAAGATGGGCGTGTTGAGTTGCAACAACAGAAGTCGATCGACAACTGCTTGAATCATCTTGGTCTGGGCCTCTCTCAAGAAAATTTCAAGATGCATGACACTCCAGCCGAAGCCAATAAGATCCTACACGCGGACTCTGATGGCCCCACTCGGAAGCAAGATTGGAACTACCGTGCCGTGATTGGTTCCCTCAATTATCTTTAAGCTATGTCTCGCCCGGATCTATCCTACGCTGTGCATCAATGTGCTAGGTTCTGTAACGATCCGAAGCTATCCCATGAGGTGGCAGTCAGACGAATTTGCCGCTATCTACGTGCGACCCGTGATAAAGGTCTGTTCTTCCGACCGAATGTCCGTGAAGGATTCAAGTGCTACGTGGGCTGGTAGCTGGAATAAGAATAGGCCCAACGATCCTGCTGGTGCGCTCTCGCGCACAGGCTATGTGATTATGTACGCTGGTTGTCCGCTGGTATGGGGATCCAAGATGCAGTCATTGGTAGCGCTCAGCACGACCGAAGCGGAAATTACTGCCCTCTCAACAGCCCTACGCGAAGTCATTCATCTCCAGAATCTCTTAGAAGAATTACGTGACTCTGGTTTTCCAATTCCCTTCTCCAAGGCACAGGTTCAATGTCGCACTTTCGAAGACAACGCTGCTTGTATTGAAGTTGCTACGTCAGAGCCTAAGATCCGACCACAAACCAAGCATCTTGCGGTTCGTCTTTTTCATTTCCGCAGTCATGTGGAGAATGGGCGTATTACCATCGAACATGTGCCCTCTCAGGAACAATTGGCTGATATCTTTACCAAACCTTTGCCACGGGATTCGTTTCGCCGTTTACGGGATCGATTGCTTGATTGGTCTTCCGATCCGGTCCCGCAGCACGAGGGAGTGTGAGGTTGTATATGCACCTATGCTGACATCACCTACTCTCCATCTTACTCTCGATTCACAAGATTCCTCCTCGTTCCATACGATTCATTCTTCCAATTTATGTTCCGCATCATCTTACGTGAAATGTTCCGTATCAAGTTCCGTATCAAACTTTATTACGTACGACTAGTTTTAACAAAGTATTCTAAGGCGGTTCCTTGATATTCTGCAAAAACAAAAATCGACACATGACATCACCTTTTTGTAGACAATTGCGCGACACGCCGTCCTTTGGCATTTACAAAACCAAAACCTATAACCGCACTTTTTCCCCCAAGGCCCCCAATAGTCCCCATATTCACTTTGATGATTTGAATACTACAATTATCAAAGTAAGACATTAGGAGGACGTTCCGTCTTCCTCTTCATTGAGGTTAGGGGGACCGTTGGAGTCGAACGCGCGCCGTTCAAATCCTAAACCGTCATTTTTGTTTCTGTAGGGCCCAATGTACACTAGCAAGAAGAAAGCACTATCCCTAATGTCTGTTCAGCTTTTGCCGGCCTGCAAAAGTTGGACCCAACTTTTGCAGCCTCAAAAGCTGAAACAGCGTCGAACCCGGATTTGACGCCATATTTCCGGGTTTTTTGTGACGTGTCACCCTCCAACTTTTGTTTTTGCAGAATATCAAGGAACGGCCTAAAGCTCACAATTTCGAAAACATACAGATCTCAAACATCGAACAAGAAATGAGAAAGGTTCCTCGCTTTTCCCCCAAGGTAATATTCACAAAAAATATCGTCCCAAAGATGGGTGTGTAAGTTGGTTGGGAAATAACTCCAGGTATTGTGAGAAACGGGCTGGGCGTCGGAGAGCCCGGCGTGAAACATGCGCGCAGAGCGCCATTTGGGTTTTGCGGGGAACATCTGGAACCTCTGTTCTGACCAATGAATTGATGAAGGCTCGCCAGCGGTCCAACGTCCAACCCTCTCGCTTGATCTCGAAACCATACCAAACACCAAGGAGATATCGTCGGAGTCTATGTTTGAGTCTTTGTTTGCTAAAGATGTATTTGCGAAAGATTGAGATCAACTTTTGGACTTTGGGGTTGTGTGTGGCAAGAACACGTTCACCATGAGGTGCAGATGTGTTGAATAGTGTGACGCCAAAGGTGCCTCACAAAATGACACTTGTGATGGCAAGCCAAGGAGTGGAAAAGTCTCCCCTTTGCTCTGCACCTTGCCGCAAAACGACACGGAAGCGAGTGATAGCATATGTGCCGTGGGTCTTCAGCCGAGACGAGAAACCACCATGACAGTTCTCATTTCTCATTTTATATATTTCCACATATGCTCGATGATGATGATGATGATGTGCGAGATGTGGTTTCAGACTGCAAAACCCGGGCCATAGGGTGGATTTGTTGTCTGCTCCAAATTAGGTTAATCGGGACAAACAGGAGCTGGTGATCAGATGCAGAACCTGTGTGACCTTCAAATACTCTGGACTTGGCCAACGTTCGCAAGAATGAAAAACAGTGTTTCATTCTCATTGCGCCTCCAAAAGGTGATGTTTAAGACTGACCTTTTTGGTGATCTGAAACAGAAGATTTCCTATTGTATCCAAAAATGCAGCTGTTTGCTCTGCTGTCCCAAAACTTTAGCCTTCATGATCACAGTGCATTCAACTATGATGGGGAAACGACAACTTGTCGGTTCGAAGTTGTCTATGTTGAACTTGGACAAAGACGAACAGATGCAATCGTCGGCTACAACATTCTTCCCTCTTTTCCGTAGTATTCAAGTTCGGCATTCCCAACAGGCACCTGTCTTATCGCCAATCATGAAACGAGCACTTGCCAAAACTAGGTCCAACAAGGCACCAGCAATACTTTCATTTCTATAAATTCGATCGTGACATGAACCTAGAGAAAAGGGATATTGTGTACTCTCAATTTAATACAAACTCAGTTAATTCTAAATTGCTCTTGGTCGACAGCCAAGTGCTCAACATTCGTGGAAGCAGGCACCTGTCGTATCGCCAATCATGAAACCAGCACTAGCCAAAACAAGGTCCAACAAGGCACCAGCAATTCTTTCATTTCTATAAATTCGATCGTGACATGAACCTGCAGAAAAACGATATTGTGTACTCTCAATTTAATACAAACTCGGTTTATTCTAAATTGCTCTTGGCCGCTCAACATGTCTTGGTGCTTCGACCATACAGGTGGTTGCGAGCATTTGTCATGTACTCAACCTTCGTCGAAACGTGGTATGCTTACAACATCCAATCATCGTCTTCCTCATCATCCCCCATTTCACGGGTACCCATGGAACTCCAATCGTCGTTCTCGTTCTCGTCGTCATCATGGCCCTCATCATCCTCCGTTTCATCAAGAATCCGGAAACGCTCATTCCCCTCTTCACATGCCTCGTCTCCCAAACATTGCAGGTTGTCAATGGACACCTGAACCGAGGTTGTGGAGCTGGGTTGTGTGGGAGGTGTTGCGTCCTTGTCACCATTTCTGAATTTGTCACCACTCGGAGTCCAACCATCCAAGGAGGAACACGATGACCCGGCGCCGCCGCGAAAACCAAAGGAGTTGTCCTGCTTTGTCATTCGAAGTGGTCGTGGAAACTGATGGAATGGTGAGAAAAGACCAACGTTTGCCTTGCCCAATGACTGGATACTTACGGCACCGCGATCGTCCATTGAGGCAGGCTTGTGAGCATTCTCAAAGCCACCGAGCAGCACAGAAGATGACATCGTTACGCCTTTTCTTGTACAATGTTGTGAGCGTACTTCCTTCTTGACGCCATCATCCAGTTCAGGGAAGATGGGTAGATGGTGGACAATCTCCTCTGGAGCATTGCCATTTTGCCCCAGATTTTGTCCAGTTCCACTCAGTACAAGACCGAGTTGCTCCGTAGATGAAGTTGAATTGTCTGGTGACTTGGAGCGCTTGTTCATGAACGAAGGAAGAATGTTACGAATATTCCTATCTTGCTTTGTAAAGCCCGGGGGAGGTGGCACGTTGGCACCCTTTTCAAATAATTCCAAAAGCAATGGGTCCGAAAGCGATGGGTCCAAAACGGACTCTGATGGCCCTGAAACTTCTTGATCCTCTTTCCCGCTGGTCTCTCGCTGTCCAAAGGTCTTGTTGTTCCGCTGAAACTTCTTAGTCTCCATCCAGCAAAGACGGAGCATATTCAATCTTCCTATTGGTCTAGGCAAGACTGTATTTGGACTTGTCTGGAAGCGTTCTTCCTCATTTTCAAGAGTCTCTGATGCTTGGAAGGTTGAATTTTTGAGATACAGTTCCAAGGCCGTATCAATACGGGTCATGGGAGAGCGCAACGCAAGCCTTCCGCTGGAGCGTATGAAAGGTTTAGGAGGGCCATCACTCAAAAACTGCCGCATCACCCAAAACACCTTGGACCATTCCAAGATTGGACGTCCAGTTACTTCTGTAAGGGGAAGCATAGAACCCCTGGCGGCCACCAAGTCCACGTGATTCTTGTCGGCATCACTTTTGTCGCGTTTCTCTGACAACTCAAAAGACTGGATCGATTGGCATCGAAAGCCATAACGTGCCTCTTCTAGCAAGAGCGAATTTAGTCCATAGGATTTATTCATCCTCTTCATGAAGAAAGAGCTCAATTCACCCCGCTTCTTCTTGGGACGAACGTTCGCTGCCGTTGTCAGTCCCACCCCGAGATGACTCGAAGAAGTTTCACTGCCATTGGAGATATCGTCACTAGCCTTCTGTTCGAAACAATGTGGCTTACAGGCATTCAATTCACCACCATGAGTGTCACGACGCAAAGCAGGAGGACGGCGAATCGACAGCAATGTATTGCGAGTTTCGCTATCCAAAGAAGCATCTCCCATGAGTTGGGTTGTATCAAGACGAGAATCATCTTTTCCTTCCTCCAAGGTTCTCGTCAAGAACATTTCCATCGACGTCGACGACATTATGAAGATGTGCTGTGCGAGGTCGACTGTCTGAGTTGCGTAACTTCTTTGGAACGATATTTTTTATGAGAACAAACAGAGGGATTTGTTCTACACTGAAAGCCAACACCCCACATGGATTGGGATGGGTTTTTGATTTCTCGGGTGTGTTTTTATCTTCCGTCCAGCGAAAGAAGAGTTTCGTTTTCCAAAACGGACCTCACACGAACGAGTCTCTGCAAAGCAGACGCTTTCCCCACAGCACCTCCATGGTCAAATGTTCTTGGGACTCGCGACTGGTGAATCCGACATCCGACTGCAGCCAGGGAAAAGGTGCTACGACGAAGTGTTTGTCTCATTTCGAAGACTCTCCCATAGAGAGATGATATCTTTCCATCTTTCTCTGATGCGTAAGAGTGAAAGCCCAGATCATTTGTCGTTCATTGCGAAGAAGGCTTGAACTTACAAATAACTTCAAGTCTCTCTTGAAGCCAAGAGCCTCGACCGTCAATTTCGTTTTTGACATCAAGTCGAAACTTTATGTGTTCTTTATATATTGGAAAAACTTACAATTGTCTGCGCAGAAGCAGGGATGGTCTAGTTGGTTATGACGACTGCCTAACACGCAGTAGGTCCCGGGTTCGATTCCCGGTTCCTGTATCTTTTATCCCACTTCCTTTAGTGTCCATGAATGTTGATGTCGACTTGGACCTTCAAATGGATGATGCGTTTAAGAAGTTCTGATACACAAGCAGTTGCGTAAATGGAAAAGTTAAAACATAGTTTGACTTTCTGAAAATTTGGTACCACAGGGTTAATAGGTAGTTCTCTTGGTCTAGGTATGAGGTAAAACATGGTGGTGTTATTTGTTAACATCAGATTCTGTGGTGATGTGGAATTTGTGGTTTACATAGCGCAACGAGCCAAAGTCCCTACCCGGAGAGTTTCCTGTTCTCCTTGCCACAAATGGCGCGATCCACATTTTCCACAAAGCTGCTCTCTAGTGCTTCGACACGACAAGACTGCTGAAACATGGCTTCGATTTGCAGTAGATTGGAATGTGTCAATTGCTCATTTGCATGACCACAATCCGTGATCCATAGGGACTCGTCCGCTCTTGCCCGCACGAAACAAATACCAGGATCAATCAAAACTTGCAAAGATACTTTTTCCGGAGTGCCAAACAACCAGTTCCACGTGCTTGAACTACTGTCATGGATCTCCTCAAGAGTTAAAGATGACACGGTTGAAGACAGGGATGGAACCGAGATTTGATGCAATCTGGGGAGAATCGTATATTTCAAGTACTTTTCATCGTGAATGCCAGAACCTCGTCCGGCTCGTTGACTATGTACATGTTCATCAATCCAATCAAATCGCTTTGTGGCCCATATTTGTACTGCGTCGTACGGTCCATACACGAGGCGATCATTGACTGGTGAAAAGGCGGGGATAACGGCAAAAAGATTGTCCAAATCCCAGCGACTATTGGTTTCCTGTTGAGTTTGTTGGCCTCGTGTTTTGGGGAGTTTGAGCTTGTCCAGTGGCGCGGTGTGGAACCATTGAGTGGGATAGGTATGCTGTGGTCGTTGCCAAATATCCAACGAGGTTGTATATACTACATCAGCCCGCAAAACAGCAACTCGATGATACTGGACGCCCTGTTGCTGGGCCGTTTGTTCCATCAAATTCCACGCCCCTTGAATGCCATGCCACATGCGAACAATGTTATCGGTTGTGGCCTCGTTAAACCCTTCTCGCCATGGTACATACAACGGCTTGGGTTCTCTGGTATGGTTGTCGTGGACGGTATGAATGCGGTGTAAAAACTCGCCTCGCTCAGAATCAAAATCCTGATTGGTATAATGGTCGAGTGCCACAACCACGTGACGACGAGGCATGGTATGGTTCAGGGATGGAGGATGTCCGAATGGCTGTTGTTGCTGCAGGTTTTCCACCAGTTGGTAGTAAGTATCTTGAACTTGATGAACCACGTGCGGCACGAGCCGACGGACACTGTGAGGTGACAGGGTACCTCCTGCTCCAGATCGTCCTTCTTGCTCTTGGTCCAAGGCATGATAGTAGAACATAACATCGCAGTGGTATCGGGCATTGGGAATCAACACATGTCGGACAATGGAAGGCAGGACACGCGATTCAAACGCGCGAGGTAATCCATGAAAGACCAATGCACAGCGATATTCGCGAGGTGCCTGCAAAGACGAAGAGGGTTGTTTCTGAGTCGAATGGAGAGGGTCAGCGCCATTGTGGTGGTTAGTATCTGTAACCTCGGATTGGTGGTTGCCATAAAAGGGTTTCAAAAATTCCGGCAGTTCCAACGCACGCCATAACCATTGCCTTGTTCGTGCTTCTTGATCCAACGGGACATTGTCGTGAAGCCACAACTTCCAACAATGACGAACCAAAGCATGCAATTGAATGGAACTGGAAGAATTTGTAAGAGAATCGTTTTGACCGTTGATTTCCGTAGAACTCGTACCATTCATCGACAGAACAGATGATAAAAAAGAAAGTGAGTTGTTTTCCTGCTGGTGATTCCGTAGCCATGGCAATCGCACGGATGACTGCGAATAAGGATGTGGAGCACTGGAAGCAGTATGTGGTGATTCTGGTCTATCCGGTTCCCAAATTGACACACAGCAGTATGAACCATACAACAGAGTTCCATAAACTATAATGGAACGGAGGAGAACGACCTTGCCTTGCCGTCTTGGTTGGTATCGGTGTGGGTTGCAGTTGTTTCGAGTCACGGATGGTGTGCCTGCAAAGTGTTGGTTGTTCCCACAGCTGCTGTCCATATTGCTTGCGCTTTCACAGGATGAGGGATCAGCGCAATCATTCTGGACAGGTGACTCGCAACACTGTTTCCGTTTGAACCTTATCATCTCCTCCTGTCCTTGTCTTTTCTCGTTGTGTCGTCTCTATTGTTGAGATCGAGAATTGCCGATGATGTTGTGGTTTGTGGTCGCGGAAGCGAATTTTCCACGGCGCATACATACGGGACTTCTGCCAGTCGTGTTTTTCACGCGCGGCAACGCGCCGTCCCAGCGTTTTAACGGTTAACGGTCGGATGTGGCTCCACTACAGTCGCGTTTGGGCGTTAGAGGTTCTATCTTCTTCATTCTTCATATCGCCTCTTGTTGTGTTTGTCCTCCTTTCCCCTTGAGCGGAACGTTGGAAGAGCTTGACATTCCCATTGAAGCGGTAAGCCACATTCGAGGTCCTTGTTGTTGACATAAGCTGGATTGAATGACAAGTGGTTCGTGTTGAGACAGTCCACACGCAATGTGGTCCGCTAGTTACGTAGATGCGTGTAGACAAATATTCGACTTGAGAGAGCGATTCAAGATAGAGGCTCGCGTTTGTAGAGTAGGCGCATCAGTTAAGGGAAGTGATCTAATCTTTTGTTTCTTGTCGCTTGTTTTCTCTCGTTTATTGCTTTCGTGGTCAGTAAAGCGAAGCAGTCAAGTTCAAGTGGCCATACCAGAAAAACAACAATAACGAGCATTTCCTGCTTCTAAATGAAATGAGTACATCCGTATATCCTCCTCCCTTGTACACCTATGCCCAAGCCACCTTTTTGGCAATTATTCCATACTTTACGGCGCCCTGGTCCGTAGCAGGATCGTCCTTGATCTTGTGGTCCATCTGGTACGATCGCAAAGAATTGTTGCAACATGTTTATCATCGCATAATGGTGGGAATTTCCTTCTTTGACTGGATGAGTTCCATGGGATTGCTCATCTTCGGTCCCTGGGCCGTACCCTCAGATTGGCCCTTTGGAAGAAGTGGACGAGGGACGGTTGGTACCTGTGAAGCTTCCGGATTTTTTCTCAATCTATCCTTTGGAGCCATGTGGTATACCGTCTTTTTGGCGATCCATTTTGTCATGTTGCTTCGATGGGAATGGAAAGAACGGTGGGTTTATTCCAATGAGATGGACAGTCGCCCGTATACCGCGCTGACCTTTTGGTTCTTTCTTTTTGCGCAAAACTTGCCTGGAATGAAGACGGATTGCTTGTTGCTTGGAACCTTTGGCACATCTTGTCGGCTGGATTATTCCGATCTCCTCCAGTTCGGGTGGTATTGCCTCGCGTGTGTTTAATCCACGACGAGATTTACCCGGATGGTGTTGGTTTTCCGACAACCCTCCTTTGTGCAACGAAAATGACGACATTGATTGTGTACGAGGCGAAGACTATGATGACTTCACTGGGATTATAGAAACAGGCAATGTCATTTTTGCGTGGACGATCATTATCATTTGCATGCTTCTGATTGTTTGCAAGGTACGTCGTATTGAAAGGAATATGGGTCGGTACGCTGTGGGTCGGCCGGATGGTCGACGACCCCGTGGTCGAAATAGACGAGGGGAAAGTTCGAATACCATTGCCACGGCGGCTTCGACAGCTGCGACATCTCCCACTGCTAGCCGCGGTAATGAGCCTAGCTATGCTCGTACCAAGGCCACGGCTCGTCAGGCTTTGTTATATATTGCTATTTTCTTTGTCATTTACTCGCCCATGACGTTGATATTGCAAATGAAAAGCACACCTGATGATCCTGATCTGGAACGAAAACGAAAACTGCCAGTTGCTCTGCGAGTCAAGATTTGCACTCCTCTGCAGGTATGTATCGGGTCTGCATATCGCAATGTCGCAATAACTACCCTTTTCGCTGAGAGATACAAAGTTCTTACACGTTATGATGTCTCCGGTTACAATGGCTTTGTTACTTTCGCTTCTAAATTCAGGGCTTCTTGAATGCGCTTGTGTACTTTCGCCGTCGGTTTGCAGATCTGATCAAAGATGGTAAAAGCCTAGCATTTATGCGCCAAATTCCATACTTGGGTCCTTGGATTGAGGAATGGCCAAGCCGGGGTACGGGCAGCAGCAGTCGTAGAGGCCGTCCTGGTACCAGTGGACAAACCCTGGATCATGCCGGTCGCTATTGTGCCAATCAAACAACCATAACGACATTGAGAACGACAAGTTCCATGTCTCACGACAATCACAATCCGATTTCACATGCAAGTGTGACAGAAGGGAACATGGAAGAACACCCTTCTACTCCTATGCATCCTACCCATAATGAAGACAAGCATGTATCCTTCAAGGACACTGATTTGTCGCTTGTAGAAGAAAAACAAAGTGATGTTCACCCGGTCTCAATTGAGGATGAAACCGTGGAAGAAGATGAGGAGAATCACGGAGATGTACGTGTAGATGGACAAGATGGCTTATCATGAAAAGCCCATGATCCCGCATTTATACGACTACTACAGTCATTCAGAATGCATGAGTGCAACAGAACGACATGGTCTTTGGCATTTGATTGTTTTAACCAAGTGGCTTACTTTTTTCCTTGATTCAAACTGCGCAAGCGGCAGTGGCACTTGTAATTGTCCGAACAGTCGTCGTTCAACTTGCTGTTTCTTCCGAGTGGTGGGATTGCGTCTTGGCTATTGTCCTTTCGACAAATGAGAGAGGCGACAGCTCCTTTCTTGTATCGGACAACAACAGTGATTGCCGCATCGCCCTCCTTCATGATCCTCCCAATGTCATTTGCCAATTGGCAAGAGTCAAAGGTTGGTGTGGTCTACAAGTGTTTTTGCTACGGGCATATCACATCGTACAAATACTCACACCAACCATGTCAATGGATTCACTGCTCTTCGACCTCCACTAGCGCGGGCAGAGTATAAGGAAGCATGAGCCCCCCTCGTTCGCAGGCGGTCCAAACGGCTTAGCCTCGCACCTAGTTTCGGAGCACAAGGGGCAAACTGGTACGGGGATTTCGCGAGTCGTAAGGTTGAAACGAATTTCTGTTGGTCATACCATCCGCTTTTGACACCAGCATTTGGACCAATTGCGAAAAAGCCGACAGGTTCCTAGTGTGTCCCCATTTTGAATCGTAGCACGATTATGAAGCATCCCATGAGCACGACCACAAGATGATGGACTGTTCTCATATACGAGTTGATGCGCCCCAGAAAGCGGACCAAATAGGCTAGTTGTTAAAGCTGATCCGTCACAAAACCTTTGGAAAGCCGGATTACGAATTCGGGTGGATTCCGAATTGATACCCTAGAACGTTCGGTGCTGGGACAGTTTCACGAACCCTTGCTGCATCAATCACCAACCAACGCCATTGTGAAAAAACGATCATGGCACCGCAAGAACGCTACACAACAACACTGACAACGCGCACCCGGCGGCGGCAACCACCATAAGGTCCTGTGACATGAAGTAAAGATAGAAAATCCTACCCTAAGAGGTCCTATCAATCTTTCTTTATTCCTTGCAAAGCGACACAATCGTGTCGTTCAAACTCATACCAGCAGCAGGGTAGAAGATAATACAGGCCGAACGATAAGTTGTTGTGGTTCCACCTCCTTCATTTCCCCGATATTCATGATGCTCCACTGAAACTTTATGGCTCTTACCAATATCCACTCCCCAAGTTGATTCTTTGTCATCACTCACAGTTTCTTTTTCATCTTTTGAGAGGTCATCGAATTCCTTGAGGAATCCATCGTCGGACGAATACAGTACACTGTCACACCAAACTGAACTCTCAATCGCGTCTCGTTTGCATGGAGACCTTTTTTTCATTCCATTCTCCAATACAATCATTTCAATCCCATAATTATTTTCGACGTCATAATCATAAGCATCACATTCGAGCACATGCCAGAAAGCTGCAAGAGACAGCTCAAACATACGTTTGCCAGTATCATCTTTGGCGTTACGCAACACACTCAGCACTACTGCATCACGGCCTTTCAGTGTTCCGAAGTCAAAACTATCCAAGGTATACTCATGATCCAGACAGTATCCCAACTTTCCTGTTGAACTCGTCATCCATTTGGCAGCCTCAATCTGCAGTCGCTTGACGGTGGACTCCACATCAAGAGCATCAGGGACAACTCCGTTAGGATTGGGCTTGCTTACGACCAGATTATAGACCAAACAAAATCGCCAACCTTCGGTTACGGGAGTGATTTCATGTTCACAGTCTGCGTAAAAGGCCATGTATCGGAACACCGATTGACAATCCCTCGAAATCTCGAATTGCTTTGTCACGCCTTGGTGAGAAACGAAGCTATCACCACCCTCGAAGCTACAGGGAAGTTGGAGGACAAGAGTGCCGAACATGCCACTTTCTTTAACCGTATCCTTGTGCGGTTTGAAATGACCGCCATGGTCGTACAAGAGAACCTTGTAAAGATGAGCTTCGATACCAAGTTTGTCGACATTTTCATTGGAGATGCCAAGCTCGTAGCATGCCTGCCTGACCAGACAGACAAATGTATCGTTCCAACCTTTTCCTCCTATAGTAACCTTGTTTGGCTCAATCTTCCATGTCTTGCGAACCGACTCATCCACCAAAGTATCCGGTCCTCGTCCAAACGGAGCCATCTCAGCCACAGTGTCTTTCACATACTTGGCCATAATAGGGTGGAGAGGAAGTCCAAGTCTTCCCACACCTTCCACGTCAATCGTGGGGCTCAAGGCCAACGGGTGAAAAGCTCCGCTCGTGGCAAAGGAGCCCACCGGGTTGACGACATCCAAGAGTTTCTTCAACTGAGTTCCATCGTAATGTTCAGTTTCCTCTTCTGACTCTTCTGACTGCATTGATGCGTCTTCGTCTTTGCTTGCTTTGCTCATGATGAGACGAAGATCTTGGTTATGGAAGTTTGTTCCTTACCGCAATGCGATTTGTGTGCCGGGAATGGTGTGAATCACCGTTTTTTCATGCCGACGTATTTTCAGTTTTTGCGGTGATCGTGATCACGACTGATTTTTCGTGCCGACATCCTCCGACCATAGCTATCGGTGAGCCAAACTTATCTCAGTAGTAAGGTTAGGTCTAAAACTACTATAGCTCCTCGGAATGGAAGTAGGATTTTCGTCTAATATAGCCTTATATTGCCCACGACGGCCGCGCTCTCATACGCGAGCAAGTGCGGAGCTAAAAAAGATAGTGCGGAGCAAAAAAACAGTCCTGGGAAAAAAAGTGTGACAGTTAATTAGGGGGGGACTCGGAGGTTATAGAAGCAAGCGACATCCCCTCCTGGTCGTGGGGGCACTTGTCGGGGCTTTTGACTCCTCGGCGGGCAATAGCTCCTCGTCGTGGACCGCCAAATCCGCTGACGCGGATTTAGAAGGCGGTCCACTTCTCGGAGCTATTGCCCTTCTCGGAGTCAATAGCCCCTCCTCGTGCCTCCCCACTCCGCGGAGCGGATGTAGAATTACGACGCGTTCATTGGAGTTTTCTTCTTCTCTGCATCTATAGTGGGAGTGGCTTTTCTTCTCCATTGTACAAACTATAGTGGGAATGGCTCAGGAAGATAGGAACGGATCTCGATTTTGGCTCAAAACCGTTGCTTCCTTTGCCGTAGGAATATTGTCTAGTTTCGTGGTCCTCACGTTCGGAGCTTTAGCGTTCTGTTTGACCGTATTGATTACAAAGTTTTGTCCGTGGCGCTGGCCGTACTGCTCGCAGTTGTACTCGTAGCAGTCGTATTGGTCGTTGTGGCGGCTTGTGTTTGTGGTCCTCGATGTTGCAACAATTGATGATTCAACGATTGGAGGGCCGTAATCAATTCCGAAATTTGTTCCGACGAAGCAGTCGTCGTGTCGGTGGCTGTCTTGGTCGAAGGATGAGACGAATTGTCGTTGGAGTTGTTGGTCCCCGCATGATGCAACACAGTCTGTAAGGCTTGTTGCAAGGTGGTTGTTGTTGTTGCGTGGTTGTTGCTTGATGGTGCGCGACGAGTGCTCGATCGACTCGTCGAGCAGCAACCGGCAAGGGAACACCAACCACCATGGTCTTGTGCGCGACGAGTTTTGTTTGGATCGCGACCCACAAAATCGTTTTGATTGTCTTCCTCCGTGTATTCGACATCGTGTTGTTTCAATTGTTGATAGCGATACTGGTAGTGTTTGCGGAGTCGTCGTTGTCGTTGGACATGCCATCCCAGCAAGGTGGACAAACAGGTCGCCAGTACAACCCAACTCTTGTCACATGAGGTCCCATGCAACAAGAGTGTCGTATGGACACTAAAGCTCAAGCCGATAGCACCCAAGACACTGGTCAATCCTTCCAAGGTAGCTTCTTCATGCCATCGAACCCACCATCCGCCAATCACAGCCATCAAGACGGTGACACACCAACCGTAAAGAGACAATTCGTCATTCATGTCTTGTTGCTGAACATGGAGATTATTCGGGTAGTGATCCACATAGAGCCAATCCACTGTGGAAGTGTGCAAGGGTTCGGAAAAGGTCATCAAAAGCAAATAAACGACACTGCCGGTGACCAAGGCTCCCAAACAAAAGATTCCAAATCGCAAAAAGGTACCCGCCAACAAGGCCGAAATGAGTGCGGCAATGGTGGCCAAACTCAATTTCATGGAACAATCCAACCATGACGAGGAGGAAGACGAGGAATCATGGAATGGCACCGTAGAAGACGTCCAGGGAGAACCACCAGCCGGATACGAGGAGGAGGCTGTCGCCCATCAGAGAAAGATGGAAAGATAGCATCTCTATCGGAGAGTCTTCGAAATGAAACAAACACTTCGTCATAGCACCTTTTCCCCTGCAGTCGGATTCACCAGTCAAGTGTGTCAAGAACATTTGACTGTAGAGGTGCTGTGGGGAAAGCGATGAGCCCTACTCTGCTTTGCAGAGACTCGTTCCGTTTTGGAAAACGAAACTCTTCTTTCGCTGGACGGATGACAAAACACACCCGAAAAATCAAAAACCATTCCCAATCCATGTGGGATGTTGGCTTTCAGTGTAGAACAAGTCCCTCAGTTTGTTCTCATATTAATATCGTTCCAGAGAAGTTACGCAACTCAGACAATCGACCTCACACAGCACATCTTATTAATAATGTCGTCCACGTCGATGGAAATGTTCTTGACGAGAACCTTGGAGGAAGCAAAAGATGATTCCCGTCTTGATACAACCCAACTCATGGGAGATGCTTCTTTGGATAGCGAAACTCGCAATACATTGCTGTCCATTCGCCGTCCTCCCGCTTTGCGTCGTGACACTCATGGTGGTGAATTGAATGCCTGTAAGCCACATTGTTTCGAACAGAAGGCTAGTGACGATATCTCCAATGGCAGTGAAACTTCTTCGAGTCATCTCGGGGTGGGACTGACAACGGCAGCGAACGTTCGTCCAGTTAAGACATAGCTATTCTACAACGTCTGTATCCGATCAACTAGTCCAGCTAGCACACCTAGTCTATCGTCCAGGTTTGAGACATCTGTTACAAACCGCTGTATGCGACACAAACCTTGACGTGTATCCAAGATTCATTACGTGTACTTAAATAGAAGTAGGCCGTTGAACGGACAGACGGACCCGCAACAGGAATTTGTGGATAAGCATAACTATGCCCCCTACTATTCGGAAGAGATGTACGCTGGACGAGCTACACTCGGAAGTAAGGGCTACATAAATCGAGGATCGAGGAAAGAACGTGATCCTCGAGAATAGAACTTGATCTTCATCAACAGGAGATCCAACCCAAGATGGAACACATTCCTCTATGGAGTAGAACAAGTTCTATTAGTCCCTAATCGTAGCTCCATAGTACTTGTCCACTGAAGTAAGGAATACGTTCCCCATCTACGACTAGATTTTGGGGGATGATGGCCGAACGATCCGAGAGGAGCCAAACCATCTCAAGATAAAAAAAACACAATCTTTAGTTTAATCTCACTTCTTTATAAACATCCAGTTTGATAACCGAACTTGTTTTGTAACGGAGGAGTCGACCTATTACGCTGATAGAAGGTGAGGGCCCCATCGTCTATTGTGCATATAGGTTGACCTAGAGAAACTACTGTATCTAACTCCATCGTCTAGAGTTAGCTTTTTACCCACCTTCTAACTGGTTATTGAGCCCAAATAGAGGCTGACGAACCCTACGCTTTTATCTGTCGATCGATCCCAAGGACAAGACATCGAGCTTGTCCCTTCTAATAGCTCTGGTGGATTATTGCGTCTACCCGACCGCTTTGCGCGCTGAAGCTATTTAGCTTCTCCCTGATTCCAGCTCCAACACGGCTGACGACCAAGACTCCCCAACCTCCTCCAGTGGAGTGGGAAGTTTCGACTTACTATCCTCTCTTGATTCCGACGAACAACCCCAGCAAGAAACCACTGTCACTGATACAGGAGTTCCAGGGGCGCAGATTGCAAACAACGAGGAGGACACCAACAACGACCAACAAACCGGTAGATTGCAAAACTCCGACGGGTTGATTGGTGAGTCAAGACAAACAAGCATGACCGAGGAGGAGGACGCTCCACCCACTGTGTTTAAGCCGACCAAGCCTAAGATCGGCGGCATCTTCCAGAGCAAACGAGATGAGTTTGTCATCTGGACTGGCGGGAAACCCAAAGCAGATTGGAAAGGGTTAGACCCAACCGCAAGACAAGAATACTTGCGTGCACTTCAAGTACGTACCTTCAACGACAAGCGGTTCAAGGACCGAGTGACAGGACCTGAAGACAAGTTTGACAAAAAGAAAGGAGACTTTAGTCGATTGAAGGACGATATTGAGCAACACCTTGTCATGCATGGCATGGACTCGATCGCGTACTTACGTAATCCCCTTGATCCTACCGAAATGCTCTTCATTGTGACTGAACATCCCAAATACACTCCCAGCAAGGTCAAGGAGTTGATGGACGTGCAGATGACTCAGTACAATCAGTATGATCGCAACAATGATGTGAGCGCACGAGATTTCCTGTTCGACTGTCTTGAAAAGGGATTCAGAAGGGAAGTGCAAGATCAAGCACGGGACGTCAAATCGTTCCCCGAGCTTTTCATGGTGCTCGTGAAAATAGTAACCCATGACTCACCGCAACACTGGGAACAGGTGAAGAAAGATATGAGAGGATTACTCCCTCAAAAATATCCGGGCCAAGACATAATGGCACTCACCAAAGACTTCTCGCAGAAGGCGCGACCGCTGATCGCCGCTGGGTTGTATGATCACACCCTGACCGCTAGCTTGATGACCAATATACTACGTGCCGAGTGGCCAGACACTCCCAAGTTTGAGCTCATGTACTTGGCCAAGAATCTAAACGACACCATCATCGAAGTTCGCTTCCAGGATCGCACCACTGCTGATCTGAAAATGCGAAAAGAAAAGCTGTGGTATACCGATATCATTGAAACAGCAAACACAAAATATTTGGTTAGTGTCAAGGATGGCGAGTGGCGCCCCAAGCAGCATGCCACTGACTCCAAAGCGCCACCTACCTCGTTTGGAGCAAACAAAGCAATCGCGAAAACTACTCCGTCCCCTCGACAGAATCGCAGTAGTGGTCATAAGGGTGCCATGACCCAGGCAAGCTTGAATGCCCTCATCAATTCGCTGAAACACCCCCCTGGCCATAACCCCACCCCTTCTCCATCCACTGGACCACGCAATCCCTCGACCGGTCACCGCGACAAAGGGGGAAAGAAGAAACCCCAACACAAAAAGAATATGACTCGAGTTGACCGTTCAAAGGTGCATCCGTGGCGGCTTGTGCCTCCGGCCTCTCATGAACCTGAATCCATGATCGTAGACGGGGTTATGTATTACTGGTGTGCCATCTGTAAACGATGGAATGACACCCATGGGACCGCCAAGCATATTGTTGGATACAAGAAAAACAAGCACGGCACCAAGGAATCCCGAGCCCACAAGCTCGAGTTTGATGTGTCCGCTTGGAAAACGGAGTTTGATTGTTGTGTGCTTTGTCATGACCAAGACTGTAATACCAACGACTGGAAAGATCTTCCAGATTGCATGTCTCTTGAAGAAGACGACAAAGGATATACCAATACACAGGACTTCGACTTGTGCGCCTTTGTCATGCAATGCGACTTCATGGAAGTACACGGAACCAACATGATTCAGCACCCAGTCAACAATCCCAACTTTGATCACCACTCGGCAGACACATCCTCCCTGGAATGGTCCTCCCATTCAAATAAGGATCCTCCACAGAACCAAGAAGAAACAAATTGTTGTGTGGACCACATCACCGAAGAACGGAAAACAGAGGGAGGAACTCCTCTGGGGTTGATTGTTGGGTCTGGAGAGTCAATTGTTGCATCCGATGAGTCCTTCCCTTCTCTACCACCTCTTGTACGTCGTCACTGCTGTGAAAAGAGATGTGGTAGTGAGACAGAAGCCGAAGCAAATACATTGTATTTCGACGAATGGGAGGATATCAACTCCTGGTATGACACATCAAGCAAGAACCAAAACATGGACACGGATCTAAGCATGGCCATCCAAACTGTTGAAGCAAACACAGCTGCACACGAAGCGAGCTTTGACAGCTCTCAACTCAACCTTGGTAGTGACGACACACATATGCGTTCCCACAACACAACAATGAGCTCGATCCTCGATACGACACAGGACAGCTCGGTTTTGAGCGATGACAATATCTCAATGACCCCTCTCAAGAACTTGCAGAGAGGAGAGATTGCAAGTGGTGAGGAACAAGAGGATAGGAAACCTGCAGCAATGCAACCAGATATCTCACCTATCCAGATGGACCACACTTCACCTCCTCGACTCATTCTCCAACCTCGTCCTTCTGTGAGAACTTTAGAAGAATGGGCAAGAAGCTTTCAACCAGGACCACGTCCTCCTGCAACAGATCCACGGATCTCCATAGAGGAAGAAGCAGCAAAAGCAAGACGAGACGGAATGCGTTATGAGAGAGCGCAGTACACCGTTTACGCTCTGCAACATCAAGAGCCGAAACTTACCATCGCACAGGCCTACCAAAGAGTAAAGAACGAAGAATGGTACCTTGGATGGTATTTGGATGGTACGAGGATCCCACACCACCCAAATCCAGCTCCTGTCTGGCCTGGACTCGAGATTCAATCCGATCCGCCACCTTGCCTTCTTCGGGCTCGTATTATGGAACATCGACCAATTGAACGAGGATACCATGCACAATTTGTTGCCCTTCTCAATCAAAGCAACGCAACGCCGTCACCAGTCAATATCTCAGATCCGCCCTCTGTAAATCTCAGTTCAAGAAGCAAGGCATGTGAGACTTTGGAACAGCAAGCAGAAGACATGGCTGACACAGCTGATGGAGAACGATCTTTCTCCTCGACGTCGTTCGTCGACACAAGCAATCTTGGAGAACAATACGTTCCCACTGACGCTTCTCACACAACAAACGAAACAGATATCACTTACCCACGCATCAATCCCTTTGCGCAATACTATGCCAAGATGGCACTCATTGAGATTGCTGACTCGGACTCGAGCTCCGACGACGAAGAGATGACTGATGCAAACGAAAATTTGGAAAGTGAAGATGAGATCGACGAGAACAACGAGTCCCCTTTTGTCTCACTCTGTGACAGTATCATCCAATACCTCACGTGTGTCCCCCACAGTATTACCGTGATCCATAATGTACTGGGGAAGCACGGGTTTGACCAAGATCCAGACAAAATGGACGTCCTCTTAACCAACGCGACTGAGGAATTAGTGACAACACGCCTTACATTCAACCGTGAGTCTGATCCAGCTACACGTGGAGAGCTGGAAATCAAGCTACACAACCAAGGCGAGCTTGTTAAAGAACTATGGATTTATACAAATGCACGTGAACAGGTTGAAGGATCACCCTATTCCAATCGGAGTCTACCTTTGACTCTCATTCACGAATTTGCTTGGGACTTAGCGGCCGGCGACCTTGCTCCTGACATCCCGACGCCGGTCTGCCCTGATCGTGTTCGTTCTGATGGATCTAGCAGTACAGTCTATCCATCACAATCACAGACGCCTCGTGACAGTCCTAGCAAAGACTTTCCGGATTTCGACCAGTTCGAAATGAACTATGCACCTTATAGTACTTTCTCGGACACCACGCCCGGAGATACACGTGGCCCTACACGTGTAAGCAACCACACTGCGCCTGTCGGGTCGGCACAAACGCAGGGCGAGACAACCACAATTTCTCCTTTCCCTTGGCACATGTTTGCGGCTAGCTTCACGACCCTTCTTGTGGTCCTATCCAGTATCCTTTGGATCCTACCTGCTCCTCACCCTCTGGAACATGCCAACAATGCAACTATTTCAGGTTTTAAGTCTATTTGGTCGGGAATGACCCATCTGTACTTGGGAATCCGAGACTTGACCTACGGCGGATCTGCCCTTGTTTGGAGTGTTCTTATTCACCCATCGTGCCAACCGGCTTTCTTCACCTGGTTGTGCTGTTGGTTGGCTGCCTTCATGGTTGCACCCTGGGAATCGCCTAGTGTGGCACACACTGCCCCTATCCGTTCTTTATTCTCACCCCAGCCACAGCGCCCATCCGCTGTGAACCATTTCCGAGTCAATCTCCACCCACGTTGCCAAGCTCCACCACCTTTGTTCGGGAACACGCTTCTTTTCCACACCTTCTGGTGCAAGATTGTTGGATCCATCCTCAATGGCCGTGTCCTTTCCGACTGCCTCCGTTTGATTGTTGTGTCTGTTGGTAAATTGTTGCTTTCTGGCAGGGCAAATTGCTCGAAAGAGGGAGAACACCAACCTTTGTCCCCTCGACGAGCCGGTCCCAAACGCAAACGCAAATCCGTTTTCCGACCAATTCACCCTGCTCCAGTCACCAAGAGAGCACGAATGCGGACTCGACTGACACGGGTTAACCGTCCATCCTTGCAACAACGACTTCGTCAACAACGAATCCATTCCAAGAAGCGACGCAACCCACAAGAAGCATACTGTACCACACCCATAGACCGCTATCAGAACCCCCATCGCGCCAACCATCCATCGAACCCGATGAACCATCATCGGAATAGGAACTCTAATAACCGCCCGTCGACAAATCCTGTCGACATCTTCAGGAACACACGATCTGCAAAGGAACGAGAAATGTTCGCTCTTGCAGCGTGCCTTGAGGGACCCACACTCTGCGATGTCTTCAGGACCTTGGGGAGCACACCACACCACCAATGGGAACAAATTACACAAGCTGGACTCCAAGCTTGCCTTCAGGATCCTCTCGCTTTACGAAGCGCCATGCCACACAATGCATCCTATCCAATTATTTGGGACAGCGGAGCAAGCATCTCGATCACAAACCAGACTCAAGACTTCATCGGAACAATCCAGCCCTTGCCAAACTTCAATGTAAAAGGAATCGCCAACAGGATGAAGGCAACAGGCCGAGGTTTTGTCTTATGGTCTGTGCTCGACACCGAAGGGAAGCTCAGACAGCTCAAACTCCCTGCCTTTCTTGTGCCAAAGACCAACGCAAGACTCCTGTCAACACAAAGTCTGCTCCAAACATACGACGGTGAGAAAATCATCCAAGATGGAAAGACAATGGTGCTTACAGGAATGCCCGGTGACAAGAAACGAACGCAAATCACAATTCTCATCAATCCGTCCAACAACCTGCCCATGTCGTATGGGTACGACCACAAAGAAGTAAAGAAAAGCGCACACGCTCTCAGCTCCATCATTTCAGAAACGTCTCAGCACAACATGAATTTAAGCGAAGCGCAGCAAGAATTGGTACGTTGGCACAATCGCTTCGGCCACCTGTCGTTTCGAAAAGTTCAATTTGTTATGAGAACCGGAGTGCTTGCAACCAGTGAACACAAGCGTCGACTCCACATCAAAGCATCCACTCTCACGAACTTACCTCTTTGTGCAGCCTGCCAATATGGCAAACAAAAGCGAAGACCGTCACCTGGAACCACAAGTTCCATTGTGAAGGATCGCAAGGGGATAACAAAAGCAGAAAATTTATATCCTGGACAATGTGTCAGTGTCGATCATTTCGTATGCTCTACTAAGGGAAGAAGATTCAATACTCAGGGTTCATCCGCGTCTAAGGATATGTATATGGGTGGAGCAATATTCGTAGACCACGCTTCGGGTTACACCTGGATTGGCTTTCAGAGCCACTTAAATACTCATGAAACCCTACACGTTAAAAATTCCTTCGAGTTATTTTGTAGAGACGTTGGAGTTATGCCCTCTCAGTATCTCACCGATAATGGATCGGCATTCACCTCTGCCAAATATACAGTGTCCCTACAAACTTTTGCTCAAACATACCGCTTTGCTGGAGTAGGGGCTCATCATCACGCCGGTATAGCCGAGCGGGCCATACAAACAATTATGTCTATAGCGCGCACCATGATGCTACACGCCGCTATACATTGGCCAGAAATGGCTGATCCCTCACTATGGCCCATGGCTGTGTCCCATGCTACCTTCTTATGTAACCATGTCCCCAACACCGCCACCGGAATAAGCCCACATGATTTATTCACTCGCACTAGATGGGAGCAGCGAAAGTTCCACGACTTACACGTGTGGGGCTGCCCTGTCTACGTACTGGACAAATCTATGTCAGATGGAAAGAAGCTACCTAGGTGGAAGCCACGTTCCACACGGTGTATACTAATGGGCTTGAGTAATCGACACGCAACAACTGTACCTTTAGTTTTAAACCCTTCTACAGGATATATCACACCGCAATTCCATGTGGTATTCGATGATTGGTTTTCTACAATAGCCACTTCCGTTGAGGATGTTCCAGATTTCACTAGTACTGAATGGGACCAATTATTCGGAGAATCTCGATATCAATATACTGAAGACGAAACAGAAGAAAATATGGAATCGCCTACTGCAACTGATGAGGTCCATCGATCCAAATATGAAAATCGATTGGATCATATCCATCAATCCATGGATCGGCATATTCCCGACAATCCTTTACCCATTCCCACTCCTCCCACTTTGCCTCCTGTTTCTTCTCACTCTGCTCCCGTAGCGGAACCGACACTGCCCTCAGAGGGAGTTCCACACACCCCTGTTGCAGCGCCCCTTCCTCAGAGGGAGAACACCGTCTTAACGCCAATCGCAGAGCAGGATCCTCCTTCACCCCCTGTTATGACCCCCTTAAAATCTGCCACTCCTAAGAGGGAACAACCTCCTCCGGAACCGACTCCACCTAGTTCTTTTAGAACTAGTCGACGCTCCGGACGAACTATCCGTCCACCGCAACGCTATGTACAGGATGCTAACCTAGCCTCTCTAGCTCCGTCCTATCAGCCTAACGATCTGCTTTCAATGATGAAAGCGTCGATTTCCGACCCGGACACATTGAGCTATGACGAAGCAATGCGAGATAACGACATAGATAGATGGAAAGAAGCGGCCGAAAATGAGATTAGGGAACTAGAAGAAAAAGGAACATGGACGGAAGTGCCGAAATCCGAGGCAACTACAAGAATCCTACCAGGAACATGGGTCTTTAAAAGAAAGCGCTCTCCAGATGGAGAGATACGAAAATACAAAGCTAGGTACTGTGTACGAGGAGACCTTCAGGAAACCGAAGAAGAAAATTACTCTCCTGTTGTCAATTGGAGCACAATTCGAATAGTGCTTGTCCTTAGTCTAGTTCTAGGCTGGGAGCTTGCCTGCATCGATTTCAATAATGCATTCGTGCAAGCAACACTTCATGAACCTGTCTGGATTCACCTTCCAAGAGGCTTCAGATCATCATCACCTGGAACTATGTGCCTCAGGCTTCTTAAGAGTCTATACGGACTCTCATCCGCACCAAGACTTTGGTACGACCACCTAGTAAAGGCCTTATTGGAAGATGGTTTCCAAATGAGTAAGCATGATAAATGTCTACTGTACAAGAAAGACATAATTATCTTTCTCTGGGTAGATGACTGTGGTGTATGTGCCCCTACAATGAAACTTGTAGACGACCTTATTGAACGGCTGAAAGAGAAAGGACTATCTTTGCAAAAAGAAGGAAACTTCACTGATTACTTAGGTATCAATTTTGTGCATGACGAAAAGACCAAGTCAATTACAATGACCCAAAAGGGCCTGATCAACAAAATAATCGAAGCTACAGGACTACAAGACTGTAAGCCCAACTGGACACCAGCCACACAACTGGCACTCGGAAGTGATCCAGATGGTGAACCTATGCAAGAAAAATGGCAATACAGGTCCATTGTCGGAATGCTACTGTACCTGGCCACTAACACGCGACCCGACATAGCCTTTGCAGTTAGTCAAGTAGCAAGATTTAGTACAGCTCCAAAGAAGTCTCACGCAGCAGCAATCAAAACTATAGTCCGCTACCTAGTGCGTACTAAAGACAAGGGAACGATTTTCACCCCTACCAAAGACTTTAAGTTGGATTGTTATGTAGATGCCGATTTCGCCGGTCTACACGGACGAGAACCACAAGATAATCCTGTAAGCGCCAAGTCCCGTACAGGATATATTCTGAGTCTTTCTGGGTGCCCTTTAATTTGGCGTTCCCAACTTCAGTCGTCAGTAGCCCTAAGTACTCTCCAAGCAGAGTACCATGCCCTCTCACAAGCCATGCGTAGTGTCATAGCTACCCGACGCGTAGTAGAGGAACTATTGACTAATCTGGACCTTCCATTCGAAAAGCCTACAATCTACTCAGAGGTATTCGAAGATAATTCTGGTGCCTTCTATCTTGCAACAAAGCAAAGGTTGACGCCTAGAACAAAACATTTCAACACCTACCTTCATTTCTTTTGGGAACATGTTGGCGATCACCCAGGAGGAACTAAGGTCAGCATGGTGAGCACAGAAGAACAACGAGCTGATTACTTTACAAAGTGTCAAGCACGTGACCTCTTCGAACGCTGCCGAAAACTTAATCAAGGATGGTAACTCCTCTCTCTCTTTCTGCCCTCCGACATCTCGGGGCATATCGCAATTTGAGAAATCACTCCATGAGAGGGAGAGTTAAGACATAGCTATTCTACAACGTCTGTATCCGATCAACTAGTCCAGCTAGCACACCTAGTCTATCGTCCAGGTTTGAGACATCTGTTACAAACCGCTGTATGCGACACAAACCTTGACGTGTATCCAAGATTCATTACGTGTACTTAAATAGAAGTAGGCCGTTGAACGGACAGACGGACCCGCAACAGGAATTTGTGGATAAGCATAACTATGCCCCCTACTATTCGGAAGAGATGTACGCTGGACGAGCTACACTCGGAAGTAAGGGCTACATAAATCGAGGATCGAGGAAAGAACGTGATCCTCGAGAATAGAACTTGATCTTCATCAACAGGAGATCCAACCCAAGATGGAACACATTCCTCTATGGAGTAGAACAAGTTCTATTAGTCCCTAATCGTAGCTCCATAGTACTTGTCCACTGAAGTAAGGAATACGTTCCCCATCTACGACTAGATTTTGGGGGATGATGGCCGAACGATCCGAGAGGAGCCAAACCATCTCAAGATGAAAAACACAATCTTTAGTTTAATCTCACTTCTTTATAAACATCCAGTTTGATAACCGAACTTGTTTTGTAACGGAGGAGTCGACCTATTACGCTGATAGAAGGTGAGGGCCCCATCGTCTATTGTGCATATAGGTTGACCTAGAGAAACTACTGTATCTAACTCCATCGTCTAGAGTTAGCTTTTTACCCACCTTCTAACTCGTCCCAAGAAGAAGCGGGATGAATTGAGCTCTTTCTTTATGAAGAGGATGAATAAATCCTATGGACTAAATGCGCTTTTGCTAGAAGAGGCACGTTATGGCTTTCGATGCCAATCGATCCAGTCTTTTGAGTTGTCGGAGAAACGTGACAAAAGTGATGCCGATAAGAATCACGTGGACTTGGTGGCCGCCAGGGGTTCTATGCTTCCCCTTACAGAAGTAACTGGACGTCCAATCTTGGACTGGTCCAAAGTGTTTTGGGTGATGCGGCAGTTTTTGAGTGATGCCCCACCTAAACCTTTCATACGCTCCGGCGGAAGGCTTGCGTTGCGCTCTCCCATGACCCGTATTGATACGACCTTGGACCTGTATCTCAAAAGCTCAACCTTCCAAGCATCAGAGACTCTTGAAAATGAGGAAGAACGCTTCCAGACAAGTCCAAATACAGTCTTGCCTAGACCAATAGGAAGATTGAATATGCTCCGTCTTTGCTGGATGGAGACTAAAAAGTTTCAGCGGAACAACAAGACCTTTGGACAGCGAGAGACAAGCGGGAAAGAGGATAAAGAAGTTTCAGGGCCATCAGAGTCCGTTTTGGAACCACTGCTTTCGGACCCATTGCTTTTGGAAATATTTGAAAAGGGTGCCAACGTGCCACCTCCCCCGGGCTTTACGAAGCAAGATCGGAATATTCGTAACATTCTCCCTTCGTTCATGAACAAGCGCTCCAAGTCACCAGACAATTCAACTTCATCTACGGAGCAACTCGGTCTTGTACGGAGTGGAACTGGACAAAATCTGGGGCAAAATGGCAATGCTCCAGAGGAGATTGTCCACCATCTACCCATCTTCCCTGAACTGGATGATGGCGTCAAGAAGGAAGTACGCTCACAACATTGTACAAGAAAAGGCGTAACGATGTCATCTTCTGTGCTGCTCGGTGGCTTTGAGAATGCTCACAAGCCTGCCTCAATGGACGATCGCGGTGCCGTAAATAACCAGTCATTGGGCAAGGCAAACGTTGGTCTTTTCTCACCAACCCTTCAGTTTCCACGACCACTTGGAATGACGAAGCAGGACCACTCCTTTGGTTTTCGCGGCGGCGCCGGGTCATCGGGTTCCTCCGTGGACGATGGTTGGACTCGGACTGGCGACAAATTCAGAAATGGTCACAACGACGCAACACCTCCCACACAACCCAGCTCCACAAACTCGGCTCAGGTGTCCATTGACAACCTGCAATGTTTGGGAGACAAGGCATGTGAAGAGGGGAATGAGCGTTTCCGGATTTTGGATGAAACGGAGGATGATGACGACGAGAAGGAGAACGACGATTGGAGTTCCATGGGTACCCGTGAAATGGGGGAGGATGAGGAAGACGATGATTGGATATTGTAAGCATTCCACGTTTCGACTAAGGTTTAGTACATGACAAATGCTCGCAACCACCTGTATGGTCGAAGCACCAAGACATGTTGAGCACTTGGCTGTCGGCCAAGAGCAATTTAGAATAAACTGAGTTTGTATTAAATTGAAGTACTTAATGTCGTTTTTCTGTAGGTTCATGTCACGATCGAAGTTATAGAAATGAAAGTATTGCTGGTGCCTTGTTGGACCTAGTTTTGGCAAGTGGTTGGCGATACGGCAGGTACCTGTTGGGAATGGTGGAAGAACCCGGACTTGATTGAATACTACCGAAAAGGGGGAAAGAATGTTGTAGTCGACGATTGTATCTGTTCGAAATCGTCCGAGTTCAAATAGACAACTTCGAACCAATAAGTTGCCGTGTCCCCGTCGTTCTTTAATGCACTGCGATCATGAAGGTTAAAGTTTTGACTAGTGTTGGGACAGCAGAGCAAACAGCTGCATTTTTGGATACAATAGGAAATCTTCTGTTTCAGATCAGCAAAAAGGTCAGTCTTAAACATCACCTTTTGGAAGCGCAATGAGAATGAAACACTGTTTTTCATTCTTGCGAACGTTGGCCAAGTCCAGAGTATTCGTAGTTCTGCATCTGATCACCAGCTCCTGCTGGTCCCGATTAATCTAATTTGGAGCAGACAACAAATCCACCCTATGGCCCGGGTTTTGCAGTCTGAAACCACATCTCACGCATCATCATCATCGAGCATATGTGGAAATATATAAAATGAGAAGTGTCATGTTCTCGTCTCGGCTGTCGATCATATTCTCTATCACTCGCTTCCGTGTCGTTTTGCGGCAAGGTGCAGAGCAAAGGGGAGACTTTTCCACTCCTTGGCTTGTCATCACAAGTGTCATTTTGTGAGGCACCTTTGGCGTCACACTATTCAACACATCTGCACCTCATGGTGAACGTGTTCTTGCCACACACAACCCAAGAGTCCAAAAGTTGATCTCAATCTTTCGCAAATACATCTTTAGCTAACAAAGACTCAAACATAGACTCCAACGATATCTCTTCGGTGTTTGGTAGATCAAGAGGGTTGGACCTCGTTCCCATTGTGGTCAGAACAGAGGTTCTCGATGTTCCCCGCAAAACCCAACAAATAATGGCGCTCTGCGCGCATGGGTCACCGCATTTCACGCCGCGCTCTCCGAATCCGAGACGGATGGACGCCCAGCCCGTTTCTCACAATACCTGGAGTTATTTCCCAACCAACTTACACACCCATCTTTGGGACGATAATTACCTTGGGGGAAAAGGGAAAAGTGAATATCTCTCAAATTGACCATGTGTTCGGTGTTCGATGTTCACTCCACAAGAAGAACATAATATTATTATTTTCTCATCAGAATGGTCCGCAAAGGAATCGCCTATCATCGGTCATCAACCAAAATGTATCGATTCCGCCTCTGGTGGCTCTTAGGATTGGGTGTGTTTATCCTGGGCGCGATCGAGTGGATGGTGTTCTCGTCTGCTCTAACGAAACTCAGAGAATTTCGAGACTTTCGGGGAGAGTTTTGGGAGGTCTCGAAGCAAAGTCAGTCTACCATCCAAAAGAATGGCAAAACGAACGGCATCCAAACGAACACACCTCCAGAAGATTCTTCTCCTTCTTCTTCCTCCTCCTCTTTGTCTTCCTCCACGCTTGTCATCGACATGGTCAGCATTGGCAGTCAGACACTAGGTGATTTGCAAGACGCACAGCTCGAGACCTTTGGTACTGGGACCAGACACTTTTACCGAGCCACGGAAGCGGATGATGTCGAACGAGATTGCCACAAGCAACTCACATTTGAACAAGTCAAACGGATTTCAGAACAATGCCGCTCAAGCCATCGATATCCCGTGTTGCGGAAACTCAGTCGAGCAAAATTTTCCCGACTCACCCGGTTGCGGAAACTGAACAATCCCATGGGTTGGATGTGTGCCCAGAAACGACCCCTGCAAGCCTTAAGAAACGCCGTGCATAAGTACTACTATGACGACAATGATGAGCGGTCATTGAAGAAAACACAACAACAAATCCATGCAGACGCTTATTCGCCACTTCGACTCAATACGTCCTCGTTACCAGATTACTTGATTGTAGCCGACGATGACACGTGGATCAACATGGATGGTGTGAAAACCATGTTGTCACAGTTGTATCCTTCCTTGCAACGACAAACTATCGCAGCATGTCCAATCCAGTTTGAACCCAAATTCGATTTGTTTACCATTCCGTTTGGTGGATTTGGTCTCCTTTGGACTCGTGCGGCCTTGATCCATTTGTTGCGCCCAATCCATTGTTCCTTTGGCAATTCTGCAAAACATCAAGCTGACTCCTTGGTGTGTCAGAGACTGGAACAAAATGGTATTGGCGAACGAGACATTTTTCGTCCTGGCATGAGTTTGTTGGACCTCATGTATGAATACTCGGTTGCCGCACCATATTTACAAGTCGAACAATGGACGAGAGAACGTTCTTTTTGTTTCCATAGCGATTGGGTCTGGGGATATCTGGCCCATTAGTATCACATGTCTTTGGGGAGTGCTCGTGATTGGATCCATCGCAATCCGTCCGCCTCACCACTTGTAACCACAATGGACAATGACAACAAAAACCACTTTCATCAAATGGAGGGATACAATGACTCCATGTACTTGACGTACGTGAATGCTCCAGATGTGGTGCCATTTTTGGGACAATGCCGCAACTCGAATGATTTCAATTTTTTGTTGAAAAACAGAACAGACACGCCAAAACGAATCTTGACGAGTGGTCTCGGTGATGCCTATTGTGACGCCAAGGCACATTTTTGTCATCGCATTTCACCTTCGCACATGCGCCATTTGCATCAACAGGTGCAAGGGATATAGAAAAGCACACGAGGATACATGTTTGGATTCGACACGAGGAAAGGTTGCAGAAGCTCCGGACGAAAAAGTGTGGACAAGGCATAAACGTGACAAAGACGACGGTGAAGCAGATTCCATTCTGGGAGAATAAAGCAATGAACGTCGTTCGTAGATCACCGATTTTGCTCAAACGACATGGATGCACAATTTCGAACATGCAACACACGTTGCAATGTCGGGGGAGAAGCTCTTGTTTGATTTGTCACATTTTCCGACATGGACTACCCCAGTTCTTAACACATTTTAACAACCTTACTGGTTGCCACCATTCCATTATCCGACGAGAACACTCGTTGCTTTGTTTACAAGGTCCTCGCTACCTCACTCTTGAGCCGCTTATTTTCCAATGTATTCCAACGTCAGCGACACAAACTGTGTAGAGTCCCAATCTCCCTTTGGGATCACGAACAAGAATCCACTTGAAGACTGCTTGTCGACAGCCAGGTCCACCCAGCGACATTGTCGATTGTACTTTGAGTACGGGGAGGCGCGTTCTTTGGTGTTGACACACCTGAAAGTACTTTCGTAATCCTTTGGTTTGGATGTTCGATAAATATTAAAGCCAATGTAAGCTTCGACATTCTTCTCTGATGCCAACTCAGCGTACAAACGGTACTTCCCAGGCTGAAACCCCTCCAGGTTCCATAGTAAAAAGTCGTCTGGATCATCCCACGACCTAGGGACCATTTTGTGCTCGTCACTTCCTCGTTGAGTTGTGGCAAAATAGTAGTATCCGACAACACCGTCAGGATAATAGCCGTACTAATGCGAGTTTTGGTAATTGCCACATTAATCGCTGCCATTCACTTTCGTGCCTTCTTCGGTGTTTGGGTTTCGTCGAGAAAGTCGAAGTAATCTTTGTAGAACTTAGTTATATCACGGCCTTCACCAAGGTCATCCCAGTGCTTGTTGAAAGTTTCACCATCTTTTGGAACCGGGACGCACACTCTTACGGACTCAAAGTTCTTGCATCGAGCATAGCCAGTCAAATCGTAGCTACCTGTGACAAGGTGGTTATCTGTCAGGATGATCTTCTCGTGCATAGATGATTTACCATAAGGGCAGCACCCGGGCTGCAGCATATCGGCCACTCGTATCTCTACAGTCTTGAAGATCTGGCTACTGTTGCGATGTTCATGAAGCTTCAGGAATTTCTTTATCTGGCTGATTGAGTTTTTCTGGCAGTACCTCTGTTGCGCAATCATCTCGTCATGGTGAAAGATTTCTTGAGGGCTTACAAAATCAAGGATGATTTTCACGTTATGCGTTGGTCCGTAGTGGAGGATCAAATCAATAGCAAAAAAGTCTGTCAGCCGATGCGCCTTGATGCAAATACTTGTGCGTGGCGGTGCATTGTCAAGAACTTTGGCGATTGCACGAAGGGGATGATCCGTTGGGATGTCTTCGGGACGCTTATCCCAATCACGAGGAGCAGTAGCGAATCCAACAGTGGAAAGATCGATGCCATTTCTCAATGCTGCAATTCGCGAGTCAAGCCCTGCAAATTCCGCGGGGATGTCAATCTCTTCGCCGTTGTCCTCCTTCGACCCAAGTCGCATCTCGGGTCCGTTGATGAGAACGAAATTGCTTGCATCACCATCATAACCCATTTGGTCCTCTTCAGCATAATCAGGATACGACATGATCTCGCTTCCGTTATACATTTCCTTTTGAGGCCATATCCGTCATGTCACAACACTACTTCTTTCCTTGCTGCTTTGCCGCTGTGCTTGTTGTGGAGGCATGTGGGAAGACGATACGATAGAAGAACCGAAGGACAGAGCTTGTCTGACCTTAGTACCTTAACCCTAGTGGATCTTGGTGAGCGCTCACCGTGAGCAATTTTTTGCTTCCGAATCGCGTTTTGGTGAGGCCAATCCTTTAGCTCAACAAAACCAATCCGTGCGGGGCCGGGCCGGATTTGGTTTTGGAAATTGTGCCTAACGCCGTCCTTACGCATTCGCAAAACAAATCCAAAAGACCGCGCCTTTTCGAATCCTGTCCCCCATCCTCCCCCACCCTTCACTTAGAAAAATTGAATACTAAAACTTTTGGGTACTAAGGAAGCGCAAGGATACCGTTGAAGTCGAACGCCCGTTTATCATGTGTCACGCCCGCCCACCATGTCGAACGCCCGCCTGACATATTCGAAACTGTAGGCAGCCTCTAGACTAGCATTAGTAAAACACTATCCCTAATGAATTTCCTGGATTTGTTCGAACAAATCCAGAGTTCTGGATTGGTTGGAACAAATCCGGAAATGCTCTTTTACCCGGATATATGACGTCAACGTGACGCAAAATGCTGACGTGCACGAAATTTTGATTTGGTTTTGCGAGCTAAAGGATTGGCCTGAGCATGAGCACCAAAATCGCGCTTTTGCGCGTCGATAGAATGGACCCTGACTCAACATTCCCCAGAAGCGAGCCATGCTCAAAACTAACTTGGAGTATGACCTTGCATGTGTACAAGTGAGGCTGTTTCCATAATGCAAAAGGCATTAATGGAAACGGACGTCTCTTGGCGCGTCCTTCTTTTGCATTACGATGGCTAGCGCAATGCAGGATGGCAAAATCAGCGTCTTCCTGGTTCCTGGATCACGAAATCACAGACAAGACACCGCAAGCAAAGCGAAGGCATGATTGCGTCTCTGGTGGAAACTCGTCTTTTCAACAGTTATCACTATGCGTTGGTATGGTTGATTTTGCCTTTAAACTATCCGCCAGATCAATAAAAAATGAATGGTCGATCGACGTACCACTTTGGATTTGAGTCTTGGATCTTCCTCCCACTTCTCGACACCAAGATTTTCGTGGGAACCAAATGGCGAGCGCACCGTTTTCGATCCATCCTCCATCACTATCAGGGCAATACGTTTCTTTGATCCTCCATCGTTTCGGCTTTAGAGTATGCTAAACCCAACCGACCACCATGAAACGCCACACGAAGCAAAAAGAAAAGATGCATCAAAACGTGTCTCGCACTAACACACACACACGGGTTGGGTTTGCAAAGTGACCTGCCAAACCCATGCAACTTTGCGTCCAAAGTCACTGGGCTCATAAAACTCAAAGTGATCATTCGGTCCAAGCATCATTCTTTTTCATCACCTACAGCAAGCCTCGAGTAATACAAAGCAGCCATTGGATCAGCATGAATCAACCCATTTCGTTCAAGGACACACCGCGAAAGGAAACCTTCCCTGCCTCTCGTGGTAACGAGAAGATGGCCTTTTCTACGTCTCCATGTCGCCGACCTCCCCTCAAGAAAAAGATCCTCGAACGTGCCGATCGATCAGGCTCACAAGAGGATCCGAAGCGGAATCGCGCTGAACAGCAAGGATACGTTTCCAGCCCAAGTACACTGGAAGCAGCAGCATCAAACGTATCTGACAGAACGTTGCCTCCCCTTCTCTCTCGTCCAATTGCTCCTGCCTTCAACGAACAATGCTCCGTGACACAAACCACCATTGGAACACATGTTCCCATCAAGAAAAGGATCCTCGAAATCGAACGTGCCAATCGATCAGGCTCACAAGAGGATTCGAAGCGGAACCGTGCTGAACAGCAAGAATGCGTTTCCAGCGCAAGTACACTGGAAACAGCAGCATCAAACGTATCTGACAGAACGTTGCATCCCCTTCTCTTTCGCCCGATTGCTCCTGCCTTCAACGAACAATGTTCCAATACACCAACCACCATTGGATCTCATGCTCCCATCAAGAAAAGGATCCTCGAACGTGCCAATCGATCAGGCATACAAGAGGATCCGAAGCGGAACCGTGCTGAACAGCAAGAATGCGTTTCCAGCGCAAGTACACTGGAAACAGCAGCATCAAACGTATCTGACAGAACGTTGCATCCCCTTCTCTTTCGCCCGATTGCTCCTGCCGTAGACGAGCAATGTTCCGATACACCAGCCACCATTGGAACTCATGTTCCCATCAAGAAAAGGATCCTCGAAATCGAACGTGCGAATCGATCTGGCTCACAAGAGGATCCGAAGCGGAACCGTGCTGAACAGCAAGAATGCGTTTCCAGCGCAAGTACACTGGAAACAGCAGCATCAAACGTATCTGACAGAGCGTTGCATCCCCTTCTCTTTCGTCCAATTGCTCCTGCCTTCGACGAACAATGTTTCGAAACACCAACCACCATTGGAACTCATGTTCCCATCAAGAAACGGATCCTCGAAATCGAACGTGCGAATCGATCAGGCGCGCAAGAGGATCCGAAGCGGAATCATGCTGAACAGGAAGGATACGTTTCCAGCCCAAGTACACTGGAAACAGCAGCAGCATCAAACGTATCTGACAGAACGTTGCCTCCCTTCCTCTTTCGTCCAATTGCTCCTGCCGTAGACGAGCAATGTTCCGATACACCAACCACCATTGGAACTCATGTTGCCAGTCACCAAAGCACTAGTAGTGGTAACATTCCACTTGGTACGGCTCAGAACATTAACATTTTGAAACCAGTGCCGCTCAAGGCCACCCGCATGGTTCATGGAGGGACGCAGTCTCACATGTCAGTGGAATTTGGATCGCAATATTCAGCCACTGGGAATGCCAATACTACCAGTGCGACACGTCCGGCGGAGCATTTACCCAGAATCAAAAAGCTGTTGCGCCGGCGATTGTTGGAATCCACTCACCAAGAGACAACACGTCCGACGGAAATATCGGCAAACACGGAAAACCAGCATGCAGATGTGGTCGACGTGGAACCTGAACGACAAGGGCGACTTATGGCTTCCATGCCATCACTGGAAAATCACCAAGACCATCAGGAACGAACAAACCAGAGCGTTGCACTTTCCGACGAGCCTCCATCTCTCATGGCTGAGTTACCACCAAGGATTCGACCAAATGTCCGATGGTCCGTTGGTGCCCCCAGCAATAATGATTTGTCGACCAGCGACGACGACGACACCGACAAAGACAATGATGACGCATTCATTGGTTCTATACCTCGCGTAGTCATGATTCCCACCATTCAAAGTGTCCCTGGTGAGAACGGTTCCTCCAACGTTTCGTCAGCTTCTTTTTTCACGGACAATGCCAACGAGGCCAGGAAGGATTACGGCGTACAACAAGTGTCGCAAGGCAAGGCAAGAGAACCATCTGACTCGTACCAGGATGGTCCCGTGTCCGGCCCGAGTCAAGGATTGATTTATCCATTCCCGGAGTGTCATGCTAGTTCTGGGACATCGGATCGAGATGAATGCAACACAGTCTCGCAACAAGGGGAAATGGCCGACGAAGAAGAAACCCAAGTGTTACATGATCAAGACCCTCCTCAACAGCTCACAGTTCCCAAAATTGGAGGACAAAAGAGAAGCAATAACCAAGATGAGTCGATTCGTCGTTTCGTCAAGTTTCTTGTCAAAGTCGGTGCAGTCCCTGACGACAATGCGGCTCAAATTTAGAGAATCGGTCTGTTTCGACGAATGATGCATAACCAAGTGCTCTGACCAAGAGCAATCACTTTCATTTTGCCTCAACAGGTTAAACTCATTGTCGATCAAGACATTAATCAACCATGACATTCCCATTCGCACAGTGACAGGCATGTTGAAAGTCCTGTATGTGTTGTGCATTCCAGATCAGAAGTCGCTGTCATGAAGAATAAATAATGTACTTTAGAACAAAGGCACAATATTAATAGATCTCTGAGCTCTCCCACATCAAGAGACGTCACACGAACCGAGGTTTGTACAATAGCTTCACAATCGATCATCCATGCCACCATTTTCATCGCTTCTAGAGTTATGGAATTTTGCGGTCTTGGTATTCATACAATACCATAATGTCTAAAAATTGGCTGAAATGGAACGTTACTTATGTCTGAGAATGGAACAAGGAAAGCAACTAGAGTAGAGCTGCTGGAAAGAACCCAGCGTTTACCTGACCAGGCCAGGGAGGGGAAATGAAGGACGCAATGCGGCGACACAACAAGTTCTTTCTCCAATTAGTATTGAGTAACCGTTGTCCCCGGTTCGTCGGCATATGCTAGATTGACATCATCCTTCCGTTTGTGCAAAACGCATGCTTCGGTCTGACAGTGAACGAACATCAGATCTTTCGGCAAAGTGTACACTGGCTGGACTTGTCCCGGGAATGTTTGGTAGATCAATTGGTTTTGCCAATCGTCCAAATATTTGTGAAAGGGGACATTTGTGCACTGGTCCGACTTAACTCTGAGTCTCGCAACACCCAAATGCAAGTCTTCAATAAAGTAGTAGCCACCAGGGTTGAGTTGTGGCCACAACTTCTCAAATGTATTCATGATTTGGCAATTGTGATGACCGCCATCATCAATAACGATATCAAACTGACCACCGGATTTTTCAATCCAGGAATCCAAGACTTTTACATCCCCTTGATCACCGACCAGAACATTGATGCCGTCCAATTGACCGGCGGCCTGGGCCTTGTCTGCACAGTTTTTGTCATATTCGGCCTCCCACAATTCTGCCGTGGATGGTAAAAGCTTTTTCCACAGCTTGACGGATGCGCCGGCTCCATACTGCATGTTGCAGCCCAGTCCGATCTCCAGAAACTTTAGGTTTGGCTTATAGGTAGCAAGAGGCAACAAAAACTGGCCGTACATGTTATGGTACCGATGACGGTCACGTTTCCCGTAGCCAATCTTGTCCGTAACAGGTCGAAGGGATAGAGCAGTATCTTTGAAGTGATTGATCCGAATCTGGGGATCAATGTTTGCATTCAGATTGGGTGGTGCCTGGGACTCGGTTGAAACTGACACAGTATTGCCTATTATAGACTCGACAATCATCTCCTCTTCCCCAATCTCCCTCAGACTGTTTGCTTTCCTTGTAGTCGTCTTTAGGGCCACGAAAACGTCCACCATGACAACCACACCACTCAAAGCCAAAGCCACAAGCAGAACTTTAGTTGATTTCATCTTTTGGTTTTGTTGGGAAGCCATGCTGTCAATAAAAGCGCTGCGATCGCCGAGGACTCTGCGGTTGTCTAGAGACAGCTAGGTTGCTTTCCTCAAAACTGGGTTGCTCATTCTAGTTTGACGAAAAGACGAGAAGAGTGCGTTGCACCGGAATAGAATTATTACTGGTCACACGATCCGACTTGCAACAACAAGGGTGTTGACAATCATACAAAGGCTACAAAGACAAGACAAATCTCTTCTTGGCCAAACGTGAGAAAAGAGAAAAGTGTTCTTGAGAGGGGAAAGCATTTGCAGTCGACTCGCGTGCGAATATCATTCAACGGTCGAGGGCATATACCGAATAATCATTTGGATCGAGCCAGCCGTATGCTTGTTCATCCGGGGCTCTAAGTACAATGCACTGGCTTGCGATAGCGACGCGTGAGTTCCTTCCGAGTCGCAGTGAGAAGTCGACCATGGCGCTCGCATCACAATTCTGTTGTTCTGTTGCTCATTCTGTCTCTGTACTATTGCCATTGTCAAATGTCCTCGTTTGTGATGCTATTGTAAATCCGGACCAACTTCGGAAGCGCTGGATTACGTTCCTGTGTTGAAACTTGAAACTCTCTTGTTGGGTCGGTGCGACGCGAAAAGACGAAGGGATCTAAAACAACCACTCAATCCAATCGCATATTACGAACCTACATCCACACGAAATCCAATAAAGACCTGGAATCACCACATTATATGGGCAAAGTTGACAACGAGTCACTGGCATTGGGGCCACGTACCTCTCATCAAGTCTTTCCAGGGGTGGATCGTGGCACTGTATAATGACATGTGACGAGACAATAGTTCCACCGAAACTCTCAGGCCTACAATATCTGGTATGAATCTCTTGTGTCCGCCGAATCGAAAAATCTCCACGGCAACCTGTCGTGGGTATGAATACATTGTCGAGGCTCGAACCACTCAAGTGCATTTCGCTCACACACTACAGGACTCATCCAGCATTTTTACGACGCCGGGCTTTGAATCAACACAAGGAAATAGCACTGAATGAATGGCCAACTGATGCTTCTGGAAAGTAGAGTCATGGCATTTGGACAATTCCAATGACTTTTGTTGTGCTCCAACCATCCTTTGGCGCGACCCGAAGTGCCTCGCGGTCATGTGGAATTCAAGTACGTCGGATACTGGGTGGTGGATTCTACAGAGAACACGCTTGCTTGAGAGGATTCAAAGAAGGGCGAGTCATTGTACGAAGCACAATATGCACCACATGTGGACTACCTATTTAATCAACGATCTACGGCTGGCAACACGACATTATGAAATGAAACACATTGGTGACGTGGGTTGACCTTGCACTGATTCTCTTTCCTGTATCGTGCCAATATCTTGAATACTCAGTTTGGGGTGAATTATGCTCCGATGAACTCCAAAGTCAATGACATCAAGTTGGTCGGAGCCCAGCCATCTCTTTTGGGAATAACGTAGAAACATTCTCCAAATTTTCCCGAAACGGAGAAGTTACCAAGAGGACACTCATAGTAGTTGGAATATGAGCCGCTGTCTCTGGTATCGACGGACCGGAAATGTTTCACATGGTCTGTTGGTTTACAAGAATTGAAGCTGCTACAGACACCGACAAGGAGTGCCGCCTTATTCTTTGATGCCAATCGTGTATACGCTCGGTACTGCCCGGCCCGAAATCCCGCAAGTCGCCAGACGACATAGTCGTCCGGACTATTCCAATACCCAACGACAGCTTTCCCCTCGTGATTTCCGAGACGAATTGTACTTCCATAAATTATGCTGGAAGGTATCTCAAGGACTGAAATACTTTTTTGTAGTTTGGTATGGATGATTAATTTTCCGCCTCTGAACATATCAAGAGCATGCTCCAAGTCTTCATCACATGCAATGACTGAAAGATAGTCATCCACGCGGTACATGAAAGTCACCAAACAATCTAAAGTGCTCAAGAGTGGTGAGACAATCATTCTGAAAGTGCTGAAACTGACTTTTCCTTCTTCGTCCAGCACTCGGCTTGCCTTTATGGTAACAAATTGCTTGTCTGTAAAGAAAGAGAAAGCAAATCCAATTATTCAGAATAGATCACGTTGAAAAGCAGTGAGTGAGTGCGACGTACCATCTCCTTCACTTGAAATCTCAACCTGCAGAGATATTGGAATCTTTCGTCGACAGCAGATACAGAGGGCCGACCCAATGTGTTTCTCCATCGCAAAAGAAAGCTCTGCGTTGCTTCCAATGACCAGCTTGTCGTTGTCAGAAAGTAAGAAGTGAAACTCCAAAGCCCCTCGTTGAAGCTGAAATACTTTACTCGCTGCGCCATCAAACAACTGAAAGGACGGGGACCCTCCCTCAAGGAAGGTTTCAGGAGAAACAAGGTGCGATGTATCTATGACATAGACTTGGGTGAGGTATATGCGTCACAGGGACATGCACCTGACATGTAGATTCCGACAGCTTACCTTCTCCGTCCATGTAAACATGCACCTCACATTGCAACACAACTTGCTTACTCTTGCGTGGGAGAAGTTTCAAAGTTAAGGGCACCGTGTCATCCCTGTGCTCAAAGAGCACCTCCTGAAGATCCGCGTCCGCACAGATCAAGATGTTCTCTCCCTCTTTGTCCACGTAGACCATGTCACATTGAGTGTGTTTCGTCGACAGCAGATACAGAGGGCCGACCCAATGTGTTTCTCCATCGCAAAAGAAAGCTCTGCGTTGCTTCCAATGACCAGCTTGTCGTTGTCAGAAAGTAAGAAGTGAAACTCCAAAGCCCCTCGTTGAAGCTGAAATACTTTACTCGCTGCGCCATCAAACAACTGAAAGGACGGGGACCCTCCCTCAAGGAAGGTTTCAGGAGAAACAAGGTGCGATGTATCTATGACATAGACTTGGGTGAGGTATATGCGTCACAGGGACATGCACCTGACATGTAGATTCCGACAGCTTACCTTCTCCGTCCATGTAAACATGCACCTCACATTGCAACACAACTTGCTTACTCTTGCGTGGGAGAAGTTTCAAAGTTAAGGGCACCGTGTCATCCCTGTGCTCAAAGAGCACCTCCTGAAGATCCGCGTCCGCACAGATCAAGATGTTCTCTCCCTCTTTGTCCACGTAGACCATGTCACATTGAGTGTGGGGTGTATCTTGGTTCATTGATTGAACAACTTCTGTCAATTATCAAAGGACGGCTCGCCATTGGATGTCAAAAGGATATCCGAGTCACATACGCGGAATACGGCGGACTCATCTGGAGCAGAAGAGCGTTTATGAGAAACAACTGAAAAGACAGTGGATGAATCTCAAAGTGCGGCATCACAAACTCACCAGGCAGGTTCACCAAGGTCTGTAGCTTGAACGATGGAGGATACAACGATTCGGAGGACGGCATGATTCGGTTCATCAACGGTGAAGGTACCAAAGCCAACCTTTTTGTGATGAAGGTGATATTCTCAGACTTTGCTGTGAACGTGCACTGACCAATCAGAATCATCGATGAAATTCTATAACCCTCTCTCTGGTCGCACCTGTCGTGGTCTCTGTGAAGTACAAAGTATTCATGATACGGTAATCAAGTCTTTCCAATCGGGGAAATATTGGAATAAGAACGACCTGCTATTCGTCGTGTCCAGATAGCTTTACAATTGCTGCGTCCTTCCCCTTTCTTGTGTCTGATCTTGTACGTCTGGTCAAGATCATGTGTTTTTGTTGGTAACCATCCTCGCGCTGAAGTTGTCGTCTGGTCAAGATCATGGTGTATTGTTGGTGACCATCCTCGCGCTGAAGTTCAAAAGTCATACTATTATTCTGTTGAATTGTCGCATCATTTCTCTGCTTGCAATACCACTAGCGCATCATTGTTTATCAACTCGTCTAATCAGTCCCTCGCCTCCATGCTGTATTCATTCAGTGTCTTTCCAAGATTCCAATGAAGGACTCTGTAAGGTCATGTTGTGTGATGGAACCAGACTCTTGGCAGTATGAATTGGATGGCGGCGCCACGCTGGTTGACCCAATGGATTGGAATGTCTACGCTTAGTTCGACCGTGTACTTGCTTGGAAGGTGGCTTGAATGCATTATATCAAATATTTTTGAACAACCAATATCTCGTCTCCAATCAGCTGAGATGTGGCCAACCTCCGACCGGTCGATCCGTTTGCCGGTTATGGACTCCGTTGTCATTCTTCACCGTTGTGGCCACCCAGGAGACTGAACGGCCTTCATCGTGTATATTATGACGGGAAGAAACAGTTTTACAGAAGCTACCTTTCTTCTTTTGTTAAGAGTTGAACGATACATCAACATTGGACCTGACAAGCAAAGATCTCCATTGAAAGAGGAACAAGGACGAGGCCATTGGATTGCATTTTGCATTTTGAGAGAATGGATCATTTCCAAGCGTTCGTTCGTGTCATATTGATTGATTGATTGAAATAGATTCTTCAGTTTCACCGATGAGGAGTTTTTGAGTGACGCACTGATGTGACACTCCCTATCGCGAAGTAGACGTGTCAGTGTCTACCTTTATCACTCGTCGTTCTACCGTCGTCGTGCCCTTCCCCACTCACTGAGGAGTGGGTCACTCCCCACACTCACACTACCTAAGCCCCAAAACTTACTGTACATGGATATTTTCGTTTAGTGTAGTAATCTAGACTAGCCCGGGAAACGAAAAAGTAGGTGTTGGTTGTTGGTGCTGTGTTGTGTGTTGTGTTGTTGTATCAGTCGGAGTGGGAAATGGGGAACATTGACTATAAGTATTCTGTTTGAGTATTTAAAGAACAAGGACGCCTCGGAGTTTGATTGGCATGCGATAAATGTGGGACGAATGATACTTAGACATTGAGCGTTATAAGTCATCCGATATAGTTTATTTACAAAGGATTAAAGATTACCTAGTGCGCCATCATGAGTATTGCCAGCGTAAGTCTTTAAGACTAATTAGGCTCACGAGTACTAAGTATATTTTAAGAGTACCGATCACTTCGGAAGACCGAAAAATACCTAGAGCGCGCTGGCACGACTCCTCGTGACAAAGGAAGCTAACATACTTTAATAGCCCCGGGGGACTCCTCGTCGCAGGGCGCTCCTCGTGGCTTAACTCCTCGTCGGGCAATAGCTTCTTGTCGTGGACTGCCCCCTCCATCCGCTTACGCGGATCTCACAGGGGCAGTCCACTCCTCGTCGCTATTGCCCTTCTCGGAGTTATGCCACTCCTCACACCCTAGCTCCTCCTCGTCCCACCCTGGCTATTAAAGTAGATTTACGACTTCACAGTAACACGTGTCGAGCGACCAACGTCATTGTTTCGCTCCAAGGGGGAAGAGAAACTGTTGTCGTCGACGCACGTACGACGACCGAGAAAAAGATTCTCTTGTGGCAGACCAACATTTGAGTTCATTGTCTCCGTCCAACCAACCTTTCGACAAATCGGAAGAATGATGTTTTCCTCTGCTACCGTCCTCGCTCTTGTGGTTGCTTCGGCTTCGGCCTTTACTACGGCTCCTCCCATGGCCGCACGATCATCCATGGTTGCTTCGCCTTTCTCCATGACACAACTCCAAGTGGCCAGCAGGTGCGTGGTCAGTTTGTTCCTCGGCGCAGTTTGGATGGAAATCTGGGACCCCAGGTTGAACCTCTTTCACAGAGGGTCAGGATATGACATTCAAACTGGGAAGTCTATGAATGATGGTGGCATCCTGTCGAACCGCATCGAATTGCTCCATGCCAACCACGTGTCGTATCTTTGAAAAATTCCCATGACCAGCTTCGACTCACTCAATCTCTTCTTGCCTCTACTTGTCATTTCACAGCGAGGTCACGACCGTGAAGCAAGTTCCTCATGGTGGTGGAGAATTGGTCGATTTGATGTTGACGTCTGACGAAGAAAAGGAGGCTGCCATTGCCAAGGCTACGGTTGAATTGCAAGCCACCTCTCGTCAATTGTGCGATGTTGAATTGATCATGAATGGTGGATTCACTCCATTGACTGGTTTCATGGAAGAAGCTATGTACAACCATGTCGTTGAAAACATGGAATTGCCCGATGGCACCATCTTTGGTTTGCCCGTTGTCTTTGATACCGACGACGAAGACTTGGCACCTGGCACGACCATTTTGCTGAAACAAGGCGATTTGCCCATTGCCACTGTCGAATTGACAGACAAGTACGAACCCAACAAGGCCATTGAATGCAAACAATGCTACGGAACCTCTGAATTGGAGCACCCTGGTTCTCTCATGGTGGCCACCGAACGAGGAAAGTACTACATGGGTGGAAAAGTGACGGGCTTGAATCTTCCCGTTCGTGAATTCCCCTGCAAAACTCCCAAGGAAGTTCGTGCTGGTTTGCCCGCCGACAAGGACGTGGTGGCCTTCCAATGTCGCAACCCTGTCCATCGTGCCCACTACGAACTCTTCACCCGTTCTCTCGATGACGAACTTGTCGGCGAAGGCGGTGTTGTCCTTGTGCACCCCACTTGTGGACCTACTCAGGTATGTATATACGTGTGCTGTTTGTATCTTGTCGTGCGACGTCAAAAGAGAATTATGGTGCCACAGAGTTGAAGCATTGGGAAAGTGCAGTGGTATTCGAAATTCATTCATCTTGTCATTTTGTACATTTTTTCAACCGATTCCTCTCATCTCACATTTGATGCTGTATTATCGAACAATGTTTGACGTAATTTGCCTTTCATCGATCTTGATACGATAGGCTGATGATATTTCCGGTGAAGTTCGCTACAAGACCTATGAAGTTCTCAAGGAAGAAACTGCCAATCCCCGTGTTCAATGGGAATATTTGCCCTACTCGATGCACATGGCCGGTCCCCGCGAAGCCATCCAACACATGATCATCCGTAAAAACTTTGGTTGCACCCATTTCATTGTCGGTCGTGACATGGCTGGATCCAAGTCCTCCATCACGGGAGAAGACTATTATGGTGCCTACGACGCCCAAGACATTGCCAAGGCCAATTCCGAACGTCTTGGTGTGCAGCCCGTTCCCTCCCTCAACTTGGTTTATACCGAAGAAGAAGGATACACCACGGATGAAGATGCCAAGGAAAAGGGACTGCACATTATGAAATTGTCGGGTACCAAGTTCCGTCAAATGTTGCGTGGAGGAGAAGATATCCCTGAATGGTTTGCTTTCAAATCCGTTGTGAAAGTATTGCGAGACAATATGTAAATTAAATATTGGTCGAATGGTCATCAAGGACACGATGGTACTCCTCAGAAGTAAACTAGAGGCACAAATTCATCATAACAGAGCAGCCTCATCTATTTCAGGAATGAATATGATACAATTGCATACAACATCTTTAACTAGGGGGAACCTCTAGCTAGCGTTGAGTCGCCTACTCCCTGGTAGGAGCAGTTACTCCTAGGTAGTAGTTCGGAGTCCTACAGTATGCGACAGACTACTACCCTACTTCTAGTTCTAGTAGCAAGAGCAAGAGCAAGGAGCAAGAGCAAGGAGCAAAAGCAAGTGTAGAAAGGAGGTACTTCATACTTCAACCTCCAAGAGGGACTTGTAGGACTTTTAGCTTTTAGAAGTTAGAAGTTTGAAGGTGCAAGATGCGAGATGCACAAGACCAACAAAGAACCAAGGGAGTATCACAGGTACATTACCAACACGAGAGCAAAGTACGAGGACTAGAACTACCTAGCTACCTAGAGTAGTTTTTACTTCTCGTATTCTTCGTTGTATTTCTCATTATTCGTCCTTCGCCAGATTCCAAACATTCCGAATTCCAAACAGAGCACCGCTGCAAAAACAAACAACGCAAAACCCAATCCCCAGTCCCCAGAGGCAACTACCCATACCCAAAACCAAAAACAGGAGAGAGGGGAGACGGCAGGTCAACTACCTACCGTATTTTGCGGATAGATGTACCCCCCATAGTCCTGTACCCCCCTGACCCTGAATTGGTACATGGTGTCGTAACTTTTTCCTATAGCAGTACGCGTAGTTCTCACCCATATACGTAGAATCGTGGTACTTTGAGCTTTCCATCGGTGTGTCGCACGAAAGATGGGTCTCGAAAGTACAGGAGAAATTGTTGAAATAGTAGGCATCAAGGCCTCTTCCAACGGACGCTCATGCGAAGAGCACACGATATGTGGAAGCATCCTAAAGCATGATATGCTGCTACGATTTAAAAAAGAACAGATTCTTATTACTGGAAAAGAGGAGACTGCGGTAGCTGCCTACTGGATCACTGATGGCGTTGAACGATGCAAGGTTGGATTTTTGCCGCGGTACCTGCTGAAGAAGAAGGACCAATATGATGGAAAAATTGCTCAAGTAACTGAGTTCCTGGAAGACTCCACCTTTCCCCATGAGAGAGCCCGGAGTCACAGAGGAAAGGGTATTTGTCGGGCTTGTTTGGTCGAAACGGTCAAAACTCCACCCAGGAAGCGTCGTCGTCTTGAAACACCAGATGGAGAAGACACAACAAAAGAGATTGATGAAACAAATGTAAATGAAACAAGCACATAAATCTTTCTTACGTAGAAGAGTTATCATCATCATCATCACTACTCTCAAGATGTGAGATTGATAGTTCATCCATTAGGTCTTCTAATTCTTCAACTTCATTGCTGCTTTCCTTCTCTTCGTCAGGGAAATAGCTGTACCCTTCAGAACGGCGCCAAGAATTACGGACAAGGTCCCCATCAAGTTCCTTCAGTGCAGTGGTGCACCACTGTGCCACTGTCTGTCGAGATGGTGGCTTTGTTGTGTCCTCTTGTAAGCCTTCTTCTAACATGTATTGCTCCCACATACTACGGATTCGATTTTTCAATGGTTTATTGATTCCGATGTCCACAGGTTGGCACAAGGAAGTGCATCCACCAGGAATATATTCCAAGTGGACACCACATTCCTCAATAGCATTGTGCACACTGGCTTGGAGGTGGCATTTATATGAGTCCAATAACAGGAGAGGCACAATATCTTCTGGAGCTGAATCTGCCCACGGTTTCAACACTTTTTGGACCCACTCGAGGCAGCACCTCTCGTCCATCCAGGCCTTGGGCTGGCAGCTGTAGTGCGCTCCTTCAGGATAGCCCTTGTCCTTGTCCTTCAATTCTTTTGCAATCCTTCCTGTAGGAGAGCCCTTGAATATCATATAGGGAGGGAGAGTGTCACCAGCAGCCGTGACGAAGACAGCCAGTGTTACACGGATTGTACTACCACTTGAGGCACGGACGTTTACTGTTCGAGAACCTTGAGTCTCCAAGGTTGTCGTGGGAACCATGGAGAAGAACACCGGTGTTTGGTCCATGTTGGCAATGTATTCCTTTGCTCTCTTGGGTTGTTGGATGAGTGGGCAAATAGCCTCAACAAACAAACGGGCTTCTTCTTGCTTCTCCTTGGGGTGAGTCTGTGCTTCATGGGTTTTGCATCGTATCACAATACCATTACTACGAAGAAGGCGGCGCATGATGTGATATTTTGAATGCTTGGACTTTCTTTTGAAGGAGGAATCCATTTGAGAGCCCATCAAAATTGCCATGTTTGTGGAAACAGGCATTCCGGATTCTCGTAGGTCCTTGATTTTGGCAATCAGCTTCTCGACTTCTTTAAAACTTGATTTACGACCACTGTGCATACTCCATTTTGCCTTCTTCGACTCATCCAGAAATGCCTTCAAAGCAGTACGATTCTTCATCCAGCGACGGATCTGGCTTGGTTGGAGTCCCTCATCTCGAGCGAATGCTTTCAGTGAGAAGTTGCTATCAAGTTGTTTTGCACGGTTTACCTTGTCACATATTTCATTCTTACGCTTGTTTGTAATCAGTTGTCGTGGTACTGGAACCAGGACAACAGCAGCGTCGTCATCAGTCTCGTCTTGAAAAATCGCCTCCTCCATGGTCAAGGTTTGTTTGGCACTCGACTCTCCCTCCAATAGGCGCGAAAATGACTGTGTTGGATTGTGTATGTTCAAAAGGAATTTTATTTTATTTTTTTCGTTGTCCTGTACCCCTTCTGCGCGAAAATGGAACATTCCGGGGTACACGACACCGCAAAATACGGTAGAATATTAGTAGCGAGTAAGGAATAAGGTGGTGTGAGTGTTAGGAATCATGATTAGGGTTTAGGGTTAGATGGAATACTGGTAAGTCGTAAGCATGTTCAATGTTCAAGTTCCAGCTGCACTATGGAAGAGGAAAGTTCAAGAAGTAGACAACATGGAACAGGGACCAGCAACGAAAGCCAGCAACCAGTATAATTATGGGTGATTGGTGATTGTACATTGGGTATTGGGAAAGCGCAAATAATGGCTCCTTTCCTAGCTAGGTAGAGGAGTATTATTAGGAGTATAATATTTCTAGTAGGAGTACGGGAGTCGGGAGTATGAAGCTACTCCTAGCTCCTACTCCTACTCCTAGGTAGGTATGGGATATGGGATATCTACGGTACCCAACTGAAACGATAGACACTCGGAACTCATAGGAATGATAGCTGAAATAGCTAGGAGTAGCTGCTGATACTCGTACTCCGGACTCCGGACTCCGGTACCTGTACCCTGTACCCCTGAGGCATGCTATGAATGAAAAAATTACTCGTAGCATCTAGGAGTACCTAGGAGTAGCTAGAGGTAGGAGAAGTGCCTCCAACGATCGCTCGGGTCTGAAAACCTACTCCTACCTACTCCTAGGTAGGTAGATGCTCCTAGTACTCCTACTCCTACTCCTAGTAGATATTCATTCCCGCTTTGTTTCCAATACAAAGGCAATTGGGATTTGGGATTCGGATTTTTGGTCTGGGAGTCGTTTGTCGTTTGGTGTCGGTAGTCGGTAGTCGGTAGTTGCAATCCGTAGAGCTCGTAGTCGTTGTACTACTATTGTAATTGTAGTGAGCTTTAATAATTTGCACTGATAGACATCTTTATTATAGCCCTGTACCCTTGATTCTAAAGCCCTTGAGACTCGTCACTCGTCATCTCTAGGATTGCAAGTAGTCCTTGACGTGTACCATAAAATAATATGAGCAATCCACTCTTTGGCAGTTTTAGATCTTAGTACAAGAAAATGCGAGTGACTGTACTCGTCCTCCTGTCTCCGTGTCGTCCAATATGTCGTAGCGACGTAGTAAAGAGTCGTAACGATGTCGTCAACACATCACCTAATAAAAGAAAGTTGTCTCCCACATGTCTAATGACTGTCTACCGCGGAGAATGGATCATTACGTCATTATTATTTTGTAGTTGGGGGGGAGTACGAGTATGTTGAATGAAGAAGAATTTATGAGAGGGGCAATGATTGTCGATCTACGCCCATGGTGCATACGGTACCGCTTCTATGGTAAGATATTAGATATTAGATACAGTACTGGACGGTACTGTTTTTATTACCGATTCACCCTGGATCTAGTCCCGAGAACTTGAGCGACTATAAGCCATTATTGGATGAGAAAAAAAGCAGGACAGCAAAGAGTAAGTGGACATGAATGCTCCTTTCCAGCGTTCGGAACTGTGTCCTTGAACTTGGTTGGGCTAAAGTTGGGCGCATGTTGTGCAGGAAGCAGCAGCAGCAATTCCAGCTGCAATTGCCGTCATGAAGGCTATACTAACTACCGCGTCGTTGGTACTGGAAGCAAGCGTGAGCTCCAAAAACTTGTTTGAATCGCCTCACAAAACCACTCTAATGGCGACATTCACATCCATGAATTTACTTACTTCCTTACTGGTTTTACCAGAAGGTTATAAAACAAGCTTGCCTACTTTAGGAGCAATGGACAAGAAGTTAAGGATCGAGGATGGAAAACCGAATATATCATCAATGCAAAGCGGAAATGCCACAGGTGCTGACACAACAAGCAAGGTGGACAGTGGCTCTATTGGAGGTGCCAGTAATGGAAGCGACGGCGACGAGTCAAAGCAAGAGAAAAAATTGAGCTCGGCAAAGGCAGAGAGGTCGTCCCCAGATAGCGATACTGGGCGATCAAAAAAGCCTCTGGAGTTGCCCCGCCGACCGCTTTCAGCGTACAATTTGTTCTTCCGAGAGCAACGAGAACTTATCCTCGAACAGCGAACCCGAGAACTCCCAGCACCTCAACCAAAGAAAACAAGCCGTCGTCGCCGCAAAAAGAGAAAGGCCAAAATTTCGTTTGAGGAGCTGGCGAAAATGATAGGTGCTCGATGGAAAAAAATTGACCCGGAAGAACTCAAACGCCTCAAGGCCTTAGCCCGGGAAGACGCAAACAGATACAAAGCGGAAATGAAAGAATACCAGTAAGCTTGTATGAATGTCTCAAACCGCTCCTCCTCCGAAGAAGATGATGACGAGGAACAAAAGGTGCCTACACCAGGGGTCCAAAGTGTTGGTACCGTTCCTCCGGTACCGGAGGATATCGAAGAAATGAACACGACATCACTGGGACATCCTGAAAGTGCCTTATCGATCCAGTTACGTGGAGTCCGCTCTGCCCCAGATATGTCTGCTCCCGATACGTCTTCGAGTTCTCCAGGGGAAAGACCAGTGCTGGAACAAGTTCAGTTTGTATCTTTTGATCCTCCCCGTTTGAGTCATAGGAACTTTTATGGCACACCGGGGCCGGCATCATCAGTTCTTTTTGGCGATGGTGTAGAACAGCAACACCATCAGAACGTGCTGCAGGAACAGCGAATGCTGCGACTATTACAGCAACAGCGACGCGATGCAGCAACCTTGCAATACCAGCCGTCCTTTTCTAATCCGAGCCTTTTCCCAGAAGAAGCGGCCGCTTTCCCGGCCCACCTAAATTCCTCCATCGGGAATCACCATCCAAATTCACTGGAACACCAATACGTCTCACAGCATCTTCAGCTTCCACAAACGGTGAACGACAATAGAAAGCTGCCGGCGACCCGACACACATTCTCTGACGTATTTGAGACACGAGAGGTAGGATCAGTACCTGCTCGCACCGACACTTCTACAGGTGCCATTAGTGTGAGAACTGGCATGTCCACGCAATACGAAAAAACGGGAACTTTAACGTCCGTCACTGGTATGACGAAAGATATCCCTGTCGAGGATACGTCTTCTGTCTTGAACGACGTACCAAGAGGTCCTCGAGCGGGATCCGGGAGAACGACTGCTCTGGAGAGACTAAACATTCTCCATCCACCAGTTGACAGAGGAAGTCTCGCACCAGATTGTCCTCTTGCGATCGGAGAATTGCCATCTCTTGATTCATCGTCAAGTGTTTTCATTGGCACACAAGCCTCTGACATCAGCAATTTCAACAGAAATTTTCCTTCTCCATCACTGGTGTCTAATCCGTTCTTGGATCACAGCTGCCCATCTGCACAAGCATCTTTTGGCACAGTTCCTGGTATTGCTCCTGCTCCGTGTGTTTCTGGTACTACAGTGGCTTGTACTTCTGCCAGGAACAACAATGTGACCACCTCAGACTCTTCTCCTACCAACTGGCTTAATGTCTCAGAAACGCAGCCCGAAGAAGATGAGAACGGGTTCCCTGACCTTTCGTGGATGGAGCCTCGTCCAATCGGACCAAGTGCAGAAGCCAATTTACAAGTCCATGGCCAATATGAAGAGGCAATGGATGAAGGCAAGGACGACGACAATGGTATCGATCCAATTTCACTGGAGGACTTTTCCAAAACCAACTTTGACAAAGACTTCTTTCATCGTTTTTCATGAACAAAGTATATCCTCCGAATTTTTGAATAGGCGAAATTCGCAGAAGTGTGCCCACTTGCCTCTTCGTTTTGTTAAGCCTCGAAATCTCGTTTCAACTCCGCCATGTCTTCGACTCAATCGGAGTTCTTACAGACCACACAGTACAAGACTGCCAAGCAGCCTGGCGCTTGTTTTCTTGTTATCAATGTCCATATAACCTTGAATAAATCAAATTTCCATCATGGTGCCGTTAACGGGTCGACATTTTGTGGACCTCATCATCGCTGTGCGTAGTGTCATTTTACTTCTTACCAGCAGAGGTTCCTGTAGCAACTTCTTCAATTGGTAGAATCTGAACAGAATGATGAGGCGACCAGGGTTTCAGCCAAAAGTGTTTTGAACTTACATTGTCTCCTCTTTCTAAGCCATCTGCTTGGTCTGGAAGAAGATCATCGCAACGGAATCCATGCAGGAATGCAGAAAGCTGTACGGTATCATTTTCTTTTCCATCAAGATGTTGGTCTTCACAACACAAAAATACACAGCATCTGTCAAGCGCTCTTCACGTCAACGTTCTGACAAAGCATGAATCGTTCGCTGGAAGCCGTCCTGCAGGAACACTTCAAAGCAAATCATTGGAGAAGAACCGACATGTTGACCTCTTCATTGAAAAAGTGAGACAGTATCTGTGGAGCGCTCTTCACGTCAACGCTCTGACGAAAGCATATAAAGCAAGTTATTATTGCCCCAAGACTGAACAAACCACGGCACAGAAGAGTCTTGTCCAATACCGCCAAGTAGCTACAAATAATCTCTATAGTGGTACTATTATTTTCAGAGTCCGACCTCGAACGTTCTCCTCTTTCCCCAATCAGAAACCATCTTTGAATGCTCGCAGCAGCAATCGTCCCCCAAGACCAGGATGGCGCTTAAACATCCGCGCATGCTTTCATCCCGATCCCGCAACAAGTGGTCATGTAGGCTCGCTGAGGCTGAGGTTACAGACCACTAATTTGCGACTGCTTCTCATGCATTCCCACTTTCCACTTCCCACCATTCCCGAGACTCTCAATTCGAAGTTTGGATTCTACGGTGCCCGTACCTGGGTTTACCCTGGGTAAGATGGGAGAAACCATCCTATCGTAATCCGTAATCCTGCAATTGTGAGGGAACCCTACAAATCATCTGGCTGTTCCTCTCAGCGAGCAGCAAAATGAACAACTCCAGGTAACCTTAGAGGCTGGGCTCTTGGTACTTGATGGGTTACTTTTTTGGTTTTCACTCATCTAATAGCCTTCCCTTTTTGTGCAGGCAGAGACGTTGGCTTCATTGAGGACAGCAAGTTTAGGCGAATGCCGAATACCGAATACACAAGAAGCAAGAAGACCACCCAAAAAGTTTTCTCGTTGTGCGACCAAATGGGATCAGAACCCGGAAATTGCTGTTGATTGTACAAGTGTTGAGTACCCCCAAGCAGGGGTGAGTCAGTCACGCGTGACTGGATGCACGATGTGCATCCGTATACAGATGTACCTTTAGGTACGACCTATGTGCGACCTGGACTCACCCCTGCTTGGAGGTAAAGTGTTGAGCAATGTGCAAACATGACAGACAGCAGCCGCAGCAACAACAGCGAGCATGTGACGATGGGCGACGACAGTGATGGCGGTGGCTATGACGCTCAATTTTGAGCAGAAGACGGATGTGATGATGATGTACGTGAGTACTACGAATCCGTAACACCAGAAATCATAGGAGATGGTTGGTTCGATCAACGACTGAGCACTCTTCACGATGGAATTGAGTTGGCTGCGGGCCGTGCCTTTTTCGCCAAGACCTCGCGGCACACAACCTTCAAGTGACCCTGCCCGTCACCCATTGCGTGCTCTAGCATGGGTGTTGTCTCAAGCACCGGTGCGATCGACCGTTCGAATCTATTGCTACATGCTTACCGATCCGTATGCCATTGACCTTATTCTTCACCACGGCGCAGACAAGACGGTACAGGTTATTCTTCACCCTGACGAAAAAAATATTAGCCGTCTCGAAGATTTCTTTCATGAACACGGGAGAGTCGCTTTAAGAGCATTTCGGGACCGCCTTCAGGTTCGAGTAGCGAATGCGACATTAATTCGCGGCACTAATTATTCCTCCATGAACGACAAATCCATCATAACAACCAACCACTGTACCTTCAGTAGCTACAATCTGTCATGTCCGTCACGGTACCAAAGCTGGGAATCACTTTATATTGCTGATGTCGAGCCGTCCTACGTTCAGTGTTTTGATCGATGTGGAATTCCCTTGCACGTCGAACCGTGCAAGATGTTTATGAGACTTTGCCCCCACCATCGTCAGCTCGCGGTGGAGGTAGCGGCCGTGGCACTGGCGGTTCTCGTCGCGGTGGCTCCCAACGAGGACTTGGTGGCCATGTTGGTGGCGATCAAACTCGGGGTCAAAAGAGAAACAGAACTGGAGCTTAAAACGGGCTGGATAGCTTTGAAATAAAAAGATTATCGTACTTTGCACAATCCCATTTTTTCGACTCTCTTCCTCCTCTTCTTCGTTCGATGTTCCATTTTCCATTACCAGAATTCATCGTGGTTCCTACGAGTACTGTCTTCACTTTTCTATTATTATTTCAACATGCTGCCCAAAAGGATACCGGATAGGATCGAAATGTCGCATCTCCCATCCTTGATAATTGATGGTGTCGCTTCGAGTCATTTTCCGTCCATCGCGAACCCTCCAAAAGGACCGTTGACCGTTGTGATGACTAGAAATCCTTTGGGATCAGATACACCCCATCACTACGGTAACTTCGAATGACTATTCATAAGAAATTTCCTAAACAGTAAGCGATGGATAGTAGCAGAAACTGTTTTGAAATGACTGGGACGTGACGTGGCATCTGGTGGGCGCTTGCGGTGATGTCACGGTACTGCGATTGCGGTTTTGAATTTGCTGCATACAGAACCCGAGAAGCATATCCGCCACTGACTTTTACAGTCGCCTGCCAGCAGCACTGAACACACAAAATCCAGAAGAGAAAAGAGACTGATCGCTTATGGACGGAGAGAAGATGAAATCAAAGCCCGTAAAAGCCGAAGACAGCGTTCTGTTTGATTTCGAATTGACTGAAGTGCAGAGTAAAAAGAAAGTATGGGACGAGTCATGGCTGGACTCTTTCGAACAGCGAGATCTTGCTCAATCGACGTCTCTGGGTAGGCAGAGTGTCAACAAAGATCTACCTGTGAAAGGAGCAAGATCTTGCAAAAAGACCAGAGCTAAGAAGCCCGATGGAATGCCACGGCGGCCACTCTCTGCATACAATCTTTTCTTCAAAGAGCAACGGGAGCGCATTGTCAATGAACGTACAGAACAACTGCGAGCACAGCAAACCACCAATATTGCACGCCGTAGGATCAAAAAGGCAAAGATTTCATTCGAAGAGCTTGCGAAAATCATTGGCGTCCTGTGGAAAAACATTGACCCCCAAGAGCTCCAGCGCCTTAAAAGTCTGGCGGCGGTGGAGGCCGAGCGGTACAAAGTGGAAATGGATGAATACCTACGAAGGTCGGACAAGGCACGCAAACAGTTAAATCGAAAGAGCCAATGCCCAAACGATGGTCAACCACACAGAACGGAAAGCCCTCTCTTGCTGCCCGATTCGACCAGTTCATCTCTCCAGGTGGACAAAGCTTCTTTCCCTGCGCTTCCGAACAAGCATCCCTTCGAGACCGTTAATCCGAGGGAGAACTACGTGGATACAGTTGTCTCAGCATGGAGCTGGCCACCAGTGAATGAAGCAATTCAAAGAGAAGTACCACATGAGATGGGCACTACATCTGCTCCAAATCAATTGCTTTCTCTTGATGATGTTTCGTTCATGAAGAACTTTTCACAGCAATACACTGGGGTCAAGGCGATGCTCCCTTTTCCTTCAGCGACCACACATCAGGCTCTCACTTGCTGCCCATGGTTCAAGCATCACAGTCCAATAAGACATAGGACTCGGGAGGAGTTACCTCCTTTGCCTAACGAAAGAGCGTTCCTCACGAACAGCAGACATTCGAACTCTCCAGCGGTAGCTTCGTCGTTCCATGATGTTTTCGATACTCCGAGTGTCAACGTAGACGTGCCATTAAGCTCCAGTAACGTCGAAGCAGGTAAAGCAGAATCGTCACTTATCGCGTTGTTGGACCGAGCATTTGGGTACACAGAAGATTCAATAGAACCGGCTGATCTGTCCTGGATGGAACCTGTTCCAATCCGGCCTCCCGATTCTCTGTGAAGCATGTTACAGACAGTGGACAGCAACCATGCGAGGCATAAAATAATTGCATTGTTATCTTCGGTACTTGTGATCATAACTAGCATTTTATCTAGGAAAACGTCATCGGGCCAATCAGAAAGACTTCGGTGATTTCGTAGCTTGACGTCTTCGCACTTTGCATATTCGAATATTCGAGAAATAATGGCAACATATAAATCCGAAACTTAGTACGAAAGAGTTATATTAAATGTAGCCCATCTCTTGACGGTCCCGTATGATGTAGGTGGTTAGCATACTTGCCTCTCACGCAGGATACCCGGGTTCGAGTCCCGGTACGGGAATTTTTGCCTCGCGTGGAATTTTGAGCTTTGAAATTTCATTGGAGAAAGAAGGCATCTGTTTGTTCCATGCAGACATCGCAATTGACGATGGATTATGGATACCTTTTTTTATGACAGGTCTCTTGTGGATTTCCAAAGAAGGAAGCCTATTTCGAGAATGATGCGTCCAATGGGTTCCATCGATTGGCCAGCAACGAGTGTACACGGGGATGAGTGAGTGGACGAGGCATCATGGCTTTCGACAAGCCTCTCATCATGCAGAAATATAGTCAAGTATCATGGTATTATCCATAACGTGAACAATAATAAATGATATTTGATTCTACTCCTCTCCATTACATTGTCTATTTCCAGTCACGCATAAAACTGTTCTTCTTGTGAGAGCTGATGCGGATATCGGGACTTTCAACCATGCACTTCACCACCATACCAACTCCCAAGAATCCTCCAAACGCCACACAGACCATCAACGGATAGGTACTGCTATCACTCAAATATTTCTGGGTAAATGTCTTTCCATGTTCCATCGTCAAGAAAGTTGTCGAGATTTCTGGGGACTTGGAGGAAAAGTTGCGGACCGGAACCCTGTAAAAGAAACAAGATATATCAATGAGGGAGATGTCACCAAGTTTGGTATCGTCAAACGCACACGCCTTTACGTACCGGGAGACAGCTTTCACAACAGCGCTACGCATGATGAATCTGGATTTTTGGACGGTACGTAAAGAAGCAAGTGCCGAAAGAATGCAAGCGAACTGTTGCGTTATCTTGAGTCAAATCAAGCAAACTATGGATGCAATGGGACGATGATTGATTGTGGTGGGTGGGTGCAATAAAAGGCAGACAGACGCGTGTAGAGATCTCTGTCTTGAAAGAATCTATTCGACATTCGACTGTCTGCGTGGACATCTGCCTTCAGAACATTCGGGACGATTGCCGTCTGTCTTGACGCTTTTTCTTTTTGTTCTGTCAGGCGGCGTGGAACATCGCTCGTTGAAGTCACAATTATCAGATTTTGGACAGTCGCAGATGAACTGTTGCCCCTTCCACGCTAGAGAGTATTACTACTCCTACTATCTATTCCTACTTATAACCTCTAGGTAGAGCAGAGAGAGAGGCATGAGTATGAGAGTGCTCCTAGGACTAGTTTGTCAAGAAGCATTGACCTAACTGATATGATAGCTTTCGCGTTTTATTCAAAGATGCAAGCACATGTGCAAACTTCAGTTGCATTCGAAACACAGTGATCTGTGATCTACTGCAACGACTTTGCACCAATGGATTGTAATGGCGCCACCAGAATTTACACATCGATCATAATCGGACGTGAGAACACCAAAATCCAGTCAGATGTTCAAATTCCACATTCATTGACGCTCTATCTATACGTATTCACCATCTTGATCCATCTTCAAGTCCTCGAGTTCATCGTCTTTCACCGACAGCTCTCCTTTCTTCACCATGTCAAGAGCTAGGTCATAAGTATCTCTCCAGTATAAGCAGTATAAAAGCAAAGTTCCGAATACCATGGCACTCAGAGGGATCATTCCATAGGACCAGTACTTCCAATCGTCGTCGTAGTTCTTCATGAGCGGTGCCACAGTTAAGGATACAATGCTCATGAGTTTGATAAGAATGTTCACTGATGGTCCGGCAGTATCCTTGAAAGGGTCACCCACAGTGTCTCCCACCACACATGCCTTGTGGGAATCGGTACCTTTCCCGCCACGTGCTCCCTCATTCTCAATGTATTTCTTGGCATTGTCCCATGCCCCACCGGCATTGGACATCATAATGGCCAACATCATACCCGAAGCAATCGATCCACCCAGGAGACCAGTTAGACAACGTGGTCCAACAAGAAATCCCACTGTAACCGGTGACAAAATGGCGTACATGCCCGGCAAGATCATTTCTCTGATTGACGATTGTGTGGAAATGGCAACACACTTGTCTGAATCTGGTTCCGATTCACCCTCCATTAAGCCAGGAATCTGTGCAAACTGCCTACGCACTTCCACAATCATTGCCCCTGCCGCTTTTTGAACGGATAGCATCGTCAGAGCAGCAAACAAAAACGGTAGTACCGCACCAATCATAACACCCGAAAACACCACGGGGTCACCTAAATCCAACAAAATTCCATTCTTCTCAATTCCAGCAGCTTCTTCAAATGCCGCCATGAGGGAGAGAGCCGTTAGTACTGCCGATGCAATGGCGAAACCTTTTCCCGTCGCCGCAGTTGTGTTTCCCATGGCGTCCAACGCATCAGTCGTTTTTCGGACGCGTTTGTCCAGGTTGGCCATTTCGGCAATGCCCCCGGCATTGTCGGCAATGGGCCCGAAGGCATCTGTCGCCAATGTGAGACCCAAGGTACTAAGCATACCCACAGCCGCCATGGCAACGCCATAGTCTCCACTAAATGCATTGCATGTCAAAATAGTCGCGACCAATATAATGGTGGGGATAACAGTTGAAATCATGCCTATTCCCAATCCTTGGATAACTACAGTTGCTGGACCGGTAATTCCTGCCTGAGCAATGGACTGAGTTGGCCAGTATGAATAACTGGTGAAATATTCAGTGACCTGAATGAGAGGTGATGTTAAAAAGAAATGTGTTAGAGTTGTATCACATTCTCGGACCACCACAATGTTTATTAGGCTCTTCGAGGATTTCAGCATAAACGCAGACAAGCAAACGAAGTCATACCTTGCCGATGGCAATTCCAGAAAGCAGACCCATGCAAATGCAGGCCAAGATATACCATGCAAAGGTTTCATGGCCTTCAAAAATGAAATGGACAATAATCGCATACAGGATAACTGCTACAGTAGAGGTGACCCAGATCCCCTTGTTCAAGGATCTCAAGAGACGCTTTTGGGACAAACTTGACCCATCTCTTTGTTCACCGATTCCCACAGCAAAGTAGCCAATCATGGATGCTAGCGTTCCAGCACCACCAATCCAAAAGGGGAGCATGATCGTTTGAATACTACCATCCGACAAACTCAAGGCGGCAATAATGGAACCCACCTGTCAAGAAAGTCCATGTGTAAGACAAAGCAGCAAATGTTTGGCTGGTAGTTCAAACCATGTCGACGTACAAAGGATTCAAATAGATCGGCTCCCATTCCAGCGACATCACCGACATTGTCACCGACATTGTCCGCAATGACGGCTGGATTGCGTGGATCGTCTTCGTCAATCTCCAATTCGAGTTTTCCTACCAAATCCGCGCCGACATCGGCTGCCTTGGTAAAAATCCCACCGGCGACACGCGCAAACAGCGCCACACTAGATGCACCAAATCCGAATCCGGCAATGGATTTGGCTGCTTCCTTTAGTACAATGCGTTCATTGTCTTCATGTTGGTATCCCAATGTCAGGAACCAATACATAATGGACAATCCAAACAACCCCAAACCCACAACTGTAAAGCCTGTCACGGCTCCACCAGCAAATGCCACTCGCAACGCACCGGAGAGGCCCTTTTCTTTGGCTGCCTGAGTCGTTCGGACGTTGGCATCGGTCGCCACGGCCATGCTCCGCCATCCTGCCACTGCTGACAAGAAGGCACCACACAAAAAGGAGGAACTATACCGTGCTCCATCTTTCGCATCGTTGCTGGTGGTTGGATGGTCCATGGTATACAAAACCAGCAAGCCTATGTAGACTACCACCACAAACAAAGCCACCGATTGATATTGGGTGCGCAAAAATGCCCTTGCACCCGATTGAATCTTATCGGAAATGCAATTCATGGTATCGTTGCCTCGAGGATGTTGCTTCACCTGTGGAATGAACAACAGCATTTATAGTCAAAGCGACAAGACAGAAGAAAAGAACAGTAACTCATGAGTATCGACTGGGGAACCATGCTGTCAATTGTCAGCAACACAAATGTTCGAGGACACGACAGGCATCGTCTTCACAACCAAGTCATATGGGGTGCAGACGACAGCAATACCAACATCAATCTATTTCCACGTACACGACGTATTAGGTACAAACCAAACAAGAGAGCGAAAAGGCCCATGGCTAGACCACAAGCAACTGCAAACAATCCATCTTGATTGCTACACGCAAAGCTATTGTGTCGATTACGGCACAAATGTTCCTTGTGGGGATGAAAATCCGAACTCGGTGGATCGCTGTCAGGATCCCGAAGAGAGTCAGAGTCATCGTCAAAAGGATTGTCTCCAGACATGACGAGAGTTGGTTGATAGCGTAAAGTAGATGACTGTTGTGAATTGGTGATGGAAAGTGCTTTCACGCAGTAAGTCTCAGCTGCCCGCCCAATCCAAAAGAACAACGAGCCAATTAATTTTTAAAGTAGATGCACCAAATCAAAGGATCAGGTCACACGAGCAAGTATTCTACAGAGACAAAAAGCCCGTGATTATAGTGTTGTGTTGTCAAAGGACATTAGTGGGCCCAACGAGGTTGGCTGGCGGCACATAGTTCCCAACAATTTTTACGTGTTGGGATCGTGACGGGAGAAATGTCTTGGGGAGCTACAATTAACGAGTCCTGCCAGTTTTTGTGATTTTGGGGGAGGCCCAACGAATGTCTGTCACGCGAGCACGTCGGGCGTACAACATGGCACAGTCCAGCCCACATAGAGTACTCGTACTCGTAGTGTATTTCCGATCTTCCGAAAAAAGCATCGACAATGGTGAAAAGGAAAGAACGAATGATACGGCCATGGTCGAAAGACGACCTAGCCCCACAGCATGTTAGTCACACCGCGGGCTTTTGATAAGGGTGCGTTTGGGGGGGTACCTTTGTTCGTCCGTCATCCGAAAGGAAAAAAATTGTCTCGTATTTTTTCCCAAAGCGCCAGCCGGGTGACATCGCCAGCCTCCCTTCGATCGTTCGAAATAGACGCGCCGGTCACGCCTTGTATTGCTGGCACAAGGGCCAGGAATCGTCTCACTTTTCGAGCAACACCACAAAAGACGACCATGAGCACACCAAAAACCAAAAGAAAACCATCCAGCCGTACGAACGACCACAGTGACAACTTTATGGCCAAAACCATCCACCTAGATCACAGGTGAAGGCGGAATACATCAAAGGAAGGATGACAACATGAAACATGACAATCAACCACTGCAATGAACAATCAACCACTGCAATGATGAAGCGAAGGTTTGACAGCGTCATCATGGGGTATGTAAGCCCAGGAAGCAGGAAGCCTAAACTAGTAGTGGACTATGCTTTTCTCTTTCCCATAGACAAAGTGCCAGGAGCTTGTGTTGCACCATGTGTGTGTATTTCATGGTGTGTGTGTGATGATTCCGTGAAGCTTGATCCACTACTACGTAAAGAGTACTCGCTTCTGAAACAGTATAGACTTTAGAGTACAAAATGGGCTTGTGGATTTCTCAGTGCATGTCTCGTCAAGTCTCACGGCTCACGGTTCCTGTTTCCCCATTCATGAGCGCAAGCGGCTACACAATTACAGTTGGCTTGGACGTTATAATAATGTGCTAAATCAAAAGAAATTTGAAAGAAATAATTTTTACATTTTTAGGAAAATTTGGGAATAACCGTATGGACAGCAGACGGGAGGTACCCCCGCAATCGGAGGGATCTTCTACCTCATTGTACGTGGTATTCGTTCTGTGCCTCAACCATGGCGATTGATGAAAGTCGTGAGACTCTCCTCATTGGATGTCAAGAAGAGAAAAAAGAAACTCATTGCTCGGCTTTGTATCGGTTTGATACAGGTCTTAGGTTGTAGTCAGGTCTTAGGTTGTAGTCACACAATAACACTCATTCTCAGATCTAACTCCAAACGGCAGAGCGGTCCGTTTTCCGTCAACAAAGAGCATAGATACAGGATAGAATTGTAATTGTAACCGTAAATTCTTATTCCACCATGATCTTTTCGAAAATGAGGTTTTTCAATGAATATATATGCATAGAGTACCACGACACTTTGTGCCTCCCGGTTTCTGATATCGTTGGCGAGAGCGATGTACCTTGTCTTGGCTTTGCTCCGCATATATAACGCATCATCTTAGTCCTCCAATTCTCGAGCAATTTCTGCCTCCAATTCATCCAATTCAGGATCCTCGTAATCTACTGCCGCCAAATCCACCACGTCATCGTCTTCATTCCCTTGGTCCTTGTCGTAGACCGCCAAGCTCTCTGTTTTCACAGTGGGTGCTGATGCAGCTGCTGCTCCAGTAGAGTCTTGTGAGTCTTCGACCAATTCATAATCGGTGGAAGAAGCATCCGCCGACGTCGGTGTAGTTGTTGTAGTTTCGGGAGCTGCCTCACGCCCCGTCGTTGATGATACTGGTTCAGAACCAGCGGCCGTTGCCGATCCACTAGCGGCTTCCTCAGTAGCCGGGTCTGTAGCTGTTTCGTTGCTGGTACTGGAGACCGGTTCTGTATTACTGTCCGCCTCAAACGAAATTTCATGTTCCGGATCATTTGTGATGGACGACTCGACCACGGTGTCAGTAACAGCCTCCGCCGCGGCAGCGGTGGTGGCAGCCAAATGAGTCATGACGGATTTCGTGGCGGCTTGCAAGGATTGCGGCAAACTGGCTTTCTTCTTGGCTTTCTCGGCCTCTAATTGTTGTTGTTTTTCCAGGTCGTTGCGTTGAATAGCTTCTTCTGACCAAACTTCGTCGACACTCAAGCCAGCTTCGTACCGACTAAAGGCACAGTGAAAAAAGTAATTCTTCCAAAACAAAATCTCTCGTGCACCACCCCCAGACCACTGCGATTGAGCATGTACCAAGGCCGGATCAACCTCCAACACTCTTTGAATCAATCCAACATGAGCGTCCAAATCAAAGTCGGACAACAGTTTGGGTAAGGGCTGTAATTTGGACAAGCGCTCCAAGGACTCGGCACTCGGTGGGAGTGTCGTTGTTACATTTCTTGTACTATTTGGGGTGGTGTCCTCACCCTCTGCTCCGGTATCCTCATAGCTGTTGGGCATGGCGAACGGTCCAAAAAAGGTTTCTGATTTGGCACTCAATTGCAAAATGGCCTCTTTGCATTCTTCCACCAATATATCTCGTTCCGGATCCCGCGTTTCCCATGGCAACAAGCCAGCCAATTGATCTCGGACTTGTTCCTTTCGTTTCTCTTGCTCGTCCAACTGTTGCCGTTCAGCCATAAATTCTGGAGATGATAAGGTTAATTTTTGAAGCATTCCCAGAGGATTGCTACCATTGGACTGGGACTCGCCGCCTTGCTCCGGACCGTGAGATATGGATTCCACGGCCTTTTCCGTTGCCTTGACAGCACTTTCTGTGAAGGCGGTCGCACTCTCTTTCAACGAATTGAACCACGAGGACATGGTGCTTTCTTCTTGTCTCTATTCGAACGTCAGAGGAAGACAGGAAAGCACTTACTTCATCAACAACAGTTGATGAGAGCAAGAGTTGATTGAGACTTGCGCCGAATTCGCAACATCACAAACAACTCCTATCGTGTCTATCTCATCATCTTTGGTTTATTTCAAAAATACATTTTGTATGTTACACTCTGGGGCGTACAGAAAATGAAAACGCTACTGTTGCTATGTGGATGATAAGAGTCGAAAGGATTAGTAGAAGGAGCAAGAAGTCCTCCTATGTAATCCTTGCCTTTCCCTTACGACCATTGGAACAAGAACCACTTCTCATATGAGACACATGGTTTGTTGCGGGGTTCGGGATGCTTGAGGCAAATTCCTTGAGGCCACAACAAACACCCAAAGTACTACTACAACGACACATTTTGGTGGCACTGGCACCCAGTGGTGGATCGTCCAAGACGGAGACCGAACAAGGATACTACAAGGTTCTCCCAATCATGTCTCCATTGGTTCATTTGATTTTTCGGAGACCGATTCACAATCGGCAGTTTGACATCAAAGGTCGTCTCATCCACATACAAACATGTCAAACCGTGTCACAGAATAGATGTTGTGACCTTTGATGCAATGATGAATTTCAAGGCAGACAACCTGTTTATATCGTCTCCTTCCTTTCGTATCGTTATGTCTCACATTTCGGATGAGGAGGTGAGCTTGGACGCATTGTTCTCGCTCCCCATTGCCTCACAATTTGCAGTTGCATTGTTCCTCGAAACGAGAGCCTTCTCATTTCCCAGGTCCATCGCGCACAGTCTCGGCCGATTCCGAAGATAATCGATTGTAGATACAGTATTGAAAGTAAGGACCGTGACCATGCCTCGTTGAATGAGTTCTCTTTGTTCAGAGGGAACGTTGGATCCTCCTCGTCGGCGGTTGCAAAAAGCTCGATCGGAAAAATCAGACCAAACCCCAACTCCCCCGTGCGTGCGTCATCCCCAGGCCCGGCGTGCACTTTGTCCTTTGGCGGATGTCCAACAGTCGCGCATACCTGAGCCTGTATGAAGGGCATAGTAAATATTTACTACTGCCCCAAGTTTTGTCATATGCCCAAACCTTCTCTGGTTGTTCTCTATGGGGGACCGACATGCATGGAGGTGAGAAACGATTAAGCACACCCAGTTTTTTGGTCGCTTTCAGTCGCATAAGAACTGACCCCATCTGCATTCCCACGCCTGTCAGCACCCCATGCTGCCGCTCCAGGCACGTGTCAAGACACGTGTATCAACTGTCCCCTCTTCCAACGGTCTCCCAAAGAAAATCACCTACTACCTTTGTACTTGCATGTTGCATGAGAGGGGCCAAAAAACCCACTCTCACAGCCTTTCCTTCCTTTTCAAACACTCTCTCCTACTACCCTTGATAACTTTCTACATGTAAGTCGGATTTCCAAATTGAATGGCTCGTTGGAAAGCCCTTTGCAAGACGGCTCTAACAATACCTCGTTTGGTTTGATTGATTGGGTCCTTCAGAAGCGATTTGATTTTGAAATTTGGGGTCTTTTTGGTGGCTGTTCCAACACTCTCTCCTACTACCCTTGATAACTTTCTACATGTAAGTCGGATTTCCAAATTGAATGGCTCGTTGGAAAGCCCTTTGCAAGACGGCTCTAACAATACCTCGTTTGGTTTGATTGATTGGGTCCTTCAGAAGCGATTTGATTTTGAAATTTGGGGTCTTTTTGGTGGCTGTTCCAACACTCTCTCCTACTACCCTTGACAACTTTCTACATGTAAGTCGGATTTCCAAATTGAATGGCTTGTTGGAAAGCCCTTTGCAAGACGGCTCTAACAATACCTCGTTTGGTTTGATTGATTGGGTCCTTCAGAAGCGATTTGATTTTGAAATTTGGGGTCTTTTTGGTGGCTGTTCCAACACTCTCTCCTACTACCCTTGATAACTTTCTACATGTAAGTCGGATTTCCAAATTGAATGGCTTGTTGGAAAGCCCTTTGCAAGACGGCTCTAACAATACCTTGTTTGGTTTGATTGATTGGGTCCTTCAGAAGCGATTTGATTTTGAAATTTGGGGTCTTTTTGGTGGCTGTTCCAACACTCTCTCCTACTACCCTTGATAACTTTCTACATGTAAGTCGGATTTCCAAATTGAATGGCTTGTTGGAAAGCCCTTTGCAAGACGGCTCTAACAATACCTTGTTTGGTTTGATTGATTGGGTCCTTCAGAAGCGATTTGATTTTGAAATTTGGGGTCTTTTTGGTGGCTGTTCCAACACTCTCTCCTACTACTCTTGACAACTTTCTACATGTAAGTCGGATTTCCAAATTGAATGGCTCGTTGGAAAGCCCTTTGCAAGACGGCTCTAACAATACCTCGTTTGGTTTGATTGATTGGGTCCTTCAGAAGCGATTTGATTTTGGAATTTGGGATCTTTTTGGTGGCTGTTCCAACACTCTCTCCTACTACCCTTGATAACTTTCTACATGTAAGTCGGATTTCCAAATTGAATGGCTCGTTGGAAAGCCCTTTGCAAGACGGCTCTAACAATACCTCGTTTGGTTTGATTGATTGGGTCCTTCAGAAGCGATTTGATTTTGGAATTTGGGGTCTTTTTGGTGGCTGTTCCAACACTCTCTCCTACTACCCTTGATAACTTTCTACATGTAAGTCGGATTTCCAAATTGAATGGCTTGTTGGAAAGCCCTTTGCAAGACGGTTCTAACAATACCTTGTTTGGTTTGATTGATTGGGTCCTTCAGAAGCGATTTGATTTTGAAATTGGGGGTCTTTTTGGTTGTCTACATCAGGATTTGTCGTGGGTGATGTCCAAGCAAGCCCTCAAGGGAGGTCGTTTAGAACCAGACCATAATGGTCAGGCTCTCACCGCCCAGTGCTTAGGCAGTACATCTTCAAATGTACATGCCAACAAAAGTACGGGGGGGCTTGCACGGAGATTAACTCAGGATGAGATTCTGCAGAACATAGCTGAAGAACATACAGGCTTTGATGTTACTAATGCTTTTCATGTCTTCAAGTCCAACAAACCATGTTCTCAAAGGACACAAGTTGCTGCTTTGGTTGCCAAAGCATCTTCCATGCCAAGGTCTTCTGCACAACGATATCGCCGGAATAAGAAGAGACAAAAGCAGGAAGACGCATTGAAAGAGATTACCGAAGCACCTGATTCTTTGAAGATTTCTTCTTCTGTTCTACACAAGTTCTGCCTAGTCTTCACAAATGACCCTACCAATGGTCCGCTGGAGCTATCAAAATGCACTCCATATGTCCCCCACCCTGTTTCCTTGTCAAGCTGGAAAGTTATTGGAGAGTCTGGTGACCAAGGAAGTATCTTTCGTCCAGATAAACAGAAACTTCCTGTGTTTCTCAAACCGCCACGTCAAATTATAACAAGTGATAATGTGACACAGAACCTACTTGATGTTCTTGAGAAGTTGGAGACAACGTGCAACCATCAATCACGTGGCAAGTCACGTTATGTCGGATGTGATGAACACAAGACAAACTACATCACTCTTGGTGTCCATGCAAATCGGGGAAGAAAAGGGCTGGTAGATTCAAAGTTTTCTAAGTTGAAAGCAAAGGAGAAACGGGTAATCTTACAATTCATCAAACAGCTTGAGACACAGCTGGAAAAATGGATCGACTGGTCTTATTCTTTTGCCTTCGAGAACGCTGCAAGAAATGGTGAATTCAAGTTGTGGTCCCACAAGGGCAAGAGTACACATTTCTTCTCCTCTGTTGCGTTCGGACGAAACGTTTTCCTTCAAGCCCATACAGACAACGACTTTGGTCTGTCCATTTCTGTTGTCATGCTTGTGGAACCAAGTAACAAAGACAAGGATGAAGTTTTGGCTAAATTTGTCTTCCCAGAACATGGACAAGTTGTGGCGTTACGACACCTCGACATAATCATTTTCAATCCTCTTGAGTACCATTGTGTCTCCAAGCGGGCAACCAAACATGACATCTTTTGTCTGACATGCTATTTGAAGACTGCAGTGGTGGGTAAGAACGACAACACAATTTCTATCACAGACAATGAAAAAGCAATTTTGGCAGCTGCCAAGAACAAAACTAGTCATTAAAGTAAAACATAATATGTTGCATAAACAAACGCTCAATATTGTTTAGATCTGTTATGGGAGTTTTACAAACTAGGTGAAAGATGTCAGACCTAATGTGGCACCACGGAAACGACGTTTATGCTGGGTTTGTTCAGCATTTGCTGAAACCCATTCCTGACCTTGGTTGTGATGTCCCCGTTCTGCCATTTTCCGGCGTATGTCTCGACGTAGTTGGCGAAATGACTCAAGATGGGATAAAAGATTGTGATCAGAAGCGACATAGTTACCAGACCGGAAAAGATCCTGTAGTTCTGAAACCTCTTCGCGAATACATGAAATGAATTGTTGTGTTGTCATTTGCTCCCCAGCTTCTTCTTCAATTGCCTGCAGGAAAAATTCATTCTCCTCACTCTCCTGGGTGGAGAAATGCGCGTCGTACGTGCCTTGGCCATCTGTGTCATAGTCTTCTTTTTCTTCTGGAAACGAAGGAAATGCTGGCATTTGGGTTGTGTAAGCATTGTTTGTGATGTCATCATTTGTGACAAAACATTCTTGGGACAGATATCCAGGATCAGGACATATCTCCCTTTCCCTTGTTGTTGTTGTTGCTGCTGTTGCATTTGAGACAAGACTTCCTCCAAATGTATTGATAGCACGCAGTATTTGATCTTCTGTATAGTTGACACAACTATTTTTTGGATCAACGTGCAGATGTTTGAATTTGATGGGATTGTCTCCCGTGTTGTACGGGCCTTCTGTCCAGCCATCTATATTTTGAAGGGGAAGGGGAAATTTAGGTCCAGATATGTCGTTGTCCAGCAAGTGCTGGATGCACTCATCAACATTGTTATCCCCGTCACGGAGACCAAGGAAGACATGTTTCTTCCACCACACAATACTCACATCATGGTGGGTAAATCCTTTGTAGCTAGGATACTCGTGCATAAGCACAGCTGCTTGGTGAGCACATGGTATCCCGCGTCGTTCAAAAGACATACAGGTGCACTCCAGGCGTCCCATTTTGTTCAGATGTACACATCGAGTGCGATGCCACACAGGAAGCAAATGTTTTTTTTCATTGTTGACAATAGAGGGGTCGCTTATAACAACGTGCCATTGCCATGGAGAAAAGGGGACAGGTGCACGACGGACACTATAGTTCTTCCCGAAATTCCATGATTTTGTTGCCAGATCAAGACACAATTCTGTGACAAAACCGTTGACTGGAAGGTGGTTTGTCCAGGTGGCCGTTGCTTCTACACTCGAGGACGCACGACGCATCTGTTCATCAATGGCCATGTCAGACTGGAGCTTGAGCATAGCTGCATTGAATGCAACAGTTCTGTTGGCCAACACTGGTGCAGAATGTTCCTTTAAGCCAAGATTTGTGCCTTCATGACTACTGTTTGTCGATTCTTCATAATAGCGGATTCCTTTACGATAATGGAAGCACAAGTGCCTGTCGTGAACAAAGACATAGCCAATAAGAAAGTTATGGATAACTTTCCGGAGCTGGGGGGTCAAGAAAGTGCGAACAGGCCTGGAGTAAACAAAGGCAAGAAGAAGACATTTTGAGATGTGGAGTTCCTGTTCACTTTCACAGTAGCGTGGATACATGAATGAGTAACACCACTTCTTTACAGTGGTTGCAAATTGCCGGTATGTGCGTTTGTATTCCCGTGGAATTGCTCCCTCAATGGAGCACTGCCTACTCCAACCCTTGAAAATGATATGCCAGCCACAACGGATTCTGATGCAGTGTGGCATGTATCGACGCATCGATTCTTCCAATTCTTCAATTTCATGGGAGTCTCCATCAGTTACTATTGCCTTGACCCGTGCTATCCATTGTGTTCCAAGAAGAGTCGGAAAAGCAATACAGAAAACCCATCGAAATGTTGTTCTTCTCTCATTGGATAGAAACATTCGCATGATGACAAGATATTTTCCATAGGCCGTGCGCATTGACACAGTCATTAAGGGGCGGTTTTCTCTATTTGTTCCTTTGGTGACATCAATCTTCAGTACATGCGGAAACAGTCGAAACATTCGCCGCTCCTTATTCGTGATCCAAGCACAAGCAATGAACATATTCTGGTCAACATCAAGTTTCAGATTTTCCATTTCAGTAGTATATTCATGGAGGATCTCTTGACAAAAGTGAGTCAAGTCTGAAACACTGTGGTTCCCATCTTCGTCTTTGTTCTCATTGAAGATTAACCCTGACTGCCGTTCCATATGAGCATCGGTAACACTGTCTGGGCGCGCTCCCCAAATGCAGTAGCTTAAACTTTCGGCAGTACGAAGCCATTCAACTACGGCTTCTGCAGATGCATGTATTCCATCAAAGTGGTACATTCCTGTTGTGTCAGTTACACGAAAAGCATATCGCATTTGATCACGAGTAATGGTTAAATTGCCATTTGCGTGGAAGTAGTTGCGACCAGCCGCTGGTCCTGTAAATGCATTACCAAGTTCACCCGCACGTTTGCGTTGTTGAGCAGTAAAGTTCCTAATGCGAAATGGAATGTCAGATGACATCTTCTTCATGTGGTTGCAGTGACATGCATTCCCGGCGACTCTGGTGATATAGAAACCTTTGGAATTGGCAAAGACCGTGAAATGAAAAGAGCAAGTATGATCACGATGTAGTGCTCGGTTGGTGATGCGTTTACGCGCTTGTTTCCTACCCTCCGGTCCTCGACTATTAGCTCGTTGATCGTTGTGCAGAGAAATGCCACGGTATTGCTGAATGGAAGGTTCATCACTTGCTTTACGCTTTCGGTAGACTCTGTAACGTTCACATCGAAAGGTTCTTGAAAAAAAGGGAGGGGAACTTCCTTCAGGGAAGTGTTTACGGGAAGCAAGCGCAGAATTCTTGGTGGAGTTACCGTTGCTCACAAGAACAAAACCGGATGTTAAAGATTTTGTAACTAAATCTTGGTGAAGATTTGCCATTGAATTGCCTTCCTTTGAGAGTTCATCTGCAGATTGGAGAGGAGGGTATGTGCTACGATCAAAGTATGCGTACTTGCTCTTGATGCCATTCGCTGCTTGTAGTCGGCCAAAGAATGCACAAATGTCCAGTTCCACAGTTGTGTCACTGTTGGCACAATTGTTGCCTACATGCATTTGGAATTGTAGTGGCGAGTGCCATTCTTTGTCCAATGATGCAAAAAGATCATCCAGGTATTGTTGTGTTAGATCTTGGATAGGAACCAGGTTATCCTCAGATAGGGGCTGAGCGTCATTGTCCACCATGATAGGATACAAACTATGTGACGGTTTTTGAACTGGAAATGGATTTGAATTTGTCCAGCGCGGGGTGGCCAATTTTATGGTCACGATGAAAGCGGGTTGTTTGTCTATATATCCAATGCTCTTTGGAATACATAGGTGACTAGCCCTTGGCCGGGGGGCGTGCGTGATTGGAAGGGTACCCGGAGTTTGAAAAGGAAATGGGATTGAAAAACTGGGTGTGTTTAATCGGGAGTCAGGACAGCATTGCTAAATGCGAGAAGACGAAGCGAACGAGCCATGTGCGTGCACACGCGGCTCACGTACGAGGTACGAGTACGAGACGCACAATTTTTGATCGAGGAGACGCTTGTTGGTAGAAGCAAAAATCGAATGCTGGTGTCAAGGAAACGAGAAGTGCCCTGGCTCCGCTTCTCTTCTTCCCATCCATCAATGATATAAACAAATATGTCTTGCTGTGTCAACAGTCAACAAACCATATTGTAGAAGGGTGTCAAGAGAAGGGAGGCACAGCCGGGACATGGACATGTGTGAGGAGGAGCAAACGAGTTCGCATGGAGGGAACACTCCCAAAAAAAGATTTTTTGTTGAGTTGGTGTCAAAGAGCACTCGATTGAACTCATAATAGATCCAGTTCTTGTTTCAAAAACACGCACTCTCATACTTTACTCCAGAATAAACCTTGTCTCGTTGGCACGCCGTCGTCCTTGTTGTTGTCGTCGTCGCGCTTCCTCTTGTCATTGTTTCTCCCCTTTGTTCCCAAGACCTCTTGATTGATTGATTGTTCCATTACAGGGTTGAACGACCACCAAGACTTTTTGCCTCATTGTTGAAACCCCCCGACTACCTGGTCTCTCCCGAACTGACATACCAGCATCCTATCTACCACGATGGGAGTGAATTCCCTGTGTTCCGTTGAATCGGGTGGAAGCACCCGGTTCCCCTGTGATATCAATGCCGCCACGGCCGTTTCCGTCGGATTAGGAGCTGGTGGTGTTGCCCTTTTCTTTGTCTTTTTCCTTCTCTATCAGGTAAGTACAAGGTTCTGGTGACGGATTGGAACCATGCTTCTCTGATTTATGCTTTATTTCGATTCTGTATCCTTTCAATTTTGATTGTTGTTTATGGTTTAGCTGCGCAAAGCTCCCCGTGGCAATGATTTGATGGATAACATTTCCGACAAGATCAAATCAGGCGCTCGCGCCTTTCTATTGGCCGAATACAAGTACTTGTCTATCTTCGTCTTTGTGATGTTTGGTGCCCTCCTCATTTTGTATTCGATTGACCCACCCTCCGACGACCATACCGATGGCATTCGATATGGTGCATCCTTTTTGGCTGGGGCTATCTTGTCCGCCATGGCTGGATGGGGCGGCATGTCCGTGGCGACCGATGCCAATGTGCGAACGACTCAGGCAGCTCAAGAACGAGGGTTGGCGGTCGCCTTGCGCGTGGCCTTTACCGGTGGTGCCGTCATGGGTTTCATGGTAGTGGGACTCGGATTGCTCGGATTGTCTGCCATGTTCCTCTTTGTGACCTACGGGTATGGCGATGAGGAACTGGAAGAACGTTTGAAGTTTGCTGCCGATGTCATTACTGGTTTTGGCTTTGGTGCCTCCAGTATTGCTCTCTTTGCTCGTGTCGCTGGTGGTATTTACACCAAGGCGGCCGATGTTGGAGCCGATTTGGTCGGCAAAGTCGAAATGGACATTCCTGAAGACGATCCACGAAATCCTGCCGTCATTGCCGATAATGTCGGAGACAATGTTGGTGATGTCGCGGGTATGGGGGCCGATTTGTTTGAATCCTTTGTACGTATCGTTTCGGTTCGTTTGGTGACTGTTGTTGACGATAAGGAAAGGTACTCTCACACGATTGCGTGTTGATCTTGCAGGTTGGTTCCATTATTGCTGCTGTCACCTTGGCCGATGGAGACGTTGCCTTGGTCATGTTGCCCTTTTGGGTGGCTGGAGCTGGAATTCTGGCGGCCGTTTATGGATTCTTTGCCGTTGGTACACGAGATGGAGCCAATCAGAAACAGTTGATGATGGCGCTTCACAAGGGAACGGTGGTGAGCAGTGTCTTGGTCTTGGCCTTTACTGCCGTCATTGTACACTTTGTCTTTCAAGATCGCGAAGACTACGGTTGGAGGGTCTATGCCTGCATTGGTATTGGGCTCTTTGCCGGGATCATGATTGGACAGGTACGTGTCGAACCTTTTTGTGAGGGCTTTGTGGCTGTAACCCACCTTTTCACTTCTCACTCTCCGCCCTGTATTTTGGTGACTTGTATTATCGTATAGGTTACGGAATACTTTACAAGTTACTCGTACTGGCCTGTGCAATCCATCACCGAAGCCGGTGTGACAGGTCCAGCTACCGTCATTATTCAAGGTTTGGGTGTGGGCAAGATCTCCACTGTCTTCCCTACTATCATTTTGGTGGCAACTATCCTTGGTTGCAATGCCTTGGCAGGTGAATACGGTATTTCCATGGCCGCTGTTGGTATGCTCAGTACCTTGGGTGTCACACTGGCCACAGATGCCTACTGCCGAAATGGCCAACCTCGACGAACACGTTCGCGACACGACCGATGCTTTGGATGCCTTGGGAAACACCACAGCTGCTACTGGAAAGGGATTTGCCATTGGTTCGGCTGTCTTGACTGCCCTCTCCCTCTTGTCTGCCTTTACCGAGAAGGCTGGATTGAAAGAAGCTGGTTTCTCGACCGAGATTGGAGACCCTGTCGTCTTGTCGGGTGTCTTGTTGGGATCCATGCTTCCATTCTTGTTTGCCGCCTTGACCATGTTGTCGGTACAAAAGGCAGCTGGAGCCATTATCATTGAAGTCCGCCGTCAATTTGACGAGATTCCAGGTTTGCGGGATGGTACCGCCGAAGCTGATTCGGATCAATGTGTGGCCATTTCGACACAATCGTCAGTCGAAGAAATGATTTTGCCCGGTTTGTATGCGGTCTTGACACCCATTACCATTGGTTTCTTGATTGGTCCTCGCTGTCTTACGGGATTGCTTGGAGGTGCCATTGCTTCCGGTATGATGTTGGCGATTATGATGGCCAATGCCGGTGGAGCTTGGGACAACTCCAAAAAGTACATTGAAATTGAAGGAGCACAGGGTGGCAAGGGAACCGAAATCCACAAGGCATGTGTGGTTGGTGACACTGTGGGAGATCCCTTCAAGGATACATCCGGTCCAGCCCTCAACATTCTGATCAAGCTCATGAGTATCATCTCCTTGACCATTGCACCATTGATGGAGGGAGACGACGATTGGGATGTTTGGTACTATGGTCTCATTCCTTTGGGTGTCTTGTTGATTGGTACCTACTTGGTGTACCATGCCTTTTGGCGCGAAACGCACGATATTACCGCCAGTCCAAGCTCCGCCAAGAACAACAAGGACGTGGAAGATGGTGGTACCTCGGGCGATGCTGTGCAGGAAGAACAAGCTGTAGTGTCGGGAGATGACGACAATGGTGATCTGGTGGTGGAAGACTTGTAAAGACTTTATCGATTATTTTGAAAACAGATGCTATATATCACCAATGAGTGTGCACCCCCACCAGCCTGCTGACGGAAAGGAGTCTTGTCCTTTCCTTGTTTTGAATGTGTGCCGAGTTGTAGTTCGTAACCAATCTTCTTATTAAAACTTGATATTCCAATGTGTTGAATCCAAACGTACGAATATGCAAATACAGAGTTGCGAAATCTTCCGAACTTTGGTACTCCTTTACGAAATTTTTCGGAACAGCACGCATTGTATGGCTTATGCATGCTCTAGATGGTAAGTCCTCCTACACATGTAAAGGTCGCTCAACATCAAAAGTTTCTGCCAGCGTTTTTTCGCCTACAAGGTAACACTTGTGTCAAGTGGCCAGTGTTCCCATCCACACAACTTTCATGTTGTCCAGAGCGGCAGGACAGCAAAGTCTTGTGTCATCGCCGCCATGAGGAAAGTCATGTTCGCCCATCACCTCCATCCTCTATGTCCTCTCGCATGTTGTTGCGTTAGGGATGGGGGAGCTTATCCGGAATCCGATTGGAATTGGAACAAGAGGACTATCTACGCCTTACCAAGGCGTAGTCGACATTCGCGAACCAAGACCAAGAGACAATAGGTAGAGTTTTGTGGGAGTCTTCTTGTGGATACAAAGACGCCGAAGCATAGTCAATTTTGTCGGGTGCAGTATCTGCAACGGTCCAATGGCGGACGTTTTTGGTACGTCGACGTGCGCGCGAAGCTTTTTTGGATTTCCTCGCATCCCTTGATTCGTGGTGGTAACTGCTTCGGTTCACTCCACGACTGACTCTAAGTATCCATATGGCGTTCCGAGTCTCTATGTATTGCACGTGTCATTGATTAAATACTATAACGAGCCAGCCTGCCGAACCTACGTGGTTGGACAATTTTTTCTTGAGAACTCCACGCTCGGTGGGGAGACAAAAAGTGATCCTATGCTTCACATCAAACAACACACGCAACACGCAATAGCAATGACTTTCCGGACGAAAACAGTGTTTGAATTATTCTTTTTTTAATCGGTCCTTGTTCTTCTTTTGGTGGAGAGCACTCTCTTGTGTTGTCCTCTACGAACAAATCCAAAATTATAGGCGACTTCAAAGACCCATCCTTGCAAGAATTTGGTGATTGTCAGAGAGACGACAAGACGCAACAACACATTTTGTTCCTAGAGACAGCCGATTCTGTCGATTGAGATTTGTGTGTGTGTGTGTGTTTGAGAGATACAATTATTGGAGGTGATCCTGGTTCTCGATTCTTGTTTGACATTCTGCGAATACCGGATTGTCGTCTTGAGTCAACCAAAGGATCGACAATTGCACCTCTATCATTGCGTCAGTCTGAATATCGATTGTGAAATAAACTTCCAGACTCTACTTAGTAGGAGCCACAACAACAAACAACAAGAGCAACCATGGGTTGGTTCGGTCAACGCAAAACTCCAGGCCAGAGTCCGACCAATGCCGGAACGGCTGGTGGAAGTAGTCCAGGAGGAGGAGCTGCGTCCAAACCAAATTCGAGCAACAAGAAACTACCTCCCAAACACAAACGACAGCCCTCCAAGAGTGGAACCCTAAAAACAGGCACTGTCAAATCGACACCTTCAACACCAAACCAACAACAGCAGCAACAACAAGGAACCTATCAACCACCTACCACTGGTAGATCGTCCTCTTCCGTGGCAGATTCCCACAACAGCAACAACAATAACAACAACAATACTCCTAGTATTACAAATGAGGAATTGACCTCTTCCCCGCAACCGCAAACCGTGGCATCCTCCGCGTCGGCTGCTCCTTCGTTGAATCAAGACCCGACCGCCTCGTACCATCATTCCGTGGTCGATCCCAATCATACGTCAGACGATGAACTGTCGGCCATGGAACAAGACAAACCGCGAAGACGACGACCACAAAAACGACAAGAACAACAACAACAGAAGCGACCAACCGACGGTGGGTATCCATCCTACGACGATGCGCCCACCTACGATTACGGCGACGATGATGATGAGGAAGCAGGTGACAGTACCCATCACAGTCGATCGACAGGAGTCGGTCCGGGTGACAGTGTCGTCGGTGCCATGGCACCAAATCAAAACCATTTGAATTCCCTCTTCAATGGCCATTTAATGAAATGGAAGTTTGAAGCCGAGGAAGGAACCTTGTTTTTGCGCTTTCCGGCCATTCTCTTATCGCTGGGGACGTTTGGAGTCGCCGCGGGCGCCTTTGTGGAAGATCAACCGAATTCGTTGGAAGCCCATTCCATTGTCATTTATGTAACCGTCATTGCCATGGCCATTGTCGTGTTAATTTTGGACAGTCGCCTCTTGGCGTCGCATCCTCTCAGTATACGAGCACACGTTCGTAATGTCATGACCCGCAATTGCAACATTTTTCGCTTTGTGTGGGGCCGTGCGATCCTCTATGTCATTATCGGTGCCTTAAACATTGGACAAATGTACGGACCGGCCATATGGTTGGGAAGCTTGTGGGTGGCTTTGGGAGCCGTGTCGGCGTTGGTGGGTATCCATGCATCAAGAAAATTTGCCTCGTTGCGCAATTCCTTGGCGGACGAATCCTTTTTGTTGCTCGTCTTTACGAATTACGATGGTGACGCGGATGGATACATTGATGCACGAGAATTCGCCTACCTGTTGCAAGACATTGGTGTCGAACTGGATGACCGATATACTCTCAAGGCCTTTCATACTATTGACACGAATGGCGATCAACTGATTTCCTTTGAAGAATTTGCCTATTGGTGGTCCTCCGGATTTGTGTCGCGAGGACGCCGAATGCATCATCCTCGTGATCATCTGGAACGTGACGATGATGACGACGACACGAACCATCGACGCAGTCGTGACGAAGACGAAAGCTCCTATCAACGCATGGATGGAGCCTTCTAGAGACGCACCATCATTCTATTCCACAATTCTATGAAATCTTTCACATTCATTTCACGCGAGACAACACTTTGTGTGTCTCACCATTTATTACCATAGCGCATTCGCATTGGGCCGTTCCTTGTACTCTCTCCTATATGTTGTGCATGAATCTGTGTCATTGGTCTCGCTCTCTTATTCATTTCCTTTGGAACACGGCCGTTGCGAGAGTGTAATTTCTTTTTTCGACTAATTCAAACGTAACATACTATCAAATCAACCACGATCACCCGTAGAATACAAGTCCTTTGTTTCGTGACGACGCAGCTTTGGGCCATGGCAAGAGTGGTACAAATGAATTGAGGTTGCCGTCTGTGCATGAGAGTCTCACAAAAACAAATTAGAGTTTGATTGAGTACATCAAATCGCCCGTTGTCCCCGTAGCAATCTATCGGGCGACAGAGATAAGACAAGAGAGCAGGAAAAATCATCGTTACTTTTCTCGGTACAAGGCGTCCTACTTTGGCTATTTGGAAAGTGAATTCGTCCGTCACTTCTTTTAAAGAGTGAAGCTTTGGCGATAGCGATTTTTTAGGTTTGTGGTTTCAATGTATTTGGGGGTTCGACTGAACATGAGACCTAGTCTTTGTAGACGAGGCTGTCAATTTGTTCCAGAAAGGTATTGCGTTCACTGCTGCCCGGCTTGGCAATGTCCACCAGTTGTTGAATGTCTTTGAGGGGTCCTTGTTCAAATCGCAACCGGGCCTTGACCGAATTGGGAAAGAGGGGGGTAAAGAGTTTGACCAAGGCATTCAAGACAGCGGGCAAATTGAGCAATAGCGTCGGCCCATTGGTGGCTGGGTACAAGGCATCGGATTCCTTACTCGAGGCACCCAGCGCCTTGCGAAAATCAGCCGATCCACCAATCAATTTGACTCCACTCAAGTCATTAGCAGTCAAGACCGATACCATCTTGTCCGTGTCCAAGGAGCGTTGCAGGGATACGAGGTAGTTCACTTCCTTGGCGTAGAGAAAGAAATCAGTCAATTCGTCCACCGAGACACGTTCCATCAAACTTACATCGTCAATTTGGCCAGCTCGAATACAATAAATCAAATCGTCTTGTCCTGTGGTGGTGGTCAAACATTTTTCGGGTGTCAAAAACGCTCCAATGGCGGTGGAATGTGGGGCATTGGCAAAGACGGGTTCATTGTCCCAGCTTCCAGCCGTTGCGGTAGCTTTTTGTACGGCATCCAAGGCTGCGGTACAAATGCGCTGCCCTTTCGGGCTCGAGCGCCACTGCAAATTTTGAATCAAACAGTCGTGAGCCGCCGTCTGTGGATCTTCACTGTCACCGAATTGAAGACAATAACGCAAGAAGAAAACGTCGTTGGAATATGGTTCTTTACTAATTCCATCTTTCAGTTCTTCAGTAGCAACCGACTTGAGTTGAGCAATTTGCTGAGCATTTTCTTGAAGTAACGACGAGACGGATGGTTGCTTGAGTGGGCTTGTCCATGTCCACCCAGCCACAAAAGTAGGCAGGCCAATCTGGAACCAAACCAACAACAGGAGGAGATGCCACATCTGACTTGCAAATTCGATTCACAAAAGTGACGATCAGATAGTTGTATAAAGTCTGCTGACTTGATCTTCCAACCAGCCCAGCGATCTCAAATCTCAATGGAATTTGTTGACAGAACAATGAAAAAGCAAAGATTTCTGTCTGTGGTCGCATATAAAGTCGTTTTTGGAGTCGCTCTTTGTTGCTACTAGGGGAAATAGCTACACTATCCATTGTCACTCCTCTAACTCAAGAGCTCCCTCTCTATTGTCTCTAGCGACGCAGGACGCGCAGAATGAAAATACGCTTTGAAGTGTGGATAAACAAAGAACCATGAATGCTTGTCTTTCCTCCAATATCTTGTGCAGAACCAGTGCATGAAGGATGAAGGGCCGAAGACAACACCACATTGCGGACCTCAAACCCTACTGTTCTATTATAAGGTAAGAGTACCGGGTGCTGGCTCGATATCAAATCGTCCATTCACCAAAAGCGTGAATAGACGCATCTAACTTGACCCTTGATCCATGATGTGTAATTATTTTTTGCTTTGTCGCGCAGATGGCAGAATAGAAACTTCCATCGTGTAGTCGTTCAGTTTCTCCTCACATCTTTCATGAACCATCACGAATCATGGAAAAGAACAAATTCTATAGATCCTTCTTCGTGATGTTTTTGCGTTTTCCTTCGTTGGGGGTGTTTGATTATTATTTCGGATGAAGGGCGTTGCGGGGGGGGACGAAGGAACCGGCTGGACGCTGGGACCTTCAAGCTGCTGGTATTGGCCTGAATGAAGTTGGGTTTGGGGGGATTGAAAGTCCACGAGGCTCAAGTTCGAACTGGTGGTGAACACACCATTAAAACTCTTGAGGTTACCAGCAAAGAATCCGAAGCTACGTAGACAGGGAAACTCTGTTCGAATATGGGAGGAGGCGTCGGGGGGCCCTCAATGTACATCAAAGTTTAAGCGGGATCAAGAAGCGGGATTGGACCACATCACGGAGCCTGCGCATTGATTGTGAGCGAAGAGAGAGAGCCGGGCGAGATTCAGAGAACATTGCCGGTACACCGAACAGAAAATAAATGAGGCAGAACAGGCGTGCAATTCGGAAGTCGAATTTGAGAAAGTATGTGTATCACATCTACTGCGACAAAACACTTCCAGTTCAATCTCTGAAGTGCTATCATACAAGAACCAAGGACTCGGCCTTTCAAGAGACCTGGCTTATATGGAAGCAGACAACAATGCGCCAAAATGAGGTCCCTAGTGGAGCGCAAGCATCGACCAGATCCACTGAGCCAAAGACGCAACAAACAAGACAAGAGGGAGAAGGAGCTCTCACTCTTTGGATTTCCTACGGTTCGACGGCGAAGGCTTGATCACCTTTGGCGTTGTTCTGAGTTCTCTGAAAAGCTGAATCTCCAACTTCGGTTTCGCTGGGCTCACCCTCTCTCTCCTCTCGGTCATGTCTGTTCCTCCGCCTCCTCCTGCTGACGATGAGGATGCTGTCCTCGCTTCGCTCGTCGCTCAGCCGTCGATTGCCACTCCCTCGGCTATTGGGGCCGCCCGTTCTTCTACGTCGGCTCTAAGGGGGGACCGCGGTCAGATCTCTTTTGCGGAACCCGCGGAAGACATGATGCAAGCATCGGACTCCACTACTTTCCCATCTTCCACGTCGTCGACCCTCGGTCGTCACACGTCGTCAAGTAAGTTTGGAGTGGTTGTTCTACGTACAAGTGAATGCGCCAAAAAGTTGTTGTGTTTGGGCCTCAAACGAGGCGGTAGCACCTTTTGCATTGACCCCAAGTGCGCGAAAGCCGGGGACCATGGAACTGGACTGCCCGCCTACGATTTGGGGCCCAATGGAGGACTGTTTATTGCCAAGAACCCAGCCTCCGCTTTCTGTACCCCCGTGGTACCTCTAGAAGACATTTCTCAGACCACCCTTGAAGAAATTCAGGGCGAGAAACATTCTATGGAAGACTGGACGAAGAAATTCGTCGCTCTCAAACGCTTAAAACAAGTCACAAACGAAGGAAACCTAGAAGCAAGCCTCAAGGAAACGGAAAACAAGATCTCAAGCATGAAGGATTTACGCACTCCGTTTACTTTACAGAGATCCAAGTCGAAGACCACTTCTTTTCTAGTTCAGAACTTTTCCCCACACCACAAGATCTTATCTGGCGAACTAAAGGAAGTTGTCCGCCAGATTTCGTCTGATTCGACCCTCATCCCCACCACCATCCGTGAGATAGAGGACTCAGTCACAGAAGCAGGTGACATCATTCGAGCTCTTTTCTTGGAACAAGAGGAGATGGCGAGGGAAACAGGAGATGCGGTAGAAGGTCTCGGAGTCAAATTTGACCAACTCTCTATGGAAATTGGACCCCGCGAAGAATTACCAGAAGAATACCAAGCTCCCACCCTCTGGGGGATCATTTCTTCTATGATCAGGAGCATCCAGGAAACATCACCGTCGACAGCTGAAGCAAACGAACAAGCAATGGACAGTCGACTTGCTGGGGTGCAATCGTCGATTGGAACCTTCTTCTCACGTGTTCGAGCTGAGATGTCATCCAAGCTCTCAGCCGCTCAAATCGAATCTCGAAATGGTGTGGACAAGCTCCGTTCTCAGTTTGTCAAAGGTTTTGAGGGTCTAATCGGTAGGATGTCGGCCCTTGAATCTAATTCCTCCACAGCAGAAAAGCTTTTGGAACTGGAAAGTAAATTGCAAGCTCACGACCTGGCATTGAATCGGGTTGCAACTCGAACCGCGTTTGCCACTGGATCTTCCAGCATCCCAGCGCCTGACTTTTCGAAAGACCCAAAATTCATGGCGATGGAAGCTGAGATTGCACATCTTCAAACCATCGTCAAGGACGCAAACACTGCGATGCAACGTCTCCAAAGCAAAGTGGACACATCTGCTATCAAGTTCGGGAGTCTTGGCGTGGCGTCGGTCGACGACTGCAAAGCCTGGGTGGCCCTCAAGTTTGGATCCCAAGCCTATGGACTTTTGTTCGATCTCAATCTTGTCTTGGAATGGTGTGCTCCTCAAGAAAACGGTGACGTTCTCTCCATGCTCACGACCATGGAGAAACGTCACAAGATGCAGATTGCAACCACGAATGAAGCTCGAGCCATCTACTCCATGAAGAATGAATTTCCACAGTTGTTGTATAAGGATTTTCCGGGAACTGGACGAGATCCGTCGTTTCTGACAGCAATGAAGGAGTTTGGTGATTGGGAGGCCCCGGAGACAGGGGTACGTGATCAAATCCTCAATTGCCTGGGCAACATGAGCTCCATGTTTGATGAGCAAATTGCTACCACGATGGCTGCGGAACCCGAAGCTCGAGCCTTAGCTTTGTCGATGCTATCTGTGTCTGTTGGATGTTGCCGTGAATTAGTTACGTACTTCGACGAGACTATGAACGAATTGACCATCAAATCGAAGTTCACAACCTGTAAGGCTTTCAGTCTTGTTACTCAAGTTGTTCGGCGTTTCTTCATGGATCTTTACAAGGTGAGAGCTCAGGTGTACTCCTCCTTGTCCACCACTGATAGCGCTGGGCAGTGTGCATGGATCCTTTATGGGGTTCTTCGCACACATGACGTCATGAGTGAATATGTGAAGGCACGTTTCAAAAATCATCCATCGGTGTCGAGCGAATATATTCGCTTCCTTTCTACCAATTCCGGTTTCGAATCCTTGAAGACACTAGAGGATCAAGTCGACAGTTTGAAGAAAACCTCTTGTCAGTTAGTTAAAGATGTTACAGCCGCCAAAAAGGCTTCGGACACGGCTAGCAGCTCTATCGACACTGTCAAGAAAGATGTGACGGAGCTGAAAAAGCAAGCTCAACGCCGCAATGGTCAGGGTGGTGACAAAAAGTGACGGTGTGCCGCGTCTAACCTAGACGATGATGTTTCATGTGACCCATCTGGTTTAGACGCAGGTAGTATTGCTTCTTCGCTCAGCAGCCACCATCCGCCAGATCCTCCTGCTAGCGTAAAACGTTCGGCTCCCCCTCCATCTGTCACCATTCGAACAAAGCGTCCATGTGTTCGGGCAGTTGATCGCGGCTCCAAGACCTTTCGCAGTGATCTTTCGTGCTTGATCCTTGGTCAATCCGCCATTACCTGGGGTCTTGCATTGAGTGTGGGTGACTGGCATGGCATTTACATGCTGGCCAGTGAGTACGAGGCACGACGGGCTGACCCTTTTTGGAGCGCTGTTTTGGCTCACTGCCATGACAAATTGCATCTGGTTCCAAGCATCGACATGGTGTTGGGTCGTGGTATCATTTCTGTGGTGTTGTTGGAGGGAGATCCGGACTTCTTAGCTTCTTCCTTGGCGCTTGTCCCTTCCAGTTGGCCGGTACTGCTTCTCTTACCATCGGGATGGTCTCGGCCAAATTTGCCTCAAGTCCAATGGTTGGCCGTCACTCATAAGCAGTGCGGCGGAGTTACTACCGCTCGGGTGCATGTGGGACGGCGTGGCTTGTCGCCTTTATTCTTCAAGTTATCGTCACGCCGCACGATTGGATCTATCCTGATACATTCGGTTCGACCTGAACCGTGCTCCCCGCCGTCCGTATCCTTGTCGACTTACGGGAGTGACGACTTACTGCACACACGTCAACTGGACAAACCGGTCAAGTTCGCCACTCGGTTTTACAAGAACGGCTGGGGCTCCCGTTCCCTTACTCCGTTGGAACTGGGTGCGGCTTTTGACCTCCCATTGTGGATCATGCAGATAAACGATTCGTTTGATTGGTGGATCCAGCATGTGTTGTCCCCTCGTTTCACACCCGTCAAAATCCCAGGCCAAGTCTTGACCACCGCCCTCCCTTTTCTCGAGCCGGTGCTGATTCACCATCTTAGCACCGCTGGCACCAAACACGGTGGTCCACCGTCGCCTTTGCGTCCCGCCAAACGAGGACGGTGGCTGTCAGCCTTGGCCGAACACACGCAGAATGGCGTACTGGGCACACATATTCCTTCTTTGCCCGCCTTCTTGCCTCACGCTGCTTGGTTAGATGATTCCAAAATATTGGATATTGCCGTCAAATCTGATGACGCGGTCGCACCTTTTTGGATATGGAACGGTCGGATTCGTGGATTGTTTCCTTGGATTTCTGATCGGGCTCTGGCTGGGCTTCGTTTACTTGGGCTCCGTTGGTGGCGTCGTCGACTGTATCGAAGCTTTATCGCCTATTTACGTCTTCGGTTTGGAAAGGCATGGCCATCTTTGGTGTCCGATTCGACACTCCAGGGGGGGACTCTGATTTTTTGTTGCACTCTGATCCTCTTGTGCGTGCCGCTGGATGTCAAGTGCTTTCGCAATTGTTGGCAAGCACGTGGTGGGATTGGGATGCAGGATCTTCTCTCATTTTTTGGCGGTGGAATGGCCTCGACCAACAAAATGAGGCCTGGTTTGGGACACCCGTTCATGTCACCGGTGCTCTTCCGTCCTATCATCGCAAGCAACGTCCTCCTTCCGACGATATGCTCGCTCAAGTCGGCGCTAAAAATCGACAGTTTTGAACCACGGGTATTTTGATCTAAACGCGCCTATTGCAAGCATGTCGGACTACTTTGCTGTACCAAAAGGTGACAGTGATATTCGTATGGTCTACAACGGCACAAGTTGTGGACTCAATGCATCGTTGTGGGCCCCAAACTTTTGGTTACCATCTTCCGAATCTGCGCTACGTCTCCTAACGTGCGATTCCTACTGTGGTGACATGGACTTAGGCGAGATGTTCCTCAACTTCCCGATGGACATTCACCTTCGTCCATTTGCTGGTGTTGATCTAACTCCGTTACGTGACCATCTTGCTACACCACCATCTGAATCCAAACCCAAGCTCGCACGCTGGAACCGCCTTTTCATGGGCATGTTGCCCAGTCCTTTCCACGCAGCGCGGCATTACACATTACACATTGCGGAAGAAATAGCCAAGGGATCCCCACAAGACCCGACGAGCCCGTGTGGGTTTGATGCTGTGCGGTTCAACATTCCAGGGTCCGCCGACTACACACCAACACTTCCCTGGGTGATGAAATGGAACTCGAAGCTAGACAACATTGCGGGTGATGTGGTAACCTGTATGGACGACCTTCGAACTGTGGGGTCGTCTGCTGAGCACGTATGGCAAGTGGCAAGACGGTTGGGCTCTCGATTACAGTACTTGGGCATTCAAGATGCTCCTCGAAAGCGCCGCCCACCGTCGAAAACACCAGGAGCTTGGGCGGGTAGCGTCCATCACATTTCGGAGTCAGCAGTGTCGAAAACGCTGACGCAAAAGAAATGGGATAAGGGGAAAGCCCTGTTGAAGAAATACGTGGAAGCGTTTGTCGAAAGCGACGCTCCAATCTTCGACCACAAACAAATGCAGAGAGATGTCGGTTTCTTCGTCCACCAAGCCCTGACCTTTAGTTCCATGATGCCATTTTTGAAGGGCTTTTACTTGACGATGAATGTCTGGCGGCCGGGCCGGAACGGGGATGGCTGGAAGCTTTCGACAAGAGAATGGATATCTCAGTTGCAGGAAACTCTTGCATGCCGAGGTTAATACCTTGTGTGGTTTCCTAGAAGAGGACGAGGAAAGCGAACCGTCCATGCAGGATACAAAGGGGACGAAAGTGCGTTCGGAAAATCCACACAAGTCAGTGAAAGCTGTTCCGCGTCTCAAGTCGGATGTCAAAGCGCTGGCAGCGATGCTCGTGGAAGAAGAGCCTCCAAAGGTCCAAGTGAGAGCTTCGTCCGTTTACGTGGCCTTGTTTGGTTGTGGAGACGCGTCGGGATGCGGATTCGGCGCGGCCTTCCAGTTGCCACAGAAGAAATTGTCCTACAGAGTGGGCGTCTGGGGAAGAGACATCATTGTTGAAGAATCCTCCAACTGGAAAGAGTTTACCAACTGTGTTGAGTCGCTCGAGGAAGAAGCAACAACAGGCCAACTTGATTCCACGGAAGTATTCTTCTTCACCGATAATTCCACGGTGGAAAGGTGTTTCTATAAGGGGTCGTCGTCCAGCCCAAAACTCCTAGACCTCGTAATCCGTTTGAGGCGACTAGAGATGAAGCATGCCTTGAGACTCCACATTTCTCACGTCTCGGGTAAACGGATGATCGCTGTTGGAGTTGACGGATTGAATGAAGGGGTGATGGCAGGGTCGCCTATGCTGTCCTACATCCCCCTTCACAAAACTCCTATCCAAATGTCAGATACTCTCTTTGAATGGGTCCGATCTTGGTTGGGTGCCAAGACGGAGCTCCTAACCCCCATGGATTGGTTCACCACTGGCCATGACATCAGGGGATGGACGCTCCCGTCGGATCATAACGATCTGTCCCTGCCAATCCTTCGGCCAGGACATTTCGTATGGGCTCCTCCCCCGGGAGGAGCAGACGTGGCTTTAGAAGAGCTTCGAAAAGCCCGTCATAAGCGTCAGTCTTCCATGCACGTCTTCTTGTGACAACGCTTACTTACACCTAAGTGGTTTAAACAATTGCACAAGGCTTGCGACCTTGTGCCGGAAATTCCAGCGGGAACTTCGTTTTGGCCTGTAGGAAACTTCGAACCTCTAATCGTTTTGTTTTTCCTTTTATCAGGTCACAGCCATGGCAACTCCGAGGAACACCGAAGATGTTCTCAATGGATCGGAAATTGCGGAAAATGTGGAAAGAAGATCCCGTGGGGGGACGGGATCTTCTGCGCAAATTTTGCGTACAGTGTTGGAAAATGCGCTCCATGTCGGAGCGCATGGTGTCCAGGGTGTTATTCTTTGAGCGACGATGACCGGTTCTACGTCGCGTCGCGGAACACCATGGTAGAAGAATCGGATCAAGACCGTCTGGTGGCTGAGACTTGGAGGAGTCGCACCAGAGACCGTCGGGAGGATTTCAATCAAGCACGAGCCGGCGATCACATGGTCACGCCGTTCGAATGCGATTTGTGCGTGTTCCGGAAACTGCGACAAGAGGAGCCTGACTCGCAAAACCTAAAAGACCAGTACCTTCTCACCTGCATAAGACAAATGAACTTGGACGCCTTTTGGAGCAGGGCTACGAGTACGGTCATGCAGAACACGAGGAATGCAAAAATGATGATAGAAAAATCCAAGAAAGTTGGGATTCCATTCGGACCCTTCAGAAGCCCTGGTCCTTTCCCAAATTACGACCATTGTGGCTATCATGTGGCTTTCCTAATGCTGGATGCGTCGTTGGATCAAGGAAAGTATCATCGAGACAGAAAGCAGTTTGATACAATACGAAAATTTTGCTCTACCTATTCAAATCATGTGAGGGCAACGGCTTCTACGTTGGTAAACGGCCATCCGTTGGTGCTTACAGACAACAATGGAAAGGCCTTTTCCCGAATGGGTCAGGATGAGAGCGGTTCGTTATGGTTCTCCAGATTTGTGGAAGGATGTCGACGTCGAATGGGCCAAGACTGGCGACCTGATCAGGCTGTGACCACCAGTGAACTAATGCAAGCCTTGTTGGGCTCAATCGAAGAGGAGATTGTGGAGAACCGAGAAGAACACGACGCGTTCTTCCTTGTTCTTGCTGGCACCTTCTTTGCTACGTCATACGTTTTGTCGTTACGAGGCCCGGAGGGTTTGCTGCTGGACTTGAATGCGCTTGTAAAATACATGGATCTTTACAGGCAACGAAACTGTATTGTGGTTGGGTTGTGGGGGCAGTTCAAAGGAGAGCACATCGAACGCTCACACCTTTTGCCATGTTGCGACGAGACCAGCAGTGGAATAAAGATAAGACGATGGATAAATCGGGCAGTTTGCCTGTCCCAGGAGATAGGACGATGGTCGGGACCATTGATGCTCAATCGCAATGGGACCCCCATCACGTCAAGAGCTTTGGACGACATTCCCGCTTGCTGCCATCAAAGACGAAGAGGACATAATATCAAGATACGCAGTCTTTCGATCCTTCCGGAGAGGATCAAATACGAGAGCCAAAGAAATTGGCGTTGCCACTCCAGACGTTGATACAGTCAACCGCTGGAGAACGAAAGAAAATGCGGGCACAAACAAGCCAGGAGCCAGGATAGACCACATGTATGCCGATCTAAACTTGCTTGTGGGTCCGTTATTGAGGTACACTCGGTCCATGTGATTGCCCAGTCGAGATTCTTGGTGGAGGGGGTTTTGGTTCCTACAAGTTGAGAGAAAGCCGACATGGCAAGGCGTTTTCTCTTCTTGATTGTTGGTTTATGGGTTTGTTCCGTCACAGTCTGCTGTCCCTTGCCCCCTTTGCGATTGCATGGTGCTACCTGATTGCGTTGGGGGAATCCAGGGGAACAAACAGGAGTCTCGACATGGTTCATTTACCCGTGGCTGATAAATTGGTACCCTTAGCTGGTTACAGAACACCGGCTTTGGCCCTGAGTGGAGAAGGTGTCGCCTTCCCCCCACAACACGATCTAATCATATGATTATGATCGCGAGAATCTAATTTGTTTAAGTTATTGAGTTGTTTCATCTGTTTGTTCGCCTTGTATCTTTGGCTGCGAGGGATCTCTTGCTTGGATGGCTACGAGGAAGGGCCCAAGGTCGGCGTGCATTGGGTTTGGGGGGATTGAAAGTCCACGAGGCTCAAGTTCGAACTGGTGGTGAACACACCATTAAAACTCTTGAGGTTACCAGCAAAGAATCCGAAGCTACGTAGACAGGAAAACTCTGTTCGAATATGGGAGGAGGCGTCGGGGGGCCCAAAAGACACAAAGAAAGTAAGGATGGACGAAGTGCGAAATCTATTTCCGAAAAAGAACGCCTGAAATTCCGCAGCTCAAGATCCTCTAACCTCTAACAGCTCTGTTCTCATCTCTCATCTCGTGTCGTCTGTCCATCATCATCTTCTGTTCCACATGCGCTTTCTTGAGGTCTTTCATTTTCTAGTGTTGTTTCTTGCCTCAAGCTTCGGTTTTGTGTTTTGTGTGGTGATTGTGTAATCCCATTTCCCAACGAGTTTTGTGGCCCAATAATAATAATGGGGGAATGGGGACTGGGGGACTCTGTCTGCTGTCTGTCATCTCCGGAAGACAACCGGAACCTGGAACCTGTAATAATAAAATATATTATTATGCCCTTTGATGTACCAGTACGAGTACAATACAATAGTAGAGTGTCAAGTGTCAACTGAAAAGACTGTCGTCAGTAGAGAAAATATTTTGTCAGTTGACTTACTACTTACTCTTTGATGGTTTCTGTTTCCTCACAGAATTTCGATTATTTTGAGCGGTAGTCGTACCTCCGCGCTCGTTTGCACTGGAGGCTGCAATTGGTAGGGACTTTATGGCTTTAATAGCCCTGTGTGACAACTGCCGGACATACGAGTACGACCACTCCATGGAGGATTTTGTATTGTACTCGTACGAAGTACTAAGCTGAAAAGGAGGCGTTCGACAGCTTTCGACCCCACCCACGGGACTCAGATTCAGGACAAATCTCGCGACTCCCACCACATGTCTCGACTCCCACACAGAACTCCCGTCGCCCCCAAAGGAATTTGGGAGTCACTGCCAAAGTTTCCGCACGAAAAACATCATACTTTGCTCCTTTCACCATTAGATCCCGCGGTGTTCAACATGGAAGTAAAGGGGCGCGACCAGAAACCAGATGCGCTGTGCGCAGACTGCAGACTGCCCCCCTTCCCCCTGGTTTGTGTTTGTGTTCGGACCATTATTTCGCATCTCGTCACATCGAACATCGAAGCATTGTTGTACAAGATCAACTACAAGAACAACACACGACCATGAGCTACGACAACTATTACAACCATCACCCACACCATCAACATCAAGGTCGAGGACAAAATATGGGAGAGCCGCCACAACCACCGCGACAGTCTGCCCTAGACGATTGTATGATGGAGCGGAATCGCCGGCATCCCGCAGGTCGGAGAAATCATGCACCCACCAGCTTTTATGATTCAGCCTACGATGATGTTATAGCCCGGAAACAAGCTGCCTATGGAGGAGGAGGTGGAGGAGGTCCGCCACAACCACATCGTCCGGCACGGAATCCATCGAATGACACCATGGTGGAACTGGGACCAGGCGTCTATGCTCGACTTCGTGGAGCACAAGAAACGTGGAGTTGCATCGAACATGATTTTCATATCCCAGTTGTTTGCTTTGCCTGCTCGTTAGAACTCTGCTGCATTCAGGACGCTTCCTATGTACTTTGCCCCAGTTGCAAGACTGTCAGTCCGATTGAGAATGCACCCCATCACGAACGAAATGGACATTTTGCGGGCGCTGGTAACGGCGTTGGAGAAAATGGAGGAGTTGGATTGGGATTCACCTTTGATGAACTCTTTAAATGGCAAGCAGAAATCATGCGCCGACGAGCAGAAGGGAACAACAGCATGGCACAACGAGGACAAAGTGCCCAAACCTACTACTAGAGATTTAGACGAAGCGAAACATGGTGCCTACCAGTTTTTGGACAATTTGATGATCCTAGCTGCTCATTTTAAAGATAAACATTAAGTTGTTTTAGAAACATCTGGAGTGCTATTTCGGCCATGTTGGTCGGTTGCTCAGAGTCGTTGCTCCTCATGGCCGTGACGGCCAAAAGACCAACACAAAAACAGAGAGGCGGAAAAGCGCCACACGGACCACAGTCACAGTCACGGGTCAAGGTCCAATCCCACTCTTCTCCACTCTCCACTCTCCGCTCTCCGCTCTCCACCACACTCCAGACTCCACACACCCAGACCCAGACCCCAGACCCAGACGGCCTTCTTGTTCTCTCTTTTTTTGTCCCATTATTATTTATTGTGGATCCCATGAAGATGAAATGGTTCGGGTTTTGGTGTCCGCAGTTTCCGTCTGTCTTTACTCTCTTTCTACAATGGAGAATGGAGATGGCGAGTGCGGAGTGGGGGTCTATGAAGCTACCACGTCTATGCTGTTCGACGGCCAGAAACAAGAAACATTATTAGGAGTAGTTAAGGGAATACCAGAAATTCCCTACCGTCTTGTGGTCTTTCCTTTCCTTAATGGTTACTGAGCTTCAAGTGATGACACATCCATAACTACCATCACAGATCCATATTGCCCCAAGATTCATCGACTTTATGCCCAGGCATCTCGGCATTTGGGGGAATATTAAAACTTTCATGCCCCCAGATGCAATGGTCATCGGATACTCAATGCTAGTGTCATGGGTAAGATCCATTAGTTATTACGAGTACGAGTATTACTCGTAGGAGTACTCGTACGTACGAGTACCTAGTTCTCTGATGTGAATGTGAATGGGTGAATGCGCCTTAAATGCTGTGTGCTGTGTGGAAAAGAGGGCACGACTGGGGACTTTTGGGGGGGTGACCCTTTGGCTGTTGTGGTTTGTCCTGTTTGTGGACTGTGGACTACTCCTCTAGATCTAGGAGTAGGTCGACAAGATCATCACCACTATTGTACTCCTAGAGCCCTCTATCCTATCCGCAGCTATGGACTTCGATCAGCCATAGCGGAACTCCAACCTCCCTTTCCAATTCCCATCCTCATCGCTGTAGGTAGACACAAAGTCTGCTGGGTCACTGGTCTCTGTGCAGAGGTTCGTCAGAACATAAAAGAAGCACTTTGTTGTCGAAAAACAACTGTTTACTGCTTACAGATCCTAAACGGTCATAGGCCGTAAAAAAATGAATAGATCTTAACTCAGAAACAGAGCGTGACTTGAACTCCAGTACGAGTGCGAGAAACATCTGGAACAAAAGGCAAAAGGGATAGGCATTGAGTGCAACGTATGCGAATTCGCATTCTGGAATGAGCCAAGCGTTTCTGTCTTCTGTCAGTCTTCCGGGAGACGATACAACGCCTTTGAATGGTTGGGCACACCATGGGGCGATCACTGGCATTCTTGGTAATCATGATGCCAAGAACAGAGATGATGTTGAGAAGATGTTAGATTAACAGGTGTTTGGGTCGAAAGACGAGGTGCTTGGTATTTGGCAGCAAACATACCAATGTAGCTCACAATCACGCAAAACGCTCAGTGCCACGACGGTTGTTCTGATCCACTCGCAACTCATCACCCATGACTAGGTAGGAAGATGGGTCAACGCATTTCATCTCTTTAGAAAGCCTCGAAGTTAAAGTGACCGAATCTGTGACCGATGATAGGCAAGTGTTAGTGCCATTGATTCTCTTGATAACAACATACAGACAGGCTTCAGATACAGCCGTTGTTCATTGCAAGATATGTTGGGAATTTCCCACCAGATCATTACCTTTTCTCCTCCGAACAGTTCCCGTATGTCATTCATATTAAGGGCCCTGTTGATTCTTTAACATGCTGATCATCAATTCTGAATTTGAGGTGAGCATCACGATCTGCAATCTCATTGTTCCACCGCCATTAAGAATGAATATTCTTTTGCCAAGTCGCCGCAGCATAAGCTGCTGACAAAGAATATCCTCAATTTCCCGCAATCAAGTGTTCAGTTATCTCCACAGTCGTGTCAGTCCGTGCTCTCTTGGTATCAATAGTTCATAGGATACTAACATTCCTCCGCAAATAGCATGGCTACGACTGCATCTCACTTCATCACAATCTCACCACCAACCACCACTGCATCGTATCGAGGAACTATTTATCCCATGTCGTCGTTACGTGCTCATGAATTTCCTGAACCTCCTGTTTTATATCAATAAAGCTGTGTGAGGAACACTTTGTCAACGAAAGTATGAATCAATTTTTGTCTTCAGTATCGTGAATGATTTAACGGCACACTTACCGTTCTCATTTCTAATATCTCAGATTTGAGTTCAACCTTAGTCTCAGCAACCAACCGTTCCAAAACAGTCTCCAAATACTTGACACGACCATTCCATTCCTCCTCAGTCGCTCCATTGGCACCAATTGTTGGGACCTTTTGTTTGTTCAACCCAAATAAGAAATTGGAGATCACACGTACAATGGCATTGTTTATGGTACCAATCAAGTCGTAGACACGCTCCGCTGCCTCTGGAAGTAAATCTCGAAGGATTCCGTCCAGTATGAAGGTCACGACAACCCAGAGAGCACATAGCAAAACGAGAACAACACCAAGTGCTACAGGCATAGGATAAGTCCACCCAGCAGTAATGAGTGTCAAGAGAAGTGTGAAGTCCTCGCGTGAACATCCTCCATTATGCATGACAACTTACCGAGGCAAAAGCTGAACCAACTTTCGTTTTGTGCCAAGGTAATACATAATCCCACCATAAACAACAATGCATAAATGGCCGTTCCCACAATGGCAAGGAGCATCGTCCATCGCGTCGCTTGACGTGCCTTTTTGTGGCGACTGTTTTCAGTATCAAGAGCCGCATAGGCCGAGGTGGAACCGGGTTGACCACGAGGTTGTAGAAATCTCTCCAAGGCTTCGTTTTGTGCCACGTACAAAACTCGAGCACGTCCGAAGAGCAGCGTCCCGCTCATGGTCGCTCTTTCATACGAGTCCGAAATTATGGCAATTAACACATTAAGCAGAATGATCACACCAAATACAGTGAAAATAATGAATAGAGCAATAGTCCCACTTGTCTCGGTCAGATCATCTAGTTCAAAGTCGCCCAGAAGCATGCTCTGTTCAGAAAAAAGAGGCATGTAAAATCAGTTGCTCTTGATCACTTATGTGGGGTTGTCTCCCAACGCACTTACATAAACTCGAAGATATGAAGCAAATGTCGAATCACAAAAGTCATCAATGGTTCCAGAGTCAAAGTCCTCGGCCGTTTCGATATTTTTGCAGAATGCACCATCGTCTTTTGTGCTGATTGCAATGTAAAACATGTCCCCGAACATGATTACGCATATCACCAGCAACACCATGAATAAACGAATATCATGAAGAATCTGTGTCAGAGCGAGAATGAATGTAGACATTTCCTTGTTGACGACTTTAAGAAAGCCTAGTACTTTCACCCACAATATGCCAGTCACCAGAGCATTCAGACCATTGTGGTATTCGCCCTCCTTGGATTTCTCGTACCAGACAGTAGCCCATAAGGTTAAAATTGTTCAAACCGAGTCAAAGAGTGTCCACATGTTGCCGAAGTACGCTCGAAGCGCCAAAGGCGATACAGTGAAGAGCACCCATGCTTCGCAACTTTTCAGTAACAGATAGTGTATCGAAATGAGATAAACCACTCCGGATGGGTCTACACCAAGTTGAGTAAGTTCAGCAGAAAGGTTCGCAATGGGACGGAATGCCACCATCAATATCACATGAAGAAGCAAATCAATGAGAACAAGACCCAGCACAAATGGACGGCTCAGTTTTTGATTCATGGTATGCCAAATTACAGCGCTGGAAGCTGCTCGTTCCGTTTCCCTCAAATCAAGTGAGATCAAGGAAGCAATCGTGCCTCTCAACGATCCGACAGCTTCAAAGACATCTTGTCGGTCTTTATTGAAGGATTCCATGTCGCTAGAATGAACGTCCCCGTAACTTCCTGTATAGTCTTCCACAGATACACGTGACACAAGCTCCAGGTAATCCACCGCCCGTTTGGCTGGCGAGCCTCCATGATTAAGCATTTCGATAATCCACATTCCAACCGTTTGAGGACACAATAATAAGCGACGAACAATCAACGTTTCCAACAGGCGTTCTCTAGAGTTCCTTCCGTCATCATCCACCAAGAAAACTGTGGAGAGAAGCCTGGGCATCTTCTGTGCAATGGTTTCCACAAAGACCGTAGAACCATTTCTCTTCGGTATCGCCTTCTTCGTCGATCGCGTCGGGTCCTTCTGCGAATTCTGTTGATCGCAGACCGAAGAATGATGTGCTGATGATGACTGCGACGAATCTAATGCATTGGCATACGGCACTTGCTGGACTCTGGTCGTGTTTCGTCGGGTGGGGGTGCCGGGAGGACTGAGAGAAGTATATGGAAACGTTGTTGCTGAAGAAGCGTTTTGAGAACGAGTCAAAATATCAAATGCTGTGGACATCATTGCAAAACACCACTCCACCTCTTCCCACGATTCCAGGCGAGGAAAAAGTCGTCGGTGGAAGCTTCCCAACTGCCAATATTGAGTTCTTCCAGCACTAGGAGAGGCTCTGTGACAACCATCACTGTCATTTGCATTGCTAGTACGTCGGGTCCCAGTGGAGTGGTGGCTTCCCCGTCCTGAAAACAGACCTTTACGGGTACTGTAATATTCATTTTTAGAGGTGAGGCGGGTGACTACACCGAATGTTTGGCGTTCCGTATTCAAACCAGAGCTCATGTTGGAACTGTCACGATCGGCACTTCCGTCATCACCGGTAAATTTAGTGTCATGTTTTGATGACTGTGGCCGTTGTTGCCGGGAACGCTGCTCTTGGGCTTCTTGTTCTTGATCCTCTGGCTTCTCTCTATCATGTGCCCAATCAATCCAGTCAGCTACGATACGCGCAAAGGGCAAAAATCCATCGTGATCCGTCACAATGATAGCCGAAGGAAACTCATTCATCAAATGTCCAGCAAATATGGTGGCAACATCACGTCCTGATAAGGAAGATGTAATGAGAGTTTCATTATCACCCAGTATATGCAGCGGATATCGTCCTTGAGTATCCAGGGTGGTAATAGCCTGAGGAAAATGATTGGTGCATTCCATCAATTCATCCAGGGTAACGTGGGGCAAGGCACATAACTGGTGCAAGCGCGTCGTTGTAGAAGGAGTCATGGTCGACACAGTAGACGACGCATCTCGGGATTCCTTTCGTTTCCAACGCAAACTTTCCGGAATGGTGACACGCGGCGGTGGATTGGTGGCGCGCAATACTTGACGTACACGATTGACCTTGTTGCGCCACACTGTGGTTGGAGTCGCTGGTGCTGATGGCTCTGTTTCTTTTGCGGAAGGCATCGTCTCAAGAAACTTCGGGGGAGAAGCCGCAACCTCGGTAGAAACACTTGGAGGAGTCGTTCTGAGCTGTGCTGTTGCTTGTTGGAACGACAATGGGGGATCGACCCTCTCCAAAGACGAATTTGAAGTCTTGAGAGGAGATTTACCATCCATGTCGACTGCCAACCGAGTCGCACCTTCGATTGTTGGTAGCATTTCCACCTTGCTCGACTTTTCTTCTTCCTCTCCGCTGTCGTCGCCGTCCTTATCACCAACCATATCATCCGAAAAGCGGCTTGCCGTTGCGTCATCCAAAACACTCAACGATTTTGTGAGCTCGAGGTCACGACATTGCACATCACTTGTAAGGTTGACAACATTGGGTGGAACTGGAGTCGGCGGGGCCTGAGACTGAGACGCTCGCTCAGCACGTTGTACTTGCAGAGATTCGTCCGTTTGGTTGACTTCGACAGGTTTGTTCAATGGATCGGTGTTGTGCTCAGGGCGGAAGTCCCTGGACATGTGCATGTTTTTAGATTTCTCCTCATCTTCTTTTGTTTTCTCTTTGATATTATGATGATGAAGGACCAAACGACCGGTAAAGGAAAAGAAGCCGATGGATCGCAAGGTTCCGTCGCCCCAATATTCCAAGGAGGAAGACCCCAAATCTTGGTTGTTATGGCTATCATGGACATGGGTCAACTCAAGGCTCAAATGGCTGGATATCCGAAAAGTCCTCGTCGCGGGCTGTTTCTTTGTTTCTGAGCTTGTAATGGTGCGAAATTGAGAAAGTTGTATTTCTTGAATCGCCAGCCTCTGATACCTCGCTTGGAATAAATATCTGCTTCTCTACAATGAGCTATCAAGATACAACTTCTTATTTCTGTATAGTTTCTTGAGCTGGATCACATTCGAAGCAAACCACTGAGTTGAGAAAAAATGGATCTTGCGGTAGAACTGACCAATGAGTAAACAAGAATACAGCAACACTATTCCCTCTGAGTTTTCAAAGAGACCTCCAACTATTTCCTGCTTCCTCCAGGTGGAAGCCAAACGAGAGCGTGTGCCTCAGATCCGTTTTTTGCATCTAATATCTGCTTAACAGCAACTGCAGCGTCTCGGTCGTTGCTCTCACTTTCCGGGAAGATGAGTGTAACGACTCAAAGAAAAATGAGCGTTATAATCGTTTCATTCGCGATTCACAACTGGCTCATCCAGTCCGATCAGCCAACTCGTTGTGGGTGTCCTCTCGCTTGGCCTCGGCACTTGGTTTCTTTGTTCTTGTCACTGCAATCCTTGTGCTCACCAAAAGGTTGACATTCTATTCCTCCCACAATTGCAATGAGAGAGTGCGCCGCATAAAAGCGTTCCCGATTCCCGTGTGACGTCATTTTACTGAATGGACTAAAATATGCTATCTATGTGATCTCTATCTGATGCTCAACGTCGTCCCAGTGAGGTGCTCCTAACTTTATGGTTACTCAACCATGCAGTTCCTTCTATCTTCTCTTCCAATGGATGACTTTGTTTTAAAGATAGGAAGCTGAAAGAAACTCATATCGGGAGGGGTGAGAAGAAAAACCCGATAACTCTCTAGTATGGTGAACGGTTTTGTCATAGCTACTCCTAAGTACTTCTATTACCTAGCTAGGTACTCTAGCTAGGAGTCAGATAGTCAGAAGCAGCATGGAAGGAGTCATTGATAATGCACGGCTGTATTTTACAGCTCCATGTTTCGAGAGACAAGTGCTTTTTTCCTTTCTTGAGAGTCTGCTTTCGCCGCAGACGGTTGTCTCGTTGTAGAACAAGAACAGATGCCCAGACAAAAGCACCCACCAAGTGACACGGTATGCAGCCAAACTTCTGTGTAGTTCCTCATCTCTGTCTTGAGTGGATCTGGGTCTTGAGACAATCCAAGCAGATCATTCGTCTCGACCGAAACCACCACGTCAAGTAGTTTTGGTCGGAGTATAACTAGGCAAACCAGTGTTGGAGACTCGAGAAACTCGAAACCTTTTGGATGGTGGGAGTTTTCGTGTTGGAAGTCGGGAGATGCACCATGTACCATGCCAATTGCCAAAGGAGGATGATGGATTGGGGTGGTCTCAATCTTGAGATCAACAGGTATTCAAATGTGTAATTCACACACTAGATTTCTACAGTCTGGCATTTTTATAGTGTACGTCACGCGCGCCGATTCTGCTCTCTTTTCACACATTCTGTTTTGCTGCCGATCTCACAATTTCTGAAAGCAATCTTGAATCTGAAAACACAGTTTAACCTAAACCCACAGTTGAAAACCAAACAACACCTCTATTTGCCGGTGAAAAATATGTCGAATTATGCTTACAGAGCTCATTCAATTTTCAACACGTCGCAGATCGCAGGATAGTTGACTGCTGCCATAATTTCATCGTCAACGTTTTTGGCATGGTCAAACAGATGTCTCCTCTCTTGTTGTCGTTTCTCCTCCTGGGTGCCTTCTGGTCCAGCCCTTGTTGGGGGATGGAAAGAGAAGAAGAGCAAGGACCCAAGCTGAGAGGTGCTACTCGTGGTAACCACCCCCTACGCCTTGAGCAAGCCTTGCAACAGACTTCCTTGCGACGCATCTTGAGTGCCGTGACACCCATAAAGTATACGGGATTGGGAGGTACGTTCCACACGGTGGCATACTTTGACAGTCACCGAGCAAATGGGTCTGACCACACTTGTCTTCATCACAATGTTCTCGGATGGGATTGTGTATCATGCCATGTGCACCCTTCTCGTGACATGTTGCAGAAAATGATCGACTCACTTATGTGCTACCCGTTGGTTTTGATCCGAACAAGAGCGGCATGAAGGCTCTGCAGGATCAGATTGCGCAGCATCTTGAAAGCATCTTACAAGAAAAGGGGATGCAGGGTGACGAGAACGCCCCTGTGGCCATGACCGTAATCTTCTCTGAATCTATCTCTGAGTTCATTGGATTGCTCTGTGGCGGTTTCCGCCAGACGGAGGGCTCTCAGTACTATAGTCAAATGATGGGTAGCCAATACGTCCTGGACACTATTGCCAAGGACGAGAACTTCAAGACCTTTTTTGAGCTGGATACAAAGCAACGTTTCGACCAGCAATTTTGGTATCCTTACCTGTACCAGCTCCTCTACCAGCAAAGGGATGAAGCTGATAAGGTTATCTCCGTAGAGGGTATGGCCTACCTCGGTCAACTTTGCATGGCGGTCTCAACTTGGCATGGAGGTCATTCACCAAATTGTTACCAAAGCGTGCGACAACGCCACGGGCAAGAATTTGGCAGTGGTGGGTGCACAAGAACTAGAAGCAGCCGCCTTGGCTCTTCTTCCTTGGAACAATGTAGGGGGACGTGCGGTGGCCAAGGCCAAGGATGCTCTCAAAACCAGCCCAGGGCCTGTGGCCGCATCACAACAAAGTCCCTGAGGAAGAAAATATAGTGATATGGGTGGCGCTGTGTGAATCCAAGCTGACAAACAAACAAATGTCCATAAGACAAGAACATTGGTAGCTAGGCCCCATGGAAAGATTGAAAGATGTGTTGCATGCATGAGAAATCGCGTACCATATTGTAGTTTTCCGTAAATACAAGAGTTGGTGTTATGAGTTATGACCTGTTCAATTCCACAGAAAAGAATTCTGGTAGAATCGTGCTTCGAATCACGAGCGTTTCTGCTGGGAAATCTGCCATCATCGAAGCTTAATGGACTGCCAGTTGGATCTGTTTGTAACAAATGCAACCAACTGTTCGAATATTGTACATGCGGGCATATGTAACTGATGGGGACCTTGGGGGACCGCAGACGCAAACCTCATGACTCCATTAGGCCCAACGCATCATCGAACCGCCTTTCACAAAATGCAAAAACGACGGACGATGGATCTAGGCGACGATGCCTATGTAACGATCGACAATGCCTATGTAACGATTGTCGTTCTTAAGGACGGGATCCCATGACCATTGTCGTAACGGTCCATGGCCCTAAGTGAATCAGAAGATACTTAGAGGCAGCGGTATCCCACGAACGGTGGCAGGACCGTCCATGACACATCTCGTCGCCCAAATTGGTGACACAACGTCTCCACCAACGATTCAACGCATCGATGACAGTAGGGAACGAAGACGTAGTACCTAACACCGTAGACACACAATTTTTCAACAAGAGTCCTTTTCTTTACTCGCTAGTAAGGAAAACAACACGCTTCCTCTGCGCTTTAGACAGCACACGTCCATCGTCTGCCATGGCTTTCGCAATCTCCCCCGCTAACGCAAACGCGAACAACATCGTGAACTTTGCAACCGCAGCTGGAGCAAAGCTCTACAAGCAGGCAACGACTGGACTCTTTGACGGTGGTGATCTCTACGATCTCCACGCGGAAGGGCTGAAGACATTTCTCGACTCATTCCAAGATCGGATCGTCGAACAGTCTTGGACCAGCACCTTTTCCATTCCCGAACACATTGTGGTTCCTCCAGCGGCTGGACCAGCACCGCCACCAGCACCTACGCATCTCTTGACTCAAGCCTACGGTCGCGTCTCGCTCGCCCAGGTTCGCACCTACGTCGATAGTTTCATCGGACAGAACAGGAATTCTCAGAATTCCTATATGTCCTACATGTGTTTGATGGCGTCGCTCAACGACGATGCGAAGGCGCAAGTAAATCTACAACGCGAAGACTTTATTATCGACGACGTTGGCAGTGGTCCACTCCTTCTCAAAGTGATCATTTCCCTCGCGTATGTGGATACCGAGGCGACCGTGATGGTACTTCGCCAGCGCTTGTCCGATCTGCATATTCATATTGCAGACTTCAACGGTGACATCATCAAGTTCAACTCCTATGTGAAGGCTACTCTTCAAGGTTTGCATGCCCGCGGTGAACGAACGCTGGACTTACTCCCTAACCATTTCAAAGCTTATGAGACTGTGAGTGATGAGAACTTCTTGGAGATGATCCGTCGTCGAAAGAACGCATACGAAGAAGGAGATTCTCCGAATCTCTCGGCGAGGCAACTCATGGATTGGGCCCGTCTCAAGTACCAAGGCCTGGTAGAAGCGAAGAAATGGCAGGCTCTGTCCGAACGTGACCAGAAGATTATTGCCCTTGAGGCCAAAGTCAAGAAGATGGAGAAAGGAAAAACAGCCCCGCTGTCCACGACCAAGGGATCCAAACAGGGCGAGCAAAAGACCAAAGAATCAGCAAAAGAATCGTGGCTCACCATTGGGCCACATGAGGGAGGCCCAGAAGTAAAAGAAGTCAACAAAAAAATGTACTATTGGTGTAAGTGGCATGAAAAATGGTCACTCAACAAGAAACACACTTCCGACACGTGCAACGGACGGGGCTTAACCGGCGAGAAAAAGAAGGCCTATGATTTAGCTCATGCCGAGAAGAACAATGATGGTACAACTCCTGCCCTTCGCCTCGCGAGTGCTCTAGCTGATCTACCGGCCCAAGAAGAATCTTCTGACGAAGAGTGACAACGAAACCCGAGGTCATTCCTCGGGCTGTTCTACAAGACGGTCGAGCAGCTCATCTATATGTTACTAGTGACAACAATCCTCTACATGTCTGTCCTAGTATATAGCGATGATGATGCTAGGTCGGCTAACCCTTCCCAAGATGACAAGACGAGTCTGCGGCCTAAGCTATGGTTTCTAACACCAAAATGCAATAGCAACAGGATACGACGACAAACAAGGAAACCAAGATGGAATAGACAAACAATGCGAATGTTATGCATGGCAACAATACTCGCAGCTCCAATAACAGGCAAACCAGCCGCAGCACGTCAAGTCAAGTTCGACTCCGATAGCCAGCCTGTGTTTGTGGACAACTGTGCAACATCGTCTATCACAAACGATATCACCGACTGCATAACAGCAATCCAACCCGTAAGAAGAAAGATCAAGGGCATTGCAGGATTGTTCAAAACGGAAATCTACTCCACGACGATCAAGTGGCACTTCGAAGACGACAACGGTGCCATCCATACATTCGTCCTGCCTCGGTCATTCTACATACCATCGACCTCCAACAGACTTTTCTCTCCCCAACACTGGGCACAAGTAGCCAAAGACCACAAGCCGAATCCAGATGGCACTCGCTGCATCACCACAGCTGACAACATCATTCTCGAATGGAACCAACGCGAATACACGAGAACCATCCCACTCAATCGAAGAGGGACGAACGTGGGACAGCTGTACACTGCAAACGGTATGCTCAAGTTCCATGCTTTCTGCTGCAAAGTACACGCGACACCGGAGGAAGAAGATGAGAATCCACCGATCGTTAGTCATGCGAATCTGATCGAGGATGACGAAAGCATCAATGAGAACTCACCAAGCGCCCAGATCGAACAAGATTCCAACGATGTAGAATTTGACATGGATGACGAGCACAATGAACAGTATTTTCCACAACGGGATCAGCCCATCACCACGGATTTTCTCTTCGAAGATGAAAAAGTGGTACATGTGATTCCCAATGAAGAAGAAGTGCCAATCGAAAACCCGACGGTTGAACTCCTACGCGTTCATCATCGGCTCGGCCATCTGTCATTTGCTAAGATTCAAGAAATGGCACGACGAGGTGAATTGCCCAAGCGACTCGGTTCATGCGCTGTTCCAGCATGTACAGCCTGTATGTACGGGAAAGCGACGAAGAAACCGTGGCGAGTGAAAGGTACAAGGGGTACACTGGATGTTATGACTCGTCCAGGCCAATGTGTATCGGTCGACCAACTCATATCGACAACACCAGGATATATTGCCCACTTACGAGGTACTCCAACACGCGATAGATATCGGGTAGCGACTGTTTTCGTGGACCACTACTCTGGTATAGGGTACGTCCACCTACAACGATCGACGTCGGCTGCAGATACCATCGAAGCAAAGGAGCGATTCGAAGCATGGGCGGATACGCACGGGGTCGCAATCATGCACTATCATGCAGACAACGGCATTTTTGCCGACAACCAATTTCGCAAAGCAGTAAGAGACAAAGGACAGCGCTTGACGTTCAGCGGAGTCAACGCGCATTTTCAGAGCGGTATGGCCGAGAGGCGCATAAGGGACCTACAAGATTCAGCACGGACTATGCTACTCCATGCACATCGTCGATGGCCCTCTGCTATTACTCCGAACCTCTGGCCCTATGCAGTACGCTATGCATCGGATATCTTCAACTCTGCACCTATGGCGAAACATAAGACAACGACGCCTTTGGAACTCTTCTCTGGTTCCCCAGCACGATTCAACTTGCGACATGCGCATACATTTGGATGTCCAAGTTATGTCCTAGACAATGCTCTACAATCAGGAAAAGGGATTCCCAAATGGTCCGAACGCTCTCGGGTTGGTATCTTCTTGGGATACTCTGCCCAACACTCAAGAACCGTGGGGCTTATTCTCTCATTGTCCTCCGGTTTATCTTCTCCCCAATTCCATGTTCAATATGATGACCGTTTTGAGACTATGCGACGTAGTTTCGGGGAAGCACAACCTGTCTCCTACTGGCAGCAGAAGGCCGGGTTCCGCAAGGGTAAAACCATGGATCAGTCCCAACCAGATCACCACACTACCCACACACGTGACTCACAACTACCCTCACAAATGAGGGAGGTAGATCACAATTCTACCCTAGAGGAGCCGCCTATAGTTCCGTTACCAATCGACAACGAAGAGCTAATCCAGCCGACAAATGAGGGAGCCTTTGGAGTCCGCAGGTCACAACGACAACCCAAACCAACTATGCGATATCAAGACTATATGGATTCCTTGGGGGACGACCTAGATCCTCTAGGTGAGCTGGCAGTGACGTTACCTGGGTTGATCTCCATGACCGCACAGGCCCAAGCAAATCCAGATGTCATGTATTGGCACGAAGCCATGCGACAACCAGATCGATTGGAATTTATAAAGGCTGCCCAAAAGGAGGTCCAGGATCACACCGCAAACGGTCTCTGGGAAGTGGTTCGACGACAAGATATACCACCGGGTAGCTATGTGACTAGAGCAGTATGGAGTTGTGTCCGGAAGCGGAAACTGCAGACAGGTGAAATCTATAAATGGAAGTCACGCTTGGCATTTGATGGATCAAGACAGACCAAAGGAGTGAACTATTGGGAGACTTATGCTCCTGTAGTCCAATGGCCTGTGGTCCGCTATGTCTTAACGACGGCTATTTCGCAAGGATGGGCGATGAAGCAGATAGACTATGTCCTCGCCTATACTCAAGCCGTGGCGGAAACTGATATGTACATGGAGGCACCTAGAGGGTTTACATTCGACATGACCGGAAAACAACGAGCCGAAGATTTTGTTCTCAAGATTAAACGGAATTACTACGGTCAGAAACAGGCCGCGCGTGTCTGGAATAAACATCTAGTACAGCAATTGGAACAAGTGGGATTCAAACAGAGTGATCATGATGAATGTGTCTTCTACAAAGGACGCAGCCTCTATATCCTGTACACAGACGACTCCATCTTAACAGGGCCTGATCCACAAGAACTCGATGACATCATCACCCAGATGCAGGACATTGGGCTTAAGATTACATATGAAGACGGAGTTGAAGATTTTCTTGGAGTCAACATTACAAAACAACAGACCGGACATCTTCACCTCTCCCAGACTCGCTTGATCGACGCTATCCTTGATGATCTGCGATTACCAGCGGACACGAATACTCGCGACGTGCCGGCAGCAACCACAGTGAAGATGCGCGCCGATGATGATGGGGAGCCCTTTGATGGACACTTCAACTATCGCTCGGTCATCGGGAAACTGAATTTCCTCGAGAAAAGTACACGACCCGATATATCCTACGCAGTACATCAATGTGCACGCTTTTCCGCGAATCCAAAGCAGGTACACGGACGAGCAGTAAAGCAGATTGGGCGCTACCTCGCTGGTACACGGTCACGAGGACTAGTGCTCAAACCACAGGACAAGGAAAATTTCGACGTTTATGCCGATGCCGATTTTTGTGGCAACTTCAACAAAACAGATGTACCACGATCAGACATGGCCCGATCCCGTTCCGGATATGTCATCTTTTATGGAGGTTGTCCCATAGTGTGGGCATCAAAGTTACAGTCCGAGATTGCACTGTCCACAACGGAAGCGGAAATTATCAGCCTCTCTACTTCATTGCGTACAGTCATTCCACTTATGCACATTACGAAAGAGATGAAATCACTCGGCTTCCCTGTTCTATCAACACAACCCAGAGTACATTGTCGAGCTTTTGAAGACAATAACGGAGCTTACGAATTGGCTACGGTCTACAAGTATCGACCACGCACGCGATACCTCTGTACCAAGCTATTTCATTTCAAGTCCTATGTCGAGAAGAAAGAGATTACGATCCTCCCTTGCGATACGGAGTTGCAGACCGCGGATATCTTTACCAAAGCACTGGATAAAGAGACGTTCGAGCGGCATCGCACGCGTATTATGGGCTGGTAGTCAGATTTTCACGCTGCGTGAGGGAGTGTTCGAATATTGTACATGCGGGCATATGTAACTGATGGGGACCTTGGGGGACCGCAGACGCAAACCTCATGACTCCATTAGGCCCAACGCATCATCGAACCACCTTTCACAAAATGCAAAAACGACGGACGATGGATCTAGGCGACGATGCCTATGTAACGATCGACAATGCCTATGTAACGATTGTCGTTCTTAAGGACGGGATCCCATGACCATTGTCGTAACGGTCCATGGCCCTAAGTGAATCAGAAGATACTTAGAGGCAGCGGTATCCCACGAACGGTGGCAGGCCCGTCCATGACACATCTCGTCGCCCAAATTGGTGACACAACGTCTCCACCAACGATTCAACGCATCGATGACAGTAGGGAACGAAGACGTAGTACCTAACACCGTAGACACACAATTTTTCAACAAGAGTCCTTTTCTTTACTCGCTAGTAAGGAAAACAACACCAACTCCTCGGGGGTATATCGTTTGCTGTTCGTAGAGTTTGAGCGTTCGGTAGGCTCACACCTGTTGCCAATCAGACCCCTTGCAAGGTCACTGTAGCTGGAGTTACTCAGGCTTGATAGTTCGTAAGTCCTTCCCCATCCTGATTCTTCACCCGCTCATGGAACGGGGAGCCAAGCCGTTGGTGTGCATCATCCTCATGGTCGCGCAAGTGATCGTGCGATAGAAAAAGGAAAAGACCCATCAACCATCAAAAAGGGGGTCAGGGCTCCTGGGAAACAAGAACGCCAGCCGGTATCTCTACTCTCCAGTGAATCAATGATATCCTGTATAATTATGATTCACAAAAATTGATCTATACAAACGATGGGAATTTTTATGGCTTGGGGGTCATCGCGCGGACGCCATCCATGCGTTGATTGGGGGGATGATTGCATCTCTCCACACAAGATCCATTCCAGAGACATCGTTTCTCTGTCCATATGGATGACAAAAGGTCCTTACCTCTAGACAAGAACCGAAAGAGAACGAGACAAACAGAATTGAGCGGACGTTGTTGAAGAAAGAAAAAGGCAAGACGTTGTGGTTGAGAGAGGATCCGGCTACGGACTCCAGAAAGGTGGTACTTGTTTCATCATCTGTCATCCCAGTTTGCCCCTGAAACGAAGAATCAATAGACGAATCAAGGCGGGTGTGTTTGTCTTCCATTTTTACGATCTCCATTTCGTTCAATTTTAAGAGACAGGGACGTCCTGAAAGTCGATAATATATAAGGTTGGAAGAGACAAGGGGCAAGGGGGTGCGAAAGTATCGTGAAGATTCAGATTCATCGGACCAACCAAAAGTCTTTTTGTTGAAGAGAGTTGGTCTTCCTTGTTTGGCATTAGCCCCCTGGAAAAAGAAGCGCTGGCTTCTGAAACAAACTTTCTCGCTCAACAATGAGCCGTTCCACCAGTATTGCATCCATGGAGGCGGCTGCGGCAGTAGGCGATGGCGATGACACCACAGTGACCACGCAGGTACCTGGAGAAATGAGCGTCAGTTATCGTGTCACACCTCAGTTGGGTGTTCAACTGGTATCCACTTCAAACGACGAAGACAACAATAATAATAATCAAGAACCACAGCAGCAACTGGAAGGGGGTAACAACCCTGCAGAAACAGCAGGCCATGGTCCCATGTCCATGAACCACGTTCGCCCCTTGGAGTTTGCCCCCGAAGGTTTGAAGTCCATTTCATTGACCAATTTTACTGGACGATTGGTCTTTCACCGTGTCATATCCTCCGCTTTCAACCCGGAGAGCGATGCGAATTCTCTCTTTTCCGAGTCCAGTGTCTCCCATTTCGGTAGTGTCCGTGCCCTATCGGAATTGGGTGAATCCTCGACTCATAACAGTGGCAGTGCAAGACAATTAAGTATTTCGGAAGCTCAAGTCGCTGCTGCCGAAGCAGCGGCCGCAGCCGCTCTGTCGTCCAACACCACAACGACTCAACTACCACCGCCGACGCCAGAGAATTTTGCCCATGAACCGGAATCCTCTCCCCGACCCACAAGCTCGAGCGACAACAATAAGAGTAATAATGATGGACTGGGCACTGGCTTGGGCTTTCTAACAGTCGCCACCACCTTGATGAACCAAAATGAAAACAGTACTGCAACTCCTACTCCTACGACAAGCAACGTTGCCCCTAGTTATCGACCGGCCCCTGCTCCTGTACCCCGCATGATGATGGCGGCATCTCCCTGTCCCACTCCAACCTCCGCCGGCGGCGCTCCTCCACCAGTCTCCACAGTATCGACGTCGATGGAAGTAGCCAACGACAAGAATAACAGCAGCACGACGAGGAAGTTGTCGGGTTTCAATTTGTTGCGCAAAGTTCTCAAGGCAACTACCAAGACGCTTCGATACATTCCAGATTCCATTCGGTCCAAACGCCACGAACGAAAAAGTTCCCACAACAACACAACCACGCCTTTGCATATCTTGTGTGCACAGCCGCATGGTGTTACAGTGGAAGCCTTGTTGGAGTGCCTAAAGCGGCATCCCAATGCCATTCGAACCAAAGATGCAATGGGACGATTTCCCCTTCACGTACTAGGGGACAATGAAACACTTATTACCACCACCACTACAACCGAAGACAACAAGACCGCCGCCGGAAGAGATGTGGCCACTGTTTTGGCCACTCATTTGATGAATGAATTTCCCAACGCCATTCTCGTACCCGATAAGGAAGGCTTTGTTCCCTTTGCTCGCATTGTTGCCGATTGGGTCGATTGGGCGCAAGAACAAGAGCTCCGTAAAAAGAAACGCCAGCAGCCGCAGCAACAAAGGGGGTCTTCGTCGGACCCAACTATGCCCCGAACGAATGGAACAATGCCCGACGATAACTTGAAGTTCTATCCTTGTCGTGAGGGAGGTCTGTTCCATTCCAGCCATGTAGGTGGCAGTTTCCAAAAAATGGTTTTTCCACGTGTTGAGATTTGGGAGGAGGCAGAATGGTGTCTGACCATGTTGTCAACGGCGTTGGACATCTTGAGTCGCAATAGTAATTTGCCTATGTTTCAACGACTTAAAATGGGTCGAGAAATCCCACAAGAAAGAGCTCGGTTCGGCCTGAACATTACTACCTCCAGCAGTCAGGGTAGCAGTGTCCATCATCACGCCGACGTGGGATCCTCTACAGCAAGTACCCGTCACCTTGCCAGCAACGATCGCAAAATGTTGGTGGAAGCCCTCTTGGCCAAAATGCCAATGCTTGTCAAAATTATTTTGTTGATTGATGATGATGGCATGGACACTCGGGAGCGTGTTTTGGAAATGGCCATTTGTCGTCGTCTCTTGCTGTGCCCACAGACAGTGGGAAAATGGTTGATTGAAATGTTCAATCACGGTGGAACACCGGCCAAGCGGGCCGTGGATTTTCTTTGTCTCATTTCCAAAACTTCGGTTGAAGATCATACCGGTGGGTACGGCACCATTCATTCAGGTGATTTGGATGCCTTTAACAAGGATCGACAAGATGTCTTTGAAGCGGTGGGAGCTCTTAAGGGGACTATTGCCTCCTTGGTTACTTTGGAGAATCGGGAAACAGATCGTGCTGCTGCTACTGCCGTGATTTGGCATACCATGAGTCAAAAACTAAGTCGTCCCTTCGTACTTGGCCTGGTACTGATTGATCTGCTGTTGCATTTGACGTTGATGGTCTCCTTTCGTGCTATCGTTAATCCCAACAGCGAATTGTCTGGGATGGGTGTTCTACCGGAAGGATTGGTTTCTGTAATTTCACTCCATTACCTGCTACGGAAGGGGTGTGAAGCATGGGCTTTGTTGACTGTTTCACCGTCCGCCTTAAAGGCATACTTTACCAACATGTGGACCGTTTTTGATTCCATTGCAATTATCTTCACGCTTTGGGCGACTATATGGGATCAAAATATTGGGGAAGACGAATACAAAACTGGTCTAAATGCTCTAGTTATTGGGCTTCTGTGGCTGAAGGTGTTGGGTTTCCTCAAGGTTGTTAACAAGGAAATGTCGACCTTCATAATGGCTCTGTCACAGATTCTGTATGACATACGATTCTTCATGGTGGTTTTGATTGTCTGTGTGTTTATGTTTGGAGACATGTTCTACATTGCAGTGAGCTCCAAGGACAATACCCAGTTTTGTACAGATGATGAACAGGAATCTGGTGCGATTGAAGACTTCTGTGATTCGGGTTGGACCTCTTACTTACGAGTCTATGTACGTGAATGTTGCAGTGGCTCCTTGTCCTTGATCCTATCAGAATGTGTCTAACTTGTGGATTTTGTGATTGCTGTTCTATGTCTTTCTTAACAGAGTATTCTTCTGGGAGACTTTGAACTGGACGACATGACTGCAACGCCTGGTACGACTGTCCTGTTCATCATCTTCACAGTATTTGGAGTGGTAATTCTGCTCAATGTTTTGATCGCAGTCATTTCGGACTCCTACGAAAAGGCAACCATGAGTGGGAATTTGTTGTTTGGACGTGCGCGCGTCTTGTACGTGGCGCAAAATGAAGCCCTAGAACACTTCCTCCAACCGTCCAGGAGGACCGAAGCGGCCGCGGCAGCTTCGGCTCATAGTGGCGCACCGGCAGGTGCACCAAATCGATCCAGTCAGCACAAACACAGAAGAATACGAGTTGCCATCCGGTGGTGCGTTTTGACAGTCATCCTTTTGACTGCTGTCTATGCGTTGGTATACTTGATTGGACGTGCGATAGGTTTTGCTGAAAACTCTGGCTGGGTTGGATTTGCAATCGGTACGTACGCTTTTCCCATGACTGGTGTTTTGTTATCCCCTGCTGCTCTGAGGTGTCGCTAACGCTCTGGTTGCTCCGTTCTTTGGGCCTTGGCGAACACATTATATATGTGCTTTTCCTTTTCGCCACTTCTCAAACATTTCCCTGTCGGATTCTCCTCAGCGGTTTGCATGGGTGCGGTCTTAGCTTGTGCTCTTTGGGTTGTCGGTACATTTATCTTGGATGGTCTTTTGCGTGATTTGTTACCTGATCGAGCAGAGAATGTGTACGACGCCATTGGTCGGATCAACAATATTTTGGTCGGAGGCATTTCCAACTGGTTGTTTGGATTAACGAAACAAAAAGTGGCGACCCTGAGTAGCGATGAAGCAACAGATGAAGATTGGACGGGACGCGTCAACTACTTGGAAACGGTCATGGAACGCATGATTACAGAAACAAGGGCCGAGTTGAAGGCGGAGATCAAAGAAATGAGAGCGGTACGTGAACGAAGGAGGCATGTCGGAATACTTCTTGTTTGGCGTTGTCGTATACTGAATTTCGGTTTTGTGGTTTGCAGGAGATGAATGAACACTTTGAAGACGATAGCTAATCTCCCCGAATAGACGACTTCCTCAACAAAGCCAGATGGAGCAAAGGTACACTGCTCCATCATGAACGCATGACACCAGTCCTAAAGGGTCTTGAGTGCATGCGAGACGCACTGAAAATATGTTCTCTGAAGCTGGAGGGAGGGTGAATGATACACGCCAGTAAATGCTGACCAAGCTCTGCTTAAAGGATACTTGTCGTCTCTTCTCATTGGGATCTTGATCCTTACCATAGTTTCTCCACTGTGGCGACACTCTACCATATTTTTCTAGCACATTGTGTAGATGAGACCAATGCATTAAACTATGCTGTCCATGGCCTGATTCCTTGTTCGAGACACCACGGACGACAGGCATTCCATTGTGGTATTGAAAGTCAACATTGTACCAATCCAATTGACGTCTTGTTTACTTTGTTCAGGAGCACGCTACGGGGAAAGTAGGAACGGCAGATCGAATGTACTCTGGACTTCATAGTACCTTTAACGTCTGCGTCTTTGAGACGAAGCAGGAGGAATGGTTTTCGTGTTCCTCGCCCCTGTATAGACAGAACTGGTGTTCATGAATGATATCTGTTTCGCCGCCAGTCCGGGACAATTTCAACAAATACCATGGCCGCCCAACGTCTTGCTGATTAATCTTGCTTGGTATTCTCTGGTTGGCTTTTCTGCAGCTTGACACGTGCTTTAAATTCGGCGGCACTTTCACGATTCTTCAAGGACCAAATGCCCATTTTTTGTTCTTGAGCCTTGGTTTGCATATCCAAATAGGCTTGTTTGCCCAATGGACCATAGACGGCACCACTTCCCACATAAACTTCGGCCATTCCTTTTTGTAGCATGTATTGTTCGACCGAACGTCCATTCCCCAACCACCACCACCCGACCAAGGGCATGCGTGGTACGAGGTTGACGTGGGCCACAACTCGGCCATATTGATCCTTCGATAGCACGGTAATGTCCACCATGCGATGCAAAATCAAATCACTCAGACATTTCTTGGCTTCCTCCCCATAGGGTTGCCCTGGAGATCCAAATTTGGCGGTTTCCGGTGTATCAATGGTGGAAATGCGAATGGCAAGTTGTTCTTGTTTCGCCCGTTTGCTGCTCGTCTTGTTGTTGTTGTTGTTCCCAAGCTGCTGACTCACGGACCAACTGTGCCACCAGGATGGTGTCGGGCAATGATACCATCGAAAGGTGTCGCCATCCTTCACGTCCATGACTCGTCCTCTCAAGGCACTGCCACCACCGATCCGCAATTCCTCCACCGCGGTGATGCGGCGAAAGTGACGATTCCAATACTGTGGAAGACGATATCCGAGCCAACCACTTGCGAAACATGACGTGATTAAAAGGATGGAATGCTCCATTTGCCATGGCACGTGGGCCAAGGGAAAGTCGACAATTTCAATTCCAAACGGCGCCAATTGGGCATTCCCCATCTCCTTCCACGACGCAGCAGCAGCAGCCGAGGGACGGGTTGGCGCAGTGGGGTACTCGTTGTTCCCACTCTTGAAGAATTGTGGCCAAAAAACTCCTTTACCATCTGCATTCCCGGTATTTCGGTTTGCATCTGGAGCATCACTTGCATTGTTGTTCCTACCGAACCACCCCATGGCAACGAATCGTTGGGTTATGATCACATACACATGGCACATGCACATGGATCTTCTTCTTTGGTTGCACAAAAGATCCTTTCATGGAATCGCTTTTAGATCGCATAAATGAGAGCTATCTTGTCTACGGAAAAGTTGCTTCACTATCCGTACCTACCCTCCTCTAGCTACGAGTACTCCGATAATATATAGGATAGAAATAGAACGAAAGATGGAGCAATTTATTTTTGCTTCTTGAATCTCATTCTTTGATACCGTACAAAGCATGGCGTTGTGGAAGACACGAAGAATCTGCAGCATATTCAAGTGACATGCTTGTTGGTCTAGGTAGGTAGCGACCTTTTGCTCCAGAGTCTTTTATTGCATCTGCTAGATACACTCGGAACCACGATACAAGAAGCCCACGTTCGAGGGATACGTTTGCTTCCTTTTCTACATGGGGAAACAGTGGGCATTATGGATTGTCGTTGACCTCTACTAGCTAGCGTTGGAGAGAGGCCAAGGGGAGAATGAATTCGTTTCCTGTCTAGGGATTCCCCATGATGATACTGGATGTGTTCCATTTCGATATTTCGGGGGCTTTTGCAAGGGTACAGTAGCATCCACCAGCACCAAAACCCCGACCAACGGAAGGATTTGGTGGAGCGCGTGGGTCGCACTGCAGCAGCGGGGTGTTATGCCGCAGCCACACGATACTTTTCCAATTTCACATCCAACTCTTCTTCCTTGACCAGGATCAGCAAATTGGAACCATTGGTACCCCACCGCTCTTGTAAAGACAATTGATTGGAGGCGTCGTCTTGTACCGGGACGGCCAAGATCAAGACGTCCTTGGAACAAAAGTACACATCCAAGGGCACCTGTCGTATATTTTCCGCTGTACCCGCCAACAGTTCCTTTCCGGTCCCATCCAACATGGAATCCCACGTCACTTGCCATTGATCGGCCGCAGCCGCCATATTGTCGTTATTCGTATTGGAGGATGCCTTGGCAATCGTGGTCGATCCCTGCAAGACATTTTTGACATTGGGAAAGGGTCCCAAGACACGTATCACTTCAAGCCATTCCATTCGATTGCGTCCGGGAAAAGAGACAAAGACTTCTTGCAACCGTGCCAGGGGAACCTTGTGCAATCCTGTCCCGACATGACACAGAGCAGTGTCGCCTCCGACCCACAACAAGCGATAATCCGGTCGTGGATTCGTCGCACTCCGTGCCGATGCCAACAGTGTCTTGGCTGGTTCGGTCGGCCAGGGCAATGACACGAGTTCTTGGAGTCGTCCCAAAATGGCAGTCAGATCCAAAGTTCTTTGTTTCTGGCTCGTCGTGTCGGTCGGTTCCACCAATTCGATAAGTTCCGATACCAGTGCCGCCGCACGAGTGTCCCGTTCGAGTTGCGCCAATTGTCGTGGATTGCTCTTCTTTTTGGTTGTTTTGGACGATTGTTTCTTGGATTTGCGACGTTTTGGCGAATCGTCCGGTTCGTCGGCCATGGTCGTCGTGTCAAACGATTCGTACGTGGGTGTGGAGGAGGAGGAGGACGCCGTCGGGGTGGACGACAATGATCTTGCCGGAGAGGATGCCATGTTGGGTTGGTCCGTTTCGACCGTCGTCGTCGTCTTGGACTTGGCCATCCATTCGGCCAAGAGTGGAGAGACAGGTTCGGACGACGACGAAGCAGTGACTCGTGATTTTGGAACGGTCGGTTTCCGTGTCTTTTTGGGCAGGGCGGTGGCATCCACGTTGGAGGCCAATTTTCCTCGTTTGGCCTTCTTGACCATGTGCAACAACCAAACAGTTTTGGACCCATGATGATTGGAGGAGCTCCTCCATGATGTTCTCATCATGGAGTGTTTGGGGCATTCTTCTTCTTGTCGTCGCAAGTGATGATGGAATGGAGACTCCACGAATACTCCTACTCCCACAAAAGCATGAATGCCTAGGAGCAAACTGGAGAGTACGAACAGTTGGGTGCCGTGGCCGTTCCTCATGATGATGATGATAAGAATGATGAATTCAGACAGCACGGTCTTTTTCGGGTTGTGATGAGGCCTTCTTCACTTGTCCTCTGACATCTATGAGGCATATGGAATAGATGTTGTTGTTGACGCCCCCTCTCCTCGTTTCGAAGGAGTTGGGGGAAATCGGCCCTACTATGCACAATCAGGGTTTTAGGCAAAAAAGTAGGGCGTCGGAGTCATAGGACACTCTAACGAGCATAGATTTTGGCAACTGGGGAGGACGGTCATGTCTACTAATGGAATGGAATTGTAGTAACACACTATGAGTAATTACTAGATTAAAGATACGCTAACTTCTAGAGCTCCACGGCTGCCAAATCTGGGCCATACTCAATTTGAGCAATGTAGTCGTCGTCCCAATTGGGATCGACGTAGTCTACATCAAATAGAGGCTCACCATGCTGGATTGAAAGCTGCGTCACAACGGCAGCCAGTCGAAATGCCTTCCCATGATTGATGAGCTGGTGGCGCCACACTTGTTTGAGGGCGCCAAATTGTTTAAATCGTTTGTTGATTGTTTCGTGGCGTCGTCGGCAGATTGCTTCCATCCGTTCGAATTCTTCGATTGCCGTTCCACAGACGCACGGGCAACGGACATACATGGGCGCTTCACCACGGTAGCCATCATCGGCTTCCACGCGTTCACCCTCGTCCAGTAGATTGATGATTCCGCTGTTGCGGAACACAGACAGATCGTTGTAGATGCCTGGCTCCCATGGACCAGAAATCCACACCAGATCTCCCGTGCGAATGCACGTTGCAACCTCGTAGCGGAGACCGGAGTGCTGATACTTGTAGGAGAAAAATTTGCGTCCATTGTGGCGAATAAGAAAATCCGTGCCATCCACATTGACAAGGCAATCATTGCCAACGTCATCACTAAGACGATTATCAAAATCAATCTGCCAAAGAAAAGCAATCCAAAGGGCTAGACCATAATAGGAAACATTCAGGTCGACATTGCAATCAACTTACCACTGTTAGAATTCTCACCGTCTATGGTGGTTAGATTCTACATCTCATCGATTCCTCATGTCACATAGCCTCGTGCTATCGCATCATGCCATCTAGCTTCGAGCTATGTTCCCTAGCTTCGCGCTATATCGACCTATATTTCTTCGCAAATCATGAAAAGTGAGAATAGATTGACGAACTCACTCTCAAGACTAAACTGGGTCGTGCGGTATTACAACGGACGTAAATTTGGCCGTTGCTCGGACATTATACTAACGCCCTAAGCGTACGCGCCCGAAATCATCGAGCGCGCCCAAGCGACATCCGAGCGCTGTCGGCATCTATCCGACCCAACGGTCTAAGTATCCCAAGCACGACACACGATCACGCGAGACCATATTTCCATTCCCACAATCTCCAAATTGTCAACAAGCTGCGCGCCATGAAAACAACTATGCCAACCCAAAGCAAGAGCTGTTGACCCTGTATATGTTATCCACCCACATATACATGTCATATACATCACATGAATCGACTCCAACTATTCCAAACCTGTTGCCGCCAAGAACCTATGACACATGACCCTTGGCAGGACCGAACATTTCACGTAGACCTATCGTAGTAATCAACACACAATCTAACAATATCACCATTTATCACATCTTCTTTTGTGTCCCGACTATCCTTCTGATAGACTTCGACTTGCTTGCTTCTCTGACCCTGAGAAGCTTGTATCGGTTGGTGACCTACCTGATTGTCTGCTCTACCGAGCATCAATGTCCCTACGATTCAGAAAGAATTGTAACAGATTAACAGTCTCAAAGCTTATTTCCTTGTGGTTTCATGGATTCTAACGAGCTTATCACTCCTGTACGACAGATCTATCGAGCCAAACTGCATCCCGGGCAGCCCGATACCCTGGTGCAGCAGGAACTGGTGCCGACGCCGAAGGCAGCCAACACATCGGTCAACATCTCCGTCGACAGTTCCAACAGCAACCCATTCGAGACTCCAACCCAGCCTCACGCTCCGATCCCTGCGCCGTTGCTTCGGCCCCCGAGTCCGCCTCGTCGGCTCGTCCCTTCTCGATCCCGTCGTACCACCCGGTTGATTGCTGATCATATCAAGTACTTCCGTCAACCAACTTGTTCGACCTTCGATCCCGAGATCATCCGTGGGGAGACCCAGATCGAACGCCAGTTCCAATCGGTGACCCACATCGTCGACCAAGAAGACATTGACCGTCTGAACGACCAACTTCACCCTTCTCCGAGGCGTCGCCTCATCTTGGCCGCCCTCTCGGGCAACCCCATCCGTACTGTCCACCTCCGCTTCCTAACCTTCGAGCGCCCAACTGGATACTACAATACCATCCACGTCGTGAACGCGACGACTTGCCCTCTGCCTCCTAACGTTGTACGCCTAGATAACTACGTTGCCTACATCCACGAGGTCCATACCATCGAGGACCATCGTGCAACTATCTACCCTTTGCGTACCGAGGTCGAGAACCACCTGGCTGAAGGTGATACCCCTTCTTCTGTTGCTTGTGCTGCCCCATCTGAGCCTGGAAACGACTCTGATCATTCGGAAGAGAGTGAGGATTCGGAGACCGAAGCTTAATTACTCATAGTTAACTCCCGTCCTCTCAAAACCTTTCCAAGACTTAAACTCAACGCACATCCGGGTACCCTTGGTCGCACAACACGCCACACATTCCCGTCAAATCGCGAAAATTCGGCGAAAATTTGTTGAAACTCGGCGAAAATTTGTCGGAATCAACGGAAATTTCCAGGAGTCGCACATCACAACACACATCCGGGTATTACATACGTGGTACATACGTGGCACACGTGGTACATCCGGGTTCACATCACATCACACATTAAATAAACCACATCACACCGCACATTAAATAAACATCGAACCAACCAAATAACACCATGGATCCTCAATCACCCAAGACACCTACGACTCCTAAGGGAGAAGATAACCAAGACAATGTCTCGGACACAGACCTATTCGACCACATCATATTTACTGTCTGCCAATTCTTTACCAAAGAAAGGGCTGACTACTTAATGAAGTGGATGAAATACCATGGTTTTGAGAACATTACCCATGTTATCTCGTATATGCAAACTAATACCGAGGAATCCATGAAGGAACTGACACAGTACAAGGTCAACAAACAGACACATGATCTACAAGGCCCCACAAGACAGCAGATCAAGCTCTTGGCTTATTGGGCCATATACAAGACCAATGAAATTCAAGACGAGCTATCCAATAGCGACTGGATGAACCTAACGAGGAAAGAGTTCAACACTTGGAGGATCAACACAGATTTCTCTAAGGGACCACCTAGTCAAGTCCCAGTCTCGCCAATGAAGTCACCGTCATCTGTGAAATCTGTCAGCACAGTTACTGCCGCATCCCAATCTCAACAAGACCTTACAGCATTCAGAAAGGGAACTAAGCGCGACGCAACTGCATATGAGGTATTCAAGGATGAACGATACTACGATTCATTCTGGCGTGTATTCAAGACTACAGCTAAGGCTCAAGGCCTATCCAACGTTCTGAATTTCAAATACACACCACCCCATGATGATGAGTATGCCGAAGAACTTTTCCAAGAGCAACAAGTATTTCTTTACTCTGTTCTTGTCCGTATCATTCAGACTGACCAAGGTCGAGCCTATGTACGTGAACATGAACATGATGAAGATGCGCGTGCCGTATTGCAGAAGTTACATTCTTTGCATACCGAATCCGACCTAGCAAAGCGAGAGGTCCTCCGTTTAACCAACTACATTTCCAATCTACGTCTTGACGACACATGGCGCGGAACAACACGTCAATTTCTTCTACACTTTCAAGAGCAGCTACGTTTGCTAGACAATCTAGTGACATTGTCTGATCGCATCCCTGATCATACCAGGATGACCTTCCTCATGCAAGCTGTAGAAAAGGTACCTGATCTCCGCCGAGTCAAGATCTTGGATAATGTGGTGAACACCAAATCCGGTGCAAAATCCCTTTGCTATCAATCATACTTCCGTCTCCTTCTAGACGCAGCTTATGACCATGATCAAGCAACCCAGTCATCTGTTCATAGTCGCCGTCGACATGTCAAACAACATGAATCACTATATGGCCAAGATACAGATGCTGACATAACCTCACAAGATGATATGGAGTATCATGTCCACAACACCACAGCGACATCTGAATCTCCATCCTCTTTGTCCAAGGTTAGTCTACCGCGTGACCTATGGTTCAAACTTTCTGAAGAAGATCGCAAGTTGATCATTGAGTATAACAAGATGATTCAAGCACCTTCATCAACAACACCGAGGAAAGTGCAAACACATGCCCTCGACATTGATCCGGAACCTGATCCTGACCCCAACCAAGTTGCATCTGATGACGACTCACCTGGCGTAGTCCCTGAGCATCCAGATGACTCAGATCCGGTTACACAATTTATCAACCAAGCCATGACGACTGATATCAATCACCCGGCAACTGACCTGACTAGTGTTCTTTCTAACGCCAAGTCCAAGACGAGCAAGAAGGTTACTTTCAAAACCAACATGCATAAACAAGCAGGACATGTTCCACGCTATCTGTTTTCCAGGAAATCTACTTTACCAGGAAATCAATTGATTGACCGTGGTGCTAATGGAGGACTTGCGGGTTCTGACATGCGCATCCTTTCTAAGACTGGCCGCCATATCACTACTGTGGGTATTGATAACCATGAACTCACTGGACTTCCTGTCGTCACATGTGCCGCAAAGTTTGAGACCAATGACGGACCTATTGTCGGCATCTTCAATGAATATGCTTATTATGGAAAGGGCTTATCTATCCATGCTCCTGGTCAATTCGAGCATTTCGGACTTGCTGTTGATGAACGATCTGTTAAAGTTGATGGTAAACAACGCATCACTACACTTGATGGTCGTGCCATACCCCTTCACATCAAGGATGGGTTAGCCTACATCCACTCCTTGGGTATCCCCAGCGACGATGACATGGATACCTTACCTCAGATCATCTTCACGTCACCCGACACATGGGATCCTGGTGTTCTGGACCATTCGTATTCTCCCACACCCTCTGACAATGATCCTGATTGGAAACACGTCAAGACTGATGGTAGTATGTCGAACCATCCATATGACAACTATGGGGAGTACACTGATCGTGTTGTTTGTAACCTCAATCTCCTTTTGGATCTCCCATATGATCATGGACCTGACGACGCACCCTTCTTTTCTATCTATGCTGACGCAGAAGGTAATGATCCTACACTTCATGCCTCTGTCCACCGTCGTTACCAGGAAGCGTATGACTGGAAGAAGTTCCGTCCATTCTTTGGTTGGCAATCTGAAGATGTTATTGCCGATACGTTCAAGCACACTACACGTAATGGTAGCATTACTTTTGACCACGACACCCTCAAGAAACATTTCAAGGCTCGCAATCCGGTCCTTAATATACCTCGACGTCATGAACCCGTTGCTACTGACTCGGTTTTCTCCGACACCCCTGCTGTTGACCATGGCGGTAAAGTCGCACAAATCTTTGTTGGTCGAGATACTCTGGTTACTGATATCTATGGGATCAAGTCAACCAAACAGTTTGTCAATACTCTCCAGGATAACATCCGGTTTCGTGGTGCCATGGAGACCCTTATCAGTGATGGTGGTTCATCTCTCATCTCCCAAAAGGTCAAAGACATTCTTCGCACTTTGCTTATTGGGGAGTATCGATCTGAAACTTATCATCAACACCAGAATAAGGCTGAAAACCGTTATCAGACCGTTAAACGTATGACCAACGCTCTCATGAATGCCACTGGTTGCCCTGCCAACACCTGGCTTCTTTGCCTTGAGTATGTCTGTGACTTATTGAACCATACGTCATCACCCACCCATTCCGGTCGCACTCCTCTTGAGGCTCTCTCCGGACGCCCACCCGACATTACTCATCTCTTGTTCTTTCCTTTCTGGGATGAAGTTTACTACCGTGTCGACCCCGCTGAACCCAATTCTGGTTCATATCCATCTTCTTCTGATGAGAAACTTGGCCACTGGGTTGGTTTTGCTCACAACGTTGGTGATTCTTTTACTTGGAAGATTCTCACCCAGGATAACCAGATCATCTACCGTTCTGCCGTTCGCCGTGTTGCATCCACTACACCTAACCTACGTGTGGATCGACCTTCAGGGGAGGATTCGTCTGAGAAGGATGACAATGATAAGCAAGCTGATACTGTCTTCATTCGCAGTGATAGTGAAGATCCATCCAAACCAATGCCCACGATCGATTTTGACGACATGATAGGACGCACATTCCTATGCGACACAGAAGAAAATGGGGAGCGACACCGTGCACGTGTCATCAAACGAGTCATTGATCTTAATGAAGAAGCAACGAAACAGGAAGAACGTGTCAAGTACATCTACCGAAAGACAAATTCTGATGTTGATGAGATGATATCCTATAATCAACTCATGGAGTATATCAAACGAGATAACCAAGCTCAAACCTCTGGAGATAATCTTTTCAGGTTCAGGGATGTCATTGCCCATCAAGGCCCACTGAACACAACTGATCCAGATTACAAGGGGAGCAAATATAATTTGCTTGTTGATTGGGAAACTGGGGAGACTACCTATGAACCTTTATCACTCATCGCCAATGATGATCCGATCATTGTAGCAATTTATGGAAAGAAACATGGTTTACTCAACGAACCTGGATGGAAGCATTTGAAACGTTATGTCAAAACAAGCAAACGTCTCATTCGAGCAGCCAAACAGTCAAGGATTAAACAAGTTCACCATTCCGTCAAGTATAAGTTTGGATTTCAAGTACCACGCAATTATGAGGAAGCTGTCGCTCTTGATAAACAACATGGCAACACAAAGTGGCAGGATGCAACAGAATTAGAATTGTCACAGATCCAGTCCTACAAGACATTCAAGGATTTTGGGAAAGCCATCTTCATTAAAGGGAAAGTATCCAATGCACCTGAAGGATATCATAAGATACGTGTACATCTTGTCTTTGACGTAAAACATGATGGACGACATAAAGCAAGACTTGTCGCAGATGGACATCTCACAAAAGAACCTGTTGAGACAATCTATTCAGGTGTTGTTTCCATTCGCAACCTCCGCATTGCCTTATTCCTGGGTACTTTGAATGACTTGGAAATATGGGGAGCAGATATTGGAAATGCATATCTGGAAGCCTTGACAGGGGAGAAAATTTTCATTGTCGCAGGACCTGAATTCAAGGAATTAGAAGGTCACATCCTGATTATATACAAGGCACTTTATGGATTGAAGTCATCAGGCGCACGCTGGCATGATGTCTTATTCGATGTTTTGACAGACATGGGATTTTCACCAAGCAAAGCAGATCCGGATATCTGGATGAGGAAAGCACCTGGAGAAGACTGTTACGAATACATTGCCGTATACGTTGATGACTTAGCCATTATTTCTACTGATCCTGGGAATATCTGCAAGATCCTGAAGGAGAAATACAACTTCAAACTCAAAGGAGATGGACCTATTGATTTCCACTTGGGATGTTGTTACACCAAGGATTCTGATGGAACATTAGTAGCAGATCCAAGACGCTACATTGGTAAGATGATGGACACTTTCGAACGAATCTTCAAGGAGAAACCCAAGAAAGCCAAAACACCTCTTATTGGTGGAGACCATCCTGAATTGGATGATTCTGAACTCCTTGATGAAGAAGGTACTAGCCATTTCCAAACTCTGATTGGACAACTCCAATGGGTGATCACTATTGGTCGTTTCGACGTCTTCACCGCTACAATGACGCTATCACGCTTTCGTGCTGCTCCGAGGAAAGGACATCTTGATAGAGCCAAGCGTATCTATGGATACCTTGCACATCTCCCAGAAGGCGCAATCAGATTTAGGATTGGAGAGCCCGATTATTCAAGTCTTCCTACCCAAGAATTTGATTGGACTCGCACTGTCTATCCGAATGCAAGTGAACGTATTCCTGAAGACTGCCCAACACCTCTTGGCCGCTATGTTACCACAACTCATTATGTTGATGCCAATCTCATGCATGACATAGTCACTGGTAAATCCGTCACTGCTGTTCTACATTTGTTGAATGGAACACCTATTGACTGGTACAGCAAGAGACAGAGCACGGTGGAAACTGCTACCTATGGATCCGAGTTTGTGGCTGCAAGGACAGCAATAGATCAGATTACAGAATTACGACATTCTCTCCGCTACCTTGGAGTACCTATCCGAGAGCGAAGTTACATGTACGGAGATAACAGATCTGTTGTGCTCAATGCAACCGTCCCTCATTCCATACTATCCAAGAGACACCATCTTCTGTCATACCACCGAGTTCGTGAAGCCATTGCAGCAAAGTATGTTGCATTCTACTGGAAAGATGGAAAGACCAACCCTGCCGATATCCTTAGCAAACATTGGGATTTCGTATCTATTTGGCCCATGCTCAAGCCATTGTTGTTTTGGAAAGGAGAAGTTCAAGACCTCAACAAATCCAATGATGACAAGGCTGAAACGACGAGTTGTGGGGAGTGTTAGAATTCTCACCGTCTATGGTGGTTAGATTCTACATCTCATCGATTCCTCATGTCACATAGCCTCGTGCTATCGCATCATGCCATCTAGCTTCGAGCTATGTTCCCTAGCTTCGCGCTATATCGACCTATATTTCTTCGCAAATCATGAAAAGTGAGAATAGATTGACGAACTCACTCTCAAGACTAAACTGGGTCGTGCGGTATTACAACGGACGTAAATTTGGCCGTTGCTCGGACATTATACTAACGCCCTAAGCGTACGCGCCCGAAATCATCGAGCGCGCCCAAGCGACATCCGAGCGCTGTCGGCATCTATCCGACCCAACGGTCTAAGTATCCCAAGCACGACACACGATCACGCGAGACCATATTTCCATTCCCACAATCTCCAAATTGTCAACAAGCTGCGCGCCATGAAAACAACTATGCCAACCCAAAGCAAGAGCTGTTGACCCTGTATATGTTATCCACCCACATATACATGTCATATACATCACATGAATCGACTCCAACTATTCCAAACCTGTTGCCGCCAAGAACCTATGACACATGACCCTTGGCAGGACCGAACATTTCACGTAGACCTATCGTAGTAATCAACACACAATCTAACAATATCACCATTTATCACATCTTCTTTTGTGTCCCGACTATCCTTCTGATAGACTTCGACTTGCTTGCTTCTCTGACCCTGAGAAGCTTGTATCGGTTGGTGACCTACCTGATTGTCTGCTCTACCGAGCATCAATGTCCCTACGATTCAGAAAGAATTGTAACAACCACTATATCTGTTAGGTAGGAGACGGCTGTCATGAACAGCCGAATCCATTTTCGAAGTGTTTTTCGATCATGGACCCTTGGATCCGCGCAAAGTTTTGCAAGTGTATCCTCTGTGGGATACACTTTGACGAACATCAAGGCCCAAAACAAATGGATGAGCCTGCCTCCTTCAGGCAACAAACAATACTCTACCAGAAGGTTCCACAACGCAAGCATGACAGTGGGTGAGCATCCAAAAAGTGCCCGAAACTTCCGCTCCTCTGTTTCTGGAGCCCGCTCCTTGTATGGGTCGCGTCCGAAGATGATGCGTGCCTTATGCATCATATCTTCGATGGAGAGCTCATGAAGGCGAGAGCGCTTCAGAGGAGGCGCATCCGTCATGGTCGACGGAGTCCACAGTGCACGTAGGATTGTGAACATGTTGTGATTCCAATGGTCCGATCACAAAGTTGAGGAGAAAGTTCATTCGGAACCGTTTGGAAAAGTGGCAGGCTCTGTTCGGAATCTTGCTTAAGATTTCCTACTCCCCCGACTGCCAAATCCAAATTTTATCATAACACACAGCAGCATATTGTAGGGAGGTGGACTCGGTAGTAGAAAGCAAGCCAATATGAACACATGTAAACTGAAGAGAGAGTATGATAAATTGATCGTGTGAAACTAGGACCATTTCTTAGTAGTAAAGTACAAATTGGGTACCATTCTGTCAATAGCCCTTTCATTGGGGCTTGTATAATGTGTCACGCAAGCCAGTCAAAATGCTCATATCGGGCTAGCCCGATCATATCGGGCTATCCCGATCATATCTGGCAGAACTGCTCATATCGGGCTAGCCCGATCATATCGGGCAAACACCGTGTAAAACCCCATAGTAATTTGCACAATTCGGGCTAGCCCGATCAATTCGGGAGGGCATGCACAATTCGGGCTAGCCCGATCATATCGGGCTAGCCCGATCATATCGGGATGACCATTCTAATAGCCTATACAATAGCCCGTGACAAATTAGAAACGAATATAACCAATAACACATGTATTGTTGACACTCGTGAGATCATATTCACGAATTCAACCATAGAATAACGGCAATAAATGATACGAATACTAAAATCAAGAGTAGTTGGTCTTGACGGTATTCAATCACTCCACAATTGTGTCACAGGTAAGCATGCCGGTCTCGGAACTCGAACCTCGATGACTTTTCGAAGGAACCTGCTCCAGAGAAAAGCCATCTTTCTCACATAATTTTGGATGGTTCGCGTAAATCGTGAGTAGTTCCAACAGAATGAGTGCCGAGCTTTCTGTTAAGGCTCCTCGATGGGGTCCAGAGGATGACATCAAGCTGCTGCGACTGTTTCGACAGAAGCGTGGTGGTGTCAATCCACTCCTCCGAGACCCCGAGGATATTGAGGCCGTTCGTGTCGCGCACTGGCCTGTGATGCGAGAGAAAACCTTCGCGAACCGCTTCCGAGAGAAGGCGAGAGATTTCTGTGTGAGCCGCACACAAGATGGACATCGTGCTCGTAAGTTTGTGATTTGCTACTTTATTACTGGTTACTCATTCTGTCTTCTAATCTACTTTTCTATTCACAGGATCGAAAGCCGCTCAAGAGGAACTTCGTCTTGGTGACATCTCGGACGATAGTGGTAGCGAAGACGAGTTTGAACTCGGAGAAGACCTAGAAGATACCGAAGAAGAAGACAACAAAGAACTCATCGCCGACACCATGCCTGTTGCTCGTCTCGGAACAACCCCAGCCCGCAAGAAAGCTCCGCCCAAGAAAGCGTCAACTCCAAATCCGAAGCTACAACCAACCACGGCCTTGGATGATTTGACCAATCAGATGGGACGGATGACGGTGTCCAAGAAGATGACAGAGTCGAAAAAGTTTTATTTTCCTTGGTTCTCTTTTGTTTACAAGGCTAATGGTGGCCGAGACCATGTGACAACCCGTTTCCATGGACTGTGCCGCCCCAAGAGTCACTACAAGATCTCGGTCACCCCTGATGGCGGATACTTGCAGCTCCGAGTTCGGGTTGCTGACCGTCTCTACAGGAAGCCTATGAATAATGCCATTCTACAAACTTTAGGCATTCTGCATGAGCTTTCGGCCCTCAAGAATGCATTCGAAGCCAAGGTTGGGGATATCACGAAGACAATGGAGGACAAGCGCATCATTTGGTCAGACCCAATGGAAGTCCCTCTTCCATTCCCATGTGAGGAGCAAGTTGTCCAATGGGACGTGATCCTCACCCCGATCAATTTGGAGGAGCTCACCGATCAAGTTCAAGCGCAGTAATTTGACGCAATTGTGCATGTGGAACTACGCAGCACTTACGTGAACGTCGACAACAAACAAGTTGCGACCAATCGTGTGGTCATGTTGGATGAGGACGAAGAGCATATGGATGGATGACTTCGATTTGGTGAACTTGTCGGCTCTAACTGGAGTGATCTGTGGGAGAGCTGAACTACATACTACATATAGCAAAAAATAATCTACTAGTAACAATCTAAATGGAACACAATCATAGTCAACTCCCCTAGCCTAGGCACTCTTCGGGTGGGAGGACCGATTTCCCCCAACTCCGAAAACACGTCACTGCTCCGCGTCAAGCGCGCCCCGGGGCTCTTGCTCGACAGGTACTCTCCAGAAACGGGACTGGTTCCGTCTGGAATTTCAGGAAAGGAGAAATCACAAATCACAATCGACTGTCGCATCATTCGCTAGGAATTCGTGACTGAATCGGCACCCGATCTTTTGTCCTGGCGTCGTCCGCAGACACGGATCTTTGCTGCACCAACAAGGGATGGTTGATTTTGGACGATGGTGTCCCCGTCCTGCTCCAACTCCATCTTATTGCTGCCGTGGTTATTCTTGTGGCCAACTTTGTACCTGTCTTGTGATTCCCAGCTTGAACAACCAGCCAACCGCAACACATGGTCTATTGCGACGGAACGTCCCAGACAAGTCTCTGGATGAGATGAATCAAGGAATGAACAGGTCCAACCCTCTCGAAACTCATGGCAGGCAAGAAGAGAATCTCCTATAGCTACGTGACGAATAACTCCAATTGTGGCTGGTAAGTGCGCAATGTAGAAAAAAGGTTCCAAGGAGCCGGCTTCTGTCCCTTCCTTCTTCCAAGCAACCTGCATGATGGTATATATAAAGGATGAAATCCAAATCAAGCGCTATCCATTTCCTGAAATGTTTTTTTCATTAGTTGAGTGATATTCCAATGATTTCCTGATATATATATCTATATATGGAGATGTGGGTTGCTTGGAGATTCGGCAAACGACTTGCGCGCGTCGGTTCTTTTCTCTCATGACTGTGCTCTTGGTACGCTTTTTTTGGCCACTTTATCAGGGTATGACTTGTTGTCCTATCCCTGCCAATGCCTCCATTGTTTGTGCGGTGATTTGTCATGAATTTTAGGAAGGTGAAAGTTTCAAAATCCAGTTGGACGAATCGACACTGCGCAACTACCCTCGTTCCGTCATGCATAAGAGAGGATCGGTGCGAGAAAAACAAGATACTGAATGACGAAACCATTCATAAGACCTCCTCCAACACTACAAGTTCTGGGTGAATGATGTATGCGTGGTAAATCGCTCTTGTCATGATGGGCCCCTGTCAAACCTCTTGTTTCATTCTGACTCGAACGCCGTATCGCAAGGGTCTTGGTCATGGTGCCAGTGCTCTCTTTCGATCAATGACATGAACGTTGGGGTTTGTGCAGTTCCAGTACGCAATCCGACCGTCCTCGTGGAGAGTGGGAAAATGGTTGATTGAAATGTTCAATCACGGTGGAACACCGGCCAAGCGGGCCGTGGATTTTCTTTGTCTCATTTCCAAAACTTCGGTTGAAGATCATACCGGTGGGTACGGCACCATTCATTCAGGTGATTTGGATGCCTTTAACAAGGATCGACAAGATGTCTTTGAAGCGGTGGGAGCTCTTAAGGGGACTATTGCCTCCTTGGTTACTTTGGAGAATCGGGAAACAGATCGTGCTGCTGCTACTGCCGTGATTTGGCATACCATGAGTCAAAAACTAAGTCGTCCCTTCGTACTCGGCCTGGTACTGATTGATCTGCTGTTGCATTTGACGTTGATGGTCTCCTTTCGTGCTATCGTTAATCCCAACAGCGAATTGTCTGAGATGGGTGTTCCACCGGATGGATTGGTTTCTGTAATTTCACTCCATTACCTGCTACGGAAGGGGTGTGAAGCATGGGTTTTGTTGACTGTTTCACCGTCCGCCTTAAAGGCATACTTTACCAACATGTGGACCGTTTTTGATTCCATTGCAATTATCTTCACGCTTTGGGCGACTATAGGGGATCAAAATATTGGGGAAGACGAATACAAAACTGGTCTAAATACTCTAGTTATTGGGCTTCTGTGGCTGAAGGTGTTGGGTTTCCTCAAGGTTGTTAACAAGGAAATGTCGACCTTCATAATGGCTCTGTCACAGATTCTGTATGACATACGATTCTTCATGGTGGTTTTGATTGTCTGTGTGTTTATGTTTGGAGACATGTTCTACATTGCAGTGAGCTCCAAGGAGTTTTGTACAGATAATGAACAGGAATCTGGTGCGATGGAAGACTTCTGTGATTCGGGGGTACAGATTATTTCAATATGAGGAAAACATCCAGAGTCACGGATGTCGGAGGATTTGGTAGATGTCGGATGATGTCGGATGTTTTTATCGCCAAAAGAATATGTACTCTCCAGCAGTTGGAATTCTTCATGAGAAATCACAAGGTTACAAGTCACTGATTGACGGTAGGCCCATCAACTGAAGGAGCACCGCTGGATTTTGAGACAAACCATGTTTGCGCGCGAGCCCGAAACGACATCAAACAACATCAAACAACATCAAACAACATCAAACGATATACAAACGACATACCTTTCGATATTCCCGTTTGCTCCATACTAGAGAATGGTAAATCATATTCAATGGTATCATAATACGTACTTTGTATTAATATCGATCCTTTGTTTCGGTTTCGTCCGTTGGGTATTGGGAGAGAATATGCGACTCACGTGTAGTTACCGGAAGTTGCTGGACACGTACATCCAGATCGTTGTTTCAAGGTAGGGACAGAGCCCCACCTCAAAACTCGAAACTCGATTTCAGACCTCGAAAACACATTCCCTGGACACAGGGCCATAGTCTTTTGTTGAATAAGGAACTTGCTTTTTGCCACGACGCGAATAAGTTGAAGTGACAAGATCCATTCCAGAGACATCCCGTTTCTCGGGAGAACTCATTCCATGTGGATGACAGACAAAACCAATAACAAATAACAATAACAATAACCGAAAGAGAACGAGACAAACAGAATTGAGCGGACGTTGTTGAAGAAAGAAAAAGGCAAGACGTTGTGGTTGAGAGAGGATCCGGCTACGGACTCCAGAAAGGTGGTACTTGTTTCATCATCTGTCATCCCAGTTTGCCCCTGAAACGAAGAATCAATAGACGAATCAAGGCGGGTGTGTTTGTCTTCCATTTTTACGATCTCCATTTCGTTCAATTTTAAGAGACAGGGACGTCCTGAAAGTCGATAATATATAAGGTTGGAAGAGACAAGGGGCAAGGGGGTGCGAAAGTATCGTGAAGATTCAGATTCATCGGACCAACCAAAAGTCTTTTTGTTGAAGAGAGTTGGTCTTCCTTGTTTGGCATTAGCCCCCTGGAAAAAGAAGCGCTGGCTTCTGAAACAAACTTTCTCGCTCAACAATGAGCCGTTCCACCAGTATTGCATCCATGGAGGCGGCTGCGGCAGTAGGCGATGGCGATGACACCACAGTGACCACGCAGGTACCTGGAGAAATGAGCGTCAGTTATCGTGTCACACCTCAGTTGGGTGTTCAACTGGTATCCACTTCAAACGACGAAGACAACAATAATAATAATCAAGAACCACAGCAGCAACTGGAAGGGGGTAACAACCCTGCAGAAACAGCAGGCCATGGTCCCATGTCCATGAACCACGTTCGCCCCTTGGAGTTTGCCCCCGAAGGTTTGAAGTCCATTTCATTGACCAATTTTACTGGACGATTGGTCTTTCACCGTGTCATATCCTCCGCTTTCAACCCGGAGAGCGATGCGAATTCTCTCTTTTCCGAGTCCAGTGTCTCCCATTTCGGTAGTGTCCGTGCCCTATCGGAATTGGGTGAATCCTCGACTCATAACAGTGGCAGTGCAAGACAATTAAGTATTTCGGAAGCTCAAGTCGCTGCTGCCGAAGCAGCGGCCGCAGCCGCTCTGTCGTCCAACACCACAACGACTCAACTACCACCGCCGACGCCAGAAAATTTGGCCGATGAACCGGAATCCTCTCCCCGACCCACAAGCTCGAGCGACAACAATAAGAGTAATAATGATGGACTTGGCACTGGCTTGGGCTTTCTAACAGTCGCCACCACCTTGATGAACCAAAATGAAAACAGTACTGCAACTCCTACTCCTACGACAAGCAACGTTGCCCCTAGTTATCGACCGGCCCCTGCTCCTGTACCCCGCATGATGATGGCGGCATCTCCCCGTCCCACTCCAACCTCCGCCGGCGGCGCTCCTCCACCAGTCTCCACAGTATCGACGTCGATGGAAGTAGCCAACGACAAGAATAACAGCAGCACGACGAGGAAGTTGGCGGGTTTCAATTTGTTGCGCAAAGTTCTCAAGGCAACTACCAAGACGCTTCGATACATTCCAGATTCCATTCGGTCCAAACGCCACGAACGAAAAAGTTCCCACAACAACACAACCACGCCTTTGCATATCTTGTGTGCACAGCCGCATGGTGTTACAGTGGAAGCCTTGTTGGAGTGCCTAAAGCGGCATCCCAATGCCATTCGAACCAAAGATGCAATGGGACGATTTCCCCTTCACGTACTAGGGGACAATGAAACACTTATTACCACCACCACTACAACCGAAGACAACAAGACCGCCGCCGGAAGAGATGTGGCCACTGTTTTGGCCACTCATTTGATGAATGAATTTCCCAATGCCATTCTCGTACCCGATAAGGAAGGCTTTGTTCCCTTTGCTCGCATTGTTGCCGATTGGGTCGATTGGGCGCAAGAACAAGAGCTCCGTAAAAAGAAACGCCAGCAGCCGCAGCAACAAAGGGGGTCTTCGTCGGACCCAACTATGCCCCGAACGAATGGAACAATGCCCGACGATAACTTGGAGTTCTATCCTTGTCGTGAGGGAGGTCTGTTCCATTCCAGCCATGTAGGTGGCAGTTTCCAAAAAATGGTTTTTCCACGTGTTGAGATTTGGGAGGAGGCAGAATGGTGTCTGACCATGTTGTCAACGGCGTTGGACATCTTGAGTCGCAATAGTAATTTGCCTATGTTTCAACGACTTAAAATGGGTCGAGAAATCCCACAAGAAAGAGCTCGGTTCGGCCTGAACATTACTACCTCCAGCAGTCAGGGTAGCAGTGTCCATCATCACGCCGACGTGGGATCCTCTACAGCAAGTACCCGTCACCTTGCCAGCAACGATCGCAAAATGTTGGTGGAAGCCCTCTTGGCCAAAATGCCAATGCTTGTCAAAATTATTTTGTTGATTGATGATGATGGCATGGACACTCGGGAGCGTGTTTTGGAAATGGCCATTTGTCGTCGTCTCTTGCTGTGCCCACAGACAGTGGGAAAATGGTTGATTGAAATGTTCAATCACGGTGGAACACCGGCCAAGCGGGCCGTGGATTTTCTTTGTCTCATTTCCAAAACTTCGGTTGAAGATCATACCGGTGGGTACGGCACCATTCATTCAGGTGATTTGGATGCCTTTAACAAGGATCGACAAGATGTCTTTGAAGCGGTGGGAGCTCTTAAGGGGACTATTGCCTCCTTGGTTACTTTGGAGAATCGGGAAACAGATCGTGCTGCTGCTACTGCCGTGATTTGGCATACCATGAGTCAAAAACTAAGTCGTCCCTTCGTACTTGGCCTGGTACTGATTGATCTGCTGTTGCATTTGACGTTGATGGTCTCCTTTCGTGCTTTCGTTAATCCCAACAGCAAATTGTCTGAGATGGGTGTTCCACCGGAAGGATTGGTTTCTGTAATTTCACTCCAATACCTGCTACGGAAGGGGTGTGAAGCATGGGTTTTGTTGACTGTTTCACCGTCCGCCTTAAAGGCATACTTTACCAACATGTGGACCGTTTTTGATTCCATTGCAATTATCTTCACGCTTTGGGCGACTATAGGGGATCAAAATATTGGGGAAGACGAATACAAAACTGGTCTAAATACTCTAGTTATTGGGCTTCTGTGGCTGAAGGTGTTGGGTTTCCTCAAGGTTGTTAACAAGGAAATGTCGACCTTCATAATGGCTCTGTTACAGATTCTGTATGACATACGATTCTTCATGGTGGTTTTGATTGTCTGTGTGTTTATGTTTGGAGACATGTTCTACATTGCAGTGAGCTCCATGGACAGTACCCAGTTTTGTACAGATAATGAACAGGAATCTGGTGCGATTGAAGACTTCTGTGATTCGGGTTGGACCTCTTACTTACGAGTCTATGTACGTGAATGTTGCAGTGGCTCCTTGTCCTTGATCCTATCAGAATGTGTCTAACTTGTGGATTTTGTGATTGCTGTTCTATGTCTTTCTTAACAGAGTATTCTTCTGGGAGACTTTGAACTGGACGACATGACTGCAACGTCTGGTACGACTGTCCTGTTCATCATCTTCACAGTATTTGGAGTGGTAATTCTGCTCAATGTTTTGATCGCAGTCATTTCGGACTCCTACGAAAAGGCAACCATGAGTGGGAATTTGTTGTTTGGACGTGCGCGCGTCTTGTACGTGGCGCAAAATGAAGCCCTAGAACACTTCCTCCAACCGTCCAGGAGGACCGAAGCGGCCGCGGCAGCTTCGGCTCATAGTGGCGCACCGGCAGGTGCACCAAATCGATCCAGTCAGCACAAACACAGAAGAATACGAGTTGCCATCCGGTGGTGCGTTTTGACAGTCATCCTTTTGACTGCTGTCTATGCGTTGGTATACTTGATTGGACGTGCGATAGTTTTTGCTGAAAACTCTCGCTGGGTTGGATTTGCAATCGGTACGTACGCTTTCCCCATGACTGGTGTTTTGTTATCCCCTGCTGCTCTGAGGTGTCGCTAACGCTCTGGTTGCTCCGTTCTTTGGGCCTTGGCGAACACATTATATATGGGCTTTTCCTTTTCGCCAATTCTCAAACATTTCCCTGTCGGATTCTCCTCAGCGGTTTGCATGGGTGCGGTCTTAGCTTGTGCTCTTTGGGTTGTCGGTACATTTATCTTGGATGGTCTTTTGCGTGATTTGTTACCTGATCGAGCAGAGAATGTGTACGACGCCATCGGCCGGATCAACAATATTTTGGTCGGAGGCATATCCAACTGGTTGTTTGGATTAACGAAACAAAAAGTGGCGACCCTGAGTAGCGATGAAGCAACAGATGAAGATTGGACGGGACGCGTCAACTACTTGGAAACAGTCATGGAACGCATGATTACAGAAACAAGGGCCGAGTTGAAGGCGGAGATCAAGGAAATGAGAGCGGTACGTGAACGAACGAGGCATGTCGAAATACTTCTTGTTTGGCGTTGTCGTATACTGAATTTCGGTTTTGTGGTTTGCAGGAGATGAATGAACACTTTGAAGACGATAGCTAATCTCCCCGAATAGACGACTTCCTCAACAAAGCCAGATGGAGCAAAGGTACACTGCTCCATCATGAACGCATGACACCAGTCCTAAAGGGTCTTGAGTGCATGCGAGACGCACTGAAAATATGTTCTCTGAAGCTGGAGGGAGGGTGAATAATACACGCCAGTAAATGCTGACCAAGCTCTGCTTAAAGGATACTTGTCGTCTCTTCTCATTGGGATCTTGAACCTTACCATAGTTTCTCCACTGTGGCGACACTCTACCATATTTTCTAGCACATTGTGTAGATGAGACCAATGCATTGAACTATGCTGTCCCTGGCCTGATATTCCTTGTTCGAGACACCACGGACGACAGGCATGCCATTGTGGTATTGAAAGTCAACATCGTACCAATCCAATTGACGTCTTGTTTACTTTTTTCAGGAGCACGCTACGGGGAAAGTAGGAACGGCAGATCGAATGTACTCTGGACTTCATAGTACCTTTAACGTCTGCGTCTTTGAGACGAAGCAGGAGGAATGGTTTTCGTGTTCCTCGCCCCTGTATAGACAGAACTGGTGTTCATGAATGATATCTGTTTCGCCGCCAGTCCGGGACAATTTCAACAAATACCATGGCCGCTTAACGTCTTGCTGATTAATCTTGCTTGGTATTCTCTGGTTGGCTTTTCTGCAGCTTGACACGTGCTTTAAATTCGGCGGCACTTTCACGATTCTTCAAGGACCAAATGCCCATTTTTTGTTCTTGAGCCTTGGTTTGCATATCCAAATAGGCTTGTTTGCCCAATGGACCATAGACGGCACCACTTCCCACATAAACTTCGGCCATTCCTCTTTGTAGCATGTACTGTTCGACCGAACGTCCATTGCCAAACCACCAAGGCATGCGTGGTACGAGGTTGACGTGGGCCACAACTCGGCCATATTGATCCTTCGATAGCACGGTAATGTCCACCATGCGATGCAAAATCAAATCACTCAGACATTTCTTGGCTTCCTCCCCATAGGGTTGCCCTGGAGATCCAAATTTGGCGGTTTCCGGTGTATCAATGGTGGAAATGCGAATGGCAAGTTGTTCTTGTTTCGCCCGTTTGCTGCTCGTCTTGTTGTTGTTGTTGTTCCCAAGCTGCTGACTCACGGACCAACTGTGCCACCAGGATGGTGTCGGGCAATGATACCATCGAAAGGTGTCGCCATCCTTCACGTCCATGACTCGTCCTCTCAAGGCACTGCCACCACCGATCCGCAATTCCTCCACCGCGGTGATGCGGCGAAAGTGACGATTCCAATACTGTGGAAGACGATATCCGAGCCAACCACTTGCGAAACATGACGTGATTAAAAGGATGGAATGCTCCATTTGCCATGGCACGTGGGCCAAGGGAAAGTCGACAATTTCAATTCCAAACGGCGCCAATTGGGCATTCCCCATCTCCTTCCACGACGCAGCAGCAGCAGCCGAGGGACGGGTTGGCGCAGTGGGGTACTCGTTGTTCCCACTCTTGAAGAATTGTGGCCAAAAAACTCCTTTACCATCTGCATTCCCGGTATTTCGGTTTGCATCTGGAGCATCACTTGCATTGTTGTTCCTACCGAACCACCCCATGGCAACGAATCGTTGGGTTATGATCACATACACATGGCACATGCACATGGATCTTCTTTGGTTGCACAAAAGATCCTTTCATGGAATCGCTTTTAGATCGCATAAATGAGAGCTATCTTGTCTACGGAAAAGTTGCTTCACTATCCGTACCTACCCTCCTCTAGCTACGAGTACTCCGATAATATATAGGATAGAAATAGAACGAAAGATGGAGCAATTTATTTTTGCTTCTTGAATCTCATTCTTTGATACCGTACAAAGCATGGCGTTGTGGAAGACACGAAGAATCTGCAGCATATTCAAGTGACATGCTTGTTGGTCTAGGTAGGTAGCGACCTTTTGCTCCAGAGTCTTTTATTGCATCTGCTAGATACACTCGGAACCACGATACAAGAAGCCCACGTTCGAGGGATACGTTTGCTTCCTTTGTCTACATGGGGAAACAGTGGGCATTATGGATTGTCGTTGACCTCTACTAGCTAGCGTTGGAGAGAGGCCAAGGGGAGAATGAATTCGTTTCCTGTCTAGGGATTCCCCATGATGATACTGGATGTGTTCCATTTCGATATTTCGGGGGCTTTTGCAAGGGTACAGTAGCATCCACCAGCACCAAAACCCCGACCAACGGAAGGATTTGGTGGAGCGCGTGGGTCGCACTGCAGCAGCGGGGTGTTATGCCGCAGCCACACGATACTTTTCCAATTTCACATCCAACTCTTCTTCCTTGACCAGGATCAGCAAATTGGAACCATTGGTACCCCAGCGCTCTGGTACGGACAAGTGGTTGGAGGTTGTTGTGGCGTCGTCTTGTACCGGGACGGCCAAGATCAACACATCCTTGGAACAAAAGTACACATCCAAGGGCACCTGTCGTATATTTTCCGCCGTACCGGCCAGGAGTTCCTTTCCGGTCCCATCCAACATGGAATCCCAAGTCACTTGCCATTGATCGGCCACCAACGCCATATTGTCGTTATTGTTAATGGAGGATGCCTTGGCAATCGTGGTTGATCCCTGCAAGACATTCTTGACATTGGGAAAGGGTCCCAAGACACGAATCACTTCAAGCCATTCCATTCGATTGCGTCCGGGAAAAGAGACAAAGACTTCTTGCAACCGTGCCAGGGGAACCTTGTGCAATCCCGTCCCGACATGACACAGAGCAGTGTCGCCTCCGACCCACAACAAGCGATAATCCGGTCGTGGATTCGTCGCACTCCGCGCCGATGCCAACAGTGTCTTGGCTGGTTCGGTCGGCCAGGGCAATGACACGAGTTCTTGGAGCCGTTCCAAAATGGCAGTCAGATCCAAAGTTCTTTGTTTCTGGCTCGTCGTGTCGGTCGGTTCCACCAATTCGATAAGTTCCGATACCAGTGCCGCCGCACGAGTGTCCCGTTCGAGTTGCGCCAATTGTCGTGGATTGCTCTTCTTTTTGGTTGTTTTGGACGATTGTTTCTTGGATTTGCGACGTTTTGGCGAATCGTCCGGTTCGTCGGCCATGGTCGTCGTGTCAAACGATTCGTACGTGGGTGTGGAGGAGGAGGAGGAGGAGGACGCCGTCGGGGTGGACGACAATGATCTTGCCGGAGAGGATGCCATGTTGGGTTGGTCCGTTTCGACCGTCGTCGTCGTCTTGGACTTGGCCATCCATTCGGCCAAGAGTGGAGAGACAGGTTCGGACGACGACGAAGCAGTGACTCGTGATTTTGGAACGGTCGGTTTCCGTGTCTTTTTGGGCAGGGCGGTGGCATCCACGTTGGAGGCCAATTTTCCTCGTTTGGCCTTCTTGACCATGTGCAACAACCAAACATTCCTGGATTGTTCGGCTGGGAATCCTTCTTCTTGTCGTCGCACGTGATGATGGAATGGGGACTCCACGAATACTCCTACTCCCACAAAGGCATGAATGTCTAGGAGCAAACTGGAGAGTACGAGCAGTTGGGTGCCGAGTCCTTTCCTCATGATGATGATGATAAGAATGATGAATTCAAACTCCGCAGTCAAGGCCTTTCTGTTTTTGTTTGTTTGTATGTGAACTTGTCCTTTGTGATTGGCAACTTATGCCATGTTGACGCGGTCCGATTCCCAATATCTCTCTCGTTTCGAAAACACGTCACTGCTCCGCGTCAAGTGCGCCCCGGGGCGGGAAAGTCGAGATGTAATCTCCAGCATACGGGACAAAGAAACCTTGAGAAAGGTTATTAGAAAACAAAAGCATCAGATTCGACTTTCGCATGCTTCGCTAGAAATTCGTGACTGAACTGGCCCCAGATCTTTCGTCCTGCCGTCGTCCGTAGAAAGGGATCTTTGCTGCACCAACACAAGTGATGGTCGTTGTGTTCGTTGTTGGTGTGGGACAATGATCCCCGTCCTCCAACTCCATCTGATTGCTGAGTTCTTAAGTCGATATTCTTGTGGCTAAGGTTGTACCTATCTTGTGATGATCAGCTTGAACAACTATCCAACAGGAACACATGGTATACTGCGACGGAACGTCCCAGACGAGTCTCTGGATGAGACGACTGAATGAACAACCCACTCGAACGTCATGGCAGGCAAGAAGAGAATCTCCTATAACTACGTGACGAATAATTCCAAGTGTGGCTGGTAAGTGCGCAATGTAGAAAAAAGGTTCCAAGGAGCCGCCGTCTGTCCCTTCCTTCTTCCAAGCAACCTGCATGATGGTATATATAAAGGATGAAATCCAAATCAAGCGCTATCCATTTCCTGAGAATGTTTTTCATTAGTTGAGTGATATTCCAATGATTTCCTGATATATATATCTATATATGGAGATGTGGGTTGCTTGGAGATTCGGCAAACGACTTGCGCGCGTCGGTTCTTTTCTCTCATGACTGTGCTCTTGGTACGCTTTTCTTTAGCCACTTTGTCAGGTTCAGGCTTGTTGTCCTATCCCTGTCAATGCCTCCATGGTTTGTGCGGTGATTTGTCATGGGTATTGGTGGAAGGTGAAAGTTTCCGAATCCAGTGGACGAATCGACACTGCGCAACTACCCTCGTTCCGTCATGCATAAAAGAGGATCGGTGCGATCAAAAGAAGATATTGTTTGCCAAAACCTTTCACAAGACCTCCTCCCACACTACACGTTTTGAGTGAATGATGGATGCGTGGTCCATCGCTCTTGTTGTGATTGGCCCCTGTCAAACCTCTTGTTTCGTTCGGACTCGAGCGCCGTATTGCAATTGTCTCGGTCATGGTGCCAGTGCTCTCTTTCGATCAATGACATGAACTTTGGGGTTTGTGCAGCTCCAGTACGCAATCCGACTTCATTTCGTCCGTCCTCGTGGAGAAAACCCTTTTGAGATTCTACCGTATGCTTGGCAGCAAGAAGGATGGAGCGAGCACACAATGGAGCCATGGATGGTTCACAGTTCAGCACCCTTTTTGTCCATTATTCATACATCCTCGGAGAACTGTTTGTCCTGTTGCTTGTGACCAGTACAAATGAAAAGTGTTCGGAGCGTCAGATGGAAACCAACAGCGTTGCAGATGAACCATTGTGGGCGCCATGGTTGTGATGATTTCGTGTTGCAGGTTGCAGTTCTGCAGGATGCTCCTTTCGAGTGCATGCTGGCTCGCAGGGGCTTGCGTCAAGAACCCTCGGACGAAGAAGCCTTTTGGAAGCTTGGAGTGTACAACAAAGTGTACAGGTCAAGGAGGCGGGGTAACGTTTTTATCCGAAAACTTCGAATTTGTTCCCAGATACAAAGAAAGAGGCCATTCTTTGTGATTGACATCTTCAATCATCACCGCTCTCTTGGCGATTGTCTCACAAAAAAGAACTAACAGCAAACATCAAACGATTGCACAAGACAACGATTCTTTCAACAACTCAACAACTTCTACTTCTCATCGTCAAAATGGCCGAATCCTTCATCGACGCATCCAAATCAGTTCTGATGAACTGCCAAGGTCTCGTAGGAGGCACTCTCATTGGACTCTCGGCTGCTATTTTATTGCTGTTTTCCGGAGAAATTATGGGATCATCTGGTATTGTAAATTCTCTCCTCTTGAATCATCCTCTCTCCAAGAATGTCAACAACCCTGCTCAACACTGGAAAATGGTCTTTGTCTTGACCTTTCTTGTGGTATCTCAATTGATTCAGTACTTTTATGCGCCTGGTGAGGGTCAACCAACAAGCATTGCCTCTGTCATTCAAACGGCCGCCAACAGTCGTCCGGCATTGGCCTATATCATTGGTGGATTGTGGGTGGGATTTGGAACCAAACTGGGCAATGGTTGTACGTCAGGACATGGAATATGTGGATTGGGACGTATGAGTCCTCGATCTTTCACGGCGGTCATGACCTTTATGGTCACCGCCATTGTTGGAACCGTCCTGGACTTGGGCAATCAAGACTTTTTGCGGCCATCCTTTTTCGAACGTCTCTCATTGAGCAACAAGACGGAAATGGCGATTGAGAATGACCCAGAACCGCAATTCTGGTCGACAGAGCTCTTTCCCTGCACGTCTCAATTCGTTCGGTTCTCGACCGCCCTGTTGACCATGTTTGTGCTCTATGCCACAACCATTGCCACAAAAGGCCAGCAACAAGTGGGAGAAGGCTGGAGTAAGATTCTTCCCGGCATGGTGGCTGGTTCGCTCTTTGCTCTTTGTTTGTTTTGGAGTGGCATGAACAATCCGGCAACCGTCATGGCCTTTTAGAACATGAGCAACATTGCCAAGGGAACTTGGGATTCTACCCTCTTGTTTGTCATGGGCGGTGGTGTCCTGGTGAGTTTTGTAAGCTACCAGTTTATTGAAGGATACAATGTCGTACCCGCATGTCCTCCTCCCGTTATCCCAGAACCACTCTTGAACGAAAAAGACATACTCCAAGACGGCGACCAAGACGACGATCAAGACGACAAAACGGTAGCCACCGTGGACACTGCCACGACGGCAGAGAGACGACGAAGCAGCCGACTGTCCATGGCATCGACGACACAACGACAACGTCCCAGTTTGTGTGGATGTGTCCCCCAATTGGACAAGCCCCTGTTGGCAGTCCTCCCCGACGAGGAGTTTCACATTCCCACCAATCGGACCATTGATGCCGATTTGATGGTTGGATCGACTTGTTTTGGTTTGGGATGGAGTTTGGTCGGCTTGTGTCCAGCACCGGCACTCTTTTCCGCCGCAGTCGGGATTCCCCAAGTGTTGTTACTCTGGTGGCCCGCCTACTATCTGGGTTTGGAATATGGAAATTACTACAAAACATCACGAACGACGGGCACTGCTGCGGCTGCGGTCGGAACTACCAAAAAGCATGTATGAAGAGAACCACAATGCAAACGATGAGCGGTTCTGGGTAAGACAAAGCATTGCTGCTTTCGTGACACCATTGAATTTGGTTGGTGACCTCTTTTTCTGCTTCGACCCAAATACTAGCCCACAGGAAATGAGAGATGGCTCTTGTTCTCCAATAGAAGATAATTGACAATCTAGGTATCTAGTAAAGGAGTAGACAGGCTTTGAATAATCCCATCTCCCATGCCGTTGAGGCCCTAGAGTACACAAGAACTAGAGGAGACGGTACGAAAAGTGAGGGGAGGGGTAGTATAGATAGCTACCACGGAGAAGAGCGAACAGAGAACAACAACGCACGCAAAAAAGTGACAGAAACCAGAAACAAGAAACAGGCAGTCCATCTGAAGCAGAAACGAGAAGTCGAAAACATTCTCGAGAGACGACAAGATTGATTGTTTCCATCATCTGTTCTGGGTCTGCTTTGTTCCTATACTCTCGTCGGCAACAACAACAACCGAAACTACCTTGAGTAGGTTTGGAACGAGAGTGAAACGAGGTGATACCAAAGCGGTGGCTGGCAAAAGCTTAAGCTTGTACCTACTGCAATCAAACAGAAGTCTACAAACACACACGAAAGACCAGTTTCGTGCCTGAGAACTACAGAGAGTTTCTTTTATCATGACAGTTGTCGGTGGCAATAATAATAACAGCAACAACAATGGTGACAAGGACGGAAACCCATTGTGGAACGATCATCATCGGTTCCGTCCTTCGGCGCAAGCTCGGCAGGTATTTTTGCCCAGTGTCTATCGCTATTCCTGTCAAGGAATGTTTTCGGTTTCGACCGATACACCGGGCAGTGTCGGAACCTGTCGTGGATTGCAATCGAATATGGAACATTTGATGGATTTTCCCTTGGCATCATCACCACAAGCGGCCATTGATCAATTCACTTCGGCTGCCACAGCCACCGCAACACAAGAAGATGCCATGCTCATGGATGAATCCTCGTCCAATCCTTCGGCATCGTCCGATCATTCGGGTGTTGTGGACGATCACAGTCATCATAGTGAAGCCGTGCAAGCCTTGTTGGAAGATTCGCAAGCCAATCCTGCTTTGGTATATCGCCACAATCCCAAACAACAACAACAACAACAACAGAACAAGAAGAACTCTAGTTCACCACTAGTGCAGGCTTCGGACAAAAAAGAGGATGGAGACAAATCCCCATCCAACGACGACATGGCAGTGGACGCAAATGCTGTCGATGACTTGTTCTATCCTTCTTCGTCTTCTTCCTCGACAGCCATTGTGTACGAATCCTGGCAGGCCTATGGTTCCACCGAAGTCGAATGTTTGCAATTGACTCATGTACCGACCGGTCAAACACGAATTGTCGCCGTGGCACCCTACAATCATGCCTTGGTATCGCATCGACAAGTCGATTTGGCCAATGATACATCCGTTACATGTGTTCAAGTAGGCTTGCAACAAAAAATTATGTTTTTGCTCGAAAGCAGTGCTGCCACAAGCAGCCAAACCAACGGCCAAGCGAATACCGGCACCAACGATTGGAATGCTCAACCACAATTGACGGGCGATAACGACAACAAGGAACAGAATGAGAATGCCCTTACCTCCTCCGCCAACAACAACAATCGTCGTTCCTTCTTTGGTCCGTTTACGGCAGCCTTGTCGAATTTGTTTCCACCTTCCCCCAATGGTACCGCCGAATCCTCGTCGGTTTGGCCTCGTTGGTCGCAGGCGGCTTGGCATTGGGGCATACGAACCCATGCCTTTGGACTTAAAATTGGATCTCAGTTGCAATCCAATACCGTATGGCTGTACGAGCATGGAGGAGATTGGGCGCATCGGACGGTATCAACCGGACAACGGATTGCCGCTCATGTTCCCAAAACAGCTCATGCCGTCGCTCACAAGGCTCTGGAACTCTGGGAAGCGCAACAACAACAACAATCGAATGAGGATGCATCATCGTCGGACAAGAAACCCAAAGATCCTCCTCACAACAGCAAGTAAAAGGATTCAAAATCTGGATGGAACATTGAAACTCTCGCGTCCGTGGTTTGTGTTGAGTAACGCAATGGAACAACAGAAAGGGCCACAAGAAGCAGCAAGAGAAAAAGGAACCACCACCACCAGTACATATTTGCGATACAGTCATCACGAAAGCGTGGAATCACCAGAGCAGCAGCACAACGCGACGACATGCAAACAAACTTGATATGCCTTTGCAGATACAAACGCACAAAGTGCTTCCGATTCCCTGTTGTGAATGGGATGGTCAAAGATTTTGAAATACCACCTCGATTCACATTCACCACCATACCAGAACGAGAGCAACGCAAGGCAAGATAAAACATGGAACGTTTGCTCGCAATTGAATGCGGCTTTTTTTGCCGCTCCATGTTGTGTATACTACTAAAAGAAACGGAGTTGATGACCATTCCACCTTCTCGTTCTGTTTTATGTGTATATGCGGTCTCTCTCTTTCTCTTCCAGTCACACGCTAGGGACTTTTGTAGCCGTCACTAGGAGGGGAAGGAAGAATCGCAGCATTGTCGTATGAACGCACCCTTGAGAACTGCAAATATGTGGCTTTTGCTGCATATGTTGAGACAAACATGATTTCCAGAGTTTGCCCTCGCTCTCTCGTCGATCGTTCCGTTCCTCTCTCATGGCGAGAAAGCGAGCAAACCAAGGAATCCTAGTGTCCCCATATCTCTTCTCTGGTTCTGGTGGGAACAACAACGAGCACTATACAACAATGACATTGAGTACACCCAGAGATTCGAGTTTCATGGGATGTACAAAGTTTTTGATGGCGATGAGTGAACTCATTAGGTCACTGTACCTCTTAACCACAGAGCCAAGTCCGTTATTCCATCAAAAAAGCTAGCCTCCTCCTGATGATAGCAAACAAATGATCATCAAGAACGTATGGCCTCATGGTCTTTGTCAAATACCTGTCATTGGTTCCAAACACCATATCCACAGCACGATACCCTCAAGCTGTGAGAAAGAGATGTGACGCAAAACGGCGCGCTAGTTCAACACTCCTTCATTGATAGAGTGTGGCGGAAACCACCAAGTATACACGGAAATCACAACGAGCAAACGTACCGACTTAAGGTCCATAATTTCTGATTTGAGATTTTGTTTCACGTCTGCCACAGCATCGTCCAATGCATTGACCATATAGTTGAGACGGCCTGTCCATTCGTGGTCCGGTGATGAGGCATCAGCAGATTCGGACGAGGGGACAAATCCAACCACCTCCCGTTCCAGACCAAACAAGAGACAGGAGATGGTTCGAACCCATGCATTGTTGAACTGCCCTACAACCCCATCGAACGCGTCGTGATATTGCGTTTGGTTTGGAAGCAACCATTGAAAGATATCACCCAATAAATAGGTTGCAACAACCCACAAGGAGCATGCCAGCACTACGCCAAGGAAAAAAGCTAAAAAATGAGATGATAATGAAGGTGAGAAGATCGGTCGCGATACCCGAATCATAAGCCCATGGAAGAAAGCCACACTTACTAACGAGACAATAAATCAAGTGTTTGGACTTGTATGATCGCAACAGTGATGCAAATGTCGCTACCAGCCATGCTTCAGTAAACAGCGCTGTGCCGAGAACTGCCGTCAACACCAACCAACGACCTATTCTTTTCATTCGATTCCAAGCTGCAACATATCGTTCTTCGGCAGAAAGAGGGTGAGTTGGTTCTTGTTGCTGGTGTTGTTGGCGATGGCGAAGACGTGGTTTCAAAAATCTTTCGAGTGACTCGTTCTGTGCGACAAACATGACCCTGGCCCTTGCAAATAGTACCTGACCACGTAAGGTTGCCTTCTCATAGGAATCTGATATGATAGCAATCAATACATTCAACAAAATAATGACTCCAAACAGGGTAAAAATGACAAAGAGAATCGTGGTCCCTGATGTGGCAGTCAGTTGTTCCAATGTGATATCCCCCAACAGAATAGCCTGATTGAAAAAGGTTCTTGTAAGGGATGTGACGAAACGATCATATCCATTTGAAGCAATCATCATTCACGTACATAAAGTCGAAGGTACGAGGCCCACGACGAACTGCAAAAGTCCGCTGTTGCGCCATATCTCAGTGGATTAGGGCTGCAGTACATTTCGCGATCTTCACCGAGAAGCGCAATGTGAAACATATCTCCAAACATGAATACACACACTCCCAGAACAAGCAAGAAAAACCGAATGTCGTACAGAATTTGTGACAAGGCCATGATGAAAGTTGCCATATCCTTGTTTACCACTTTGAGGAAGGCCAACACTTTGATCCATAGCAATCCCACTATGAAGGCATCTAATCCATTTCTCGATTTCTCGTCGTGTCCAATGAGAAAGGTTGTGATCAATGTCAACAGAATAGCGTTGAAACCAAAAATGTTCCACATGTTCAGAATATAGCCTTTCCAGGCTCGTGTCGAGACTGCCCACATTGCCCACGCCTCGCTCACTGAACGAATCAAGTAATGTATACACACAACATAGATGATACTCTCCGAGACGAGGACTGCAAAGTAGTGAACAAAGAAAACCACAGCAACGCATATATCATCAACAAGACAATCGAAGACGAAGCGACTTCAACTGTATCATGGAGACAAGAATCATCGAACACGTACCTTTTTGACCATGATCTGGCAACGGAGGTTGGACACCCGCTGTATTGCGAAAGGTGAACATGAGGGTAATGTGCAAGACTAAATCAATCAGTACCAAGCCGAGAACAAAGGGTCGACTCAATTTGTTTCCCATGGAATGCCAAATCACAGGGGTCGACGAGGCCCGTTCCATTTCCTTGGCCGACAAGGTAACCAAGGTTGCGACAATTCCTTTCAACTCACTGACTTCATCAAACACGGTTTGACGGGAGGTTTCAAAATTGGTCCAATCGCGTCTCAAGGCAGCACCAAACCCACCCGTGTAATCATCAATGGTGGTATGGGATACCATCCATAAGAAATCCACGGCCCGTTGGGCTGGAATACCACCGTAGTTGAGCATGTCAATCAGCCACATTCCCACCATTTCGGGGCAGAGTAGGATTCGTCGAAAAATGGTCATTTCGAGTGCTCGAAGACGAGAATCGACACCATCATCTTCTACCAACAAGACGGTTGGCAAGAGGCGTGGAAGACGATGAATCAAGCTTTCTACCAAGTTTGTTCGTTCATCTCCTTTCCGATCAATCGACATTCTCTTCTTCTTGTCTACCGACGATCGTTGTGCCTGTTGATAGGTGGGCAGTGTCGCATTGCGACCCAGGACATCCATTTCGGTCGACAACATGGCAAAGCACCATTCCACTTCTTCCCACATTTCGACTCGGGGGAACCACAATCGGCCAGAACTAGAACCACCCGGATAAAACATGGGTTTATCGGCGTCCAAATCGGACCGCGCCGTATAGTCGTCTCGGGACAGTTTTTGTTGATCATGGGCCCAATCCAGCCAATCGGACACGATACTAAAAAATGGCAAATATCCATTGCAATCCGGAACCAAAATGGCAGTGGGAAATTCATTCATCAAGTGATTGCAAAAGACAGTGGCCGTTTGTTGCCCCGCATTGGGAGAAGTTGCGAGGAGGGTTTCATTTTCGGACAAAATGTGAAGGGGATATCGGCCACGTGAGTCTTGTACGCGAAGGGCATGGGGATATCGGTTGTTGCAGTCCCACAATTCTTCCAAGGTGACATACGATCGAGCACACAGTTCGTGCAAGGGTGTGGGAGGATCATTGTGACGAATGTTGTTTCGGAGCCTGCCACTACTACTACTTCTCGTACCAGTGGTGCTCGTCACCACCTCGGTGACGGCCGCAACATTGACATGAGCCAAGATAGTGCTCTGTGTTGGAGGAGGATACGCCAAAAGAGATCGTCGTTTGAGACGAATGTCTTCCGGGATGGATTGTTTGACACGGTTAATATTGAGCACCTTTTTGATAATCCCTCCTGCTCTACCAGAAGACGACGATGATTTGAGGTCACGCAACAGGGGATTCCGGATGGATGAAGAAATGCTGTTGTTGGTGGTGGGAGGAGGACTGACACGGGGTGTGGCGACAGCAGTAAGCTTTGACGACGAAGACGATGGTGGTGGCTGGGGCAACCATGGACCAGGAGGGTGTTGTGGTTGTTGTGGGAGACGAGGAGAAAACAAGGGTTCATCTGTGGTGCTGTCGACCGATCCCAATCGATTCAGTGTTCGAGTCCCCGATTTGGGTGTTTTTACAAGTGTTTGCGAGGACGACACGACGGATGAACCTTGTCGTCGTTGTCGTTTTTGTCCCTGTCGTCGTCGTCGTCGTCGTTGTCTGGATTCTGGTAAAAGAGCAATTTGTTCGTCATTGTGATATCCACGAGCACGAGAATTTCTCACCACCTCAGTCTCCGAGAGTGTGGATGTATCGCCCGATGGCGTGACATCGGAAAGAGCTGCCTCTTCATCCTCCTCTTGTACGTGGTCCCAATCATGACCGTCTTTTTGTTCTTCTTCTTGTTTCTGTCCCTCTTGGTTCGGCCAGTAGTGGTTCTCCTTCTCCTCCTTGGATGGTCGTCCCTCTCTTTCGTCGTCCTTGTTTCTGGTGGAGTAAAACGACGACGACGAGTGTTGTTGCAGTGTCATGGAAGGATGGGCACTCGTTGCTGGAACAGACGTGCACTTGTCCCTGTGGACGACGACTGGGGTCGATTCGGCAGGTATTGGAGGCGACCACAAGGATGGTGTGGTGGTGGTTCGATGAACGACCATGCGACCCGAAAAGTTGGTCAACACCAGACACGTCACTCCCTGGTGTGGATCCATGACATGTTGCATCGTCGAAGTAGTCGTAGTAGATTGTGTGGTCGTCGTTGTCGACGAAGCCAATGGTACCTCATTGATGAATTCCAGTTTCAAACTCGGCGAAAGATGATAGAAATGACTCGTAACTGGAGCATCTGGTGGTAATGGTGGGGGAGGTGGTGGTGGTGGTGGTGGTAGAGTTGCATCGTGTCGTACGGATGGTGTCGTCATGACAATGACGATGACGAGGGTTTGGGTGTGCACGTAACAATACGCCTGGTCCAATGGCTTGCTTCCCTTCTTTGTTTGGCGCTCATGAAGGAAGAATCACTTTCCCATGTAGATACGTTGGTACACCCCGAGAACTGCTCACACCCTTTCGCTCTTTTTAGTCTCTCTCTCTCTCGCTCTCTCTCCCCTGTGACACAAAAACTCGGACGGTCCAACCACACACACCGTATCACACACGGGGGTTCCTCGTTTCCTGGACGACAACTCACTCGGCGTCCGTCCTCGTGGTTGTCCCTCTCTTCTTTCGCAAAACAACCGTCCCTTTTATACGCTGATAGTAGTTTTAGAGGATGTACACAACACCATCCACACAACAGCAGCAGCAAGTCCAGAGGATGAAGAGGATTGTTCCATTGACTTGGTGATCTAGGTGGAGAATAGGGTATCTTCTCAAGATCTTTGGTCTTTGGTTCCTTAGGCTACTATAAATGGTTATTCTCTAGCGTCCGCCGGCCTTAGCACAAAAGGATGCGCATTGTCGGCTAACCACCCCAAGTATAAAGTAAAGGCTCTGCTAGCTCTCTAGTTAGTCTCTTCTAAGGCACGAGAGTGTACCGTATTGAAGAGCCTCCACTCCGACAAGTACTTCTACTAGCAAGTACGAGTAGAGAGAGGATATTAGAATCGACAGGAAGGAAATTTAGACGGTTGGAACATATTCTACTCGTCTATTGTCTCAGAGTTCTAGTAGAGGTATTTTAGACTTTTACGAGAAAGGAAGAAAGAAAACCATGTACTTCAATTTTATTTCGATCAGTTCTACCATTATCACTAAGGGGTTGTTGTTCATCACTAAGCGGTTGTTGGAATTGTATCACACTGGACCATTTTGAGGAGGTCGTCAAGTTTGTCCATGTCAAGTTCATGGAACGATTCAACGTCCACGACGTGATCCTCCGTGGTCGACATATCTTTGACGTTCTGAGTGACGGTGCTTACCGTATTGACGGTTACACCAATGATCTTGTGGTCGACCTTTGCTAGATCGGCTTGGTCTATCGCGTATGTCAGATGTTGGGCGTTGGTGGTTCTACCCTCGGTACTCCTGGTCGGATTTCCATCGGTAATGACGACGATCGCACTGTGCGAAGCAGTACCAAAATCATCCAAAAGTTCGGCACACTGCTTGATTGCCTGGCCGGTATTTGTGAATCCACCAGAATATGCAAGTTGTTCAATCTTGTCGATCGCCGGACCCGCTTCGATGAGAGAGTCAGTTTCCTTGTGGGCGTAGGTGGCAAACCTCACAATGCCAAAAGTGTAATCTCCGTCGTAACTATTCATCGAGTTGATAAATCCCGTTGCAAAGTCGCGCGTCAGCTTGTGATTGTTACAACACATTCCTCGTGTAAAGGGGTGACCATCGTAGCACTCGTCCTTGCAATTGGTAGAGGAAGTCTGGCATGTCGTTGGACCAGAGGGTGGCGAACAGATGGAACCCGACATGTCAATGGCAATACAAACATCAAAGTCCTTCGCAGCACACGGCAAGTCAGGGACAGGAGGTTTATTACACTTGACCTTTTCGACAAGCTCGTGCACCTTGAGCACGTTAAGGTTCTCGAAGTGCGGAACGTCAACGACGAAATCATCCGACGATGCGAGCTTTTGAATGTTGGTAATGTCTGTGCTTGGCGTATCAACGGTTACGACCGCGACCGTCATTTCATGCATCTGGGCCTCAAGGGATTTCGATACCGCATATTCCAAATGTTCGGCGGCGCTGTCATTTTCTGGAATGCTCCTGGTCGGTTTTCCATCGGTGATAAAGACCATCGCCTTGTGCTCAGCAGAACCTGATTTCAAATAATGGAAACATTTTTCAATTGCCTCTCCGGTGTTTGTATATCCACCACGGTATGTAAGTCCATTGATGTGGTCGATCGCGGAAGTCGCACCGCAGAGTGGGGTGACGTCAAAGGCGCTGGTGCCAAACGTCACAACACCAAAAGTCGAAGTCGCGTCGTACCGGGACATCGTTCGAATGAAAGATGATGCATACAAGCGCTCCAAGTGGTGATTTTTACAACACATTTCTCGTGTAAAGGGGTGACCATCGTAGCACGCGTCCTCACAACTGGTAGAGGAAGTCTGGCATGTCGTTGGACCAGAAGGTGGCGAACAGATGGAGCCTGACACATCAATGGCAATACAAACATCAATGTCCTTATCAGTACAACTCAACTCAGGCTTGGGAGGTGGTTCACACTTGACCATTCGGACAAGGTCTTTGACTTTTTGCATGTCAAGGTCCGTGAATCGATTAACGTCCAGGACGAATTTCTCCGACGATGCAAGCGCTAGAAGGTTGGCTTCATGAGTGCTTGGCGTCTGAATGGATACAACGATCATATCTATACCGGACAGAATGGCGTAGTCGGCTTTTTCTTTGGCGAAGTTGAAATGTTCCAATGCTGAGTCATTTTCCGAAGTACTCCTGGTCGGTTTTCCATCGGTGAAAAGGGTGATCACCTTGTGGGGAGCAGAACCCGCTTCCAAATACTCGTGACAGTACTGAATTGCCATTCCGGTGTTTGTAAATCCGCCAGCGTATGTAAGTCCTTTGATTGCGCCGACTGCAGCATCCGCATGACCAAGACCAACTTTTTTGTCCGCTGTAGTGGCAAACGTCACAACCGCAAACTTGGCCCCACCGTAGTGGTCCATCGCTTTAACAAAATCTTCTGCAAATTCGCGCTCCATTTTGTGATTCTCACAGCACATTTGTCGTGTCAAGGGGTGACCACCGTAGCACGCGTCCTTGCAATTTGAATTTGCGCCAGAAGTCTGACATGTGGTTGCACCAGAGGGTGGCGAACAAATCGAGCCGGATAAGTCAATGGCAATACAAATATCGATTTCTTTGACGACACAATCATCCAAGTCATCAAGGCCTTCAGTCGGGGCAGAGGTTGGATGGTCCGTGGGAGCTCTCGTCGGGGAATCCGTGGGCCCAAATGTTGGGCCTTCCGTCGGTGCAAAAGTCGGACCGTGCGTGGGGCCCGAAGTCGGATCGGACGTCGGGCCCGAAGTCGGACCAGACGTGGGGCCAGAAGTCGGACCAGCCTGAGGGGCCTTGGTCGGACCACTCGTCGGACCACTGGTAGGCCCAGAAGTCGGACCACTGGTAGGCCCAGAAGTCGGACCGCTCGTAGGAGCAGAAGTCGGGTATACTTGCATGGGCTCAATCTTGGTTTCAGTAGGACTGTTGGTGGGAGCGCTAGTAGGATGAGACGAGGGCGCAGAAGTTTCCCGTTCATACATTTTACGTTTGGATACACCGCAAATCGCTAAACGTTCCTCTGCAGTTTCATACCGAATTCAGAAAGAATGCAACTTATTAGTGAAAAAGAGGAAGTGGATACAAGGTCGATTTCAACGGTCTTACCATCAGTTGGCCAAGGATAAGAACCAGGATGGACGGCTGTCACCACCGTGACGAGGGGCAGCAAAAGGATGGCACGACCGAGGTACATGGTGCAGTTCTTTCGATGGATAAGCGATGCTCTCGTAGATAAGCTCTTTCTGTGTTTTCACTCAGTCAAGCCAACGTTCGTTTACCTCCCAATCTTGCCTTGATCAATGGACCAAAAGAAAAATTGTGGTGGGTGTGGGTATCACGACAAAGGTCCCAAAGAGATCTCATCACACTGGTTTGTTGGTTTGAGTTTGAGGGATCTCAATCTCACAGTTACACGCTGAAAAGAACTCAATGGTCATTGATTCTTAAAGGCCCATCTCATTCTACGAGTAGTCGTAGTCGTAGTCGTAGATTCGTTGGGAATGGTCATTCAAAGTCTAACTAGGAGCAGAAAAACCGATCGGTCATACATGACTGTACTCTACTGCTCTCTAGCTTAGCTAGACGTAGAAAAACAACTGGTGTTCAGTGTTCAGTGGTATGGTATCTTTTCAGAAAACATTTATGACAAACTGGTCTTGAACGATGGGATGTTCCATGTTCCCCCAGCAAGAGTCACAATAAACAGTCATAATGGAAGTCCCTGCCAGATTTTATTTCTTCTAGATCACCCCACGAGTACGAGCGTCCGATTCCACCATCCATATCCATCCGAAATCCGATGGTACTTCATCCTCACTCTTCCAAATCATCACACTCTTCATCGTTCCTGTCTCGTGCATCAACCTGATAACACTATATTAAAGTACTTAACCAACACTGGGGGGGTCTAGGCCCCCCACCCATCAATCCCGTATAGGGAAGGATCCGGAATCGCGCCGCGATGCCAGAACTCCAGATTCTGAACTATACGCGTCTGCTGTGGGCGAGCGTGTCTCCAACTAGTGAGCCATTCTCCTTTTTACTCACAATGTGAGCCTGCACTCTCGAAATCTCTTCGCAGTAGTACAGTAGTCAGATGCTGTAGGGTGCCAACCCCCAGCAACCAGCCTAGAGAAATAACCCCCCAATCTTCAACAGTCAAGCTGACAACAACAAGCGACCTGGACTGCACCACTAGGTAGTGCCGTCGCGTCTTACCGGGCGGGCGGGTGGGCGAAAGAAGAATGTAAAGAACCGAACGGGTGATCAAATCCAACGGTGCACTTCACAAAGCTTCTTTCCAACAATTTATGATTGTTGAAACTTTGTTGGGACAGTCATTCCGATGACCGTCCCAACACAACTCATTCAGTCAGGAACTCTTTGGGTGTGATTACTTGGTCATCGTTCGTCCGTCGGTCCCTTCTTGACCTGAGCGGTACGATGCGGTACTTCATCCTCACTCTTCCAAATCATCACACTCTTCATCGTTCCTGTCTCGTGCATCAACCTGATAACCCTCCGACTAGGTGTCCGCTTCTTAGCCCCCCAGCCGCTCTCCGCGACCAACCATTTTAATTTTGGTTTTTTTGCGTTTTTGAAGAAAATTTCGGGTCAAAATGAAAATGATCACGCCGGCCTTCTGGATCACCGTTTTGAAATTTTGTGAGCAGGCGTGCGCACTTTGACCGTTGGTCTTCCCCATTCTTGATTGTCGTCCCAAGTTGCGACCCACATTATTTTCACTACGCACCTTTTGACATGGATAATGGACATGCACCATCACAATGCATTCTCCATCATCTGCACACCATGGACATTTGACATATAGACCATAGATAGTGTTTTGCTCTACCCCATCCTTTCTTTGTTTTTTCTAGGAGAAGTGTGGTTGTTTCTAGTGTTTGTGTCCGTTTAAAAGTGGACCCTCCTCCACAACACCGTGCCGTTGCCGTAGGCTTGTCTCTTTGCAACCACAGACAGTCCTATTTTAGAATACGTCTCTTTCTAGTTGCGTTATGGAGCATATAGAGTGTAGAGTCCCCTGCACTGCTGGGAAAGACAAGTCATGCTCATGGCAACAAAAAAAGAACAACAGGAGCAGGTCGACATCACAATCCACTAAAGACCCAAACTGAGCGACAGCAGAGGAAAAATGGATGGCTTCCTCCACTTATCCTACCTACTCCTAATTGAGGTCTATAGCTCTATTTTGTCCTATAAGAATCCTACAAATGATGCCAGCAGCCCCACATGGCATCGACCAAAATGGATGTTACATGGCACAAACAAATGACACACTATGGCAACTGGCAACGTAGTGAGAGCCTACAACTAAACATTGTCCATTCCAATGCAAGTATTAGCCATTCCAGAACTTACCATGATGGATGTGCAGTGACAAAGATGAGATGAGATGGCCAGGGACGAAGCATGCCGTTTTTGGTGTTGGTTTGGTAATTGCCTCGTTTTGTTGCCTGCATCGATTTTGTAACCCGTTATCTCCCTGAGAACACTATTTTGAGTCTTGTTGAGAAGAACGCCTGCCATCTTCCAACTGTCACATCACGCCAGCCTTTCCACCGATGGATGTGAAATTTCCATTCATTTTTTTGTCTGTGAGATTGGGTTTGTCTTGCCCGAACAGACGAGCTAAGAAGCGGACATCTAGTCGGAGGGATTAAAGTACTTAACCAACACTGGGGGGGTCTAGGCCCCCCACCCATCAATCCCGTATAGGGAAGGATCCGGAATCGCGCCGCGATGAGATTCTGAACTATACGCGTCTGCTGTGGGCGAGCGTGTCTCCAACTAGTGAGCCATTCTCCTTTTTACTCACAATGTGAGCCTGCACTCTCGAAATCTCTTCGCAGTAGTACAGTAGTCAGATGCTGTAGGGTGCCAACCCCCAGCAACCAACCTAGAGAAATAACCCCCCAATCTTCAACAGTCAAGCTGACAACAACAAGCGACCTGGACTGCACCACTAGGTAGTGCCGTCGCGTCTTCACCCCGTGTGGTCGTTCCCCTCATATCTTGATATCCATTTCATCCTTTCCTCCAAGATGATCCTCATCACATCAGTTCTGAAAATCGAACCAACGCCTCAACCGAAGCCTTTGCGTCTGTGTACCTTTCAACCATTGACATGGTAGGAAGTATTCCCCTTCCTCTCAGGTGCTTTCTCCAACGATTGTTTGCTTCCAGCACTTCTGTTGGGATGGCTCTGTTTTGTGCTTCTGTGGTCGCTCCTCTCCTCAAGGATCGTCTCACGCTGTATGCCTCATCCACCTTTGTGGTGTCAGGTATGAGTTGCGGAAACCGGTGTTGAACTCGCTTCCACAAGTCGTGGAATAAAATGTCCAAGTCACCCACTGATGCACGCGCCACTTTGCCTTTTCCCTTTGTTGTTCGAAACAACGGCCCAGAGGTCACACCATTATCATGCCAACAACGAATGGCTCGTTCCAGCCACAATCGGACTTCAATGCCCGAGCTCGTCTTGTCCGCCAACGGGTGCATGTAAATCCTGAAAGTTCCGTTGGTTTGTTTGAAGCGTCCAGCCAGCGCTAATAGAACGTGTTTCTTTCGTGGGTACTCAAGTCCCTCGACCCAATACTTCCTCATCAATCCGATGTCTATTTGTGGGATCTCTTCCCCTCTCAATGCTGCCACAAAGCCAGCCACGATCAACGCTCCCGTCAACGCTACCTCTCGCTTTCTCGCTCCCTGCAATCCACCCTGCCACTCCTCTTCTAACACAGACAAACCAGCCTTCACCTCGTCCAACGTCGTGGCCTGGTCTGGGATCCATACATCCCCCATTCGATCGTGACAACCCGTCATAAATCGTTTGAACCAATGAGAGTTTGTTGGGCTGCCGCTAAAGAACAATCCACCTCGATCACCATATCCAACTGTCGCTAATCCGGTTCCTCCAGGCAGGGTGTGATAGAAATTCGATACCGCTGATCTGACCTTGCGCGCTGTCTCGAACTGGATGTGTCGGGAGTTTCGTCCTTGATTCATTGTTTTGATTAACATGAGACAGGCCACATTGAGTCCTTGGTCGTCCACCACCGGACATGGACCCCGATGTGGTAAAGGTTGGTCCAAACCCATGGCTTCTCCTGCTTCTATGAGTCCTCTAACCTCCCTCCAATTCTTTTCCACTGTTGTACGTTCTCTTGACCAGAATGAATCTAGAATCGCGCGTCGAATACACAGCAACAACAGCTTGTCCGCTTCCTTTTGCTCATTTGCGAATCTTCCTTGCAAATTATAAAAACTGCAATCGTCGCATTGAAACACACACATCAAGTCATCACCAACACGCGCTTCCTTGAACCGCTGTTCGTCATCTGCCATCTCGCCGTGCAGCTAGGTATCCATCAGGGCATCGTCCAAATCTCCTGCCTCATACACTGGAAATTTGTCCTCGGCACACTGCTTATAACATTTCGCGTGCCAAATCCCACAACAGATTCTACTCGTTCCCCTTGTACTCCCAAAGTTTGCACAGACAATCCCTGACAGCGGTTGGACCGGTCGACCACAACACTTGCAATTGCCCGTCCACCTGCTCCAATAAGTTCTTTTCTCGCTTAACTTGCCAGGGGCGTCTGTAAAGAAAGGGACAAACGAATGCAACAATCAAAGGTTCGTGTTGAGATTTACTCCATAACGCGCTGCCAACCGGAACAGTAAAAACACAATCCGCAACTTTTCCCAGTTTTTTCCTCCAGCGGTTAGACATGAGGGCTGGGCAAACAAACATGTGTCCAGTACGTGTTCGGATGTGTCGAGCCTCGCATAACTGGTCAACTGCCACGTCGGCAATCGCGGGAGGGGGCATCCAGATGAAATTATCGTCTTCAAACGCCCAATCGAACCAGTCTTTGGTATCTAGAACTTTCCACGAGAGCGATGGTGCACAACTCTTCAGCCAATCGGCCAATCCACTTTGTCTTTCTTCGGCAGTCTTGTTTAAAGGCACATACATCAGCATGTTGCCTCCTGCCATGACTCCAGTCATCAAATCTCCCCGGGACAAGCCATCCGTCCCTCGCTCAATCATCCTTGTTCCAGCAACCCAGATTACCCGCACGAAAACTTGACCCGTCATCTCGAGCCGCTTGGTTCTTAGTACAAGTTCGTACAAAAGTGGAGTAGAGGAGGTCCCTCTGAAGAAAGCTGCCTCCGCCGTGGAATTATCTGTAAACATGAAGATTTCCGACCCCTTCTGGATCGTCCCATCATACACCAGAGCTTCCAACCTGAGCACCAAATTATACAATTCGCGAAAGTTTGAGGACCTTCCGCCATAAGCCTTCGTCCACAACCCATGTTCTGTTTCAACAGTCGGTGAACCATACAGCCAAAGCGATGTTCCGAATCCTTCTCCAGATGCGTCGCCGAAGATGATCGCTGCCTTCGCTCCCTTTGTTGGTCGAGCCAAAATCTTTGGCAGCAATTCATCCTTTGTCAATTCAACTAGCGCCGCAACATCACTCGCAAAACGAGGAGCTGGCTCCACCCTTTTTGGAGGAACTTTGTCTTCTCTCAACTCGCTGAGCTTTCGCTTTCGCCGATCCTTTTCCGGGAGTCGCCATCCTTCAGCGTCTCTGTCCGTTCGCCAGGTCTCCAACGTGAGATGGATTCCTTTAAGGTAAGGCACCATTGTATCGAACGTCAATGAGACATAAACCAGAAAACCTCTCACTCGCTCCAATTCCTTTCGATCGATCTTATCACCTGTCTCCGCCCACTGCTTGAGCGTGTTGATGTGCCCCTTCGTCTTGTTCCATCTTTCCTGTGATACCGTCTTGTAGACGTATCCTCTTTCGTCCGTTCCTACTACAGCTCCAGCCCATGCACCCGGTTGTTTACTCGGGGGTCTTCGCTTTCTGGCCGCATCCTGCAACCCATAGAAGGCAGCTCCTTTGGCCATTTTACTCGCCGCTGCCCACGCCTCCTCCTCCGTCAGCGCTGTTTCCCTCAGATCGTCAACATATGGGTGAACGTCCGCGGTGATTGCTCCATCACTCCGAATCTTGCTTATCCACGGCACACTTGGGTCATAATCAGCATCCCCTGGTAAGTTCAGTCTGACGTCCACCCATCCAAAAATGTTCTTCGGGTCTAACCTATCACCAAAAATCAATCTCTTGACGCGTTGTGCATTTTGAGTTGCCTGATACGGCGATGTCGTCAAACCCATAGCGCACCTCGTCCATGCCTCCCATAAACGAGTGCGTCCAAACCGCTCCTTCAACTCCTCTGGGAAAAGGTCAGTGATATCGATGCCGGTATAGGCTCTCAAATCCGGATGCAGCCAGAAGTTAAGAAACATCTCACCAAAATTGTTATCTGCCGACCATGTTCTCGACTCCACAGTGCGCAACATAGAGTTCACATTTCCCAATCCGAACCAAGGTGCAAACAATGCTGCATTCAATCCACTTTTGGTACCGTCGTATACCATGCGGATATCGTCTACTCCCTTTGGTACCGAAAAGCAGCTCGTCAACGATTTAATACCATTCGTTTGAGCGATATATCCTCTTGTCCTCACCTTTGTCAGTTTTTTCTTTTCAAAAGCTCTTTGTTTTTCATCGGGATTAGCTTGTTGCCTTCGCCGGTAAGACGGTGGTTCTCCTATCCACATAGGAGCTATCCCATCTCGCATCTCGCGCATCTATTGGGCATCAGGCATCCGCCAGAAAAAGGGTGAGGACCCTTTATCCCAGTCCCACCATGAAGCTTGAGATGCATGGGATAGAGCACTCAAGCCCGCTTGCAATGTTCGTTCTCTCAGCGTCACATCACCATTATCATGATCAAATCGCTGGAACCGCCACCATTGCCAAAATTCCGAGCATACCAAACGCTTCCAGTAGCGTAATGCGGCTCCACGAATCACATTCAACGCCTTCACACATTTCGCTTGCTCGGACACATCCCGAATTCCCAATTTGCCACAGATGCGATCATCCCACAAGTAAGTTGGAACTTCCGCATCGTCCGACTTGGTTGCTTTTAGATTCCTATCCTCACGTCGTTCCTCAACATTCAGAGAACCAACTCCTTCTTCACAGTCAGGTGCTGAATACATCGCCTCAGCCTCCGTCATTCGTGCTTCTTCAGAATTGGATCCCGAATCTCGATCGAATACCTGAGCATTCAAATCTTGTTCCATAAATTTTTCCTCCTGCTCCTGCGTTCCACTCATCCATTCTCGTAACGAGAAAGCAACCTGCACTCGACATTTGAATGGGACGACCAATTCATCTATCCAACAATTCAACTCCTCCTCTGATCCTCTTTTGTGCAATTCCGCTGGAAAGTCCAGAGCTGTCGCTAACTCTTTCGGAGACAAACGGCGTCTAACACAGCCTGAGGTTGTGAAAACACTGGGCAACACATGATTTCGATACCTGTCCTTCTTCCAATTCATCTTTCGATCAATGACATTCACTCCTTCCTTCGTGGGATCATAATCGGACGGAGCCGGACAGTCCTTCCCGTTTATCGTCAGATCAACCACCCCACTCATTGTTGTTTTTTCCAAACCTGGCACCATGTGATTCCTCCAGCAATCCACAAATCAACATGACCGTCCTTCCACCACTCGCTCAGCCACATGAATCAACGCCTCCTGTGTCGTGACTCCGCCCAGCTCGTCATGCCTCGTACGCATAACAGTCGTTGTCCAATTCACATTCATTCGATGTGGCCCTGCTCCCTTGCGTCCTCCTATCCAACAAACCACCTGTACCGTCGGCATGTTCCACACTGGGTGTCCTGGGGTTGGAGTCCACCCTCCATCAAACAAAACAATGTCCACCTCGGGACGTTCAAGCCAGGGTTGTGGTTGCCGCACTGCAATTCTCATCTTCTTGGTACCCTTGTTTTTCGTCAACCGATCTACTCGATCAATCGCCAACTTCGCCCAACTGGACGATCCCGTTTCTCCGCCTGTTACTTTTTCCTCCGGCGTGTCAATCCAAAGCACCTGACCCAGAGCTGGTACCGCCCAAAACCAAAAGGGGGTACCACCGCTCGCCAACCCAATCTTACAATCTCCCTTACCTACTTTCAAGCGAGTTATCTTTCGCTCTGCCACTCCAACAAGCGAAGTGCAAATCGACGAACTCTCTACGTAACAATTAAACTTTGTCGAGTTGTTATCACTCTCGCCATCGCCCTTTCCATCCTTCTCAATCGCTCGAATCTCCAAAGCTTCCGACGCCTTCCGTTTCCGCTCTCTTCCTCCTCTCACAATTTCCAAGGATCAAGCTTTCTTGCTCGATCCCTTGTTGTTCGCCGCCACAACCGAATTCACCGATCGCTGCAATTTCTCCATACGATCTTCCAGTCCTGACTTGAGTGCAGAAAACTTGGATCGCGGTGTTGCGAAACGAATCAAGTGTTCATGAAGGATTAATGCAATCTTGGGATGACCACTGAAGTCTGCCTGCCGATAATCCTTCATCACTTCATGAGCACGCAAAGTGCCCCAAAGCATGCCAGCCGGAGTGTTTGTTGCACGACCTGGTGCACGTGCCTCTCGGAGACTTCGAAAGATCGCACGGACGCAATGGGAAATCAAAATCCAAACCTCCTGAGAACTGGCTTCACTTACCGCTTGCACTTGCTGGTGGTATCGCACGATCCAATGACAGAGATCGTCCCAAAAGGTCTTGCTCTGAAGCAGCAATTCGTGTGCCACACTGGCCGGTTCCGTCCCGAAGGCGAACAGGTCACTAATTGCTTGTTCCAAAGTGCGTCTTCTGTCCTTCACGTGATCCAGGATTCTCTGGTGAATGCCTTCCCTTCCAGATGGTGGATGAAAGTCTTCGAATTTCGGAGCTCCGCCCAGCGCTCTTGAATTGGTTGTCTGAGACTGGTCCGATCCTTTACCCAACAACGGAGGCACCTCAAGGTTAAAGGAAGCGATATATGCCGTGTGGTACGGCGTCTTATCCCTCACCTTGGCCGTGGTAGCACGTAAGTTGGCCGCGCGCTCCTCATCTAAGCTGACATCCGACGTCGCTAGCGACAACAGAGAAACCGCGTCCACGAAGACATGTGGATCCGCAGTGACATCGTGACGCGCCATCCAAGAAACGCAGAACCCCCGTGTTGTGAATACAATCGACCCAACAACAATCGCTTCAGTCTCCGCTTGATCTTGGAGATCCTTTACCTCCGACCGTAACTCTTTCAATTCCTCCTTCATCCGAGACAACTCCTCTCGCATCAAAGAAAAATCGTCCTTCGAAACCGTCGACCCTGTGCCCGCAAAACTCACAGAAGGAGCACTCGTAATTCCACCAAGGTTTGACGAAGAAGTAGCCCAACCAAATGCACCTCCCCCCCCCGCCGAAATTCGGAGACATGCCTGCTGACTGCTTGCTCTGTTCCAACGCCGATATACGTGTCATCATGTCAGAGAAAAGAGCTGCCCACTTGCCTCCTGGGTCCCCAGTGTGGGATGAGGACCGAGAAAGAAGAGACAGTGTTGGGTTCACAAACTGCTGCCTAAAGTCACTCTTGTCGCCGAAAAACTTCTCCAGCCCTTCCTGGACGAGTAACTTCGAAGATGTCATCGCTTGCTCCACCTTTCGCTCCACAGCCTCCAAACGACTCAAAACTTCAGGATTGATCGGTTTGTCCAACCGTTTTCCAACCACGTCCTGCAAAGAGTGGACCGTAGTCATGCAATGTGCTAAAATCTCAAAAGCAGACTGGGTGCCAAACTCTGCAGGTCGTTCACCCAACAATGCATGGATGACAGATAGCTTGACATGGAGCCTCTCGATCTCATCATCCAGAGATGCCTCCATCAGATCTCTTTCCTTGCCTTCCTTCTCATGTTCCAAACGAAGCGTGTTCACATTTGCCACCAAATTGCCCCAAGCTCCTCCTTGCAGTACCTTGACGCTCGGAGTGGCCTGTTGGTTTCCAATGTCTTCGGGAACGTCCTTCCATGGTGCCACTGAACGTTTCTTCTGCAGAGTCTCCATGGCCGAAGGTTTAACATCTAGGTCCTCCTCATCTTCACTAGTAAGCATTTCTACCATATACTCGTGACCACGTTTTCCCGCTCTCTTGGGATTAGGGGTCATCGCAACAAACTTGAACTCCGCCTTGGTGTTCTCCATGACCTTGGCAACTGTTGTGAGATCCACCTCGTCGCCTGCCTCGGATGCCGCATGCTTGAGGGATGCAAAGGTGGCTTGCCAGCTCTCGAGAGAACGAGGGCTAAGCTCCATTTCGTTCCAATCGATAGATCGAACACAATTGCCCGGAAGAACTGGTTGACAGAAGACCGTTTCCAGTGCATCGGAACTTGAAGAACCACTCACACCGCGAATAAAAATACCCGAAGGGTCATCGCCCACCAACTTACTCCAGGACTGCTTCTTGACGGCATGCGAAGCTACCGAACAACCAACCCGAACACATACCCGCTGCCCAGCCCCAATTATGCCCCGACAAGACGCGTCAAACGTATCTTGTTCGAGACGAACAACACCGAAGAGAGAACCCGAACGAAGGGTCCCCCCCCCCCGGTCACAATAACAGCAGACTCACCTGACGACCCCACAGAAGGCGAAGAATCCGGAGTACTTCCCCACTCAAACTCAAACATCGCGAAAAAGATGACAAGGATGAGGTGGTTGGCACGGTCGAAACAGGGAGAACAAAACAAAACCGAAACGAAAGAAGAATGTAAAGAACCGAACGGGTGATCAAATCCAACGGTGCACTTCACAAAGCTTCTTTCCAACAATTTATGATTGTTGAAACTTTGTTGGGACAGTCATTCCGATGACCGTCCCAACACAACTCATTCAGTCAGGAACTCTTTGGGTGTGATTACTTGGTCATCGTTCGTCCGTCGGTCCCTTCTTGACCTGAGCGGTATTGTACGATGCGGGCTTTTCTCACCCTGCCGTGTTCTCACGTTCAGTCAAAGGAGTACTACAGATACAGATACGGATAGAGTAAATGGGAAAGATACTCGTTGAATCTTGGGTGTTTGTCTCGATCAGGTCATGGTCATCTGCTTTTTCTCGAAAATGAGACACACAAGAAGTGACTTGCTTGTGTCGATCCAACTTGCCATGGATGGAGTTTATGAAACAAGAGTCCAACAATAGCAATAATAATAATATGATGTACCACTAGTATTCCTCGTTACCAATGAATGAAATAGAATGCTTTCCGTGTATGAATGCCGTAGAGAGAGAAAATGGTCCAAAGGATGACGACTTTCTCTGGTTCGTGAAGGATTGTGGGTGACACAATACGCAACATGGAATATCACCCAGATGAAATCCAATTTAATATAGAATACGCAACAGACAAGTCGTAGGTATGTTTGATACCTCTTGTGAGGAGACTGCATTCTCTCTCTCGTGCGCGGCGCTCCATCATCGAATGGTTTCCATCTTGGCATGATTTTCTTGTTCTCGTTCATGTTTCCGAAATCGTCGTTCCTGTTGATCTTGTCGATGTTGTTGTTGCTTTTGCTTCCGTTCCGTTTGTTTGTGTTCTCGTTCCAAGAGCTGACAGGTGGCTTCTAATGTTTGCACCCGGTCCAGCAAGGCGGCGACCGTTGCCTGCAAATTCCGATTGTGCACGACGGCATGACTCGCCAAGACGGGAGGTGGAATCGCCCACAACAAGGAATTGGGGACGGCCGTCAAATCCAAAGAGCCCCACAAACCCGAAAGAGAACGGGGTGAAGAAGTGGAATCTTTGGCTTCTTCCACCAATTGCAAGGCACGGACCAGACGCACCAACTTGTCGGGAGACAAGTGCTTGTTCCATGGCAATTGCGGAAAGACACGCGAATCAATGCCAGCTTCCAAATACAAAATGGCTTGTTCCACAGCTCGTTTACCAATTCGATCCCGATCCAGCCAAAGCAGTCCCAACCATTCGGGTGGGAGCGACGGGTCAAAATCTGCTCGTAAAAACAAGCATCGAAAGAGGCTTGCCACCACGGCAGGTGGTGGTGCCGTCGCTGCTACGGGTGCTCTTGGTCCCTTGTGGGTCAAGGAATCGTCGGTACCAGTGGCGGACGACTGCGCCTGGAGTGTTTGAGCCAAGGCCTGTCGCGCTTGCAGAAAGACGGCAAGTTGGGCCAACCACCGTGATCGTTCCAAACCATCATCCTTGTCGGCACGACATTTTTGGTCCAGTTCTTGAATGAGTGAGGCCACACCCCCTTGATTTTCGAGCAGGGCCGTCGCGCAGGCCCGTTCCGGTGGTACCACGGTTGTGGGCGGCCACTGGGCACGACACACGGCTTGCATCATGGCCAAGGGATTGGAAAACTGGAGTATCTCCTCCAGTCGATTGGATTGGTACAAGGCTAGGGCAATTTTGGCCAAATCCAAATCGGACCATTTGGGCCAGGCCGTGTAAATCAAAGGAGGAAGGGGAATTCCATGCTTCAAGGCGAGAATCACCAAGTCTTCCATGCCCTCCGGTTTGCCAAAAGCAATGGCCGAAGAAGACGAGTTGTTGCTAGTGCCATTGGGACTGCTGCCACTGGGGAGCGTGGGGGGTAAATGTTGGAATATAAGGGCCACCGTTTCGGGGGTCCACCCTTCACACAAAGAAGTGAATGACGCTTCGACAGTGGTCGCGTCGTCCCTCGTACTGCTCGTATGAATCGTTGTAGGATTCGGACGAGCAAATTTGGACAAGGTCAAGAGGGCAAAGGTTTGCGGCGACAATCGTTCCATCCAATCTGGTTCCTGTCCTCCACGTACCGTCTTGACACTCTTGTGCCAAGCCCACCCGGCCCAGTTGGCCGGTGACCAATCTGTTTGTGGTGCCGTTTCCACACGAGCGCGCAACAAGGCCGCGGCGGCGGGGACACTGACACAATAGGTTCGATCCAACGGAACATTGAGTTTGGTGGTATTGTCAAAAAATTGGGGCAAGGTCAACAAACGATCCAACAATAGGACGGCCAATCCTCCATCAGTAGTGGAAGTGTCCTGAGACGAGTTGGAGGGAGTATTTTCGTCCTTTTCTCGAGCCGTGGCCGTATCAGGGGGTGTCCATTGGACGCAGGCTTGAAGCAAGTCGACACGTTCCTTGGCCTTAAGGGTTTCAATGTAATTTTCCAAAACGGCTTGGTGACAACCAAAGTAATGCCACAATCGATAAAAGTAATAATGTTGTCGTTGGACAAATTCCTTCTTGTACGTTTTGGCCAAGACGGAAGCTGCCATGGTTTGTTGAAATCCCTCTAGATCAAACTCGTCATTGTTCGCAGTAGTACTGTCTTCTTGTTCCAAGGCTTGCAAAAAGGCTACCACCGCCACAGCCGGAATATCCTTTTCTTCAATGGGAGGATCCAGACCGTGAATGGACGAAGCATCCATGGAAGAAGAAGAAGAACATTGCCATCCTTGCAATTGTTCAAAATAGAGTGATCGAGCGGCAATCACGTGACGATTGGGAATGGTATGAATCCAACCGTTGTTGTCGTCGTCGTTATTGCCAGTGCCGGTTATCCGAATGCGCAAGACGGATGTCGTTGTGGATGTTGTTGTTGTCGTTGTCATGATGAGGAATGAGGCTTGTTCTAGTTTCTTGTGTTTGGTTCAGTACGGTTTGCTTTGATCAGCAAAGAGTTGTTGTTGTTGTTGTTGGTTGCGATTGTTTGTGGTTCGGTTTATTTGTGTTGCGGCCTCGGAGCACTCGTTCAACGGAATCGTGTGACACTTGTAATCTCTCTCTCTCGATCTCGTCCCTGTTTTGAGGTTTGTGCCGAATGGTTCTGTTTTCTCTGGACGATATGCTACGGGTATGTGTAGGATCTCGTATCCATTTGGTGTGACACCATTGTTTGTGTTGTCTGTTTCTTTTTTTGGATCGTGCGTTCGATTCGCTTTTTCTCGCGCATAGGTCGACTTCTAATTTCCCAATACCCGGCGCAGCCCCACCAGCGCTGGGCCGATCACTAATACTCATGACTCGAAACCGCTGGAGAGTATCTGCTTTTGACGCTACCAACGGGAGGTGCGCGAGAGACATGCGCGCGTGCGTTGAATCGGAGAAACATGATTCCGAGCCGGGTGGGGTGCCCTGGATGCGCAGCCGTCACAACAGGCAAGCACAGAGTGTACAGCGAAGGAATCGAAAAAAGTCGTCGTCGTCGTCGTCGGTCCTCTGAGGTTGATTGGGTCCATCGTTGTTTGGGGCACATTTTTCTGCTTGTCATGTTCAATCGGTTCAACTGTCTCTTCCTTTCTTCCATTCATTGAATTCCTGTCAGCGATCCAAAACAACTTGACAATAATATCAGCAATCGATATTAGAGACGACATTGTTGCGTTTGTTCTCGGAAACAAGGTTCTGGATTTCATTCTCGTTTGCTTCCTTTCTCTCTGCGAGAAGCATTGTCTAAAAGTACCAGGTCGTTCTACAATATTATCAGCACCATATCGAGGGACCAAACAACAATGCCCTTGTCCTCTTCTTCTTCCTCCTCCTCTTCCAGTCACAATCATCCACAAGGTCCTGATTCCTCCTCTTCTTGCCGCGTCTTGTATCCCTTGTCTTCTACCCTGACTCTGGAATTGGTACCAAACGATAAGGACCATACCACCACCAATGCCACGACCAAGAATCATGACCATGTCCAAGAGGGACCATATTACACATCGATTGTCGTGTCCAATTTTTCCGGTTCCATTCGGATCCATCCTTCCTCGGTGGCTGTGCAGACGAACGAACCAAAGAAGGACAACAACACCAAAGCAGTAATCACAGACCATGAGTCATCCACCTTACCAGACTGCAATCCGCACCATCTCATTATGCACTCTTCGAATTCCTGGTTGCCCTGTCCAGGAGGAGGTCGTCCAGATGCTGTTCCCGAACAAGACGAAGAACAGCTAGACATGGAAGAAAATGACTCGGTTCCCTTGCTTCTTCCCAACGACAATGCCAGTCATGCGTATGTCGTAGACGAGGAACAAGAAGTTACAACCAACCATACTGCTCCTCCCTCCTGGACCATTCGTACGACGAATGGCGACATTTTACAGGTTCCATCGCATGGCAATGGCATTGAAGCTCTCTTTGTCGACTCTTTGGTGGAAAGGGACAATGAGAAAAAGGATGAAGTACAACCCATTGCATCGTCACGACCACCCTTGATTCCACAACAACAACAAAGACGTCGACGATCCTATTCCAACGCATCCTCATGGTCGACTCCCCGAACAACAAGTGGTGGCTCCTCCAACTCTGATCGTCCTCCTGTCCTCCGGAGGCCATCAGTGGGGTCGTCGTCGGCTTCTTCGGTACGGTCCCTCCATCCAGTGTCTTCTCCTCCTCCTACCAAGTCCCATGAACCACAGTCCCAACCATCACCACCACCACAGCAACAACAGCAACAACGATGGGAAGAATTGATGGAAACTGTCCTCAATATGCACACCTTGAAACGAAGCATTCCGGAAGAAATTCGCCTTCAACGACGAGCCATGCGGAGTTATACCAAGAATCGTTCCCAACCATCAATGACAACTCTCCCACAACAACCACAAAAATCTGGCATGGTACAAATAACAAGTCGAGGCACGGAACGTGTCATTGAAACCGGCATGGAGGACGATCAGGACACTCATCACAGTGACAGCAGTCGCTTCCCTGTCTCGCTACATGATTCTAGTGACAGCGATACTCCCCACAACCCTGAAACCACCAGCGACTTTAGTAGTAACATGGGAATTGGAGGTGGCGTGGCACCCACACACTTGCATGAATTATGTGCCAAATCGGCCGTCACCCTGGAAGAATTGTGGGATTGTTACAATCAATATCCAGACGCCATTCGTGTCCAGGATTTTCGAGGACGGTATCCCTTGCATATCTTGGCGGACAATGAGACCTTGTTGGCATCCTTTTCCCAGACGGCGACCGTCTTTGCCAATCATTTAATCAATGAATTCCCCCTGGCTATCATTACACCCGATCAAGAGGGCTATATTCCATTTTGCAATATTTTGGCCGACTGGATTCAATGGGCACACGATCAGCAAAAACTCCAGGAGGACTATACGGCTCGATCGGATTTTGCACTGGACAATGACGACGAGAACGATGAGGATCCAAAGAGTTGGACCTATCCAGCGTCTCGCAGTACACGACACATCTTGTTCCCTCGCGTGGAACTTTGGCATGAAGCCGAATGGTGTTTGACCATGCTTTCGACCAAACTCAATGTTTTGGGACGGAATGCGGCCTTGCCCACCTTTCATCACGAACACACCAATTTACGAGCTGCTTTCAAGGCCACTTCCACCACCACTGGAGGCCGCACTGGACACCAACGAATCAAGGGTGGCGATGAACGAACCATTTTGATGCAAGCTTTGTTGGAACGATTGCCTCGTTTGGTCCCCACCATTTTGTTGGTCGAAGATGACGGTGCCGATTCTCGAGCTCGCGCCCTGGAACTTCCCATTGTCCGTCGTTTATTACTATGCCCAAGCGTCGTGGACATGTGGTTGATTGACATGTTGCATTACGGTGGGATACCAGCGCAACGGGCGGTGGACTTTTTGTGGATGGTATCTCATACGTCGATTGATGATTACACTGGTGGATTTGGTGCTGCCTTGCGGAGTGATTGGCGACAGTACGAATCGCTCCGCCAAGGTGTCTTTGATGAAATTAGTGACCTCAAGGGTGTCATTGCCACCTTGGTCACGTTGAAAACACGAGAAATGGAACGTGCCGCATCGACACCCGTCGTGTGGCATGCCATGTCCAACAAACTCAGTCGACCCTTTGTATTAGGGTTGGTCTTGATTGATTTGGTCCTTCATTTATGTCTCATGGCTACGTTTCGGGATACGGCGGGTGTGAAACCAAAATTACCGGAAACTCATCAACGAGGTAAGGAAGCATCAAATATCTATCGGGGAGTGCAAGAATTGCGTATTGCGTGGACTGATGTTCGTTGTACTTCATGTTGTTTTGTTTTCTGCTCGTTCGTTATGAAGTCCTTGTGGTATCGGCGGACATTTACATCATCTGCATTCACTATCTTCTTCGTACCGTGAGCGAGAGTTGGGCCATGTGGGGCCGTGTGCACTGGGGCCTTTCAGGGATATCTACTCGACATGTGGAACATTTTTGGTTTCAATGCCATTGTTCTTACCGTGATTACAACCTTTCTCAATGGACATGATAGCAAATCTCGAAATGGCCTCAATGCCTTTGTGGTGGGATTGCTCTGGATCAAAGTGTTGGCCTTTCTGAAAGTGGTGAACAAGGATATGGCAACCTTTATCATGGCACTGTCGCAAATCCTCTATGATATTCGATTCTTTGTGTTAGTGTTGGCAGTCTGCGTCTTTATGTTTGGAGGTACGTACCTTTCTAGTTTTGTCAATCCTTTACGGGAGTTTCAGGGACAATCATCTGAGTGATTTTGGTGTCTATAGATATGCTTCACTTGGCTGTGAGCGAAAAAGACAATGGCGACTACTGTGAAAAGGGAGAGTTTGAATCGGAGGCCATTGAAGATTTCTGTTCCTCGTCCTCGGAATCCTATATTCGAGTCTATGTAAGTAATGTGCAATCCGTTTAACACTTGATACTACGATTGTCGCTTACAGGACCTATTCGACTGTACCATTATTGTTGCATGTGCAGGGTATGCTGGTGGGTGACGTCGAGTTGGACAATTTGATTGCGACACATGGAACAACCATTTTGTTTGTTGTCTTTACCATGTTTGGAGTGATTGTTCTATTGAATGTTCTCATTGCGATTATTGCCGACTCGTACGAAAAGGCAACGTTGCGGGGTCAAGTGTTGTTTGGCCGTGCTCGAATCATGTTTGTCGCACAAAACGAAGCTCTCGAGAACTTTTTGAAACCAAGACGGCGGCGGCGCCTCCGGCCAAAGACGGACCTTTCTGGCAACCAGTTGCGATGGAATCGTATCACGCATTTGGGACGGTGGTTGGTGTTAATTGCAATTCTCACCACGGCCTTGTTCACAGAGGCATGGATTGTCTCTGCGGCCTTTTCCTTGGGCGGGTCGTCTCAGGCAAAAGACATTGCGTACTTTGTGGTTCGTAAGTTTGAGAAACTGTCGCGATACAGAGAAATTTAGCATCTGTGGTACTCGCTCACAATATCTGTTTGGCACTGACGTGTTTTGCATTGACCTTTTATCTCAGTTGTGGTTCTTGCCCTCTTGTTGGGAGCTGGATTGTGGGTGGTCGCCACCTTTCTCCTGGACGATGCATTTCGTTGGATACTTCCCGACAACACGGAGTTCATGTACGATGCCCTTGGAAAATTCAATCATGGGTTGGTTCGTACCATTTCGAGTTTTTTGTTTGGTTTGGAGAAGGAAAAGGTGGAGTCTGTGTCGGAACATGAAACCATCGAACAAGAATGGACGGGTCAAATGAATTATATGGAACATGTTGTGTCTGATTTAGTGAATGATGTCAAGAGAGACTTGAAAGCAGAGATACTTGATCTCAAAACGGTACGTTTGAACTGGACCGTCAAGCATTTAATGCGCTTTCAAAGCAAGGCGCTGTGCTCTTACTGGCGCTCATGTGTCGTTTTGGTTTGCGACTTCGCAGGAAATTCAAAAGGTTCCGCCCTATCATCACTGAGATTTTGTGGGTGGTAAATATTATTCCTTCATGAATCTGTTTTTTGCCGGTTGTGCAGAAACCGTCCAGTGAAGCAACAACGAAATTGTTCAGAGATTCTTGCCATGGTAAGGCATCGTTCATTCCAATTCCTGGTGTCACGACCGAAAACAACAACAACAACAACGTAGAGTCGACCACCGTAGAAATGCCACACCACATCATGGAGTCCCCAACTACTACTTCGTCATGTATCATCCACATGCGACTATAATACGCAAAAGATATCAACTGAGTGTCCGAGAAGGGTCCTTGACAATCATTACTGTACGAATATAGACTAATGGGAACGACAACCCCAAGATGTAGGAAAAGTGAAAATGTGGCGGTACGTTGCTTTGTAAAAGTGGCCTGGCGCGAAGCGTTTTTGGTTGGGGGTGCACTCTTTTTACGCCACTCTTTCGATCGTTGTGGGGCCATGACACACTGGTTTCTTATATTCGTGTTATTCGTTTCCCCCACTACAGCTGGACCAGTCATTTCAAGTGTCTATGATGACGGTTGGGTACGTTTTTGTTCTTTGGAGCGACGTTTGGACATTATTTTGTTCATTTTTGTTCTTGACGGCCTCTCATTTTACTCGTACATCAAACAAATCAAGAGATAACAATAGCAAACCACCGACAATCAACCAAGTCGTGCAACAGGCATATATTGTGGATGTTTGTATCTACTGTGAAGGCTTGTAGTCATTGATTGAGTTTCAGTGTCTCCCTCATGTCAGCTCGTATCCTTTACCTCTGTGTTTGATCATGGGCCGCATTACGATTTTTACTGCCGAACACTGTCCGTATTGTCGTCGAGTGGAATCGGCCTTTACGGCACGAGGCATTCCCTATGTTACGATAAGCATTACCAAGTATCCGCAGAAACGCAATGACATGATTGTGCTAAGTCAGCATCGATCTTCGACGCCTCAAGTCTTTTTCAATACCCGTCATGTGGGTGGCATGGACGATACCTTGGCCCTCTTGGAAGAGTGGGATGCCGATCCCCGTTACAAGTCTGCCTATCATCGGTTTCAACAAGAAATAGAACAACATTTTGATCCCTCCAATCCAAGATTTCAATTGCCTGAGGAAACACAAGAGAATTACCGGTCACAGGAAGACGAACAACAAACTGAAACGAAAGAGGCAAAGGGCAGTAAAGAGAAGAACGAGGACGACTTTTTGACATTTTTTCGAGAACAACGAGGAGCGGATCGGCACTGCATTCAATTGCCGTGGAGTAGCAATAAATCAGACAACAACAAGACCATTTTGGAAATGACGCAATTGCTTCAAGAAATTCTACCCATTCAAGATACGACCAAACGATTGACGGTTCATCGCAACGTCTTTTGCGGAAAGGACGCATTCAAGCCTTGTCACGTCATTATCAAGTGTCTGAGTCTCTGGCCCAAGAATTGGCAATTCAGCTAATGATGCAACACCAATTGTTTGCTCCCGTCACGGACGAAACCGTCCACAGCAGCCCAAACTCCTCGGTCACTACAGCCGCGAAATGGGACAACCAAGCCTTGTATCGATTGCAATGCTATGCAGAACCTCTTGTGTTGAACTCCTATCGGATATGGACCCAAGCGCTGGAACCATGGATCACGCTCACGGCGGCTCCAAAAGCAACGGCTGAGTCCTCGTCCTGGACACCTGCCTTTGAACTCTTGTCTCAGTTGAGTCATCTCATGAGTCGAATTCTCATGGGTGTCACCAGTGATGAAGATGGGTTGATTGATTACGTTGCTGCACGTGCTCATCCCTTGTACCCAGTCTTTGAAGAAGCTGTCTGCGCCCTCCAAGTTGTGTCATTGCAGGATATGGACGATCGGTCCAAAGCGGTACGTCACGCTGGAAACACCAGCAACAGACAATTTTAAACTGTCATCTCATGTCGGTTCTCAATGTTTCTTCATGTTCAATGAGACAGGCGTTTGGGATCAATGTGTATAATCTCATGGTCAAGTATGCCTTTGTCAAGGTGGGTACCGGCGATACCGATTACAATCGGTTCATTTTCTACAACAATGTCTCGTTTCAGTTGGGAGGTCATGTCTATAACCTTCAAGATTGGGAAAATGGAATTCTGCGAGGCAATCGCAAGGCCCCCTACGCATTGTCATTGCAATTTGGCAAGACGGATCCTCGACTGGCCTACGCCATTCACAACCCAACTTGTCGCATTCATTTTGCCCTCAACTTTGGGACCCGGTCATGTCCTCCCGTGTCCTTTTATATTCCCGAGAATTTGGAGGAGGAGTTGCGATTGGCGGCCCTCTTTTTCTTTGAAGATGCTGCTCATTTGGCAATGGATGCCAAACGATACGAACTAAAACTCAACAAAATCTTTGCCTGGTACAAGGTCGATTTTGTGACCCCCAACGGTTGTTGCAGTTTTTGCAAGGCGTCAAGAAACAAGAATTGGAACGCATTATTGAATCGGCCAAGAAGAACAATGCTACCGTCAAGGTCGTATTCACCCCCTACGATTGGTCTTCTATCAATGCTAAGCAAATCGACACTTTTGATATGCAAAAACTCAAAACGACCGAGAAACGATCCCTTGTCAAATCGATTCTCTTTCCTGCCAAGCGAATGAATGGGAAATTTCAACGGGAGGAATCTAAACCGAGCACTATTCGTTCCACAAATCAAACGAATCAGAAAACCACTAACTGTAGTGGTTCGAACCAAGAGTCCGCTACCGAGCATGATAGCAATAATGACGACGACGAGCAGTACGGAGACGTCGATGGTTCTCTTTCTTCGGGCTTTGATGGAACAGCTGTGATGCCGATGGAAGCTTACTAAGTTTATGGGTGTAGTTGCGAAGTGCAGTTGCTCATGGGACGGCAGAAAGCAAAAGTATCGTGGAAGAATCATTTCATCTAACTCTTACAACCAAAGAGGAAAGCACGAAATATATGTTGGTTCTGCGGATGGAGTGCAGCTCGGAAGTTTGGGGACCGAAGCTCCCATAGAAGTGGCAAGAAGACAAGATTAAGTGTTGGGCAAAGACATCCGAATGTCCCGTCCCAACCACGGTTCTTTTTTGTGCTCTGAGCTAGCAAAAACTAAAAACTACTCCTAGCATGTGTTGAATGAAATAAGCGGTTGCAAGTTGCAAGAGTTGTGGCACTTTGTTCTAGTTTTGGTACCAATACCACGCCGTCCTTATTCACAACACAACATTCTCCAGATGAAATTATCGATCCGTCCAAGGTAAAGAATAGTTCGCCGCTGAAATGGCAGGAGAAGGAATAATGCCATCAAATTTAACTGGAAAAGGAAAGACATACAAATGTGGGAGGAAACGACTCGTGGGTAGCATAAACGATAAGCTGTTATTGCTTTTAGCCTATCATCGTCATTGCACATGGGGAAACAAGCCGCATCGTTGTGTATTTTTGTTCGCCCTATTTTTCACGTTTGTCTGTATCTACACATTACAGTAAATTTATGAAATTTGGAAAGCCAACCTTGTCTTTCCATTGTGTATGTAGCGTGTATTTAGGTATCTCCCGTGTGAGTGGTCAATCTACACCACTCGTTATGCTGTCGTCCTCTATTATTGGCTCTATCTGACGGAAAGTCATTGTTTCAGGAGCCTCGGAGGAATCCTGTCCCCACCCAGTGGCGTTTCGTTCGTCCCCATCAATGCTTCTAATGGATCTGGACGATGTCTGGTCTGTGGTATTAGAATTGTTTTTGAAGACAATGGTTTCATCCACAGTATGGAGAAACGGTGCATCCATCACCGATCTGGTTTGGTCCGATAAAGCAGCTGTGTGAAGGGCAATGGCGTGACCTTCCTCCACTGTGGAGCTATTTGGCTCTGCGTCCAAATCATTGCCAAATGGAGTATCTATCGTTGAACTGAACGCAGTTTGGTCCGTCGACATTTCTGTCGGAAGTGGAATATTTGCACCAGTCGAGACTGATGATTCAACCAACTCATTCGATGCATTCGTTACCTCCTCCTCTAGGCCATTGGAAGACGTATCATCTCTTTCTGGTCTCAGCAAGCTTTGATCTACGGACGCAGCTGAAGAGAGAGCAGTGGCCCGATCATCGTCTACGGCATGTTCCATAGTGGTTTCTGCTTCCATATCATTTTGAGAAGTGATTTTGTGGGTTGACCTTTCGTTCGCAAGAGAATCCGACCAGGAATCCTTCTTTTCCTCATACTTTGAGACACTGGTTTCATCTGATTCAACTGGAACCAGATCCTTTATTGGAGCGGCATCCACATTATTTTCGTGAGAAGGAGCTACGAGGGGAGGCAGTGATGTAGAGCTCTCCTTCTCGCTTGTTGTTGATTCAGCATTCACATCTGTTTCTTGACAGGCAGCTTCATCGGGAGAAGCCAATGAGGTAGATATCTCATCCTCGATTGTTGTTGGTTCGAAAGCAGCAGTAGCAGGTGTCTCCTCCATGGAAGCATCGGATTCGGAATCGTCCACACTGTCTCGCAATTGAGCTTCCAGAATGGATCGAAACGATGTTTGATCGGTCGATGTTTCGGTGGGAGGAACTGTGGCGGAATCTTCCCCCGTGACGAGTTCATCGAGTCCACCATTATTACTGCTGATACTACCACGGAATTGAGCTGCGAGCAACGATCGCGACGAAAAGTCTTTTTCCGTCTCTTCTATAATCACATTGCAGACAGACAGCTCAGGTAATTCGCAATAGGTTTGGTTGCTGTTGCTGTAGTCATGGTCATTGCGATGGTACTGTTGATTCTGAGCATGGTCCTCCTCATCATCCGGAGGTCCTTCATGGATGCTGTGCGTGCATCGGTCTTCTCCTCCTCCCTGCGACAAGACACTGGATGTTCCACGTTTCGTACTCCCCTTGCTATTGGAGGATCGTTGAAAGGAAAACCTTAGAACGTGGGTCAAGGCTTGCCAGGTTGTCCACTCGGGATGTTCTTTGCGTCCACGCAAGTAGCGGGGTCGTTGGTAGACGAGGAAATTCAAAAAGCCTTGGAGGGGATCGAAAAAGGAATGAATGATGATAATTCCAAAATACGTTTTTCCATCTCGCGATTGTTGAATGATCCGATTGGTGGTGGACCAGACATGGGTCAGATAAAATGTAATGAGGTACCACAGAGCCTAAAAAAGAACAATCATACCAAGACAACAAACGACGGTGTAAGAGAAATGACATTCGCCTCGACGGCGCCTATACCCGAAACAAACCATGACAAGGACGAACCTGTTGTCGCACTTCGGCTGTCCGAGGATTATCTTGCGCAAATAATTTCCGTTTCTCTCTCCATGGTCGAAATCGTTGTGGAAGGGAGGACACCCACAACCAGCATGGATTGGTACAGCTGTTCGAGGAGGTCTCTGGTTGACCATCATGGCCTGTTCCTTCCGCAGTTGGAGTGGCTCCCACGGCAGAAATGGCACCAGCAGCAGCACCGACTGCCGCCCCAGAGGCAAAATCCGGATCCACCGAACTTTCACTTCGACAATCATCGTCAAATCGAACTTTGCGTGCGGCCGCCGCAAGGGTGGCGGGTGTCAATGAGGATTGGGAAGGACCACCACCACCATGACGACTTGCGGCTGGCACCATTTCGTTACTTTGAAAGCTGAATCGTTGCCGTTGCTGATGATTTTGTTCGGTCCATCGCATTCCCATAAAGGATCCACGTTCTGGTTTGCGATATTTCAAGCTTCTTCGATCGTACCGATGGACTTTGGAATAGACCTTGACGGTGCAAACGGCTACGAGAGAGGAAAAAAGAGAAGCAAGGGCAAGGAAAACAGCCGCAAACGACAACGTCAGTGTGCTAGTTCAACCGACGACACGGCCGCAAAACACCACAACAAGCAAGACGTACTGGCTACCAAGATACAGAACCAAAGGGGTGCAAAATAAAAGGCCCATCGATAAATCCAGGCATTGTCTCCCCGTTCGCAATTGGCTTGATCGCTGCCATAGCGTCGTGAATCCTTGCATCCACTCGGATAGGGAGCAATCCAACACCACAAATTGGCATTGTTGATCAAACCCATCCAGGCCGACACCAAGGCCGTACCAAAGGCCCACACAAAGGCCGTGACATGCATGGCAGGCTCCACGCGACGTCGCAACACGCGGTCGGAATAACTATAATTGATGACCAACATGTAGTAGAGTGACAAGAAGGCATTGTAAATGGGAACCGCCACGGACAAGGTCAAGAAAAAGCCTTGCGCCGTACATGTTTGTGTGGTGCCGCGAGGATCCCACACCCCCTCCGTGTCTCGGGGAATGGGCCAGGTACTCATAAAATTCCAGACCGATTCCAAAATATCGTAGACCGACATGGCCAACAACAATCGATGATAGGGATGTCGCAATTTGGGAATTTCCGAATCCGTCACCACTTCAATGGAAATCCAAATCGAACCAAACAAGGACAAGACGGAAGAAATTTTGGGCAACATGGCCAAGGCCACTTGTTGCGAAGTACTCCATGCCATGGTGTTGTTGTTTCTGGTTGCTATTGTTTATCGTCGAGTGTTGCTGTTGTGTTGTGATGAGGTAACCCGTAGTGGAGGGAGGTTCGGTTGGAGTGTGTTTGACTTGCGAATCCGTTGGATCGACAATGAAACAAGGGGAGAGGGCACCTCAATGGATCACCTGGACCGATCGGTGAAATAATAGACTACAATCAAGTCCAGCTCAAACAACAACAACAACCACTCTCGAATTGCTTATTAGGTCCTTGTCGTCTCTATCATGAATGTGTTTTTGCTGCCCTGAATTGAACGGGTCGTGGGTCTTTTTGGTTGATTAAATAAGATCAATGCACTTTCTCGAACAACGAAGAGTGCTCCAGCAAAAGTTGGTTGGTTGGTTTTTGGTTTGGTCGGTTCGCAGTTCGCAAAGAAAGAGAAACTCCGAGAAGGATCCAGAGGATTATGGCGAGTGTGAACTTAAGTAAGAAAGTGCGACCGCAAACGACGCAACATGCGTCTACAAGTACAGTCTACACAAAGAGTTATTGTAGGAACCATCTTTTGCTAGTGTACTATTCCTAAAACTTACTACTTTGAAAGGCAAAGGGTAACTACGTAAACAATCGTATGAAAGGTGGTGGGTGGTGTATAGAGATCGCTCTAGGTAGTAGACAGATGTCTACCATACGGTACTCATTATTCCATCATCAGCCAATGACATAACAGTGAAGCCTCGGGCACTTCTAGAACTTTTACATACGAGCCCGAAACTTCCGAGCCTTCTGTACACTATTTAATAATATTTCCACTTGATGTATGTCGTTCTTCCGCTTACAATACGAGTACCCTACTGTTACGAGTACGAGAAGCTAAGGAACATGGGCTTATCTTTTCTTGATGCCATTCAAATAATTCCACTTTGTGTTTGTTGCTGTCCGACAGTACGAGTACGAGTAGTAATATTCTATTCTAGTAGCTAGAGGGTCTACCGTAGCTACTCCTACTCCTATAGGAAGTCGGTCCAGGTTGCGACTCAAGGTTCACTCACGAATACTCAAGATCTACTCTATTCTCTATTCGTGGGAGTAGGTCATAGAGTACTAGCTAGGAGTAGTGGCCCGTGGCCTAAGGCACATACTCCTACGAGTAAGAGTACAGAATGCAACTCGTAAGTGAACATGGCCCTATCCACAATCCATCGGTACTATGTACTATCAGTAGCAGATAGGGCGTAGCCGAGTCACGCAGAAACTGACTGGTTGCACGAGCGAGAACCTTGGGTCTTTGGTGCCCAATCACACATCACCCACCCCAATCACACAAACAAGAACAAACGCTTGGGCGTGGTACGTGGTACGATTTTCGACCTCGAGCAAGGGGATGTCTCGGCCGCCACAATATCTCTGAAGGACTTGGAACGAATGCGGGGCAAGAGTGCCATAAAGTTCGAGATGGTCATAGCGGGCATCTGAGTTGTCCTATCTATCTAGTATGGGCTCTACCTAGCACACCAAGGTTTCAGTCACGTTCTCTGTTCCGTCTATTCCAAATCAATATCTTGGTACGGTGTTCATTGCCACAACGCTGAACGCCACAAAAACACAAACATGACAAAAAGAGTTTGAACTCCAGTGTTCGGTTACAACTGGACCTAGTGCACACCCTCCATCGCTGCCAATCTGTTGGAGGATTCCGCATCACTACACCCGATACCTTCTGTCATCCGAGCAAGATCCAGTTCGTCTTCTGGGTTACCGAATTTAACGGCTTCTCCAATCCCTTTTCCCGCAAGTCAGTGAGGAATCTGCAAAGGCAAAAGTTCTCATGAAACTTGTCCAAATGAAAACAAAGACCAAACTCATGACGAACAGCCTGGGTGTGGTAGGAGGCACGGACTATGTCTGCGTCGATGGGAGTCGGGAAAATTATCAGAAATGGTTGTCCAAGACATTGTGGCACGTGCATGGTCCCTGTATCACCCGCTTTTCAAGATTTGTACCTAGAATCCTGACCGGAATGGTTTCTGTTCACCGGAATTTTTGTGTGCTGGGACTTACACCAGCGTTTTTGGCACCAAAGCATTGCGCTTCCAGATGATCATGTAATGGATACGGATCCTGATGTTCAATTTCTTTTTCTTGGACAAAGACTAATGGCTCGACCTTTGGAAGTAGTTGGAAGGTTACAAAAGAGAGAGCTTGCGCTATCCGAGTCGTCATCCACACTTATAAAGGCATCCTCCATATCTGACTCATTCAGAACCATTTCTTCAAGAGGCAGGTACGAGGAGGACCAGTCTTGCATTTGGTACTCGATCTTGTGTGTTGTCACGGCGACCAATAGAATGGTACAAAAATCATTTGGCTGTGGCACTTGTCGAATGAGTTTCTTGTTCCGCTTGGTTTGCTGGGAGTAGTCGCTTTGATGGTCCTCGCGGTTGTTCTAGAATATGCAATTCACGATAGCCGGTCCGTGGATCCAGGCGTCGATCAAAGGACAGACTTGGTGCGGTTCCCAAGACGAGTTCCACCGTAGTCAAGACACGCCCTGCCATCAAATGACCTCCCCACACCTCACCCGTTACGGTACTGACACTAATATGCAAATGTTTGTGTACCACAAAATCTTGTTGTTGTTCTTCTTGTGAACTGGTAAGGGAACCACCAGTGGTGAGTGAGGCATCCTCGGTTTTGGTTGTCGGGGTCGTCCTTGCCACCAGAGACGGCTGCGTCACAGCCAAGGTTCCCACCAAGGATACAATCTCGAGTGGTTCGTTCCACGTTTTCAAAGGACTGTGGTCCGTCAAAGACTGGGTGGTGGTTGTACCATCCGCAATGGTGGTGGTGCTGGTGTTAGTGTTAGGTGTGTTGGAAGAACAAGTCGTCTTGGCAGCCGCCCCCGCCAATCGTACCGTCAGTTGGTCGAGACTTCCCACACAGGTCACGACAAAGACAGCCGATGCTGGTGACATGCTGCTGCTGCAAGGATTCACGGATTGTTCTTCTTGGTCCGTGGCTTTTTGGACTGCTGCCTGAGAGGCTGCCTCCAACAAGGCAGGTACTAAATCTTGTCCAGGATGCAGTCGAATGCAATGAACACCCATTGGTGCGGTGGACGAATACAGTCTCAAAGAGGAGGAGGACGAGGATGATGAATCACCAATCCTGGGACCTCTCTTTTTGCTCTCATGGTCCATGTCGCGTTGCTTGGATCTTTTGGCTCATGGCAAATAAGGAATGCATCGCCCCCTCTTCTCGTCTTCGCTTCGCGGGGGGGGGGCACAAGCACCGGTTAGTCGCGGTTAGTATCTCGCGTGTCGACGCGACTTAAGAGCGACGCGTCCCGAAAAAGAGACACAGATCCCGCCAGACGCAAGGTCACAACACTCGGCGATCGATTGTTATGATTAAAAGACTTTGTACTTAAACTACCGGCAAGATTACATACGAATAACGACGACCAGTGGCGATCACATGGCCCTCTTTCCTTCGTGCTTCGTCCCTGGCTGGCTTTCATTCAGGCTCATTCTTCGTCTTCCCCGCCCGATCATGTTGATCTCGCGCTAATCATGTTGACCTCACGCTATTTCTGCATCGTTCTGCTTTCTTTTTCTTTGACGATGTTCCGTCTCACCTCTGATGGTAGTTCGTGTTATGATGGTTGCTGCTGGAGATAAACTTTCTCGTAAGTATTCTCCTCAGTTTGCTTCTCTGACCATTGGCCTTCGTTCTACCAAGTATGCTCATTTATCCCCATATAATCCCATAAAATCTTCAACAGATGTGACTATGACGCTCATCCCATGCATGGTTTTAGGCGCTGTGTCGTTATGCCATGGGCTCAAACTCCATGTCCTGAGTATCCACCGGGACTTCTTGTCCCGGTTCGACCCAGGCTTGACAATTCTTTTTCTGGACCATTCGCTGAATGCAACTTGGAACTGATGTTGCCATCTCCTTGGAATACAGTGAACCGTTTGTGATCTCGGACGCTGACGACCATGTCGATGTAGCACCTTTGCCTCTCGTAGAAACATCCCGTTTCATTAGTAGTTCTGGAACGGTTCTGGGTGGCGCTTTGGGTCGCTGGATGGATTCCTCCGGTAGCGGTGTCGAAGGATTTTGTGAATGTGGTGATGATGGTTCCAATTCAGCCTCATCTGTTGCCTCAATCTCGTATCTCTCTGGAACGCGGCTTTGATTCTTTCCAGCATTGATGCCCGTGCTACTGCTCCTCTTATTAGCCGACGTGGAATTGATTCCCGAGGTTTCTGCTAGACTTTCAAAGATTGCGCGTGCGTTGCGGACAAGAGAACTTGCTTCTGGTTTCTTCCTAGTCGATCTCGTAGGCATGTCGTCCTCGTCAGGGTACACAAAGGGACTGGTTCCAATTGTTTGCGTTGCGGCGTTGCTGCAATGCCTTGGTGGCGATCGCCGTTTGTGCACCGCGACAACACCTCCCCGATAATCGTTTGTTTGTATTATCGAGACTGGTACAGTCTCACCGTCCTTTCGATCGACACGGTTTCGGTTCCGTTTTGGCAGAGAACGAGATGGCCACTCCAAAGGCTCCCGTGGCTCACAAGAGCAGAATTGGTCCGAAGGTGCTCTGCTTGGTCTACCACCATTGGATTTCTTGTGATTGTTGGATGGTGGTTTCACTTCTTGGTGAATGACAGTGTCCTTGGAAGCGCATGTGGAGGACTCGGGTCGTATCGACGATAAAGAGGACGAGGACGATAAAGCCGCAAATACTCTCAGAGACTCGATACGTTCCTGCAAGGTTGGCCATGCTTTGGGTTTTGTCTTTGGCTGTCTGTTAGTCGATGGCTGTCGACGCTTTCCACCCGTGGCAACTTTTGTTGTTTGTGGATCCTCCGTGACACTCCTTGTCGTCGACCCCTGGCTGGATGAAGAGTCGACGGCTCGAAAAATATCAATGAATCCGAGCGGTTCGTCTTCTAGCCATTCCTCGGTGCTGTCATGATTCTGTTGTTCTGTTTCCTTTGTTCCGGAACAAAGATTTGCGTCTCGCACGTTGGAAGTTGTTGGAACGTCAAAGTTGGTAGAACTCGAGCTATCCGAGTTGTCGTCATCCACATTTTTGAAGGCATCCTCAATATCTGCGACATCCAAAACCATTTCTCTACGGCGGGTGCGTGAGGTTCCCTCCTCCCCTGTTGTTTTGAAGGGTGGCGAGTTTCGTTTGGCACCCAGTGTTGTCTTGTCTCGGCGATATCGCCCATCATTTTCGTGGTCATCCTCGTTGTCTTCGACGTTGGAATCTTCATAGTGCGTGGAGAGGAACTGAGAGGAATCACCCCCGCTATGCTTGGAGTGGACATCGTTTGTTATTCTGCTTCGATGGGGGTGACGAATGCCACTGGACCCTTTCGACGCGGCATTGGAAAACGATGTCCGCGATCGAGCACTTAAAGTGGGGAAACTCGGATGGGAGGTGGGAGAAAAGACGGAATCCTCCATTCGTGGAGGCATGCGCAAGGGTGGGGGTAGTTGATCCGACGCCGATTCTTGGTTCTTACGATGGTCGTCCTTGGTGGTGGAATCGGTGCGGCAATATTGCTCGTACAAGACAAAGCCTCCCAATACCAAGGCCACACCGGCCGTAATTCCCGCCAAAATGGTCAAGACCGCCGCAAACTCCCGTCCTCCACCATTGTCGGAAGATGCATTGTTGTTGGCCGCCGCGTCTTGCAAATCCAGGGGAGACGAATCATCCAATAGAGTGATATGGGTACACTGACCAAAGGCATTGGTGGGAGGCAATTCCGCCTTGAGATGGTAATAGTACGAATCGGGACGAGTACCATCGTCCATGACGACGGTCATGAGATTGAACAATTGATCGGCCGTGGGAATGTATGTATTCCCCAATGGATCAAAAAAGGCTTGTGCGGAAAAAATGATGCAGGTATTGGTTTCGTACACAGTCCCGTAATAGGAAGTGGTGGTCAAGGATTGGAAATTCCACACATTGGCTTCCAGATACACTTGCACAAAATCGATGGTCCACGAAACGACTTGTTCCAAGTCATCTTCGTGGATGGTATTCAGGACTTGACGGATTCCGTGATAACAAATGGTAAAATCGAGAGGGACCACTTCATAGCCTGTTATATATTGTGTATGCACAGAAGAAGAAGAAGAAGAACGACACAAGAATCCACCCATGGACGTGAGGTCCCCAGATGCGTTAGATAGACTCTCCAATGGACTGGTTGTCGATTGCAACATGTTGTAGACGTACCATTGTCATTGTTGTCCAATGACAGTAAGGGTGCCGCGGCGGGTTCGGATTCTGGATCATATACCGGTGACGCCATGTCAGTATTGCTAGTAATTGCCGTTGGTGACGGTCGGTCCTTGAAGAGTGGTAGGCTGCTGGTCCTACGAGGAGGTGCAATGGAGGGGGACCGTGCCGAATGCGTCTCGTCCGCCGGACTGTGGCGTTTGGCAAATCGTGAAACGGAACGAACAGAATCGCTCCAGGAGACTGTATCGACGACCCTACGAGCTCGATCATGTGCAGATTCTATGGGACTGGAACTTGGCCAATCACTGTTTGTTGTTGTTGATGATGCGGCAGTTTGCTGCGTTTTAGTGGCGGTTGTTTGTAGCCATTGACTTGTTTGATCTTGTTGTTTTCTTCGAGTCCATGATTCTGTTCGATCAACAACAGTCGGATCCTTTATTGGCCGTGCGCTGTCCGACAGCGTCGATCGTTCGCGAACTGTTCTTGTTCTTGTTGTGGAGGGAACTGCGGCAGCAAAGGCAAGGTTGACAACGACGATGTGACAGCACCATAGTAGAACAATCCCAATACCCCGGGTCCAACGCGATGGACCATTGTGGCATGGAACAGTTGGCAAGTGCAAGATTAGTACATTCAACATTTTTTTATTGTCCAACGAGAAGAAAAGGGTCGCTTGTCAAGCTAGCCCCAAAGGAAAAGGGAGGAGAGGATGCAAGTTTTCGTGACACTGCAGCACTCCCTCATGGCACCGTCTGCTCATCACGCCATTCTGCCAAACTCCACCAAAAAAAGACTCAAACCAAACGATTCCTCCCTGGTGCACTCGTAGAGTGGTTCGTATTCCTCTCGTTTATACGAATTGGGTGGCACACACTCCAAGATTCAATCTCCGTCCACTGAAAGTCGTACGTTGTGTGGTACGGACGCGGTCCCCCGGCGCGCACTTCGAAATTGCCCCTCTCCCCATAAAATCTCAAATTGCTCACCAAGAAGCAGGACCGAATAGCCACCCACCAGGGTAGCCATTTATGAGAGTACCTTGCTCTAGGGTCAACCTAATTGCACATGGGGAATGTTTTGAATACGAAAAGATCATTTATAGTAGTATTACCTTTCAATAGGAATCATCATGGCGGATGGTGGAACAGCGCACACTCATCGGAATCGACACGGAGCGACACTTTCATCAAAAAAGATATAGATATAGCACCCCAAGTCCACACATTACATTGGTTTTCATTTCTCCACAAAGAGCCATCCACACAGTAGCTCCTCCTTCTCCTCTTGCTTCTCCATCCGTGCTGTAGTTCCTGGTATGCTACTCGAGGATTTAAAAGGGAGCGTCCCGGGGGACCGTAACAATGTACGATCCTGCACGTTTCGGGGCAAAACAATCCACATCCTCACGCCGTTTAAAGCTCGTATAGCCACAGGTCCGATCGGTCCCATATCCATTGGGTGGTGGACAACAGGCCAAGGACAATTGTTCCTTCTTCTTGTTGTTGTTGTCGTCGTTGTCGTCGTCGTTGTCATGGTTGCTCTGGGGAACGGTATCATGGCGTGGAACAGCCACGACGTGAGGGTGGATATCATGGATGCGATTGGATCGGAGCATGGTCACGGGAGTTTCGTCCCAGTTCCGGTCGGCCTGTTTCACAACCTTGACGGGGGGAGGAGTTGGCGTACGCAAACCAGTAGTAGCCTTCTCACGGTTCGTGGGTTCCGTTCCCATCATGGGTGGGACACCATTGGCCGTCAAAGTAATAATGACCAACACCTTGGCACCACCAAATTGCGTTTCCATGCTCAGAGCATTCTTTTCTGGATGCGTGGTGGTGGTATCCAGTTCCCACACGGTTCCGCTGCTCCATTCCTCATACTCTTGTGCATTTTGGACACGGGTAATCATGCCTTCGTACACAAGCAATTGAACACGGCACGTCGTCGTCGTTGTGTGACAGGAGGCTGGCACTTGCAAGACCAACCAGGTAAAGTGCTTCAATTCCAAATCCACCACAGTGGTTGCAGTCATGGCATTTACTGCAAGCAAGGACGGGAAAGGTTCCGTTGCTTGCACAAAGTCGGGAATCAGATCCTCTACCAAGCAATTCTTATCGTCGTCATTGTCGTTGTTGTTGTTGTTATTGGTGTTGTCGGTGGTGGTAGTCACCTTCTTGTTCTGGATGGTATGGGAGAAGAGCGACTCGAGTCCCAAGGCTTGGCCGAGAACGACGCGTGCCTGAACGCCCTGTTTGATGGAATGCACCGTATCGGGTTCGTCTCCATCCAAAAGTACCATGGGAGTCGTCGTTGTCGAAGCGGCAGCTGTCGGTGGTGTCATGCCTGGCGTAGTAGTGGAACCATCCTGGTCCAGGAACGACAGGGGAACGGAAAAAATGTGATGCGTACAATTTTGATGAATCTTGTCGGGATTCTCGTCGGTGGGATAATGGTCGACCGGAATGTTTCCAATGGGCTTGATGTAGTGCATCCAAGACGACGACGACGACGACATGCCTGAATGCGGAGCAGGCATGGTCTCATCGTACAGGGTGTGTTCCAGAGATGCATCCTCTGGGTGGATCCATTGACTCCACGTCACCAACGGGGAAACAGGAGAATCATCTTCTAATTGATCAGACGACGACGAAGAAGAAGCAAGCTTGTCGGAAAGGCTTGCCCACGAGGACGAGGAGGATTCCTCCAGAAACAAGGGAGTCATGGTTTGAACCGTTTTGAGTTCCATGAGCGGCACACCCGAAACCAAGTCACCGCAGAGGATCATGCAGGCCATCTTCATCATGACGACGCCGACAAAGGATCCAGCCATTGAATGTTTGGATGTCTTGATGCGATTCTTGTGGTTCATCTTGAGTACGGTCACTGTCGAGTTATCGTCTTTTGACTCTCTCTCTCTTGTTTTTTATGAGACCATTCCTTCTGGATCACCCCAGCATCGAGTTTCCTCTTTTGTTCCAGTCGAGTTTTCCATATGGACCGTTCTCGGAAACGAGATCTCGCCCCTCTCTCCGTCGTATCTGTTCATCCTATTAGTCATGGTGTGAGTTCCGAATCCGGACCGTTTTGGACAACGGTCCGAACTTCTGGATTCCGAATTGGTCGTCGAAAGGTCGCCTTTGTAGTAGGTTCGTGGAACGGGAGACGGGCGGACCTTCTTTCACGACTACGGCGTAGGTAGCTAGGTAGGTAGCTAGGCGGTGCATTCGACAAGAGCACCATTCCATCCATCATCTCTCGACAACTATTAACAAAACGAGAGAGGAGAATCGCTCGAATGATAGTCATCATCCAAACATGTTTTGGGTAGAAACAGGTACTACTACACACATATGTCGTTGCGTATCGAAATGCGTGTGTGCGTTAGAACATGAAAATATTATTAGAGGAGATATTACGTGATAGTTATTCTTTTGGGAGGCACCAGATCCACTCGGATGCAATCACAGCGGATCCCACCACCCAAAAAACGACAAAGACCAAGATGCGACAAAACGCACGAAAAGTTTCCAAGCGTTTCTGGAAGGCTTGTGCAAATGTCAGGATGGAGCAAGAAGGAATCCACTTCCTCCTCTCCAACTGCAACCCAGAACAGACTTTGCACAACCAGACACTTGTCTTTTACGAATTGTTGTTGGTCTAGGAGTGTCAGTGTTTTACACACCACACTCCCAGACACGCCCAGACTGGACCAATCCCCCTTGGATTTGTGATTGTCACTCCGAAATGGGTGGCCCTTCTGGTTGTGGTTGATCCTTTTACATAATGGTGCAAACTTCACAGGAGGAACTGTGCGCATTGGGATCTTCGGCTCGGGCCTTGCGACTGGGATTGTCGGCATAGACCCGGGTCTTGCGTTTGCGGGACGTGGTGGAACTGGTGGCTGTGGAATGACCCGAATAGGTGGGAATGATGGTCGTGGTCAAGCGGGCACCGGGTGGCAAGACGGTGCCATATTTTTCCTTTTCCTGTTCTTGTTGGGCTTCAAACCATTTCTTGGCCGCTTCTTCTTCTTCAAATTGCTTTTCCCGGCGTTCCGCTTGCAATCGCATGCGACGATGAAAGTCCGATTCTTCAACGACTCCCATGGTAGTTGTATCGGCTGGACTCATGATGATGATGATATGGAATGGCGAACCAGTAAATACAAGGAAAGAATGGATCCAGCTAGGAGACCCCAAGAAGAGCAAGATGACACGAAGAAAAGGGGAGGAACAGGTCAATGACCAAAGTCAATTCACACCAAAAGTTGTGACACAATCGCAGCACCAGAATCGCTTGTTGGTTGTGCCACTCCCAACAAAGACGAGACAACGGGGGCTATGGCTGGTCTTGATCCTGGTGTTCGTTTCGTCTGTTCTTCCACTTTCCACTCTGTTCTTGTCCATCTTGGTTGTACAGTTTTTCCGATAGTTTGGGTCCCGAGATCCCACGAGCAGAGAGCCGGTCGGGCGTCTAAGTAACCCAATAAGTACTTAACTGGTGCAGTATTGCAAGTGCCTTGGGTATGATATCGTAAAATCCCAACAAAATACGCCATTCGAGGATCCGTATTTTCTGCGACTCTTTAATGCGACTCGTACAGGATTTAGTCGCTTGTAGATCGCATCTGGTAGACGATCACAAAAGAAGCAAAAAGAAATCACGCGCTCCATGCACAATTTCGAACTTGTTTAGGCGACGTTGTTGTTCTCTTGCTTCCAGTGCACTTGTCGTTGATACAGCAACAAGGCAACGAAGAGAGACAGAGTCATGATCATGAGCGGTGCTGCGACTTCGAGTAGTACGACGGGTCGAGTGGCCATTGTGACGGGTGCGAACAAGGGCATCGGCTACTTTATTGCCTTGGAATTGGCCTTGTCGGGGTTGTTTCAACACATTGTGTTGGGCTGTCGCGATACGAGTCGAGCGGCTCAAGCCGTCCAATCCATTCAAGGCGAATTGGCCTCTTTGCAGTCGTCGTCACAACCCGTACAAGTCTCGTCGGCTCCCTTGATTGTCGGCAATGTGGACAGTCATACTTCGTTTGTGAATCACATTCGCGATTCCTTTGGCAAGGTCGATGTCTTGGTCAACAATGCGGGCATGGCCTTCAAGGGAGCGGATCCGACACCCTTTGCCCAACAAACCAAGCCTACGCTGGATGTGAATTATCGAGGAACGGCAGATTTGACCGAACAACTCATTCCCTTGCTGAAACAGGGTAAAGATGCCCGCATTGTCAGTGTCGCCAGCCTGGCGGGACGTCTCAATCAAGTCTCTCCGGCCTTGCAAGCCAAATTTCAAGATCCCTCTTTAACGATACCGGAATTGAATCAATTGATTCAAGACTTTGAAGACGCGGTTCAAGATGGGACCCATGCCGACAAGGGATGGAGCAGCTCCAACTACGGCATGAGCAAATTGGCCGTGACGGCGGCGACCAAGATATAGGCGCGGCAATTGGCCTCTAATGGCATTGCCGTCAACTGTTGTTGTCCGGGATACTGTAAGACCGACATGACGAGTCAACGGGGACCCCGAGATCCACGAGAGGGAGCCAAAAATGCCGTCATTCCTGCCACCATGGAGAAACCGCCCACGGGAGAATACTTTGCCGATTATCAAATTGCCCAATGGTAGCCAAATGGAACTTTTTGTAAGGACAATTATAACATGTCTAATTTAAAATGCAGCAATAGAACGTTAGCAATACGTTCCGATCAGACGGATCCTGGTGACTGTGATATTCCAAAACATTTTGTTTCTTGTGTTTGAACCAATGTCCCACATGAAAACTATATTTGACAGGAGCGAATGGCCACGAATCATAACTTATCCACTGAGCCGTATGGGAAGCCTCCGTTGCAAGACTTTTTTTGTTTCGTTTCTACTACTATACTCGTTTGGTTTATTTTACAACACAAAATGGTAAGAAATCATCGTCAAAGAACCACGCGTATGGAACAAAACCAATGAGACCTCAAAGCGAGAAACCAACAATCAAATGCTTGTTTCCGAATGAGTTTGTTTTGGTTTGCTTGGCACTTATCGTGGTGTGTGCAATGGCTCTAGAGTGTATGGTGTCATTGTGCATTCCAATCCAACGAATGGTACAAACAAGCCCGTCGTAGCTTGCCATCGTCAGGTCAATGAGAATATTCAACTCAATTTGGCCTGCACTACAGGGCAATTGATTCAGGAGTCTTGCTTGTTGGATGGAATATCAAAAAGATTGTAGGGATTTGGTGAATCATGTTGCGTGTGTGTGTGTGTTACATGAGGACACAATAACAGGTGGTTTTACGCGTATTTTCGTCGTTGGGTTCTTGCAACTTGACTTCTTGCGACAAACTTTCCACGACGGCTGGTTCTTGTGATCCCACTCGTTTCGTAACCGTTTGCGATACGACATTGGGAGGTAGTTTGGGTGCCTGTTCTTCGGGAGGTGGCAATCCGGCTTCTTCGGCAATCCATTGTTGTTCTCGTTTTTCGGCAGCCAACCGAGCCTTGGTTTGCCATTCGGGTTCTGGTTTCTTTTCCCCTTGCTCGGGAGTCACGAGCAGTTCGTCTCGTTCCTTTTGCGACAAGTCGTTTTGAAAAATGTTGGTCGCCACTTGAATGAGGGCGTCGTCGTCATGAACCTGATCCGGAGCCTTTTGCCGTGCCTCTTGAATCAACCGTGACGCACCACTGTACTTGAGATTCAACTCCTCCTTGAGCCGATCTTCGACACGATTTGACGCAGATACCATGATGATGGATAGGTGATGTTATTGCTCTTGGAGGTTGGATGTCACAACCAACCAACTATGTGGAATTAGGATATGTGGAGAAATGTCAGCTTGTTTGTTGGGGATTGGTCATTGTGGTCATCGTCCGTTGTGTGAATGGGTGGGGAGACCCCAGAATGCTCCAACCAGATGACCATCCCAACAAAATCATACAAGTTGAACGCCTTTAGATCGCTCTTCTACTAGTAAATGGATTCTCGATCCGAAAGGTAGCGTAGATACTACTCCTTGCAGGCAGGACGCAGCTCCATATAGGATATAGGGGCCAGCAATAGGAGCACAAGCTGGGGGCATCGGACGCACTGTCCGTGACATTTCGCAGAAAGATTGGAGACATGGTTGGTTTACGGATTTCACTCAACGGCAACAATCGCAAGGGTTCTGCCTGGCAAACACATTTACATTCTCATGCTCTGACAAACGCCTATCACCCAACTTTTGTTGCAATGTGCTTTAACATCACTCTTTCTGCTAAGAACTGCCTATATGAGCATTGTTGGGATGAATAAAAGACATTAAATTGTGGATTCTGTATGAGTACCATTGTTCACACAACATATGGGATCATAGCATTGAAAAGCATAGTTTATCATGAATATGTAGTCGAAATGGAAATTACACAACAAAAACAGCCCTGGTATGAAAGTTGGCTTGACATGATCCAGAACAAACCCCCCACACAAATCTATCATCATCATATAGTTGGGGAGCCACGATAGTATCCATATCCCTACCGGTTGCTACCACCGCTCTCTGGTCCTGTATACCTCAAACCCTTCCCGATCCTCTCCAAAGACGTCATGTATTATGACAAAGGGCACCCCTGGACAAGCAGGAAACCTTTTCTGGAGTTCTGGTGGGACTCTCCGTTCTTGACGAATATCGCTTCTATAAAATGACGCAATAACACGTGGATACTTCACCTGGTTTCTTGTTGGACACTTTGCCCTTGGTCACCTTTTTGCGTACCACACGAGTCACAACTGGTTGCATGTCTGGGTCCTCATATTCACCACCTTCGATGGCTTGTTCCGGCATGGGCGATTGCTCCTGTGAAGCGGCTTGTGGGGGTGGAGGTGCATACTTTCCTGGAGGAGGCGCAGCGGCAGCCGCAGCAGCGGCCGCCTCTTGTTGTCGTTGTTGTTCTTGCTGTTCTTGCCATTGCCTTTCACGTCGTTCGGCTGCCAATCGTGCCTTGCGGCGCCATTCATCTTCGACAGGTTCACCTCCATCGCCGCCATTGGGATTGGAGGCCAGGGGTGTAATAGTACTGGTACTGCCCTGTTTCATGGCTTCTTGTTCTTCTGGTGTCAAATCATCTTCATAAATAATAATGGCCTCGTCCAATACTTCTTCTTCTCGGTCATGAGTCAATTCTTCCTCGGCACCAATTCCCAAGTTTTGTCGGGCTTCCTTCAACAATCGGGAAGCTGCGCTGTACTTTAAATCCAACTGCTTTTTCAGCTTTTCTTCCAGTACTTGATTCTTGGTCTTGACCATGATGATGATATAGGCGAGTCGTTTCGGTTAGCTGTCACTTGAGAGGCACGAGTTGAGATCAAGCTTATGTGAATGGTGTTGATCTTTCCCGTCCCATGGAGAGTCGATCGTCGACGAGATCTTGCTTTGACAAAAAAAAGAGAATGTCACGCTCGCTCTGATGATGACCTGTCTTTTTTCCGTCCGCAGACAAATAATAATGTGAGACCAACCAACATCTGGATGACCGCCATTCCCCCAAAACAGATTTCGCGCGCGCCCTCAGATCGGCATGCGTCCGGATGGACATCCACCTACAATAGCGCTATGTCCATCTTTGTTTACCCCCCAGCGGGGGTGAGTCATGAGGTTTAGTGATTCGATCCTGGTGTGCAAACTCTTTCTCACCCCCACGGCGCGTCCCTTCCGCTCTCGACTTTGACACAAACCTCGCAAATTCACCACGGCACTGGAGGTGATGCGATCGTCCATGGCCCATCATCACTGCCCAAAGGCCACCATCATCCAAAACAAGGCGCATGTGGACTGTATGACTTGATGGTGGTGCAGAAAGGTTGACATTGGCTTACCAAGGTCCATGGTAGGCAGCAACAGAAGCATCGCCCAAAACAACCTTCTTCTCACCCATTATTCCTTTCTATCAGGCATTGACGATGTTCCCCCTCTTCCTTTCTCTCCTTCCTTCATTGATTGCATCGGCCTATCTTTATCCCATGGAAAACAAGGCCCTCAGCACTCGACAACAACAACAACATTGGGGTCTTCACTCTCCACACACAACAATGATAAGACACAAATTAAGCTCAAAGATACGAAGCACCAAGATCACACAGCAATCACCTCTCGTTTGTTGCATCTAGCTTCCCCCAAGACGAAGACAACAAGACAACAATCAACCATAGTTTATGACATAGATGGTGATAAGCAAACAAATAGACAATCCCCAAGCACGAGTCGTCTTGCCGTTGTAATCGGAAAAAGCCTGGTTGATTGTGGTTTCGAGCGAATGCAAAGCTTCCATTTGGTCTGTGGAGGTGCAAGGGAAGCTTGCGGATGGTTGGATCAAAAGGAGAGCTTGCATGGATGGATGGAAAGGATGGTCATCTGTCTCGTTGGTGTGGTTGTTCTTGGTGGTGGTATGCAGACCATGGAGAGACTCGTTGCGGCGGGTTTCGGAGGCAACCGCAGGTTCACGATGGTCCGGTGGGGCAAGGGAGACATGTTGGTCATCTTGGGTGAAGGATTGAACGTTCATGGGAGATGTTATGACACTCTCAAGATTGGCTCCGTGGTGAATGTGTGGTGTGTTTTTGTGGTTTGTGGCAAAGTCGAGAAATCGCCAATTTTGGACCCTCGCGCCGTTGGGGTGAATAAGACTTTGCACCTCGAATTCACGACACATGTGCGACCCGACTATTCACCCCTGCTTGGGGGTAGATCTTTGTTGAGTTCGAGCTTCGAGCATACAAACCGCACTTTGACGATGATCTACAATGTTGAAACGTTCTTTTTTCTTTTCTAATAATCTTAATTCATTTAACTTGTGTTGTGCTTGTTGTCTTCCAAAAAGTGATTTTTGAAACGTGATTGAGTTGTTCTTCCCCGTCTGTTCCCCATGGTTGAAACACCAAGGATGCGATTGGTCTCCTTTTGTGTGCACCTGTGCCTCCCCATATTTTGTTAGGGGTCAATGGGTGTTCTTCGTTTTGTGGTCGGACTGTTCTTGGCATTGCCCTCCTCGTCTTGGTGGTTGTCGTCGTCCAAGGAAGGTGCCAAAAGCAGAGCTTTATCGTCGTCGTTCTTGTCGATGTTCTTGTCTTGAGAAAGTGGTGGCGTTGTTGGTGTTTGGGAGGCTGACGGTGACGACAGGTTCACTCGGTTTTTGCTCCGTCGACTAGGACTTTTACGGGGACTGGAGGAAGATCCCCGGTTGCTGCTGCTGCCCGATTTTTTGGAACTGCTTCGAGGAGACGGTGGAGGAGGACTCTGCGGTTGTGAACTGGCCAAGGGGGATTTTTGGGTAATGGAACGGCGACTGGGCGACGGAGGTGGATCGGGAGGCATGACGGGTGATGAAAACGACGACGCCGAAGACGAAGAAGAATGCGACGAGGAAGAGGGTGATGGGGGTGCCACCGTTGGAACGGTGGTAGTCGGCGAAGCATGATTCGAGACTGCCAAAACACTTGTTTCCGTTGGCTGCTCCTCGTCGCCGTCTTCAGACGCACGATGGATACCTTCTTGGTTCATCTTGTTGATCATGTTGTTGTTGTTGTCGTCGTCGTCGTCTTCCTTGTAAGTGTCCGGTTCGTCCGATCCTCCATCTTCCAGGGGAGGTGGTAACGACAAGTGCAATTCCAAATGCAACTTGGCCCCCGCACGGGGAGATTGTACCCACACGGCCCCCGTCGCATTGGCCATGGCCGATTGTGCCCAAGCTTCGTCATAACTGTCGTCATCGTCGTCGTCACTGTCCTCACTGTCACTGTGATACAAGACACTGGTGGACCAGCCCAAATTGCCCACGCTATTGTTGTTGTTGTTGTTGTTGGTTTTCGACGGACTGTTGTACACTTGATCCATGGCCGTAAACAGGTCCAGTTCTTCGGAAGCGTCTCCTTCTGGTTGAAACTTGATGGGGGTCGAAGGAAGAGATGATACATGTTCTTGCATCTGTTGCTGCTGATGTTGCTGGGGCACTGGGGACAAGGGAACCTCGATACCCTGCTCCACTGGAGTGTTGTCGTCCACCCAAGGTGTTGAATTCGCAGTGTCGGGTGGCATGGAAAAGCTGCCAGAACCTCTCATTGAGGCTGCATGAGACGATGAGGCATCCTCAAATGACTCGCTGCCATTTTCTACCAGGTCCTTCGTCTTGGCGCCGGGCAAGTCCAGGTCGTCAGTAGTGTTAGGGTCGTCTTCTGGAAGATTTTCCTCCTCCTCCTCCTCTTCTTCTTCTTCGTCGTCGTCATCGTTCAAATCGACAAATTGTTGTGGTTGCTTCTTTTTGCGACGCGAAAAGCGCAACCATTCCGTAGTTCCTCGTTCCTTCTTTTTCTCACGCTTGCCGTTGGATGCTGCTGCTGTTGCTTTTCCCGGTTTGGTCACTTTATGGATGGGACTTTTCTCGATTGTGGGCGTATTATGGTGGCTGCTCGTTTTGAGTTCCACGCTAGTGTTGCTGGTGGTGTGGTTACTGCCTGCTTGTTCCATGGATGTGGAACAGGAGACATCTTGCATTTTTTCCTTGTGGTGCGGCCACGGGTCCTGTTCGCTCGTCGATACAACCGTCTGCTGTTGCTGTTGCTGCTGTGGTGCTGGTGCTGGCGGTAGTTGAGTGCTTTCGACTCCTCCTGCTTCTCCTGCTGCGTTCTTAAAGGACGACAAATCCAGAGTGGACTGTTCCACTCCCTGCAAGGGAGTCGCGGTTTCCTCGTTGTCGTCCTTGTCTTCCGGTGGTGGCAATTGCGGAGCGGACAATTCTTCCGAAACTTGGTCCATGGCTGGTGGTTGTTGTTGTTGCTTGTGCGATTGTTGTCGCCGTCTCCGTGCCGCCGAAGGCGTCAAGGGAGCTCGCAAAATCAAATTTTTAATCATGATGGTACCTTGTGTTGTGTTGTTGCAATGGCGGTTGCTGCTTTGGTGGTCCACACAACGACAAACGTTCACTCTCCCTTTGTTTCGAGACGGTCCAAGCAACCGTCTCTCCCCGATTCTATGCCACACCTCGAACCAACGAGACAGAGAATTACTCTCTTTGGTGGGATCCTTTCGCTCGCACCTCCTCCTTCGAAAGATGCAATCGACTCACACAACAAGAGAGAAGCCAACCTCTCTGCTTTGTGGTTGGGTCTCAGTTGTTCCTTGGGACCAATGTGTTGGGCCTGTCAGTTTAGTCTTGATCCCGTTTTGATGAGCCCAAGCTCAAGCTCAGACCACGCACGAGCATCATCGCACTTAGGCAATACAAATGGACCTTGCCCATGGCTTATGCCTTGTCTTACGATATTAAGCCTGACATTTTCTTGAGTTTATTGCCCTATTCGTAGAAATAGAGGTCATACAGTACGAGTACAATACGACTAAGGAGCAATTGATAGTATAGTGTTTCGTATTGGGGCTGCTACGCATTCGATGCTCGTTATTCTTTACTCGCACCGAGAGAATTGGGGTCTAAGAGTAAGAAGAGATTCGAGGCAACGCTGCATACACATTATAGTCCAACGAGAATGATCCGGTGAAACGTGTACCAGATCTACAGGAAAGACGGATGGTATAGTTTTGCTCGTGTGCATCGTAGCAGGTTCATGATGAGTGGAAGCAGTTGATAATTGATAGCACACCACCAGCCTCTAGTAGAAAAGAAAATCTGCGTGTGGAAAGTTTTTTTTGTTTTGAGACTCAACCATGAACCATGATGCAATCAACATCTCTTCCGACAAATATCCTGTATTGTTCGGGTCTACTTACAACCACAGAGTCACATGTTCTAACGCATCTAAGGCCTAAACCCCTGCTTTCCTATTCTAGTTACAACGAATCGTTGGTCTTGTGATTCTCTTCCAAGTCATTTTCGATCAGTATCATCGTTGCGGTGGATACAAGGCGGCCACTTGTTCCGTAAATTCCGGAACCAATCCCGGAACAAAGGTACCATGCAATTGTTGCGGGACAAAATTTTTGAGAAGACAGGTTTGAATGGGCCCTTGAGCAATGTTTTGGGCATCAAAGAGTACCAACGACGTGGTCTTTGCCTTGCCATCCATGAGATACCCTACGAGGTAGCCATAGTCTTCGTCGTTGTTGTTGTTGTTGCTGCTGTCGTGGCTCGTTTTGCGTGGGACAAAACTAACCTCATTCAAAAACCAGTGCGGTTCGTCGGGCACCCATTTTTGGACAATCCGGCCTTGTTGAACATCCACTTTGGCCAATCCTTGTTGGGGACTCATGACCGTGTCGCTCGGTGAGGTTGGCAAGTAGGCGTATTGATAGGGTTTGCCCACGTTGGAGGGGTTAATCACGGGAAATTCCACATTTTTGCTTTCTTGCGACAAGACTGTTTGGGAGACAAAGGATTGAGTGTTCGGGTCGACACGGATCCGTCGCAATTGGTAGGGTGTCAAGTCCTCCAACTTGGTCGTTTCCCATATGGGACGTTCGGGGTAGCCGTCCTTGCCGTCGGATGCCATGCTCATGGAATCGGCAATGACGGTATCCACGACAACCGTCCCATCCACGGCATCTTCAAAGGCATTGGCCGAATGAAAGGTAAAGGTTTTGGGAATTTCAATTTCAATGGGAATCGAGTTGGCCGTTTTGGGTCCCCGGGGGACCAAGACAAGGGTGGAGGCCGGTGAATTGTCATCCAATTCAAAACATTGAGCAATGCCCTTGGTCCCCAAAATAAAGGGTAGGGGATCCACACTGGCCTTGGTTTGGAAAAAGACAAAGTAATTGTCGGTAATGGCACAGTCATGATTGATTCCGACACAGGGAAAGAGGTAATCTTCCTGGTACAAGAGGTTTCCATCGGCATCGTGTTCCATGACAAACAGGGTATGTTCTTTAATAGGATCGTTCTTGCCCGGACCTACGGCAAAGTTGCAAATGGTTCCCGTCGTGGGATCCATTTTGTAATGAGCGGCATATCGTTTCAAGTCCTTGACGGTTCCATCCAAATCGGATTCTCCCTTGGTTTCCAACGTGACGGGATCCACCTCGTGGGGCAAGCCACCTTCCCAGAGAGCAAACAAGCGCCCGTCTCCCGCACGATACAAAACATGTGTATTGGCCACATTTTTGAAATTGGCATTCAAAATATTGGACCACCATTTCCCCTTGTTTCGTGCCGTCCCAAAAATGCCTCGATACACCACTTTATTGGCCTAGAGTTCGTCCAAAAATCCCTTGGTTTCAATAAAGCGATTCCGATACCAGGCCTTGCCCTTGTGAAATGTCACGGCCGATATCATACCGTCTCCGTCAAAGGGATGAATGACAATTTCATCGCCCACCTTGTATTTGGCGGCACCATTTTGATAAAAGGTGCCTTCCAAATCCAAGGGAAACTCATGGCCATCGAGTTGGTAACACAATTCGTCTTGTGCCGAGGAAAAACAATTGATCCAGGCCTCACGATCAAACTCGTCACGGTGTTGAATCAACTCCGATGAGCCTGTGCGAATGGTCGAGCTACTACCATCTCCATTGACCAGTGTGTTGGCCGCCAAGACCGTTCGTTCGGTTGCACCTGGAGTTACCGATGTAAAGGCAGTTGTCGAAGTGGACAGCAAGCCACTGCCGACCAGAGAGGTCCAAGTCAAGGCGATCTTCATGGTCAAGGGTCAAGGATCTTTAAGTTTGGCAACTAGGAAACCATCGATGAGTCGGTTGCTTGGACTCAGCTCGGAAATTCTGACGTGTTCACTGTTCACACAAAAATTTTCGTAATGCGTAAGGCGACTGAAATCGCAGATAACAAAAAAAGAAGAGAAGACCCATATAGAAATCTACCTACCTAGGTAGGTAGATCCATCAACAAAGACGGTGCCCAGTATCAACGTTCATGTCTAGAAGAGTTTATATAAAGAGATATTCGTTGTTTGTAAGTTGAACATGGCTTTCGCATGGCCCAAGAAAAACAATTCAAACGAAAGAAGCAGTAACGTCCTCAAATCTCTTTCATTCTTCCATGGGTTCCTCCTCTTCACCGTCTTTCTTATCCTTACCCGAGGCTCCCGGCGAGTACGCCGGGGACGAGGGACTATAGGCTGGACTGGTGGGACTGTATGCCGGGGAGGTGGGACTATAGGCCGGAGACGTGGGCGAATAGGCCGGAGAAGTGGGACTGTAAGCGGGTGAGGTTGGAGAATAGGCAGGAGATGTAGGCGAATAGGCCGGTGAGGTTGGACTGTAGGCCGGAGACGTCGGGGAATATGCTGGACTGGTAGGACTATAGGCCGGTGAGGTTGGAGAATACGCCGGAGATGTCGGACTATAAGCCGGAGACGTCGGGGAATAGGCGGGCGAGGTGGGACTGTACGCTGGTGAGGTTGGAGAATAGGCCGGAGACGTGGGCGAATAGGCCGGTGAGGTCGGACTGTAGGCGGGTGAGGTTGGAGAATAGGCTGGACTGGTGGGACTGTAAGCCGGAGATGTGGGTGAATACTGCGGAGAGGTGGGACTGTATGCCGGTGAAGTGGGTGAATAGGCTGGAGACGTTGGCGAATAGGCTGGGGAGGCTGGACTGTAGGCTGGGCTTTCCGCCGAAGTTCCATAACTTCCACTGGCAAAGCCTCCTCCGGCTCCGTACGAACCACTGTCTGGTGAATACGCAGGAGAAAAGCTCGCCGCTCCCACGGCGGGTGAAAAGGCTGCACCTCCAGAAACAAAGGGAGATGCCGCACTGCCATCGCCCACCATGGGGGAATTTTGAAAGGGAGTGGCAGCCCATGGTGTTTCACTGCCACTGCCAACCCCTGTGGTACTTCCCAAATCTTTGGGGTCACCCGTCGCATTAAATTCATCCACCACCACTTCGACGGCTTCACGGACCACCTTGTCTTCGTCCAACAACAAGTCAATTTCACCCGTTCCCACGCGTGCTAGTTGGCCCATCATGATATTTTCTGTCACTCCCTTCAAAATCTCTTCTTCGGCAAAGACAGCTGCGTCCATTAACATGTCGACCGTTTCTTCAAAGGAGGCTCGCAGCAACGGACCTGAGTCAACGCGATTGATACCATGTCGATCAATGGCCATTAAATGCCCTTGCATGGTCATTACATCCACCAGACATGCCAAATGCCGGTAATTCACGTAGGACCCATCAAAACTAATCACATTGCGGAGTTCGCCGAGCAAGGCTCCTCGAACGCCTTCAATTCCCAGCGCAATAAACACTTCCACAATGTCATTGCTTACAGTACGGGTAGCGTCGACATAATCGACACCTAACACAGACATGAGATTGGTACCATCCGTTTCTAGAACCCATTCATCTCTCGTTCCAAACCCTGTGACATCGTCCCATACACTTCGTTTTGCTCCACCACGCATGTATACCTTTTTGACGTGATCGATACCTCGTAATTTCAAACTGCTCAACAAACTCTTTTCCAATCGCTTCAAGAAAACATCATCTTCGTCTGTTCCCAACATCTCTTCATCTTCTCCGGCTCCCGATGGCATATCGTTTACAATACGGATTCGAACAACCAAATCGTCAGCATTGTCATCCGTAACTTCAACATTCAAATCATTGCCGTATTCCGAATTAATTTCTTGAATAATTTCGTCCATTTTCAGCTTCTTGACATAGACAAGGACCTTATCAAGTTCGACGCGCAATACCCAGGGTGATAAACGACGGAGGTCTTCCTCTGTCTTTTCCGAAAATTCATAGAACTCCTGCACCCATTCTCGATCCATTGGTACGACGGACGTTTTCACATCAGGATCGTAATAAATTTCGGTCCGCTTCACCAAATCACCCAAAACGGTGAATTCCAGCATGGACACGACAAGTTCGGCAACGTTACGATCACCGCTGACTTCAGGTTGCAAGTAGACTGTCAAGCCAGGTGTCTTGGGCGTCTTGGCAACATTGATAATTTCCTTGAGACGAGGTACACCAAGTGTAACGTTCTTGGCGGACACACCAGCATAATGGAAAGTATTCAGTGTCATTTGTGTGGCTGGTTCACCAATCGATTGTGCGGCCAAGACACCCGCCATTTCCCCAGGGTTCACCTTGGCGACATGGAATCGTGTTTCCACTTCTCCAATCACCCAATCCAAGGCCGCCTCGGTCAAACGGAACTCTTTGAGAACTCGTTTGCTCGCCAGATAACTTCGCAGCAAGATTCGGTAGTTCGTCGTGGCATTGGCTTGGGCCTCTACACTCAAGGGGTCGTCTCCCACCACAACCACGAGTCGATCCAACAAAGCATTGACTTTTTGAATCACTTTTTTCGGATGCAAATCGGAGGGCTGTCCCTGATCAATTTGGAATTGACGAATAGCATTGTGAATAACACGTCGAACATTGCCTGGCGCATACGAACTTTCATCACTTTCACGGCCCGCCTCGCGATTGCGCATAACAATGCGAAGCATAGCTTGATCCTCACGCAAGGTTTCCAATTCCTTGTCCAACAACAGTTGAATTTCGGGTTCGCGGCGACAATCTTCAATAATGGTGGCTAGCAAAAAGGGCATTCCCTGATCGTCCAAACCAAAATCAGGATCCGATGTGTCAAGAGCATATCGAGCTTCCAGTTCGGCTTTCTTCAACGTTAACGAGTCAAAGTTTTGTCGCTCAATCCAGACGGCATCCATACCATCTTCTCCGTACAGAAATTGTACCACTTGTCCCGAACTCACACGCAAGGTACCATCGTAACGTGCCATGACGGTTTCCATTGCCTTTACCAGACGACGTTGAATGTAACCAGTTTCAGCCGTCTTACAGGCCGTATCAATCAAACCTTCTCGTCCACCCATGGCATGAAAATAAAATTCTTGAGGTGACAGTCCTCTAAGATATGAGTTCTCCACAAACCCTCGGGATTCACTTCCAATGTCATCCTTGGAAAAATGAGGCAAAGTACGCTTTCGGAAGCCGTACGGAATCCGTTTCCCTTCCACATTCTGTTGTCCGACACAGGCAATAATTTGCGAAATATTGATAAAGGAGCCTTTACTTCCCGCCGTCACCATGGCCTTGACCGAGTTTCGATTTTCATCCAGAGACGATTGCGCCGACTTTCCGGCATGATCACGAGCTGTATTCAAAACTTTGTTGACAAGCTGTTCAAAGGATTCAATCATGGTTCGACCGGGTTGGATTTCCAGTTTCCCCGTTTGGCCCTGTCGCACCAAGTCCTGCACCTGTTTCTTGGCCTTGTCAATGGTAGATTCAATCTGCCGCATCGTGGCTTCGTCTGCCACGGCATCAGTGGCTCCAATGGAGAAGGAACAGGCATGCAATACCCAATGATTGGTCAATTGTTGTACCTGATTCATGAATCGAGCTGTTTCTTCATGGCCGACATCCAACCAACAGGTATGGATCAATCCACCCATGGATGATCCAATCGTCTTTTTGTCAATGGTCCCTTCCAACAATTCTCCCTCTTGAATGGTTACCATGTGATCGTACATGTTAAATGTATTGGGCATGGGACTTCCCGTTTTGGGATCTTTAGGCGGTCCATTGTTACCCTTGCTTTTGAGATTGATTTGAGGCAGAATCATGGACAAGAGTTGTTTGCCGGTCCACAATTCCTTGGGTTTGAGAATGGCCGGGATGGGGATTTTACCGTCCCACTGGGTCACCCACAGCAGCATGTTGAAGCACAAGTCGCGTTCAATAAAAATGTTGCGCTTGGTCATTTTCTGGACCGCCAAGAGAGAATCTTGAATAATACCCATGACAGGACGATTGGATTGTCCCGATACAACGACACGAGGACTCAACATCATGAGTTCCGCTTCGGCCCGTGCCGGCAAGCTCTGTGGTACATGCAAGTTCATTTCATCACCATCAAAGTCTGAGTTGAACAATCCAAAGAGTCCATGATAGAAGAAAATGAGCAATCGTAACAATAAACAAACAATCACCTGCAAATGAGTGACCAAACATACAAAACAATATGAAACGACGCATTCTTTGTCACTTACCGGCATTGTAGGGACTGGTACAACTCAAATTCAATCGAAAGGTACTCCAATCCAGCACTTTGGCCTTGTGCCCCATAATGGACATTTTGTGCAAACTGGGCTGTCGATTGAACAGGACGACATCGTCGTCGCGCAAATGTCGTTCGACAATCCATCCATGGGCGAGCAAGAGTTCCGACTTGTTTTTGACGTAACGCAAATCAATACGGGTCCCATCGCTTCGAATAATGTGCTTGGCGCCGGGATGTTCGGTCGGACCATTGGCGACCAAGGCACTCAATTCCGCAACATTGTAAGCCGTCACACGGACCGGAACGGTCAAGTTCATGGCAATCGATCGAGGAACGCCAACTTGTTGAATACCAAGATTGGGATCGGCTGTAATCACGGTTCGACTGGAGAAATCGACACGTTTGCCCATTAAATTGCCTCGAATTCGGCCCTCCTTGGCCTTGAGGCGTTGCGTCAAGGCCTTGAGGGGCCGACCACTTCGCTGTGTGACTTGCGGCATGCCTCGAATTTCATTGTCCATAAAGGCGGCAACATTGTGTTGGAGGGACAATTCAAATTGTTGAATGACAATGGAGGGTTCTCCGTTGACCACGGCTTGTTGCAAACTCAAATTCGCCTTGATGATATTGACCAATTGATGCGTCAAGTCATCTTCACTGGATTGCGCTCCACCACCGACCGACACGGAGGGTCGTACATGGAGGGGCGGCACGGGCATGACTTGAACCAACAACCAATCGGGTCGAGCATAATTGGGATCCAATCCCAAAATGGCCACATCTTGTTCACGAACATTGCGCAAGATTTTGACGGCCGTTTCACCCGACAAGAATTGTTTGGAATCGCTGCTGGAGGTTCCAGCGGCTGCGGCCGTGGTAGAATCGGGAAATTCGGCTTCAATGTGCAAATTGACCTTGGTATATTTGGGTTGCATTCCTTGACAATGATCGCACTTTTTCTTGTTTCGTAATAGTTCGTGCAAGGCATCCAATCGCTTTTTGCGATGTTTGATACCAATTGCCTTTTGAAACTTGAATTCATCTTCCGCCATACGGAAGCGTCCACAATGATAACAGACACAGCGGAGTGCCTTGAGGGTAATGTTGAAAAAGCCTTGATGGTAGACCGGTTTGGCCAAATCAATGTGTCCAAAGTATCCTGGATCGGATTTGTCGTGTAAATTTCCCAATCGAGGATCGTTGGCACCCCCATAGACGGGTTGACCATTTACTTGGGTTTCGTACCGCGTCACACCGGCTGGAACTTTGCGACCATTTACCGTAATGGCCTGTGTCACACTGGCTTGCCGCTGTGGTGAGTTGAATTATTGAGGATGTTTTGTCCCACCAGTAGATTGGTTGTCATTGTGAGGATTTTGTTTGATATTTTCAAATGCGTTTGAAAAGTACATTCCGAAATTTCGATAAGAGTGAAACAAGAAACAAGGAGTGAGGAATTCATACACACAACAACACAAAACGAGAAACACAACGCAACCATACCAATTCATGAGGATTGATGATACCAAATTGAAGTTTGACAATCCGTCTCAATCGAACGGCCGAATAGCCAAAATTCTCGGACGATTGCGTCAAGGTTGTGGCACCGGCTTGCCGAGCCGTTCCGGCACCTCCACCCGCCATGGTACACCAAAACGAGGTTCAAACGATGGATTGCCAAGCTGTTATGATAGTGGAACAATCGGATGATGATGTTGTTGTTGAGGTTCTAGCTTCAAAACAACCAAGAGGAAACTCTCAATGAATTCGGATGTTGGGTACAGAGGTGGAATGGGAAATGCAATGGCAACGCTGTGCTATGCGTGTCTCGTTCTTTGTGCTGTTTGCGCCCTTCTCAAACGCGCCGTCCGTCCGTGCACCCTAAGTTCATAAGACGCATATGAGTCGCATTACAGATGGTTCAAAGGGCAGTGATATTCTTTCCAGAATAGCCCTCCGTTTCGATAAGTCGGGGTGTCACACAGAAGCATTTTGAAAGTACACAAAGTATCAGTCATGTGACCAGATATCATCCACACTGTACTATCTATCCTTGTCTTTCGTTAAAGGCACGTGTTGTCGCGCACGCGCTCGCCGTCCAGGCGAAGAAAAAATGTCGAGAAGACTCCACCCATCACAAATCACGGTCGAGAGAGTCGAGTCGAGACATCGAACTTCCAAATCTTTTCCTAGGACAGTTGACAGTTGACAACCACAACGTTGGTCTTTTCGCCCATACTCGCAGCATTCCTTCCCCGTCATTTTCAAAGATTCCAAACCTTTTGCCTCGTGTTTGAACATCCACATTGGTGTATCGCATCATGGGAGCCGCCGTGGGGAGTATCTTGGCCGTGTTGGGTGCCATTGTCCTGGCTGGAATGAGTTGGTGTTTGTGGCAAACCTATCAAGCCAAAAAGAAGGAACAACAAGAAGAGGAACGATCCGTCTTTTTGGAAAA